>CM058232.1:45906118-47106118 GCA_030180135.1 Orychophragmus violaceus
ATGTTCTGAAATCATATTGTAGTAACTCTGATAGATAGTTGTATTGTCAAGATCGGACAATTCATGTAATACTAGGTGATCATAATGTTTTGCTAGAAGCCCCTTATGACTCTTGATCTCAATTACCTGTTCATCATTCCGCTGCAAATCTCCAGGTAAACACGAGATCATCCCTAATGATTCAATTAACTAAACCCTAGATCCTAGGCTTCAGGAACTTGATGGAATTCTGAAACTGTTAGAATTGGCCGAAGTTCTTTCAGTGGTATCAGAGCCTTAGGGTTTAATCATTGAATCTGAGGCATGGAATTCGAATAATGATGTATTTGAATAGGTTGATGCTTGTTGATTTTCGTTTTGATAAATATAATCTCGGATTTTGTTTGTATCGAAAACGATAAACATGTGTTTTCGCACAGTGTCGATCGAAACAAGTTTGTGTCGGTCGACACACCGCGAAAACGATTATAAAATTTTAGGGTTTTCGCACAGTGTCGATCGACACAAGTTTGTGTCGGTCGATGCACCGCGAATACGCTTATTAAAATTTGGGTATCGATCTTAGAGATCGCACTGTGTCGATCGACACACTGGGTGCATCGATCGACACAGGCTGTGCGAAAGGATAGATCGATTCAATTGGATTGAACCGGTTATCTCGCATGGTTAAATTTCTTGATATCCTACTGTGTCGATCAACACAGGATAAGTGTCGGTCAACACAGGCCTTGCGATTGGTTGATCGGTTCAATTGGATTGAACTGGTTATCATGCTTGGTTAAGGTAGATCATATCGGTTTAAATTGGATGAATTGGTTCAATTGGATTGGACTGGTTATCTCAATTAGTATAAACCAATTTGATTGGATAAGATCAGTTTGATTAGATAAGTCGGTTCAATTGGATTGGACCAGTTATCGCGATTAGTTAAAACTGATTGAATCGTTTCAATTGGATTGACCGGTTATCGGGTTTTGTTAAGGTTGGATGCGAACCGCAATCGTTTGGTTATTGAACCAAATGATTGAGAAACCAAACCAAATGACCTAAACCACTTTTGTTAGAACAATTAAAACTCAATTAAAATTAAAAGTTAAACATGTTCTAAACCCATTGAATACACATTGGATGTGTATTAGATCAAAGCTTAGTTTTCAATAAGGTCAACTGTCAAGATTCATTTCGTTGTTTTGATAGTCTTGCCAAGAGCTTGGTGTCCACAATTACATGAGTAAGGCATATAGTTGTGTTGATGGTCTTGCAGTGCTTGACATAAACAATTACATGACCCAAGAGATTGATTTACTAACCTTTTAAAGTTCCATTTCCTCAACTAAATATCAAGTGACCTAGATGTCTTGACCAATCTTGTCTACTGTCAAGACTCGTTTCGTTGTTGGATAGTCTTGGAGTCCTTGGTATCCACAATTACATGAGTAAGACATGTGATCATTGATAGACTTGCAGTGCGACTGTCAATGATCACGAGACTGAAGAAATTGGTTAACTTGACTGGGCTATCAGAAGTTCTGGGCCCAGAGACGTCAGAGTGGATGAAACATGGATTGTCTTATCCGCGACCAAGAGTTGTACTGGGTACAATTAGCAATGATTTGCTTACCTACATAACTAAACATTGGGGGATGGCGAGTCGTCCACTCAGATTTTAGTGAAGTGTGGGTCTTGGATCATTATATTCATAGAGGAAACATTAGTTGAATATAATGCGAGTTTTATTATTAGATAAGTTTTCTCATTTCCTGAACTTCATAACTAAAATTTTCTTTCTTAGTTTTCAGCCTATGTCTAAAACTACTTTCTCGTTGCGATCCGTCCTTGAGAAGGACAAGTTAAATGGATTAAATTTCCTGGATTGGTATCGTAATTTGAGATTTATTCTCGAGCAAGAGAGTAAGGACTATGTCCTTGAGAAAGCTCTCCCCGAAAGGCTTGGGACCAATGCCTCGCATGCAGTATATGATGCTTGGAATAAGCATTATATTGATGTGGTAGATGTGTGTGGTCTGATGTTGGCTACCATGAACTCGTACTTAAAGAGTCAACGAGAACATGGAGTGGCCAAAAGAGATGGTCACCAGCCTGAAACTGAAGTTTCAGGATCAGGCACGAGTTGAGAGATACCAGATGGTTAAGTCTCTCATTGGGTGCAAGCTACCAAAGGATGCTCCAGTGAGTCCTCGTGTCATTAAAATGATGGGTTACATTGATAACCGGGGGAAACTGGATTGTCCAGTTAGCCTAGAGTTGGCTACTGAGATCATTCTGCAGTCACTGCCGTCAAGTTATGATAAGTTTAGGAAAAGCTATATCAAGAATGACTTGACGAAGACGTTGACTGAGCTGCATGGCATGCTCAAGACAGCTGAGCAAAACATCATAAAGGGTAAAAGGTTTGAGAAATCTTGTGTTGACAAGGGTAGAGGCAGGGCCGTCCATATTTGGAATCAGGATAAGCCTGTGTCATCTTATAAGCCCAAGTCTGGACCATCTGATGTTAATAAGTGCTGCTATTGTGAAGAGTTTGGGCATTGGAAGAGAAATTGCATTAAATTCTTGGAAGATTCACAGGAGATGAAGGAGATGTACGGAACTTCTTCTTCAGGATTTGTGTTATTACTTCAAGTTCTACGTAGGTATTGGATACTGGTTGTGGTACTGATATTTTTGAAATATGCAGGGCCTAAACAACAGTAGAACGTTGAAGAAAGGACAAGTGGAACTGCGCATCTGGAATGGAGCAATGGTTGCTGCATTAGCCGTAGACATCCTCCACTTGTAGGAGCCTTTCAAGCTTGGTTTTTGAATTAAGTAATTGCTGCTATGTACCTGCTTTAAGCAGAGATGTCTTTCATTTTCTTGTAAGAATTTGGATGTTTTTCATTTTGATAAAAGATAAGTTTTACTCTTTTGATCTTGATGAAATATTCTATAGTAACACCCCTTTTTGAAATGGGTTTTATATCTTAAACCAATGTTCGAAATAACATAAATACCAAACGGTTCAAGTCTGAAGACTCGAACTCAATTTTTTTCCTTAGCATAGTCGTTTAAACCACATGGAGTGAAGTGAATTCAGAAGATCCATAGTTATGGGCTTTTGGGCTCATTTGATTATAGATCATATGAGATATGAATTCTGCTTACTAGGCCAAAAGACTAAGGCTTCTTTAGCAGAGCTAAAGAAAAGGGCCTGAGGCTTATCGGGCCTTGCTCATACTGATTTATGTGGCCCGGTGAGTATTAGTGCCAGAGGAAAACTTCAGTACTTCATTACCTTTATTGATGACTTCAGTAAGTATGACTGTGTTCATTTGATGAGACACGAGTCGGAATCCTTTGAAATGGTCAAAGGAGTTCCAGAATGAAGTATAGAACCGATATGACAGAAGTATTAAAAATCCTCGATTAGATCGCGGAGGAGAATACTTGAGTCAAGAATTGAGTGATCATCTAAGTGAGTGTGAAGTCGTCTCAAAGCTCATTTCTCCTGGAAAACCTAAATGGTGTTTCTGAGAGAAAGAATCGGACCTTATTAGATATGCTCCGATTAATGATGAGTCACATGAATCTTCCATTATCCTTTTATAATACGCTCTAGAAATGTCTGTATTTACGCCAAATAGTTTTCTATCAGAATCAGTTGAAAGACACCACATTGGATGTGGACTGGGAGTTTTCCAAGTATGTTTTCCTGATTAATTGGGATTGCAAGGTTTATGTAGAGCAGTTGTCAACTGACAAACTTGAACCCAAATCTGATAAGGGCTGCTTCGCTGGTTATCCTATGGAAACCAAGGCTTATTACTTTTGCAACCAATCCAAGAACAAAGTTTTGTTGTTCGGAACTCTGTTTTTCTAGAAAGAAAGTCTCTTTCCAAGAAGAAAAGTGGGAGTAGAAGTACAGCTCGAAGAAATTCGAGAAACACAGGAGGCTGCTCAACCTGTTGAGGGAGAGCAACGGTTGGATCTACAAAGTGCTGTAGGACCTACACCTGTGGAGCCTGAAGTTCGCAGATCCGAATGGATCCGTCACTAACCCGAGAGTGATTTCTCGTAACCAATTGCCGTGATCTGTTGATCATTGAAAAGTGACGAGCCTGCGAAATTCAAAGGAGCGATGGTGAGCCCCAACTCCGAAAATTTGCTAGGTATGTATGTTAGCTTCACCGATCCATTTCTGGATTGAAGCAAACATCTTGGAGTTGGAATCTACGTTCTGTTAAAATGGTCAAAAGTTTTGACTTGATCAGGAACAAATAGGAACCGTGCATTTACAAGTAGACTAGTGGGAGCGTAGTTGCATTTCTCACATTGTATGTATATAACATACTTATTCTCATAAACGACGTTCCGTCGCTTAAGTCTTATGTGACTTGGGTCGGAAGTCATTTTCAACGATGGACATGGGAGAAGCCGCGTGAGTTCTTGTAAAAAGGATCTATTGAAATAGATTGTGTAGGCTTATTGGATCGTGTCAGAATCCTTATGTAGACAAGGTATTGGACAGTTCCAATATACATGATTCCAAGAATGGCTTCACACCAAAGGTCTTATGGCAATAATATTAGCAAGATGAAGTGTCTTGGACACTTGCTGAGCAAGTATGTATGAGTGTGATTCCTTATGCTTCTGCAATAGAATCCATCATGAATGCCATATTTTGCGCTCGTCTAGATGCAGCTTACGCATAAAGCATGACGAGAAGATACCAATACATTCCGGTAAAAGTCACTGGACAGTTGTAAGAAATATCCCAAGTGTTTGAGGAACACCAAGGATAGGTTCTTGTTCAACTGAGGAAGTGACGAATCTGTTAAAAGTAGTTAGACGGACAAAGACGACTACCGGTTCCCACCTGGTTATGTCTCTTTGTCTGTGTAGCGGTGCTATCTGTTGGAAGGGCTCCAAGCAGGGGACCGTAGAATAGGGCTTATTAAAGAATAGCGGTGTGGTTTGTTGGAATGGTTCCAAGCAAGAACACCGCAGCCTCTCTCACAACCTAAGCACGAGTTTTCACTGTTGCTGTAGGTACTAGATATCTAAGGACGAGGTCTTGATTCTAGTGGGAGTTATGTTAGTTATGATGTTCACATAGACATGCTATGGTCATGTTTATGAAAAACTGACATCAACATTATTTGATTATTGGATAATTAAATAATGGTCCCAAAGTATTTTATGTTCATTTTTTAGGTCATCAAGTTGAGGACTTGATCATGAAACCCTATAAGTGAGATATGACATAAAATTATGTTTGTCCCTGGTCGTAGGTTGTTAAAGTGGGATACTAACAACAGTTAAGACTAGTATGTGAGGTGATGTATGACTAAGTTTCATGGAGTCATTGATATGAGTATCAGCGTCAATCACATAGATATATGTTGGTGAACATATGATCGGACATGACCCGCTAATGAGAACTCTACAGGATAGTTATATCAGTGTCATAAGAGGTTCTCATTACGACTATAGAGTATAGTCCTTAGACCTGAGTTCATCATGCTTTCTAGCATGTGAATTGGTGCGCTTTGACCTTGTCAAACGTCGTTCCGTAACTGGCGGCTATAACGGCATTGCTTAGGCGTATCATGAAGTGTGTGTAGAAACAGGGATGGAACAAGAAGGGATTTGTCCCTCCTATATAACAGGAGAGAAATATCTAAGGGCCCATCGAAGATTTGATACTGAGAAAATGCATGGCCGTGCTCAAACGAGGTGATTGTCAGTCGTTTGTTTTTATCAGAATAGATCAGGAGTTCGATGAACATGATGTTGGCTATAATAAGGATGACACAGTTTCTTGCCTTATGCCATGTCGAGATATAGTGACAAAGGGATTAAGGGAATAGATGATTCCAGTACAAGTGGGAGATTGTTGGGATTATGTCCTGAAATCATATTGTACTAACTCTGATAGATAGTTGTATTGTCAAGATCGGACAATTCATGTAATACTAGGTGATCATAATGTTTTGCTAGAAGCCGCTTATGACTTATGAGTTGTAACTCATTGCTAGTATTATGTGAACCTACAGGGTCACACACCTAAGCAAGCTGGATACACTTTGTATGGGATTGATCATTGGCATATGGTCTGTTCAATGTGTATTGGATGCACATTGAATTCGAGTTTTAAGAGGTGTGTCGATCGACACCATTGGGTGTGTCGATCGACACAGATCGGGTTCCGAACCTGATGTTTCGGTTTGATAACTTAAACGAATTGGATTTATCCAATGATCGATTTTAGTCATTCCAGATCTATATAAAGGCTTATATGGACGACCTGGAACCCTAGCCGTTGTTGAGACTTTTTCTTGACAGAAAATGCAGCCACCTCTAGAAACACAGGAATTCCCAGGAGATCCGATTCCCGACACTAGCATCCCGGCGGATTTCAGCTTGTGTGCGTGTGGACTGCAGTAGAGGCGCAGCATCTGAGGCGCTATTGATCTCAATTACCTGTTCATCATTCCGCTGCAAATCTCCAGGTAAACACGAGATCGTTCCTAATGATTCAATTAACTAAACCCTAGATCATTGGCTTTAGGAACTTGATGGAATTCTGAAACTGTTAGAATTGGCCGAAGTTCCTTCACTCGCCACCGTCCAGGTCCTTCACCCCTTGTGTTGGTTCTTGCATCGGTCCGCTGGCAGCCTCCTCTGGGTGGTTCGATCTATGCGGGTCCAGGTTCATGGGCAGCTGAGTCTCGGGATCGATCAGCATCACCGAGTCCTCTGAGAAAGCGGGGAGAACAAGCTTACCAATAGAGAAGTCGGAAACAGTCGCAGCAACCAGCTCTACCTCCTTCTCTTTTCTTTACGACCATCTTGGTAATCTCACCCGCCGAGTTGAACCTTCCACCAGCGATTGCAACAAGGAGATCGAGATTCGCTATGGCCTCCTGAAGGGCGATCTCGAAGTCGACCTCGGTCTTCTTCTTGTCCCACTTCTCCTTAATCTTCTGGAGGATAGACATGTATGCCCCGGCAAGCTCGCGCTTCGCCGACTTCACCGCCCTTTAGGTCCCTCTTCAAGCAAGCGATCAGAACTGCAGTATCCGTGTTGAGTGGCAGTGCTTCCGGAGTATCTGCAAGCGCAAAAATTAAACGGTCAAAACAGATCGTAAATATTGTATCGAGCTAAGCCTGATCCACTAATAATGGCCTTTTCATACAAACGCTAACGGCCCAGCGTGTAGGGATGGCAGAGAAGTCAAAGTCGCCGACGGAGAACTCGTTTATATTAAAGAAAAAGATGTGATCTTGCCACACGTCCCTCGGAGGGGTCTCCTCTATGATCCTCCTGTGGCGCGGCGAAAGATAATAGGTTCCTGGGCACTTCTTGTTGTATTTTACAAGGCACAAAAGCAACATGAGATCGACCGTCACCGAAAGCCCCTCCTCAGCGGCAAGTACTGAAATTCCGATGACTGCAGAATGAAATTCGGTGTCATCCGAGGAAATGAAAGCTTAAGGGACCCCAAGACCTTGAGCACGATGCGTGGGATCCGAAAGATCATCCCGCATCTCACGAAAATGGTTGAGTAGGCACAGCAAAAGCCGGGGTGGACGATCTCCGGCGATTCCGACTCGTTCGGCAGCACCATCTCCACCTCCGGAGAGACGTGCAGCTTTCTCGGAGCTTTTGGATGTGGCGCATCGGGAGTTTGGATTTCTGGTGAGGGCCATAGGGCTCCTGATTCGAACTGCTTCCCACGGTTCTTGTTTTCGGAGCCATCAGAAAATATTAAACGAAAAAAGGAGAGAAAAACTCTGGAAAGGAACGACCTAACTTCTCTATACTCTGAAAAAGTTAAAATGAAAAGAGGAGTAAGGGAGAAGGAGTTACCTGGATAAATACGGCGAAGCTTGTAGTGGGAAATGTGGGATTAGCCTCCCCTTTGAAAGTCATAATTAAGGTCGACCTCAAGATCGCCGGATTTACGCCACGTCAGCAAATCATAACCGTCAGATACGAAGAGAGATAAGATCGATCGATTCGAATCGAACTGATAAGATTCGATAAGACGACCTCTCATCTCCCCGTATCTCAACCGTTGGATTGAAGCAAAATCATAACGATCCTAGGGAAATCATAAGGGATCCCGAGAATCGAGGTTGCTTCTCCCACACGCCATCTCGACCGTTCAATCTCGCCAAATCAACAGCCTCAGCGCGCGTGAAGAGAACGTACGAAGATCGAGGGCGGCACGCATGTTCCTTAGGTTGCCGCCCATTAATTCGAACCTCATTAATGGGCTGGGGGCAATTGTTGGTGTTGGATTTCGCACCTAGAAATTCCGCCCATTTACATAGTACAAAGCCAACTAAAAGAAGAAGCCTAGAAGATAGACAAACTCAACCAAGCCCAGCAAGTACGATATAATGGCGAACTCAGATATCGAGATCTGTCGTTTATATCTATCTGAGTTTGAGTTTGACAAAGAACGAGTCGTCAACCGTTGCAACAACCACCGAGAATCTCGGGACGTCGGGGATAGTGCAAGCAAGAAGATCGCAACAGACGAGGAGAGATTGAGGCTATAAAAGAAGAAGAAGTTATTCAAAGACTTCATACGAAAGAAAATCCCAGCTTTACCCTTCGACTAAAATAGTTCGATCTCATTTGTATACATTCGAAATGTTCTTTGTATAAGTTCTATCTCAGCATTCAATATTTTACAACATCCTTGATTCACCGGAAATCTATATATCATTTCCTAAAGTCCCAAATTCACATTACAATACAAATCCTTGGTGTGAAATCTCTGGACTCAAACCCTCCTTCCTCATCTTGTCTAATTATGAATCTATGTAATATTGTCTAGGCCTTAGACTTGGTTCCTGGTTCATCTGCTTCTGATTGTTAAGATTGTTGTCTCTTGTATTTTGTCTGGCAACCTATCCTTTATCCACATTTGATATATTCCTCCGAGTATTATTTTCTGAAGAAGAATATAACGGCTTCACTTTGGTATCTTCACTCACTACTTTGCAAAATGTTGTGGTCTGCATTTTCATTACTACTGTTTTGTGATTCGTAAGTCCTTAGGTTCTTTCATCTTTATGACCTCCTTCATCTCATGCTTCAATCCATTATATAACACTCTGACCAAGTTCTTTTCATCCACTCCCGAAACCCGAGCCACCAGTGACTCAAACTCATTCATGTAATACGCTATCTCTCCTGTTTGTATGATACAGAACAATCTTCTTGCTGGCTCGTAATCAATAGATCCAGCAAATCGATCAAGCAGTCTATCTATAAATTGATTCCAACTGACAAACGGATCGTTGATCATCTCACCTATAAACTAATTCAATACCGCACCTTCCAAATTCAAAGAAACCATCTCAAGGTTTTTTGCATCATTGTACTGACCAAACCTGAAGAATCTTTCAGCTCTAGATATCCAGTCGAATGGCAATAGACCAGAAAACACAGGCAGCTCAACCTTTTTCATCATACTTCCCTGATTTGCAAGAACACCATTAATTCCCGATAACCTAACATATTATCCATTTGGTCTAATTCAGGAGAAAGATTAGGTACCTGATCATGTGGAATAGATGTAAAAGCAATTCCTTTAGCCTTAGATGGATCAGAGAACGAGTTAGCCCCCAATCGAGATAGTGTACTGCTAATCATCAGTAATTGTCGCTCCAGAGTTTCGATTTTATGATTAACCTCCGAATTCGAGTTCGTGATCAACTTTTATAACTATCCCAACCTATCTAATGCTTCGCGATTCGCTCTTACAAGCTTATCGCAAGCAATTCGTAAAAACTCCACATCTTCATTCAATCGTAGCAAAGCCTCATCTGATTTTGTCGGTTGTTGTATCGCTTCCACCATTGTTCGATTCCAAGCTTCGATCGCGTGTAATCCTCTTTTTGCTTTCGATCGCGTATCACGAGCGCACCAATTTGATAAGACTCTCGATATAAACTCTCTTTTTATTATAAAATGGAAGATGAACTAACTGTAACAAACTACAACGACCTCATAACGATCGTATAGAGATTCATCACATCATCTCATTAGTCAATTACAATTATCATAAATCTCTCAACTAAACATTACAAGTATTTATACTCTCTCAACTTGTAATTCTATTGGTCAGTATCTCTTCCCTTCAGTCCAGCTCAGCTTCAATTAACACTTTCTCTCCTTTATTTCATCCAACTCTCTTCTTCTTCTTCCGATAGTATGCTCTCCACGGCCTATCACACTTGAGTATCCATTAGTCTGTGTTTGGATTTGAAAAGCAGCAGATTCGTTTGTGATAAGATGTTACGAGTTATGATCTCATAATGTATGAAAACGATTTGAAAGAGTAATCAAAATACTTTTTATTAATTCTTTCACCAAAGATTACAAGAGAGAGAAAAGGAGCCTCTCTCTCCCCTGTAACTTGATGAATGCAATCAATACCTCAAAATGGAAAAAGGAACAAATACTAAATAGTGAGACCACAACAGCGCAACAAACTCGACAGCCCATATGATGTTAGTTTCATGGATCCTCGTCATTCTTATTCTTCTCTTCCTCTAGAAATATTCAAACATGTTACCCTTCTCTCATGTGCTCGTTTCCCTTATCTTGGACTACAGATGTCTATTGGGCCTTCTTACTCTTTGAATACTAGTACAAAACATGAGGTTAGTGTCCCATAATCGTATCAATACCGCCCCCTTTGAAATAAACCTTGTCATTTAGGTAAAAATGAGGAAAATTCTTCTTGATGACATTATTCCACTCCCTCGTACTTTCATAATTAGGCAGTCCTTTCCATGTATGATAACTTCGTCTTGGCCATTTGTCGGAAGTACTCTGAACCCCAAAACAACTTTGGGTTCGGCTTCAAGTACACCATCACTCGTTATCTGAGAAGGAACATGTCCCACATGAACCACTACGCTGATGGTTTTCTTGATCTGAGAAACGTGAAAGGTTGGGTGGATCTTAGCCCTGCTGGAAGTTTGAGGTGATCAGAAACTTCCCCAACACTTGCCTCAATATCGTATGGATCGTAGATCCTTGCCTGGCCAAAGAGCGGTGCGGTATGTTCGCAGCTTAAGTGAAACCATGTCTCCCACATTGAAATTGGCCTCTCTACGTTTCCCATCCACTCTCTGCTTCATATGTTTTTGTGCAAGATGGATATGGTCCTTGAGAAAAGTGAGCATTCCATCCATTTCCATCAAGTATTCCTCCAAGTATGCGTTAGAAGTGGATCCATTCTCATACTTGAGCAGAGTGGGTAGGTCTCGACCATAGACAACACGTAAATGAGTCTTATGAATTTTTGAATATTAGAGGATTTGTAAAACAACTCTTCACATGAAAAATATCAAGCCCACCCTCAATTTGTCTTTGGACAGACTGAGCCTTATATGCCGTATTAAGGCAAATCACTGTACCGTACAACCAGGGTATCTCCTTCCAAAATGCACTCATAAACACTGTCTCTATCTGATACGATTGTTCACGCAAACCCATGAAGATTCATGATTTCTTGAGTAAAGATCAAGGCTACCTGATATACCATGGATTTTACCGGTTTTAACCATGGTATATGCCTTATTTATCGAGTCTTATGTAATGTTTTGGAGTCTTTTTAGTATGTTTACAGGTTTAGACACATTTGGAGCAGAAGTGGAGATTTTGGAGCTGTTTGGTGTATTTTGGAGATTTGGTCCGAGAGACAGAGTTCACTGTCCAGTTTTGAAGACTGCGTCGATCGTTGCACACCTGCATCGATCGTTGCATATGCGAATGGGCCAGACTCGCCGATTTAATGAAGAATGCTGATTTTGCAGAAAAGCCCAGATATTTACACAGAAGCCCAAAACGTGTTTTAGCTATTATATAAGGGTTTTAAGCCATTGTTTAGGCTACGCTTTCATTAAGTCTTATTTTATTTCAGAGAGAGTTAGGGGCTGATCCTGCTCTCGAGAGAGAGAGGATTTTGAACCCCAGTTCTTTGTTTTATTTTATGATATTTGGTTTTCTATTCAAGATGTTTTCTGTTTCGATGATTATGTCTGAGTAGATTACCTGTTAGGTTGAAGGATTCTCATTAGGGATTTCATGGAACTATAGTTAAATAAATCTGTAGGGATTCAAATCTGCTAGTTCTTTGTTTAGGTTGTTCTTAATGCTTAATCTGAACTGGCCACTTAGATTATGATGTTAGGCTGATTAATGCAGCGGAAGTTGGTTAATTTAGCTAGAAAGAACCTAGATAAGCAATTTAACATCTCGCAAACGAAAGTTTGGTTTAATTAGATTGTGAACATATCAAACTTGGAATTAATGCTGGTTTAATCTGTTAGTTCTCGCAAACGGAAGTTTGGTTTGCTGCACTTAGACTTAGAGAATTATCGCAAAGGAATTTGGTTAGTTCTATATCCGTGTTTAAGTTCTAGAACAGTTATTAATTGGATTCCATAGATTGATTGCTTGCGTTCTTGATTTCCTGAGAACTCCTGAAACCTAACGCTTCGCTTCCTTGCTCACAAACTCGCCTGCTTTTGATTTACTTTTCTGCTCTGCTTTTAGTTTAATCACCTTTGCTTTCTCCTAGTTTAATCTTTTCTGTTCTTATCTATCGTTGACCGGAGTCCCTGTGGATTTGATACCCTAAGTACTACAACTACATCACTGTGCACTTGCAGTTAGAATAGGGATAAAACTCGACCTATCAAGTTTTTGGCGCCGTTGCCGGGGACTCTTTGAGTCTTCGATAGCTTAGAGCTTGGGGTTTTACTAGGATTTTTTTTTTCTTTTCGTTTTTTCTTTTTTTTTTTTTTTTGCTGATTTATTTTTCTGTTTTCTCTGATTTCGCATTGCGTCGATCGACGCCCTGCTTGCATCGATCGACACACTTCGCAGAATCGCCAAGAAGACTAAGAGATCATCAGGACGATGTGTCGGAATGATATTTTCAGCTCAGGGATTGACAGTTCACAGATAGTTGGGTTGAAGAACCAAGTTGACTCTCTGCATAGTCTTCTACTTGGAAAGTATGCACAAGAAGCTAACCATTGCGTTGAAGGAACTGGATTCTATAGTCACAGATCTGCTTTTCAGAAACCCTTTACAAGGAGTTGTAGTGTTTCTTCTTACCAAGCACCGCCTGCACCTACAGCTCATGAGAGCAGAATGGAAATCATGATTGAGCAGTATCTTGAGAGACAACAACAGATTGATATGTCTTTCAACTCAAAGATTGATGCGTTGATTGAAGATTTGAGTGAGAAGTTCGAATCTCTGAGCACACATATCGAGGAGCTGGATATCAAAATTGAACGAGCAGATGCAGCAATAGAGAGGTGGAATGAAGCTAAGAGAGTTGAACAGAAGCTGCACATCAATGCTGTGAACATAAGGGATGAGATTGGCTTGCTGGAAGAAGAAGAGAGCATAATCTCGGATTTTCTGGATGAATATTGTCTGCCTGATATATGCATCGATCGACACCCCCTTAGTGACGATCGACACGTCATTCTGACGGCAATTTCGAGTTCTTTCGAGAAACAGAATCGCCTTGCATCGATCGACACACATTATGCAACGATCGACACAGAACGCACACATGTCCAGAAACCTGCAACAGTACCAGAACGAGCTTACAAGCCCCCGGTGCCATATTCTAAGGTTCCTAAACCTTCCAGACAAGAGCTAGAAGTGGCTAACTGCATGAAAGTGATGAATAAGAAGGTGAATGAAATACCACCAGTTGAAGCTTCGCGAGTTCATGCAAAGATGATGATCTCCACTGAAGGTCATCTGGAAGAAGAAGTTCAGATTGGTGGAACTACATTATCTGATAGTGGAAAGAAGAAGATGGCAGTTCCTCTTAAACCTGCTCTAACATCTTCAGTACCTGCGACTGCTCATAAGCAGAAAGCCCCAAACATCAGATCTGCATCAAAGGTTAGGAACAAATCATCTAAGCTTAAACCTTCTGATCATATTGTTTTGAATGCAGGAAAACGCAGTAGACCGCCCAAGCTTCGCTCCCGCCCTGATTCTGATTTCTCATTCCTTGGAAAGCCTCATGATCATAATGCCTATACACCTCCTTGGATGAAGAGATATTCACAGAGACATTCAAAGTCTCTGTTGAAACCGCCTTGAATCAAATCTCTTCCAATAGTCAAGCTAATGACTAAAAACAAGCGCTGAGTGGGAGGCAACCCACTGTTAGGTTCGTTTTTGTTTTTATTTCCATTCGTTTTGATTTGGTATTTTTAATTTTTCTGTTTAAGTGTGTTCAGAGCTGAGGGAAACAGGAATAATCGCATTGCATCGATCGACACACATTGTGCATCGGTCGATGCAGTCGCGATTTACGGTTTAACGAATTGATTGCGGTTCAGACATCGGTTATCTACATAACCGCGAGCGATAATCGCCTTGCATCGATCGACACCCTTGTGGCATCGATCGACGCAGGGCGACGACAGGTAAGTATTCTGCAACTTTTCGGTTTGTTCTTCAATTTGATTATTATTTCACCGAGCTCATGCTTTGATTACACTGGGGACAGTGTAGTTTAAGTGTGGGGGAGGAAGCTACTGACGCACGCTTTTGTTTTCTTAGTTTTTCAAAATTTGTTTTATTGAGTCAAAATTTGTATGAAACTATGATTTTTCGAGGAAACTTTTCGCTTGAACAGGAACTAAGTGACCATTGGACAGAATTGCAGAGCCTCTATGACTGTTAGAATACCCAGACACAGATCAGCCTACTGAGGACACCCACATCACTTCAGGTATCAGAGGATCCTTTTACTGACTTCAATTTAATACTGACTTAGATTTCTCACCTAAGGGCTTGGTATACTTTGTGTCGGATTCCCTTATTAGTTCTGACACAGCCTGTCAACCTATCCTATTTAGTTCCCTTCTCCCCTTCTATAAAGTAAAAAAAAAAAAAAAATTAATAAACTGAGGATGAGTTAGTAACTCCGAAGTGGTCATGGGAAGGGTAGCAAACACTATTTTCTCTCATGTGATCCATGGAATGTGTCCAAAGTACACCCCATAACGGGAAGAACACTGATAAAAAAAATAAAATGATACCCAGTGGGGAAAAATCAGTTGTTAAAGAAGGGAAAGAGAAGAAAGGGACTAGAGAAAGATAGTATGGTGGTCTAGAGCTGATAAGGTAAGAATCCATGTGCCCTTTGATCGATACTCCTTAGGTGAGACCGCACTTAAATACTTGCAGAAGTCAGTAGGGTGAATTTGAATGCTTGAATGTGATTGTGGAGTTTACTTAGGACAGTTGCTAAGTGTGGGGGAAGTATATTGTGGTCTTGAGTTCTGTAGGGAAGTTTTCAGTGGCTTACTAAGTGAATGTGATTGTGAAAGTTCCTAGGACGAAATGAGTTTCTGTGTTTTCAAACCTCTTCGCTTATACTTTGGTTCTTTACTTCCTTGAGGACAAGCAAGAGCTAAGTGTGGGGGAGTTGATATACCATGGATTTTACCGGTTTTAACCATGGTATATGCCTTATTTATCGAGTCTTATGTTATGTTTTGGAGTCTTTTTAGTATGTTTACAGGTTTAGACACATTTGGAGCAGAAGTGGAGATTTTGGAGCTGTTTGGTGTATTTTGGAGATTTGGTCCGAGAGACAGAGTTCACTGTCCAGTTTTGAAGACTGCGTCGATCGTTGCACACCTGCATCGATCGTTGCATATGCGAATGGGCCAGACTCGCCGATTTAATGAAGAATGCTGATTTTGCAGAAAAGCCCAGATATTTACACAGAAGCCCAAAACGTGTTTTAGCTATTATATAAGGGTTTTAAGCCATTGTTTAGGCTACGCTTTCATTAAGTCTTATTTTATTTCAGAGAGAGTTAGGGGCTGATCCTGCTCTCGAGAGAGAGAGGATTTTGAACCCCAGTTCTTTGTTTTATTTTATGATATTTGGTTTTCTATTCAAGATGTTTTCTGTTTCGATGATTATGTCTGAGTAGATTACCTGTTAGGTTGAAGGATTCTCATTAGGGATTTCATGGAACTATAGTTAAATAAATCTGTAGGGATTCAAATCTGCTAGTTCTTTGTTTAGGTTGTTCTTAATGCTTAATCTGAACTGGCCACTTAGATTATGATGTTAGGCTGATTAATGCAGCGGAAGTTGGTTAATTTAGCTAGAAAGAACCTAGATAAGCAATTTAACATCTCGCAAACGAAAGTTTGGTTTAATTAGATTGTGAACATATCAAACTTGGAATTAATGCTGGTTTAATCTGTTAGTTCTCGCAAACGGAAGTTTGGTTTGCTGCACTTAGACTTAGAGAATTATCGCAAAGGAATTTGGTTAGTTCTATATCCGTGTTTAAGTTCTAGAACAATTATTAATTGGATTCCATAGATTGATTGCTTGCGTTCCTGATTTCCTGAGAACTCCTGAAACCTAACGCTTCGCTTCCTTGCTCACAAACTCGCCTGCTATTGATTTACTTTTCTGCTCTGCTTTTAGTTTAATCACCTTTGCTTTCTCCTAGTTTAATCTTTTCTGTTCTTATCTATCGTTGACCGGAGTCCCTGTGGATTCGATACCCTAAGTACTACAACTACATCACTGTGCACTTGCAGTTAGAATAGGGATAAAACTCGACCTATCACTACCTCAGCCACTTTGAAAGGATGTTTCAGACCAATAAAATGCGGGTGTTTGGAAAGACGATCAGCCACCACCAGTACTGATTGAACCCGACAAATTGGGCCGTCCTTCCACAATGTCCATAGCAATATCCTCCCATATGGAAGAAGGAATTCGTAAGGGCTGCAATAACCCACCAGAGCTAGTGTGGAGTACTTGTATCTTTGGTGAACTTGACAAGCGCTGCAACATACCCTTTTAATATCAGTCAATATTCTATGCCAATAAATATTTAACTTACTCGCCTTTTCATTTTCAACATCACACCATGTTCTACTAGTTCCCATCTTGAAGATCACCCAATATGGTACCCACTATAGGTGAATCTTTAGGCAACACCAAATTACCATGCCTCAATGATGCGATCTTAATGGAGAAGATCATTTCCCTTTGATGCACTTTTTGAGTATGGTTGTTTGATGGATGATGATCAGATGGGATGGACAGATTGAAGGATTAGAAACCGTGGATTGAAAGAAACTTCCTGAAGTTGCGGAATCACTTCAAGACTTTCAAACTCAGATCTTCTAGGAGATGAAACACCAAAAGAAGAATCAGAGATGAATCGATATTACACACCATTCAGATCAAACACTTTCAGAAGTTTTAGAATAAAAGAAGTTTGATAAAAGTTCAGAAATGACTACAAAGTGTTTTAAATAGAAAAATGCAACAAGGCTGCATGAACAACAATTAATACACCTAGGAAATAACACAAAGACTAATTAAACACTTAGAATTTCGAAATCCAACTTTAAAATAGGTTATGGGCCTTATGGATCAGTAATGGGCAAAGGTAATAGCATGTGGGCTTGCCTCATTAAAAACCTCTCTTGGAAAACCCAGTGGGACAAAACCAAGAGGAGGGAAAAAGAGTACAAGTCCACACACCTCCATTACTGATGACTTAAGTGGCTTGAATCACAACCAAGGTAGCTGGATTAGCACACTCAAGTTGGCCTTGGACGTGGTGTAGAAGGGTGTAGAAGGCTTGCTTGAATTGCTTTGCCTTAGCTCTGGTCATTGGTCCAATTGGTATGTGCAAAGCTTCTGATCCTTTCTCTCCTTTCTCCTCTGGTTCAAGCTGCTCCTTAGCTCCATTCTCCTCAGCTACAAGCTGCGTCTCAGCTCCATTCTCCTCTGGTTCAAGCTGCTCAATGTCCTCAGGTTCCAAGCTTCCCATGATCACATCATCCCCTCCCTCTTGAAAAGGATTTGACCTCAAATCTGGTTCATCTGTAATAAAAGGAACCAAGTCAGAAACGTTGAAGCTTGAACTCACATTATACTCACCTTGCAAGTCAATTTGGTAGGCATTGTCATTGATCCGTTTGATGATCTTGAATGGTCCATCAATGCGTGGCATCAACTTGGATTTTCTCTCATTAGGAAACCGCTCCTTCCTCAAATGTATCCAGACCATGTCTCCTTCCTTGAATATCATCTCCTTCCTGCCCTTGTTGGCATACTTAGCATAAAGCTCTGTTTTCTCCTCAATGTTGATCCTAGATTTCTCATGAATCTGCTTGATGTAATCTGCCTTTTTCTTTCCATCCATACTAGCTCTTTCACTCAAAGGTAAAGGCATAAGATCCAAAGGTGATAAAGGATTGAAACCATAAACAATTTCAAATGGAGAAAACTTAGATGCAGAATGTTTAGCATGATTATAAGCAAATTCAACATGTGGCAAACATTCTTCCCAAGTCTTAAGGTTCTTTTTGATCAATGCACGCAGTAGAGTAGACAATGTCCTATTAACTACTTCAGTTTGCCCATCAGATTGTGGATGACAAGTAGTAGAGAACAACAACTTAGTACCTAACTTAGACCAAAGTGTCTTCCAAAAGTAACTAAGAAACTTAGTATCTCTATCAGAAACAATAGTCTTAGGCATGCCATGTAATCTCACAATATCCTTAAAGAACAGGTTAGCTACATGCATAGCATCATCAGTTTTGTGGCATGGAATGAAATGAGCCATTTTAGAGAACATATCTACCACAACAAATATGGAATCCTTCCCTGTCTTAGTCCTAGGCAATCCAACAACAAAATCCATTGAAATATCATTCCAAGGATGCAAAGGAATAGGTAAGGGAGTATACAAACCGTGAGGCTGGACTTTGGACTTAGGTAGTTTGCAAGTAGAACATCTTCCACAAGCTTTCTCAACGTCCCACTTCATGTGTGGCCAATGAAAGTGCTCTTGCATCACCTTAAGTATCTTAGCAACACCAAAGTGTCCCATTAACCCTCCACCATGTGCTTCCTTAACAAACAAATCTCTCAAAGAAGAATTAGGAACACACAAACGGTTTTCATAGAACAAGAACCCATCATTCCTATAATACTTTTCAAATGCAAATTTCTCACAAGATGAATAAATCTTTCCAAAATCAGAATCATTTGCATAAAGAGACTTAATATGTTCAAACCCAAGTAACTTAGTCTCAAGAGAAGTCAGTAAGACATACCTTCTTGATAATGCATCAACAACTACATTATCCTTACCTTTCTTGTATTTGATCACATATGGGAATGTCTCAATGAATTCAACCCACCTGGCATCTCTCTTGTTGAGTTTTTGCTGACCTTTTAGATGCTTAAGGGATTCATGATCAGTGTGTATGACAAACTCCTTTGGCCATAAGTAGTGCTGCCATGTCTGCAATGCTCTCACCAATGCATAGAGTTCCTTATCATAAGTTGGGTAGTTCAGTGTTGCTCCTCCTAGATTCTAACTGAAGTAGGCAATTGGTCTCTTTTCTTGCATAAGCACAGCACCTATAAAAATACCAGAAGTATCACATTCGATTTCAAAAGTTTTAGTAAAATCAGGAAGTGAAAGAACAGGTGAATGAGTAAGCTTCTCTTTCAAAGTTTGGAATGCTTGTTCCTGAGCCTGCTCCCACTTAAAACCCACGTTTTTCTTGATAACTGATATATCATGGTTTTTACCGGTTTTATGCCATGATATAGTTGTGTTTTTAGTGTCTTTTGTGTTCTTTTAGAGTCTTTTACAGGTATAATCAGGTTTGGAGCTGAATTGGAGATAATGGAGCATTTTGGAGATTTTTGGAGTGTTTGGCCGAGAGATAGAGTTCACTGTCCGAAACAGAGAAAGGTGTCGATCGTTGCACACCTGCAACGGTCGTTGCACCAGCGAGATGGGCCAAAACTCGGCGGTTTAGAAGAATCAAGATATTGCACTTTGATCCAGAAGTTCCTGATATTTACAAAGAAGCCCCAAAACGTGTTTTAGGTTATAAATAGAGTTTTTAAGCCAATGTTTAGGCTACGCTTTCACACGCTTTACTTTAGTTTTATTTTATTTCAGAGAGCCTGAGGGGCTGATCCTGATCTCGAAAGAGACTTGATTTTGAACCCCAGTTCTTATTTGATTATATGATATTTGGTTTTCTACTTATGATGTTTTTTGTCTCGATGAACATGTCTGAGTAGATCACCTGTTAGGTTGAAGGATTCTCATTACGGATTTCAGAGAATTATGGTTAAATTAATCTGTAGAGATTCATATCTGCTAGTTCTTTATCTAAGTTGTTCTTAATGCTAAATCTGAAGTAGCTAATCAGAGTTATGATGTTAGGTTGATTAATTCAGCGGAAGTTGGTTAATTTAACTAGAAAGAATTTAGATAAGCAATTAAACTATTCGCAAACGAAAGTTTGGTTCCGGTTAATTGTGAACATATCAAACTTGGAATTAATGCTAGTTTAATCTGTTAGTTCTCGCAAACGAAAGTTTGGTTTGCTGCACTTAGACTTAGAGAATTATCGCAAAGGAATTTGGTTAATTCTATATCAGTGTTTGAGTTCTAGAATAGTTATTGATTAGATCTAGATAGATTGATTGCTTGCGTTCCTGATTTCCTGAGAACTCCTGAAACCTAACGCTTCGCCTTCTTGCTTACAAACTCACTTGATTCACTTTGCTATTTCGTTTACTGTTTTCATATCTGCTTCGCTTAATTTAAATCTGAACTACTAATAATCTATTGTGTGACTGAGAGTCCTCGTGGGATTCGATACCTTATATACTACGATTGCATTAACTGTGCACTTGCAGTAGAATAGGGAAAACTATACACCTATCAAGTTTTTGGCGCCGTTGCCGGGGACTCTTTGAGTTCACCGATAGATTTAGTATTAGGATTTAGACTAAGCATTCTTTTTAATTTTCTTGTTTACTCACGTTTTTGATTTTTGGATTCGCAGGGATTCGCACTGCATCGATCGTTTCCACCTTGCATCGATCGACACAAGGCGAGAACAGCGATGCTGAGATCTGAGACGTTCAATAGGTTCCGCGCCATGGAGCCTGTGATTTTGATTCGCGGTGAAAACGGCGTTCTACGAGACCAAGAGGGTCACATATGCAACGCAAAAGGTCAGAAAATAGATGGGGAAGGAAACCCCATCTTACCAGATTACCATGTATTCGTTGGGCAAGTAGCTGAGATGCAGACTAAGATAGATGACATCCACGAGATCTTGCTTAGGGAGAGACAGTTCCGAGCAGAGGCAAAAACTGATAAATTTGCAGAGGTACACTATATGGCTGGAGCCGACTCTTATGGACATACATTGGGACATCAGCAGAGACAAGGTTCTAGGCATGCTCAAGGATCAAGAGACCATACTTATACTTCCTATCTGGCACCTCCTACACAAAGGAGCAAACTAGAGATAATGATAGAACAATCAATTGAAAAGCAACAGCAGAACACAGCTTCCTTCAGCTCGAAGCTAGAGAACCTGTACACTAATTTGAATGAGAAATTTGAATCCTTGAACACCCGTATGAAGCAGCTGGACACACAGATGGATCAAGTTTCAAGTTCTACCCCGAGGAAGGATTCTCAAGAAGTTCATGCCAGCAACATTCCCATTCAGGATGACACACAGATGGATCATGGATCATGTCTAGCAGTTAAGGCTGTGGAATTTGTGGAAGACAGAGGGGGATTTGATGTTGAATTACCTGAGTTTGAAAGCTTCGATGCACCTGACTCAACAGAGATTGACATGGATCTCTTGACTTGGATAGTTCAGATTGAAGCAGGACCAAGCCAAGGAGAGAAATTTGAGTCTGAGATGGCTGGAATGGACCAAGAAGCGGATAAACCCGAGACTGTAGTTGAAACACAAGCTGAGACGTCAGCATCGATCGTTGCATCACAAGCACCGATCGTTGCACCCCGAAAGGAGCCAGTTTCGCTCATATCTCAAGGACCTGCTAAGGAAAGAACCTATAAACCTCCATTACCATTCCCGAAAGCTCCCGTTAAGTCTAAAGATGTGGTTCAGTGCACAGTGGTGGTTGACAAGAAGATGGTCGTTCCACAAGAGCCTATTCTAACATCTTCAAGGCCTAAAACCACTCATAAACAGAAGGCTCCGAACAACAAATCTTTGCCAAAGGTAAAACATAAATCCTCTAAGTTTAAACCTCCTGACTCCACTATTTTGAATGCAGGAAAGAGCGTTAAAACACCCAAGTGTCAATCTCACCCTACAT
This sequence comes from Orychophragmus violaceus, assembly GCA_030180135.1. Lineage (NCBI taxonomy): Eukaryota > Viridiplantae > Streptophyta > Magnoliopsida > Brassicales > Brassicaceae > Orychophragmus > Orychophragmus violaceus. Next base: position 45,928,374 of record CM058232.1, read on the forward strand.
TCCTCCCGACGTTCCTTGGACGACATCATGCTGCTACTGCTTACACACCACCGTGGATGATAAGGCATTCACAGAGACACTCAAAGTCTCGGTTGAAACCTCCGTGATTGCGACCTCATTTCCAAAAGTCAAGCTAATGACTTGAAACAAGCGCTGAGTGGGAGGCAACCCACTGTTAGGTTTAATTATTTTTCCTTTTCATTTTTGGTGTTTTTCTTAGGATTTCACGTTTTTATTTGTTTTTGTTAGTTTTTAGATACAGAACACAAGTCTGGAGATGTGTGACGATCGTCGCTCACATGTGCAACGGTCGTTGCAATTGGTTCAAATCGAAAATTAAGGTACGTTGAGCTAAACCGGAATCAATCTGGTTCAACCAGCATCGATCGTTGCTTCTATGCAACGATCGTTGCACCCACGACCAAGGTAAGTTACCTTAAACCCTATTTTCTCTCCTTCTTCTCCACTTCTTTTAGTCGACACACCATTGTGTCGATCGTCACAATACGAAAGAATCGCATTGCAGCGATCGTTGCGGTCCTGAGCAACGATCGATACTCAACGAAAATCGCCAAGTAACGGTCGATGCACTTAGTGCAACGATCGGTGCTAGAGCGACAGAGGTAAAACCCGACAGAACTAAAACATCCATTAACAATTTTTCTTTCTTTTTACCGATCCTTCGCTGGACACTACTGGGGACAGTGTGTCTTAAGTGTGGGGGAGGTGCTACTGACTTTTGTTTTCTGTTTTCCTAAGAGTCAGTCCGTTTTTCAAAAAAAATTGTTTTATTGAGTCAAAATTGTTTAAGTAAGAAACTATGATTTTCTGAGAAGATTTACAAGACTTGCAGGAACTTAAGTAACCATTGGGATGAAGTTGCAGGATCTATCTCTGACTATTAGAAAACCCCATCACAGATCAACCTACTGGGAACACCCACATCACTTCAGATATCAGAGGATCCTTTTACTGACTTCAACCTTAATACTGACTTAGATTTCTCACCTAAGGGCTTGGTATACTTTGTGTCGGATTCCCTTGTTAGTTCTGACACAGCCTGTCAACCTATCCTATTTAGTTCCCTTCTCCCCTTCTATAAAGTAAAAAAAAAAAAAGATAATAAACTGAGGATGAGTTAGTAACTCCGAAGTGGTCATGGGAATGGTAGCAAACACTATTTTCTCTCATGTGATCCATGGAATGTGTCCAAAGTACACCCCATAACGGGAAGAACACTGATAAAAAAAATAAAATGATACCCAATGGGAAAAATCAGTTGTTAAAGAAGGGAAAGAGAAGAAAGGGACTAGAGAAAGATAGTATGGTGGTCTAGAGCTGATAAGGTAAGAATCCATGTGCCCTTTGATCGATACTCCTTAGGTGAGACCGCACTTAAATACTTGCAGAAGTCAGTAGGGAGAATTTGAATGCTTGAATGTGATTGTGGAGTTTACCTAGGACAGTTGCTAAGTGTGGGGGAAGTATATTGTGGTCTTGATATCCTGTGATTGATTCTTTCAGTGGTTTACTAAGGGGAATCTGAGTATTGTAGCTTCTAGGATGAAATGAGTTTCTGAAGAGTTTTCAAACCTCTTGACCAAGCTTTAGTTCTATGTTTTGCTTGAGGGCAAGCAAAGGCTAAGTGTGGGGGAGTTGATATATCATGGTTTTTACCGGTTTTATGCCATGATATAGTTGTGTTTTTAGTGTCTTTTGTGTTCTTTTAGAGTCTTTTACAGGTATAATCAGGTTTGGAGATGAATTGGAGATAATGGAGCATTTTGGAGATTTTTGGAGTGTTTGGCCGAGAGATAGAGTTCACTGTCCGAAACAGAGAAAGGTGTCGATCGTTGCACACCTGCAACGGTCGTTGCACCAGCGAGATGGGCCAAAACTCGGCGGTTTAGAAGAATCAAGATATTGCACTTTGATCCAGAAGTTCCTGATATTTACAAAGAAGCCCCAAAACGTGTTTTAGGTTATAAATAGAGTTTTTAAGCCAATGTTTAGGCTACGCTTTCACACGCTTTACTTTAGTTTTATTTTATTTCAGAGAGCCTGAGGGGTTGATCCTGATCTCGAAAGAGACTTGATTTTGAACCCCAGTTCTTATTTGATTATATGATATTTGGTTTTCTACTTATGATGTTTTTTGTCTCGATGAACATGTCTGAGTAGATCACCTGTTAGGTTGAAGGATTCTCATTAGGGATTTCAGAGAATTATGGTTAAATTAATCTGTAGAGATTCATATCTGCTAGTTCTTTATCTAAGTTGTTCTTAATGCTAAATCTGAAGTAGCTAATCAGAGTTATGATGTTAGGTTGATTAATTCAGCGGAAGTTGGTTAATTTAACTAGAAAGAATTTAGATAAGCAATTAAACTGTTCGCAAACGAAAGTTTGGTTCAGGTTAATTGTGAACATATCAAACTTGGAATTAATGCTAGTTTAATCTGTTAGTTCTCGCAAACGAAAGTTTGGTTTGCTGCACTTAGACTTAGAGAATTATCGCAAAGGAATTTGGTTAATTCTATATCAGTGTTTGAGTTCTAGAATAGTTATTGATTAGATCTAGATAGATTGATTGCTTGCGTTCCTGATTTCCTGAGAACTCCTGAAACCTAACGCTTCGCCTTCTTGCTTACAAACTCACTTGATTCACTTTGCTATTTCGTTTACTGTTTTCATATCTGCTTCGCTTAATTTAAATCTGAACTACTAATAATCTATTGTGTGACTGAGAGTCCTCGTGGGATTCGATACCTTATATACTACGATTGCATTAACTGTGCACTTGCAGTAGAATAGGGAAAACTATACACCTATCAATAACCTCAGTGAGTGGAGCTTCTAGAGTGCTAAAATCCTTCACAAATCTCCTATAGAAACCAGCTAGGCCATGAAAGCTTCTCACTTCTCCAACTGTCTTTGGACTTGGCCATTCTTTGATAGCTTTCACTTTCTCTTCATCAACCTTGATTCCATCTGTACTCACAACAAAACCTAAGAACACAAGGTTATCTGTTCCAAAAGTACATTTCTTATAGTTGGCATAAAGGCTTTCTTTCCTTAACACTTCAAAGACCAACCTAAGATGCCTAACATGCTCTTGTAGGTTCTGACTATATACTAGGATGTCATCAAAGTACACAACAACAAAATGCCCAATGAATGATCTAAGAACATGATTCATCAGTCTCATGAATGTACTAGGTGCATTAGTTAATCCAAATGGCATCACTAACCATTCATATAGCCCTTGTTTAGTTTTAAATGCAGTTTTCCATTCATCACCCTCTTTCATTCTAATCTGATGATATCCACTCTTAAGATCAACCTTAGAAAAGATGCTAGAACCATGCAATTGATCTAACATATCATCTAATCTAGGTATAGGGTGGCGATACTTCACTGTTATGTTGTTGATGGCTCTGCAATCTACACACATCCTCCAGCTACCATCTTTCTTTGGCACCAATAAAACAGGAACAGCACTGGGACTCATGCTCTCACGGATATGACCTTTCTCTATAAGCTCAGTGACTTGCTTCTCTAGTTCTTTGGTCTCCACTGGATTGGTTCGGTATGCAGGTCTGTTTGGCAAGGAAGCTCCTAGGATGAAGTCTATTTGACGCTCAATGCCTCTAATGGGAGGTAAACCTTCTGGATTTTCCTCAGGGAATACATCCTGGAACTCCTGCAAAAGTAATTCAATCTCGCTAGGCACAACCTGCTTTGGGGCAGTTAAGTTCATATAACAACCTTTAAAAACAAGAAGTAAAGTTGTAGAATAACTTCCCTTTGGTTTCTGAAGCATGAGGTTGTTTGTTTGTTTTGTGGCAGGGGCTGATTGAGCTTTGGATGACTGAGTTTTCTTTTCTTCATGCTAATCTGATCTTGATGCACTTCACTAGGAGTTAAAGGTACCAATATTGTCTTTCTGCCCTTGAACTCAAAGGAATGGCGATTGGTGTAGCCATCATGAGTTGCTTTCCTATCAGATTGCCATGGTCTCCCAAGTAGTATATGGCTTGCATCCATTGGTAGCACATCACACAGAACCTCATCTTCATATTTTCCAATAGACAAAGGAACCAACACTTGGCTGTTTACTTCAAGTTCTCCTTCATCATTCAGCCACTGAAGTTTATAAGGCTTAGGACGCTTCATCACTTGTAGCCCAAGCTTCTTAACCATTGATTCACTGGCTACATTGGTGCAACTACCTCAAGCAATGATGAGACTGCATACTTTCTCTTGTACAATGCACCGAGTGTGAAACAAGTTCTCTCTTTGTTCATTTCCTTCAGTCTTGGCTTGCACATTCAAAGATCTTCTAGTGACCAGTAGCTCTCCTTTGGCTGTCATTTCCAATTCAACTTCCAATGGTTCAGATTCTGATTGCTCTTCTTCTGATTCAACCTCACCATTGTCTCTGATAATCATGATCTTTTTGTTGGTGCATTCATTAGAGTAATGACCAAACCCTTGACATTTGAAGCACTTGATCTCCCTTGTCCTTGTAGAAGTCACCTTATCCTTTCCTTTTGGATCATGCTCCTCACTTTTAACCTTTGGAAAAGGCTTGTAGTCTCTGCTGAATCAAGAATTTTCTTCCTTGTGATAGTTAGGTTTTCCAGAAACATAACTTGGCCTAGAACTCTTCCTTTTGAGTTGCTTCTCAAACATGACTGCCTTGTGCAACAACTCCTCTAACTCCACATAATGTTGAGTCTCCAGCCTGTCCAAGATGTCTCTGTTGAGGCCTCCCATGAATCTGGACATTGTAGCTTCAGTATCCTCTTGAATATCAGCTCTGAGCATCAATGTTTCCAGCTCCTTATAATACTCTTCTACAGTTCTGCTACCTTGGGTACAGTTTCTCAGTTTATAGTGCAGCTCTCTGTGGTAGTGGCTGGGAACGAACCTCTTTCTCATAATTGTCTTCATTTGTGTCCAAGAATCCACTGGATAATCTCCTGCACGTCTCCTAGCAGTAACCAATTGATCCCACCAACTAAGAGCATACTCTTTGAATTCTGTTGGTGCAACCATCACTTCGCTTTCAGAAGTGTATTCTCTGCAGTTGAACACAAGTTCAATCTTCTTTTCCCAGTCCAGGTACTCTTCAGGGTCATTAGTGTTGGGATTATGTCCTGAAATCATATTGTACTAACTCTGATAGATAGTTGTATTGTCAAGCTCGGACAATTCATGTAATACTAAGTGATCATAATGTTTTGCTAGAAGCCGCTTATGACTTATGAGTTGTAACTCATTGCTAGTATTATGTGAACCTACAGGGTCACACACCTAAGCAAGCTGGATACACTTTGTATGGGATTGATCATTGGCATATGGTTTGTTCAATGTGTATTGGATGCACATTGAATTCGAGTTTTAAGAGGTGTGTCGATCGACACCATTGGGTGTGTCGATCGACACAGATCGGGTTCCGAACCTGATGTTTCGGTTTGATGACTTAAACGAATTGGATTTATCCAATGATCGGTTTTAGTCATTCCAGGTCTATATAAAGGCTTATATGGACGACCTGGAACCCTAGCCGTTGTTGAGACTTTTTCTTGACAGAAAACGCAGCCACCTCTAGAAACACAGGAATTCCCAGGAGATCCGATTCCCGGCACTAGCATCCCGGCGGATTCCAGCTTGTGTGCGTGTGGACTGCAGTAGAGGCGCAGCATCTGAAACGCTCTTGATCTCAATTACCTGTTCATCATTCCGCTGCAAATCTCCAGGTAAACACGAGATCATCCCTAATGATTCAATTAACTAAACCCTAGATCCTAGGCTTCAGGAACTTGATGGAATTCTGAAACTGTTAGAATTGGCCGAAGTTCCTTCAGTGGTATCAGAGCCTTAGGGTTTAATCATTGAATCTGAAGCGTGGAATTCGAATAATGATGTATTTGAATAGGTTGATGCTTGTTGATTTTCGTTTTGATAAATATAATCTCGGATTTTGTTTGTATCGAAAACGATAAACCTGTGTTTTCGCACAGTGTCGATCGACACAAGTTTGTGTCGGTCTACACACCGCGAAAACGATTATAAAATTTTAGGGTTTTCGCACAGTGTCGATCGACACAAGTTTGTGTCGGTCGATGCACCGCGAATACGCTTATTAAAATTTGGGTATCGATTTTAGAGATCGCACTGTGTCGATCGACACACTGGGTGCATCGATCGACACAGGCTGTGCGAAAGGATAGATCGGTTCAATTGGATTGAACCGGTTATCTCGCATGGTTAAATTTCCTGATACCCTACTGTGTCGATCAACACAGGATAAGTGTCGGTCAACACAGGCCTTGCGATTGGTTGATCGGTTCAATTGGATTGAACTGGTTATCATGCTTGGTTAAGGTAGATCAGATCGGTTTAAATTGGATGAATTGGTTCAATTGGATTGGACTGGTTATCTCAATTAGTATAAACCGATTTGATTGGATAAGATCAATTTGATTGGATAAGTCGGTTCAGTTGGATTGGACCGGTTATCGCGATTAGTTAAAACTGATTGAATCGGTTCAATTGAATTGACCGGTTATCGGGTTTTGTTAAGGTTGGATGCGAACCATAATCGTTTGGTTGTTGAACCAAATGATTGAGAAACCGAACCAAATGACCTAACCCACTTTTGTTAGAACAATTAAAACTCAATTAAAATTAAAAGTTAAACATGTTCTAAACCCATTGAATACACATTGGATGTGTATTAGATCAAAGCTTAGTTTTCAATAAGGTCAACTGTCAAGACTCATTTCGTTGTTGTGATAGTCTTGTGATATACTTGTATTTTCATGCATTTAGGCTATTGTTAGGATCATGTTTTACTTCTTTTTAGTTTCCTTTAGCTTCATTTCTTTGGTCATTGGTGTGTTTAGAGTATAGGATCATCTAGAGCTAGGTTTAGGCATTCTAGGCTTGCATTTGGAGTGTTTCTTATGTTTTGTAGGTTCTTGGAGTTGCTAAGGATGTTTGGAAGAGTTTGGAGGCCAAAGGAGTGATTGTGATGAGGACATCAAGTCATCATCAACCAAGGAGCATGGAGAGGACATAAATCAACCAACCAAGACCCTTGGAGAGAAACAGCTTGTATGCACCAGAGACATATGTGCATGTCTTGGATCATATCTTTCCCACTATGAGGAGTTAAGCTACAAATCAACCTGTTCCAGAAACTTAACTCATCAAGGAATCCTGGAGAGTTTGAATCATCATAAATGGAGTTCAGATGAAGAAGTTATTCAACTTCTAAAACAGATGATTCTCAGCTTGCTTCATCTGGAGGCTCAAGGATTCAATCAGTTACAAACAAGACATTGGCGACCAGGAGAGATATCTAAGCATTCAGGAGACACATTTAATCATCCAGGAGAGTTATCTATCAAGTTCCCATGCACCAGCAGCCATATGATCAGGAGGATCCCATTATTACTCTTACACTTGCCTAATTTGGAGCCAATGGAGATCAATCACCAACAACTCTTTTCCCTGAAGTTTGGCCACGAATTGAAGCTCTCTAACATCATCCAGAATGTACCTAGACACTCCACATTCATGCCAAAGCTTTCAAGACTTAAGAAGATTCATCTTTCCATTTCTGGCCAAATATTCCAATAAATCCCAACGGCCATATTCCTTATATTTTTTTATTCTTTTCTTGTATTAGGCCTTTTAGACTGTTGTCTATGAGCCTATAAAATATCAGGTTCGAATTCATTGTAAATCACCCTTTTCAACCATTTTAAAGTTAATAGAAATATTTTGTTTTTCTTCCAAAGTTTGTGTTCTTTGTGAAGTTTTCCTTCTCTGCATATTGTGAGTGATTCACTTTGTTCTTAAGAGTTTCAGATCAATCTATTTGAGTGATTCAGATAGCTTGTTCTTAGATTGAGAGAGTCAATCAAACCCATCGGTTGAGAGAGTCAATCACAAGTTCCACCACCACATCTATCTTCAATCCATCTTCCGCAAGCTTGGCTTAGGAATCATCTGATCATCAAGTGATCTTAGCATTGGAGTGATTCCAGGGTTGTATCATATGTCCTCATCAGATTGCAAGTGAAATGGTGATGAAGGACCAAACCGATGAGCTTGAAAGATTGACTCATATGAAGATATTACGTTGACTTTTAGGTCTGGGATTCTAAAAACAAATCATGGGAAATTGAGTTAGCTTTCTAATGGAGGTGGTGTGAAGTCATTCGGAGCTATATGTAAAGAGTTATGCCTGATTTACTGGATGCTTCTCAACACAGTCTGCATATCGGGTTGCATATCGACCTGGCAACCCGATACAGCCTCTCGGATTAAATTTTGTGCATCCATATCGGGTGGCGTATCGGGTGGCCAGGCCGATACGACCCTTCCCAGAAAAAATCCGAGAGTTCATACCGGGTTGCGTATCGGGTGGCCAGGCCGATACGCGTCCCAGAAATTGCCTTGGATCCGGGTCAACACCCGGTTTGTTCAGGGTTGACCCGGCTCGCACCCTATTGACTATTTAAGCCAAAAACCTATTTTTTATTGAATCTTAAGCTTTATTTTATGCTCTAAACACTTTGTAAGAACAAGTTTGGATTTCTTTGATTAATCTAGTACTTCTTTTGTGATTCCTTCATCAAATCTTTCAATCTATCTCTAGTCTCCTATGATCAACATTGTTTCTATGAATTTTGTTGTTCACATGATGATTAGTGAGTAGTTCTTCATAGGGCTTATGGGTTAGGTTGGATTAGGTTGATTAGGGTTGATCAATAGATTTCTAGTGATTGATTGTTTAAAATCCCATCTATCAAAGTGTGTTTAGTGCCTAATTAGCCTTGATCACGTTGATTAGGATATTTAGGATTTCTTGCTCACAACATGTTCGATGAAATTCCAGTTTCTGGCTTTGTTAGGACTTTCACATTCTAGCACATAAAAATGTATGTCTAGAGTGATTGTTTGCTGTTTGGAACCTGTTTGAATGCTCACTAGATTCTAATTCACAAATGATAATTTGTTCTTGAGTTAGGATTAAGTGAAGAATTACTATTAAGAGATTAAACTGATTTACTTGGTGTGTTCCATGCTAGGAGATTAACTTCTATGAAGTTTGAAATAGGATCCTTGATCATCCCGAGTCACCTGTCCGTTGACCTTAACCTTTAGGCCTTATCTTTATCATTGATTGAATCCACTTGTTTACTTGCTTTTTGTTTACTTCTATTTGAATTGTTTTTGTTAGGATTGTTAGAAACAAAAACCAAACTGTTTGATTTGACTCTGAAGGTTTAGTGCTTGCTTATTGGTCTTATCCATCCCAAAAAGGTTCGATACCTCAAAGCTACATCGATAAGCTTGAGAAATTGGTACCTCAAAGGATTGCGAAAATCCTAGTTATCATCTTACCAAGAGCTTGGTGTCCACAATTACATGAGTAAGGCAGGTAGTTGTGTTGATGGTCTTGCAGTGCTTGACATAAACAATTACATGACCCAAGAGATTGATTTACTAACCTTTTAAAGTTCCGTTTCCTCAACTAAATATCAATTGACCTTGATGTCTTGACCAATCTTGTCTACTGTCAAGACTCGTTTTGTTGTTGGATAGTCTTGGAGTCCTTGGTATCCACAATTACATGAGTAAGACAGGTGATCATTGATAGACTTGCAGTGCGACTGTCAGTGATCACGAGACTGAAGAGATTGGTTACCTTGACTGGGCTATCAGAAGTTCTGGGCCCAGAGACGTCAGAGTGGATGAAACATGGATTGTCTTATCCGCGACCAAGAGTTGTACTGGGTACAATTAGCAATGATTTGCTTACCTAGATAACTAAACTTTGGGTGATGGCGAGTCGTCCACTCAGATTTTAGTGAAGTGTGGGTCTTGGATCATTATTTTCATAGAGGAAACAATGGTTGAATATAATGCGAGTTTTCTTATTAGATAAGTTTTCTCATTTCCTGAACTTCATAACTAAAATTTTCTTTCTTAGTTTTCAGCCTATGTCTAAAACTACTTTCTCGTTGCGATCCGTCCTTGAGAAGGACAAGTTAAATGGATCAAATTTCCTGGATTGGTATCGTAATTTGAGATTTATTCTCAAGCAAGAGAGTAAGGATTATGTCCTTGAGAAAGCTCTCCCCGAAAGGCTTGGGACCAATGCCTCGCATGCAGTATATGATGCTTGGAATAAGCATTATATTGATGTGGTAGATGTGTGTGGTCTGATGTTGGCTACCATGAACTCAGACTTAAAGAGTCAATACGAGAACATGGAGTGGCCAAAAGAGATGGTCACCAGCCTGAAACTGAAGTTTCAGGATCAGGCACGAGTTGAGAGATACCAGATGGTTAAGTCTCTCATTGGGTGCAAGCTACCAAAGGATGCTCCAGTGAGTCCTCGTGTCATTAAAATCATGGGTTACATTGATAACCTGGGGAAACTGGATTGTCCAGTTAGCCTAGAGTTGGCTACTGAGATCATTCTGCAGTCACTGCCGTCAAGTTATGATAAGTTTAGGAAAAGCTATATCAAGAATGACTTGACGAAGACGTTGACTGAGCTGCATGGCATGCTCAAGACAGCTGAGCAAAACATCATAAAGGGTAAAAGGTTTGAGAAATCTTGTGTTGACAAGGGTAGAGGCAGGGCCGTCCAGATTTGGAATCAGGATAAGCCTGTGTCATCTTATAAGCCCAAGTCTGGACCATCTGATGTTGATAAGTGCTGCTATTGTGAAGAGTTTGGGCATTGGAAGAGAAATTGCATTAAATTCTTGGAAGATTCACAAGAGATGAAGGAGATGTACGGAACTTCTTCTTCAGGTATTGTGTTATTACTTCAAGTTCTACGTAGGTATTGGATACTGGTTGTGGTACTGATATTTTTGAAATATGCAGGGCCTAAACAACAATAGAACGTTGAAGAAAGGACAAGTGGAACTGCGCGTCTGGAATGGAGCAATGGTTGCTGCATTAGCCGTAGAGATCCTCCACTTGTAGGAGCCTTTCAAGCTTGGTTTTTGAATTAAGTAATTGCTGCTATGTACCTGCTTTAAGCAGAGATGTCTTTCATTTTCTTGTAAGAATTTGGATGTTTTTCATTTTGATAAAAGACAAGTTTTGCTCTTTTGATCTTGATGAAATATTCTATAGTAGCACCCCTTTTTGAAATGGGTTTTATATCTTAAACCAATGTTCGAAATAACATAAATACCAAACGGTTCAAGTCTGAAGACTCGAACTCAATCTTTTTCCTTAGCATAGTCGTTTAAACCACATGGAGTGAAGTGAATTCAGAAGATCCATAGTTATGGGCTTTTGGACTCATTTGATTATAAATCATATGAGATATGAATTCTGCTTACTGGGCCAAATGACTAAGGCTTCTTTAGCAGAGCTAAAGAAAAGGGCCTGAGGCTTATCGGGCCTTGCTCATACTGATTTATGTGGCCCGGTGAGCATTAGTGCCAGAGGAAAACTTCAGTACTTTATTACCTTTATTGATGACTTCAGTAAGTATGACTGTGTTCATTTGATGAGACACGAGTCGGAATCTTTGAAATGGTCAAAGGAGTTCCAGAATGAAGTATAGAACCGATATGACAGAAGTATTAAAAATCCTCGATTAGATCGCGGAGGAGAATACTTGAGTCAAGAATTGAGTGATCATCTAAGTGAGTGTGAAGTCGTCTCACAGCTCATTTCTCCTGGAAAACCTAAATGGTGTTTCTGAGAGAAAGAATCGGACCTTATTAGATATGCTCCGATTAATGATGAGTCACATGAATCTTCCATTTTCCTTTTATAATACGCTCTAGAAATGTCTGTATTTACGCCAAATAGTTTTCTATCAGAATCAGTTGAAAGACACCACATTGGATGTGGACTGAGAGTTTTCCAAGTATGTTTTCCTGATTAATTGGGATTGCAAGGGTTATGTAAAGCAGTTGTCAACTGACAAACTTGAACCCAAATCTGATAAGGGCTGCTTCGCTGGTTGTCCTATGCAAACCAAGGCTTATTACTTTTGCAAGCAATCCAAGAACAAAGTTTTGTTGTTCGGAACTCTGTTTTTCTAAAAAGAAAGTCTCTTTCCAAGAAGAACAGTGGGAGTAGAAGTACAGCTCGAAGAAATTCGAGAAACACAGGAGGCTGCTCAACCTGTTGAGGGAGAGCAACGGTTGGATCTACAAAGTGCTGTAGGACCTACACCTGTGGAGCCTGAAGTTCGCAGATCCAAATGGATCCGTCACTAACCCGAGAGTGATTTCTCGTAACCAATTGCCGTGATCTGTTGATCATTGAAAAGTGACGAGCCTGCGAAATTCAAAGGAGCGATGGTGAGCCCCAACTCCGAAAATTTGCTAGGTATGCATGTTAGCTTCACCGATCCATTTCTGGATTGAAGCAAACATCTTGGAGTTGGAATCTACGTTCTGTTAAAACGGTCAAAAGTTTTGACTTGATCAGGAACAAATAGGAACCGTGCGTTTACAAGTAGACTAGTGGGAGCGTAGTTGCATTTCTCACATTGTATGTATATGACATACTTATTCTCATAAACGACGTTCCGTCGCTTAAGTCTTATGTGACTTGGGTCGGAAGTCATTTTCAACGATGGACATGGGAGAAGCCGCGTGGGTTCTTGTAATAAGGATCTATTGAAATAGATTGGGTAGGCTTATTGGATCGTGTCAGAATCCTTATGTAGACAAGGTATTGGATAGTTCCAATATACATGATTCCAAGAATGGCTTCACACCAAAGGTCTTATGGCAATAATATTAGCAAGATGAAGTGTCTTGGACACTGGCTGAGCTAGTATGTATGAGTGTGATTCGTTATGCTTCTGCAATAGAATCCATCATGAATGCCATATTTTGCGCTCGTCTAGATGCAGCTTACGCATAAAGCATGACGATAAGATACCAATACATTCCGGTAAAAGTCATTGGACAGTTGTAAGAAATATCCCAAGTGTTTGAGGAACACTAGGGATAGGTTCTTGTTCAACTGAGGAAGTGACGAATCTGTTAAAAGTAGTGAGACGGACAAAGACGACTCCCGGTTCCCACCTGGTTATGTCTCTTTGTCTATGTAGCGGTGCTATCTGTTGGAAGGGCTCCAAGCAGGGGACCGTAGAATAGGGCTTATTAAAGAATAGCGGTGTGGTTTGTTGAAAGATTGACTCATATGAAGATATTACGTTGACTTTTAGCTCTGGGATTCTAAATACAAATCATGGGAAATTGAGTTAGCTTTCTAATGGAAGTGGTGTGAAGTCATTCGGAGCTATATGTAAAGAGTTATACCTGATTTACTGGAAGCTTCTCAACACAGTCTACATATCGGGGTGCATATCGACCTGGCAACCCGATACAGCCTCTCGGATTAAATTTTGTGCATCCATATCGGGTGGCGTATCGGGTGGCCAGGCCGATACGACCCTTCCCAGAAAAAATCCGAGAGTTCATACCGGGTTGCATATCGGGTGGCCAGGCCGATACGCGTCCCAGAAATTGCCTTGGATCCGGGTCAACACCCGGTTTGTTCCGGGTTGACCTGGCTCGCACCCTATTGACTATTTAAGCCAAAAACCTATTTTTTATTAAATCTTAAGCTTTATTTTATGTTCTAAACACTTTGTAAGAACAAGTTTGGATTTCTTTGATTAATCTAGTACTTCTTTTGTGATTCCTTCATCAAATCTTTCAATCTGTCTCTAGTCTCCTATGATCAACATTGTTTCTATGAATTTTGTTGTTCACATGATGATTAGTGAGTAGTTCTTCATAGGGCTTATGGGTTAGGTAGGATTAGGTTGATTAGGGGTGATCAATAGATTTCTAGTGATTGATTGTTTAAAATCCCATCTATCAAAGTGTGTTTAGTGCCTAATTAGCCTTGATCACGTTGATTAGGATATTTAGGATTTCATGCTCACAACATGTTCGATGAAATTCTAGTTTCTGGCTTTGTTAGGACTTTCACATTCTAGCACATGAAAATGTATGTCTAGAGTGATTGTTTGCTGTTTGGAACCTGTTTGAATGCTCACTAGATTCTAATTCACAAATGATAATTTGTTCTTGAGTTAGGATTAAGTGAAGAATTAGTATTAAGAGATTAAACTGATTTACTTGGTGTGTTCCATGCTAGGAGATTAACTTCTATGAAGGTTGAAATAGGATCCTTGATCATCCCGAGTCACCTGTCCGTTGACCTTAACATTTAGGCCTTATCTTTATCATTGATTGAATCCACTTGTTTACTTGCTTTTTGTTTACTTCTATTTGAATTGTTTTTGTTAGGATTGTTAGAAACAAAAACCAAACTGTTTGATTTGACTCTGAAGGTTTAGTGCTTGCTTATTGGTCTTATCCATCCCAAAAAGGTTCGATACCTCAAAGCTACATCGATAAGCTTGAGAAATTGGTACCTCAAAGGATTGCGAAAATCCTAGTTATCATCTTGCCAAGAGCTTGGTGTCCACAATTACATGAGTAAGGCAGGTAGTTGTGTTGATGCTCTTGCAGTGCTTGACATAAACAATTACATGACCCAAGAGATTGATTTACTAACCTTTTAAAGTTCCGTTTCCTCAACTAAATATCAATTGACCTTGATGTCTTGACCAATCTTGTCTACTGTCAAGACTCGTTTTGTTGTTGGATAGTCTTGGAGTCCTTGGTATCCACAATTACATGAGTAAGACAGGTGATCATTGATAGACTTGCAGTGCGACTGTCAATGATCACGAGACTGAAGAGATTGGTTACCTTGACTGGGCTATCAGAAGTTCTGGGCCCAGAGACGTCAGAGTGGATGAAACATGGATTGTCTTATCCGCGACCAAGAGTTGTACTGGGTACAATTAGCAATGATTTGCTTACCTAGATAACTAAACTTTGGGTGATGGCGAGTCGTCCACTCAGATTTTAGTGAAGTGTGGGTCTTGGATCATTATTTTCATAGAGGAAACAATGGTTGAATATAATGCGAGTTTTCTTATTAGATAAGTTTTCTCATTTCCTGAACTTCATAACTAAAATTTTCTTTCTTAGTTTTCAGCCTATGTCTAAAACTACTTTCTCGTTGCGATCCGTCCTTGAGAAGGACAAGTTAAATGGATCAAATTTCCTGGATTGGTATCGTAAATTGAGATTTATTCTCAAGCAAGAGAGTAAGGACTATGTCCTTGAGAAAGCTCTCCCCGAAAGGCTTGGGACCAATGCCTCGCATGCAGTATATGATGCTTGGAATAAGCATTATATTGATGTGGTAGATGTGTGTGGTCTGATGTTGGCTACCATGAACTCGGACTTAAAGAGTCAATACGAGAACATGGAGTGGCCAAAAGAGATGGTCACCAGCCTGAAACTGAAGTTTCAGGATCAGGCACGAGTTGAGAGATACCAGATGGTTAAGTCTCTCATTGGGTGCAAGCTACCAAAGGATGCTCCAGTGAGTCCTCGTGTCATTAAAATGATGGGTTACATTGATAACCTGGGGAAACTGGATTGTCCAGTTAGCCTAGAGTTGGCTACTGAGATCATTCTGCAGTCACTGCCGTCAAGTTATGACAAGTTTAGGAAAAGCTATATCAAGAATGACTTGACGAAGACGTTGACTGAGCTGCATGGCATGCTCAAGACAGCTGAGCAAAACATCATAAAGGGTAAAAGGTTTGAGAAATCTTGTGTTGACAAGGGTAGAGGCAGGGCCGTCCAGATTTGGAATCAGGATAAGCCTGTGTCATCTTATAAGGCCAAGCCTGGACCATCTGATGTTGATAAGTGCTGCTATTGTGAAGAGTTTGGGCATTGGAAGAGAAATTGCATTAAATTCTTGGAAGATTCACAAGATATGAAGGAGATGTACGGAACTTCTTCTTCAGGTATTGTGTTATTACTTCAAGTTCTACGTAGGTATTGGATACTGGTTGTGGTACTGATATTTTTGAAATATGCAGGGCCTAAACAACAATAGAACGTTGAAGAAAGGACAAGTGGAACTGCGCGTCTGGAATGGAGCAATGGTTGCTGCATTAGCCGTAGAGATCCTCCACTTGTAGGAGCCTTTCAAGCTTGGTTTTTGAATTAAGTAATTGCTGCTATGTACCTGCTTTAAGCAGAGATGTCTTTCATTTTCTTGTAAGAATTTGGATGTTTTTCATTTTGATAAAAGACAAGTTTGCTCTTTTGATCTTGATGAAATATTCTATAGCAGCACCCCTTTTTGAAATGGGTTTTATATCTTAAACCAATGTTCGAAATAACATAAATACCAAACGGTTCAAGTCCGAAGACTCGAACTCAATCTTTTTCCTTAGCATAGTCGTTTAAACCACATGGAGTGAAGTGAATTCAGAAGATCCATAGTTATGGGCTTTTGGACTCATTTGATTATAAATCATATGAGATATGAATTCTGCTTACTGGGCCAAATTACTAAGGCTTCTTTAGCAGAGCTAAAGAAAAGGGCCTGAGGCTTATCGGGCCTTGCTCATACTGATTTATGTGGCCCGGTGAGCATTAGTGCCAGAGGAAAACTTCAGTACTTCATTACCTTTATTGATGACTTCAGTAAGTATGAATGTGTTCATTTGATGAGACACGAGTCGGAATCCTTTGAAATGGTCAAAGGAGTTCCAGAATGAAGTATAGAACCGATATGACAGAAGTATTAAAAATCCTCGATTAGATCGCGGAGGAGAATACTTGAGTCAAGAATTGAGTGATCATCTAAGTGAGTGTGAAGTCGTCTCACAGCTCATTTCTCCTGGAAAACCTAAATGGTGTTTCTGAGAGAAAGAATCGGACCTTATTAGATATGCTCCGATTAATGATGAGTCACATGAATCTTCCATTTTCCTTTTATAATACGCTCTAGAAATGTCTGTATTTACGCCAAATAGTTTTCTATCAGAATCAGTTGAAAGACACCACATTGGATGTGGACTGGGAGTTTTCCAAGTATGTTTTCCTGATTAATTGGGATTGCAAGGTTTATGTAAAGCAGTTGTCAACTGACAAACTTGAACCCAAATCTGATAAGGGCTGCTTCGCTGGTTGTCCTATGGAAACCAAGGCTTATTACTTTTGCAACCAATCCAAGAACAAAGTTTTGTTGTTCGGAACTCTGTTTTTCTAAAAAGAAAGTCTCTTTCCAAGAAGAACAGTGGGAGTAGAAGTACAGCTCGAAGAAATTCGAGAAACACAGGAGGCTGCTCAACCTGTTGAGGGAGAGCAACGGTTGGATCTACAAAGTGCTGTAGGACCTACACCTGTGGAGCCTGAAGTTCGCAGATCCGAATGGATCCGTCACTAACCCGAGAGTGATTTCTCGTAACCAATTGCCGTGATCTGTTGATCATTGAAAAGTGACGAGCCTGCGAAATTCAAAGGAGCGATGGTGAGCCCCAACTCCGAAAATTTGCTAGGTATGCATGTTAGCTTCACCGATCAATTTCTGGATTGAAGCAAACATCTTGGAGTTGGAATCTACGTTCTGTTAAAACGGTCAAAAGTTTTGACTTGATCAGGAACAAATAGGAACCGTGCGTTTACAAGTAGACTAGTGGGAGCGTAGTTGCATTTCTCACATTGTATGTATATGACATACTTATTCTCATAAACGACGTTCCATCGCTTAAGTCTTATGTGACTTGGGTCGGAAGTCATTTTCAACGATGGACATGGGAGAAGCCGCGTGGGTTCTTGTAATAAGGATCTATTGAAATAGATTGGGTAGGCTTATTGGATCGTGTCAGAATCCTTATGTAGACAAGGTATTGGACAGTTCCAATATACATGATTCCAAGAATGGCTTCACACCAAAGGTCTTATGGCAATAATATTAGCAAGATGAAGTGTCTTGGACACTGGCTGAGCTAGTATGTATGAGTGTGATTCGTTATGCTTCTGCAATAGAATCCATCATGAATGCCACATTTTGCGCTCGTCTATATGCAGCTTACGCATAAAGCATGACGAGAAGATACCAATACATTCCGGTAAAAGTCATTGGACAGTTGTAAGAAATATCCCAAGTGTTTGAGGAACACTAGGGATAGGTTCTTGTTCAACTGAGGAAGTGACGAATCTGTTAAAAGTAGTGAGACGGACAAAGACGACTCCCGGTTCCCACCTGGTTATGTCTCTTTGTCTGTGTAGCGGTGCTATCTGTTGGAAGGGCTCCAAGCAGGGGACCGTAGTATAGGGCTTATTAAAGAATAGCGGTGTGGTTTGTTGGAATGGTTCCAAGCAAGAACACCGCAGCCTCTCTCACAACCTAAGCACGAGTTTTCACTGTTGCTGTAGGTACTAGATATCTAAGGACGAGGTCTTGATTCTAATGGGAGTTATGTTAGTTATGATGTTCACATAGACATGCTATGGTCATGTTTATGAAAAACTGACATCAGCATTATTTGATTATTGGATAATTAAATAATGTTCCCAAAGTATTTTATGTTCATTTTTAGGTCATCAAGTTGAGGACTTGATCATGAAACCCTATAAGTGAGATATGACATAAAATTATGTTTGTCCCTGGTCGTAGGTTGTTAAAGTGGGACACTAACAACCGTTAAGACTAGTATGTGAGGTGACGTATGACTAAGTTTCATGGAGTCATTGATATGAGTATCATCGTCAATCACATAGATATATGTTGGTGAACATATGATCGGACATGACCCGCTAATGAGAATTCTACAGGATAGTTATATCAGTGTCATAAGAGGTTCTCATTACGACTATAGAATATAGTCCTTAGACCTGAGTTCATCATGCTTTCTAGTATGTTAATTGGTGCGCTTTGACCTTGTCAAACGTCGTTCCGTAACTGGCGGCTATAACGGCATTGCTTAGGCGTATCATGAAGTGTGTGTAGAAACAGGGATGGAACAAGAATGGATTTGTCCCTCCTATATAACAGGAAAAAAATATCTCAGGGCCCATCGAAGATTTGATACTGAGAAAATGCATGGCCGTGCTCAAACGAGGTGATTGGCAGTCGTTTGTTTTTATCAGTATAGATCAAGAGTTCGATGAACATGATGTTGGCTATAATAAGGATGACACGGTTTCTTGCCTTATGCCATGTCAAGATATAGTGACAAAGGGATTAGGGGAATAGATGATTCCAGTACAAGTGGGAGATTGTTGGGATTATGTCCTGAAATCATATTGTACTAACTCTGATAGATAGTTGTATTGTCAAGATCAGACAATTCATGTAATACTAGGTGATCATAATGTTTTGCTAGAAGCCTCTTATGACTTATGAGTTGTAACTCATTGCTAGTATTATGTGAACCTACAGGGTCACACACCTAAGCAAGCTGGATACACTTTGTATGGGATTGATCATTGGCATATGGTCTGTTCAATGTGTATTGGATGCACATTGAGTTCGAGTTTTAAGAGGTGTGTCGATCGACACCATTGGGTGTGTCGATCGACACAGATCGGGTTCCGAACCTGATGTTTCAGTTTGATGACTTAAACGAATTGGATTTATCCAATGATCGGTTTTAGTCATTCCAGGTCTATATAAAGGCTTATATGGACGACCTGGAACCCTAGCCGTTGTTGAGACTTTTTCTTGACAGAAAACACAGCCACCTCTAGAAACACAGGAATTCCCAGGAGATCCGATTCCCGGCACTAGCATCCCGGCGGATTCCAGCTTGCGTGCGTGTGGACTGCAGTAGAGGCGCAGCATCTGAGGCGCTCTTGATCTCAATTACCTGTTCATCATTCCGCTGCAAATCTCCAGGTAAACACGAGATCATCCCTAATGATTCAATTAACTAAACCCTAGATCCTAGGCTTCAGGAACTTGATGGAATTCTGAAATTGTTAGAATTGGCCGAAGTTCCTTCAATTAGTTCCTAGGAAGGTAGGAATCTTAATCTTCAAGCCTGCTAAAGGATCTTTGGATGGAGTTCTTTCTTCCTGATCACGCCTTCTCCTTATGCGGTGATTTGAATTGGATGAATGGCTATAATAGCTTGTTGTTGCATCATTCTCTTGTTGTTAGCTGTGTTCCTTCTTTGATTTATCTGTTCCAGAGATATGAAGCTCTTCCCTAAACGCTGCAAGACTCTCATTCAACATCTTAGCCAAATTTGCAGTGACTGCTTCAACCAAGGCTTTATTTTCTCTGACACGGCTGTGTTCTTCCTGATCATCAGTGTTCACCATGTTTCCTGTCCACAAAGAAATCACAGAACAAGTAAGGAGTTATTTGACAAAAGAAAACAAATCAGTTTTTACAGAAACAATGAGATCAAAAAAATCTGTTGCAGGGAACTCTAACAGACACTTGTATAAGTTCAGCCACGAAATTTGATACCAATTGAGTAGTTTTCTTGCACAAAACAAGTTTAACAACAGATGATACTTTCTGGGTATTAGATTTCGAAATTAAACTCTCAGCAATCATCAAACAGACAACAACAATCTGAAACAGGGTCAACTGCAGAAAACAGAAAACTATGAACCCTAATTGATCAGATCAGAAGTCCAAGAGTCAAATTCGAATTCAGAACAATTCCTTGATGATCTGCACTCAATTCTCAGTCCTAACAAGTTATAGATTCGAATTTTAACAAGAACAATCCCTAGAACTAACAAATCAGACATAAATAAAAGATTCAGATCAGTAGAGAGATGAAAAGACACAACCTTTCACAAAGTGGCTCTGATACCACATGATGCGATCTTAATGGAGAAGATCATTTCCCTTTGATGCACTTTGTGAGTCTGGTTGTTTGATGGATGATGATCAGATGGGATGGACAGATTGAAGGATTAGAAACCGTGGATTGAAAGAAACTTCCTGAAGTTGCGGAATCACTTCAAGACTTTCAAACTCAGATCTTTTAGGAGATGAAACACCAAAAGAAGAATCAGAGATGAATGGATATTACACACCATTCAGATCAAACACTTTCAGAAGTTTTAGAATAAAAGAAGTTTGGGTGTTCTGGTTGTAGCCCCATCGAAACTTTGAAATTTGGGGGAAACCACACATAACTTGCAACTCATGATTTATCCTCATCTAAGAAGTTTGTATGTTTATTTCCCCATATTAAGTTTCAATTATGTTTTTAACCCCATTGTCGTTAAATCCTAACGTTTACCGTCTAATCGACACTTAAACCAGTTTTCAATTAACTATAACCGTTTACCCAGATAGAAAAATGTTTTAAATAGAAAAATGTAACAAGGCTGCATGAACAACAATTAATACACCTAGGAAATAACACAAATACTAATTAAACACTTAGAATTTCGAAATCCAACTTTAAAATAGGTTATGGGCCTTATGGATCAGTAATGGGCAAAGTTAATAGCATGTGGGCTTGCCTCATTAAAAACCTCTCTTAGAAAACCCATTGGGACAAAACCAAGAGGAGGAAAAAAGAGTACAAGTCCACACACCTCCATTACTGATGACTTAAGTGGCTTGAATCACAACCAAGGTAGCTGGATTAGCGCACTCAAGTTGGCCTTGGACGTGGTGTAGAAGGGTGTAGAAGGCTTTCTTGAATTGCTTTGCCTTAGCTCTGGTCATTGGTCCAATTGGTATGTGAAAAGCTTCTGATCCTTGCTCTCCTTTCTCCTCTGGTTCAAGCTGCTCCTTAGCTCCATTCTCCTCAGCTACAAGCTGCTTCTCAGCTCCATTCTCCTCTGGTTCAAGCTGCTCAATGTCCTCAGGTTCCAAGCTTCCCATGATCACATCACTCAACAACCTACCATGAACCAATGTATAGTCTAAATGTGAGCTTGGCTCTCTCTGAAACTCACTGATTAGTTTCTGCATATCGGGATATCTATAAACTGCTCCACTGATTTCCTCGAGCGGAATTATTTCCGGTAATGATAATGCATATAGTTCAGCCGAAGAAAGTTTGCGGCAAAGGGTGTATGCGGCTTTATTCTCCAACTTGGGTATGTATTGGATCTCAAATTCGAATCCCAAAATTTTCGTCAGTCATATTTGGTACTCGAGGTTGATTTCTCTCTGCTTAAGGAGAAACCACAAACTCTTATGTTGGTTAAATTCAAAAATTTGTAATGAAAACTCAAATCTGTGAATTTAATTGTTTTCTTATGGTGGAGAGATCCTTGCTGTTTTACTGAGGTTTTAAAGAGAGAGAGAGAGAGAGAGAGAGAGAGAGAGAGAGAGAGAGAGAGAGAGAGAGAGAGAGAGAGAGAGAGAGAGAGAGAGAGAGAGAGAGAGATATTTGAGAAAATAGAAAAACTTGAGTTTATATAGGGTTAGGTTAAAAGTTTCCGTTTTACCGTAGTTACTTTCTACAAGACTTAGTGTTTAGTCTCTTGACGAGAATTCATTCTTAAGTCTCCCAAAACTCCAAACTTTTAAATCGAATGTTTTTTTTAATATTCTCTGATAAATACTTATGTATGGTATCAAATTAGTTCATATATTCCAAATTTAACAATTATATGCAGATACATCATTTTATATAAAAATCATACAACCCTAAGTCTAAATCTAGAGATATATACTTGTATTTCAACCTATTATCTCACAAACCACAGACCTTTTACGCATTTCTAAAGATGATTTGCATCACATGATTTAGCTATATGAAATTTTATTAAGTTTTATTTTTAAAAATTTAGGTTCTACCAAACTTAATTTATGTATAAAAAACTAAACAATTTATTTTTTAATTTAAACTTTAGATTTTCCATAAAGCGTACTTCACTATGAATTCTCCGTATATTTTTGGGGTTTAGAACATAATCAACCTTACTTACTTTACTTTTATGAAATATTATTAAATTCTATGAAATTTTAATTTGGATAAACTTAATTTTGTATAAGATTTAATTACTAATGATACTTCACTGTGAAGTCTAGGATTTGAGATTTTGTCATGAAGCCTTATTACACGGAAGGTTAAAATGATAATTGCAAGTAAAAGTCATGTCTATTTCCATCAGTATTAATTAATATGGAGATGTGTCCTTTTGAATGGTCTCAGCTGACCTTGAAGTCTGCGACTCTTCATTAACATTTCCAGTTGAAGTTCCCGACAATTCATCAGAGATAAAACCGTGCCATTTCTTACATTTTAATCTTGTCAATATCCTTTATTTCCTTTGAGAATTCAATGTTCTTTGTTTCCACATATATTCTCCACATTCAAATGGATCAATTTCCCTTTTCCCAACTTCCTAGAGAGCTTTCTGTTCGCATCGTGTGCTTGGTTGAAAATGAAGGTTTTCAACATCTCGGACCGCATGTTAGGAGTGGAACCGTTGGAAAGATATCACACTCTCCACAAATTTTTTAGAGATTCTCCCTCTTAACGAGTTCCTAACCCAGCCCTCTCTTGCATACCCTCAATCTAACTGCCAATGATTTTTTCCTAGGGTGTATACTTGCTGACAACCCCATGGCTTGTTACCATGAAGGCATCAGAGTTATCCTTTAAAAATCGTTAGTAGAAAGCGGTCTTCAGATATTCTCCTATCTGAATACTAGATTTTCTCAAATTGAAATTTATGAGGGCCATCTCCCTCATCTTCCATGGGCGACATTGTTGCGGGTTCTGGATCTTTTGACACCTTGAACGCCTACGATTCATAGTTACTAGAATATTGTTTGGATATGCGAGTTCAGGAAAACATTGTTGGGGAGTGGGGATGATGGTGGGGTGGGATGAGTTTCTTGAGTGTGCCATCATCAAGTGTACCGCTGAAGCACGTTGTCCCAACTACTACAAGTATGGGATTACGTCGAAGGTTGTAACCCTTGCTTAAATTAATTATGTGTTAAAAGCTTTCGCAGTGAAGTCTAATGTTGGACTTCAGGATGAAGTCTCTTGCAAGACTGAAGTGAAGTTTTTTTGCCCTTTTTCTTTTGTTCTTCGGATTTTTATTTTAAAGTTTGGCACGTTCATTGCTTCTTTCTTTTATTTGATATTATTGAAAGAATGAAACTACTTTATTAATCTCATTAGAACTAACTATTACATTAATATTTGTATTAGAATCACAATGATATGAATTAACCATTATGTATTACAAGACTTCACTATGAAGTCTCTTATTGAGACTTCATGCTGAAGTCTTCTCGCACGAAATGCAATGAGACTTCAGCCTGAAGACTCTTGTCAGACTGAAGTCAAGTTTGTTACTTTTCTACTTTTTTGTAGTTTGAAAATTTTATTACTTATGTGTCTCGTAATTTATATTCTTGAAAATGGATGAAGCTATTTTATTAGTCCTAATAGAACTAACCATAAAATGAATATGTGCATTGGGAGAAAAACGATATGAATTCAAAAACCATTTACACAATTCTACCGTAGAATAATCTTGACAAAAATGACTTTTTGTACATATAATTGTTAACATCCTCTTTAGTCAAAAGGAATTGGGACAATCTGAACAAAATCCAAAAAAATAATAAGTAAAACCATTGTTTTAAAACGCGGCGTCGCAGACCGATTTATCGCCTTGAAATCGCATGGCGGGCCGGAGCCGCCATGATTTGACTTAAGTCTACCAAAAAATCGTATATTTTAGATTTATTGGTTTAAACACTAAAATCGGAAAATCCTTCATAGATCTATATGTATTTAGTACAAATTCAACAAAATAATGAAGAAAGCACCGTAAAAATCCGAAAACATGCAGCCACCGTAAAATTAGGGTTGTAGGTCATGACACTTTGTTGAAGAATTCGACTAGAAATTGTTAATTATACCTTTCAATAAAATAATAGATGAAAAATTTGTGAAATTAGCGAAATGGGGATTCAAACCCGTGACAATATGGCTATAGTAAATGCCTAAACCTCTAGACTAACCAAACTTTTGTAAATTATTTGAAGTTATTTAATATATATATATATAGAAAACTATATAAAATTCCATAACTAGGCCTGTATAATCCCCTCTTAATCCCCAATTTTTTGGTAACTCATTAAGCTCAGGTCAGCCGTACGTATAACGCCTTCCGTATTTCTGAACAAGGGGTAAAACACACATGAATGAGATAACAAGCTTCTTGTACTTCATCGTCTTCATCCCTAAAACTTGTCCCTTTTGTTGGATTATCTGTGTGTTCATGGTTCAATTAACAGATTGCAACCTAACACATAATCTTAAACAGATCTAGGTTCTTGTAACTGAATCATAAAACAAACCTGGACATTACCTTTTGCAGCGGAATGATTGTAATGTCGAGATCAGATTAGAGCTGATTAGAATCGGCTCCTCCTCGTGTATCCACACTCTTACAAGCACGGGACGGCTGCTAGACCAAAGTTGGAGGAAACAGAGAGAAACAGGACGGCCAGTTTTCAGATTCGCAGACGCACCTCGAAATAATAAGACTCCCTTCTTATTTATCTCGACTCGTCAAAAACCTAAACTGATGTTTCGGTTTCGCTATTGTGTCGACCGACACATATACCTGTGTCGATCGACACAAGTCCTGTATCTCGATATGGGCCCAAGTAATTAACTAATGGCCCAAGTCTCTCTGTACAAATACAGTAAATGCCTTGCATCTTACCGTATTAATTCCATTTTAACTTTCCCGTTAGCTATGGTGTGTGACCCTTAGGGATCATACAATACTGGTAATAAGTCTTAAACTTATAGATCAAGAGCGGACTCTAGCAAGCCATCATGATCACCCAGTACTTATGACTTATGTCTGATCTCGACACTTATCATACTTTCTAGAGATAGTACGGTAGATTTCAGGACATTCCCAACAATCTCCCACTTGTACTGGAATTCTACAAAGGACATTCCCAACAATCTTCCGATTGTACTGGAATCCTACATTCCCTAATCCTTTTGTCTCAATATCTCGATCTGGCATAAGGCAAGATGCGTGTCATCCTTATATAGCCAGACCATGTTCATCGGACCAGATTTGATACTGACAATGCAAACGACTTGGGCAAGTCCGTTTGGGAGTGGCCACTCTCTTACCAGCTATCAAGTCTCCGATTGGCCTAGAGATATTACCTCCGTTAAACGGCAGGGACAAATCCCGTCTTGTTCCATCACTATGAACTACACAATTCATAATACACCCAACCAAGGTCCGTATAGCTCCCAGTTACGAAACAGCGTTAGACAATGATCAAAGCGCATTACTCCATGTGCAGCCACATGCATGCGAACTCAGGTCTAAGGACTATACTCTATAGTCGTATATGAGAACTTCTTATGACACAGATATTAATATCTTGCAGAGTTCTCATTAGCGGGCCATGTCCGGTCATATGTTCCCCTACATATACCTATGTGTCGACTTTGATGCCGCGCATCTATGACCCCTCGAAACTTGGTCATAAGTCTCAACACAATCTAGTCTCAACAGGTTGTCGGTGTTCCAATTTCAACAACCTTCGACTATGGACACTATGATTTATGTCACTTCGTTAAATATGGTGTTTCAGGATCAAGTCTACTCATGTACTTCGATGGCCCATATATAATGACATGAATCATTTTGGAACGATTATTTATATCACAGTTAAAATAATCCAGAAATCATTAGATTTCACAAACATAAAATGCTATGTTTTCATGAACCATTCAAAATAACTAAGTAAAGCCCTTTACAAACTCCCACTGAAATTAAGACTACATCTTAATTTCACTCATCCTACAGCTACAGTCCGCGACTCGTGCTTAGGCATAAGGAGTGGCTTTGTTAATAGATTAACAACATTCTCATTCGATGAAACTTGCTTATCTACTTAACACCTCTGTCATTTATCTCGCGGAATAGGTTATACCTATCCTCAAGGTGTTTGGACCTTTGATGTGCAGCTAGTCTTAACTACGCTGGGAATCAAATCTAGTTCAGTGATGAACTCTACTTTCCAAACAACCTCTTTCGCCGCTTCTCAAGCTGCGAAATGTTCAGCTTAAGTCATGGAGTCAGCTACAGTGCCTTGCACCGCCAGATAGACACAAGATATAGCCGGACTGTGACCAGGAAGTATCTTTGTCTATTGGAAACTTGCCTTTCAGACTCTATCGACTTGTAGCACCTCACTTTCTCCGTAAATCAAGAACTTATCCTAAGTATTCCTCAAATACTTCAGAATATTCTTTACGGCAATCCAGTGATTCTTTGCTGGATTTGACTGGTCTTTACTTGTCTTGCTTAACTTTAAAGCAACATCAAAACAAGTACGTGTCATGGCATACATGATAGATCCAATTGCCGTCGCATATGGAATCCTATCCATGCATTCAAGCTCAGCAGATATCGCAGGACACTATATCTCGCTTAATGAATTGCCATGTGACATTGGCATAAAACCCTTCTTGGATTGCTGATTACGTGTAGGACTTTGTCAATTTAAGAATCCTGACTTTGTCCTACCAGCTCTTTTGGATCTCTATCTTTAGATCCAAAATCCAAGAACTTCGTGGCTTTATTCATATCATTCATAAAACCAACTCCCAATCCAGTCCTTTACCGACTGCAGCATTGGGACGTTATATTCGAGAATCAGTATGTCATCGACATACACTATGAGAATTGCAATATTGCTCCCACTTATCTTTTAGTAAACGCACAGTTCCGCTTCGTTCCTGTTCGAGTCAAAACCTTGACTACTTCAACAGAACGAAGATTCCAACTCCGATATGTTTGCTTCCATCCATGAATGGATCAATGAAGCTAACTTACACATAGTGTAATTTTCGGAGTCCGGGCTTACTTTCGCTTCTTTGAATTTCGCAGATTCGTCGCTTTCAATGATCATCAGATCATGCGAACTTTCAATGATCATCAGATTCAACTAATGATGAGAAATCACTCTCGGATTAGTAACTGATTCATTCAGATCTGCGAACTTCAGGCTTTACAGGTGCAGATTCTACAGAAATCTGTAAATCCATCCGTTGCTCTCCCTCAACAGGTTGAGCAGCATCCTGTATTTCTCGAATTTCTTCGAGTTATACTTTTACTCCCACTGTTCTTCTTGGAAAGTTACTTCCCTTCTTAGAAAACAGAATGGACGTAAAAGTAACAAGCCTTGGTTTCCCTAGGACAACCAGCGAAGTAGCACAATTACAAATACTCAGTAAAGACGAATTTGGATCGATTCCAATCCACATTTACGTGGTGTCTTTCAACTGATATTGGTGGAACTATTTCAGCGTAAACTTAGATATTTCTAGAGCGTTATTCTTAGAGAATATCATGGAAGATTCGTGTGACTCATCTTTAATCATTTCTAATAAGATCTGATTCATTCTCACAGAAACACCTCTAGGTTTTCAGGAGAAATGAGCTGTGAAACGACTTCACACTCATTCAGATGATCACACAATCAATGACTTAAGTATTCTCACTCGTGATCTAATCCAGAGTCTTAATACTTCTGTCACTCAGATCTATACTTCATTCTGGAACTCTTTCGACCATGTCAAAGAATTCCGACTTGTGTCTCATCAAATGAACACAGTCACACTCACTGAAGTAATCAGTAGAGACAATGAAGTACAGGAAATTTTCTCTGGCATTACTGCTCATCGGACCACATACATGAGTATGTCCAATGTCCAATAAGCCTTTGGGCTTTTCTCTAGCTCGGCTAAGATGGGCCCTTTGTGTTTTGGTCCAGTAAGAAGAATTCAAGTCTCATAAGATATCCATTCAAATGAGCCCAAAAGTCCATAACTATGGGATTTCTGAATCCGACTTACTCTATATGACCAAAACATTTATGCCAAGAAAAATCAGGTTTAATTCATCAGATTTAAACCAATTCGGTATTTATGTTATATTTAGGCACTCTTTGGTTTAAGACATAAAACCCATTCCTTGAATAGGGTGCTACAATTAACATTTCATTAAGATCAAAAGAACAAAACTTGTCTTTATCAAAATGAAAACATTCAAATTCTTCAAAAGAAAATGAAAAAACAACTCTGCTTAAAGCAGGTACATTGTAGCAATTACTTAATAAAACCAAGCCTCAAAGGCATCTACAAGTGAAAACCCTACGGCTGAGGCCGCATCCCAAGCTCCTTCCAGACACGCAGTTCCACTTGCCCTTCCTTCAACGTTCTACTGTTGCTCAGGCTCTGCATATTATAACAAATATCAGTGCCACAACCAGTATCCAATACCTATAAGGTATAACTTGAAGTAATAACATGAATACCTGAGGAAGTAGTTTCATACATCAACTTTAACTCCTCATAATCTTCCATGAATTTAATGCAATCTCTCTTCCAATGCCCAGTCTCTTTACAGTAGCAGCACTTACCAACGTAAGAGGTATCTGACTCGGGCTCAGAAGACACACGCTTGCCATGATTCAAAATCTGGACAACTTTGTCTTCACCCTTGTCAGCATTAGGTTTAGTAAACCTACCCTTCTCCTTCATTAGATTGTACAGGGTACTCTTCACGTTTGGCTCAACTGTCTTGAGCATATCATGCAGTTCAGTCAACGTCTTCGTTAAGCCTTTCTTGATATAGTCCCTTACGAATTTATCATAGCTTGACGGCAGTGACTGCAGAATGATATCAGTTGCCAATTCTTGGCTAACTGGATAATCCAGTTTCCTCAGGTTATCAACGTAACCCATCATTTTACTGATATGAGGACTCACTGGATGATCCATTGGTAGCTTGCAGCTAGTGAGAGATTTAACCAACTGGTATCTCTCCACTCTAACCTGCTCCTGAAATTTCAATTTCAGGCTGCTGATCATCTCTATTGGCGACTCCATGTTCTCATATTGCTTCCGCAACTCTGAGTCCATGGTAGCCAATATCAGACCACGCACATCTACCGCATCATTATAATGCTTATTCCAAGCATTATATACTGCATGACTGGCTTTGGATCCGATCCTCTCGGGGAGAGCTTTCTCAAGGACATAGTCCTTTCTCTCATGCCTGAGATCTAGTCTCAGGTTCCGCGACCAAGTCAAGAAATTTGATCCGTTCAGTTTGTCCATCTCAAGGACATACCGGATCGAGAAAGTGTTTTGATTGTTTGTGCTTGTTATAGCTGAAATTTAGAGATAAATAGAGTTTTAGTTATTAAGTTCACAAAAGAGTAATCTTAACAACTTATAAGAAAACTCGCATTGCATTCAAAATTTCTTTGTTTAACCTCATATGAATACAATGATTCCGAGACCCATGTTCAGCTAATTCCAAAGTGGGCCACTGGCCGTCACCCAGAATTAGCTTTACTTGGTAAGCATACACACAGCTAGTTATAACCAATAACTCTCGGTTGTGAATTGGACCCGAGGCCCAAATTCACCAGATGTCTCAAGGCCCGGGACTCCCGATGGCCCAGTCAAGGAAACCAATCTCTTTCAGCCAAATAATCACTAAAATCTGGGACTCCCAATGAAATTAGTGACTATATACTACTTTACTTACGCGAAAACAGACACCTCACACTGTAAGCCATATCTGTAATCAAGTAAGCGTTAAGTAGCTGACAAGATTGGGCAAGACATCCAAGCTTGATATTGTTTTGAGGATTTTCAAGTTTTATTTCCAAAAATAGAATATTACTATTTTGGGAAACTTTCTTAATTTAGAAACTTTCTAAATTTAGTAACTTACTAAAAATAGAAATTTCTAATTTAATATTTTATAAATATGTTAGGTTGGGTCACAAATTATAGGCCCAATTCTTGGCCCAAGACCATGGAATTCCAGCTGGCCCAATAATTTGACATAACCGATCCGGTTTATTAATTCTGGTCCAAGACCAAATTAACTATCAAAACCATCAGTTATTTACTAAACCAGACCAGCTCTAAATTATTTGGTCCAACCAAATCAAACTTAGACCAGCCTTCGGTTTAGGTTAAAATTCAATTTTGAATTTCAATCCGGTTTAACCAGAAAATAAATAATACCATGTATTAAATAATTTCCAGCAAACCGCGATTCGGGTTAACCGCTTGAACTACCAATAAATTGATCTGTTCGGTTAAATTCAAAATCAGGAAGAAATCAATTGGTTTAACCAATCAATTTTAGCTGATTTTGACCTAACTTGCGGGATTGACTAAAGCAAACAATGAATCACAATCGGTTTGATTGATCCTTTGTTTGTGGGTTGGGAAAGTACCAACCGCGAAGCTCGGTTGAACCGATTGGCTTTTCGCGGATTGTACACCACGCACATGTATCGATCGATACAACGCTCCTGCGTCGATCGATACTCGCGTGTATCAGCACTTATCGATCGGGTCATCGGGACAGCGAGAAGACAATCGATCCGACTTATGTCGATCGATATCACGCTCCCTCATCGATCGATACTGGCAAACAACAGCTCGTTGTGATCGGGTCTTCGGGTCAGCGACACAATCGATCCGATATGCATATCGACCGATATCGCCCCCTCGTCGATCGACACAAGTGTCCAAATCGCACACCGATGGCTTTCAATCGGATTAATGCGATTTCATTTAGTTTTTTTGAGATTCTTAATCAAATTTCAACATTCAAATTCGATTCTAATCAGTAAAACAACCTAAGAATGATCCAAATTTACAAGAAACCTGAAACCTGGCTCTGATACCACTGTTGGATTATCTGTGTGTTCATGGTTCAATTAACAGATTGCAACCTAACACATAATCTTAAACAGATCTAGGTTCTTGTAACTGAATCATAAAACAAACCTGGACATTACCTTTTGCAGCGGAATGATTGTAATGTCGAGATCAGATTAGAGCTGATTTGAATCGGCTCCTCCTCGTGTATCCACACTCTTACAAGCACGGGACGGCTGCTAAACCAAAGTTGGAGGAAACAGAGAGAAACAGGACGGCCAGTTTTCAGATTCGCAGACGCACCTCGAAATAATAAGACTCCCTTCTTATTTATCTCGACTCGTCAAAACCTTAAACTGATGTTTCGGTTTCGCTATTGTGTCGACCGACACATATACCTGTGTCGATCGACACAAGTCCTGTATCTCGATATGGGCCCAAGTAATTAACTAATGGCCCAAGTCTCTCTGTACAAATACAGTAAATGCCTTGCATCTTACCGTATTAATTCCATTTTAACTTTCCCGTTAGCTATGGAGTGTGACCCTTAGGGATCATACAATACTGGTAATAAGTCTTAAACTTATAGATCAAGAGCGGACTCTAGCAAGCCATCATGATCACCCAGTACTTATGACTTATGTCTGATCTCGACACTTATCATACTTTCTAGAGATAGTACGGTAGATTTCAGGACATTCCCAACACCTTTTTCAGCAAAGCGTGAAAGATGTAGAAGATAGATTTAACATAAGTTAGCTTTTTATGTATTCAACTGAAGTTTACTATGTTTCTACCATATAACAAAGCAAAATGTACAAAATGGAGGAAAAATACATTCATCTTCTTTCCACGTCCTAATTTTGCCGGCGTCAACATAACCTCATCGTTTTCGGCACATAATCAGAAAACAAAAATAATCAACGATTATGGCAAGTGAGAATAGAAGCATAGAAGTAAACACACATAGGGAGAGGTAGATAACATGTTTAGTCAACATAGCAACGTTTCCATAAGGGATTAAAGGCGAAGGCAGAGCTCATAATGATCTAGCTGAAGGAGGAGGAGAAGGATAATGTTTTCAGCTAGTTTTACGAAAATCAAACTCTTAAATCAAATATTATTCATATTAATAATCCCTAATAAATACTTATATGTGACATCAAATTAGTTCAATATATTCCAAATCTAACAATTATATGCAATACAATATATTATATCAAAATCATATCAATCTTAAGTCTAATCCTAAAGATATATACATGTATTTTAACCCATTATCTTTCAAACCCTAAATCTATTATATCTTTCCAAAGACGACACTACAAGAAAAACGGTTATTTTTAGCTCACGATAAATGCTATTATAAGTTATTGATAGCGTTTTTGAAATGGCTATGTCTATCCCAGCTATAATAGGTCGGCCATATATGATAGCATTTTCGTCCAGGCTATCATATCATGCACTTATGATAGCAATGTTTTTACTTGCTATAGTTGAATCCACCTATAATAGCTTTTTTATTTATGATAATAGTTTTTTAAAATACCCAACAATATTTTATATTTTCTAATATATATTGTTTTGTTTTGCTGTATTGGATTTATATACAAAAAATAGATTTGAAGTTTTAGAACATCCATTACGTACAAGTTTATACACTAGCATACACCTTCACTGTGAACAAGAACACACAAGCAGAAGTTTGAAAGGAAAAAAAAGAACATATTAGTATCATCGTTGTCACCTATGCTAACCAAATACGTATAAGTATCCAAGATAACACTTAGAAGAATCACGCATATACATGTATATATGAACCCATGGACTTCACAAACTGAATGTTTCTTCCACAGCCAACAATTAAGAGCTCTGCAGGGACAACAGTTAGGGATGTTAATATGGGTTTTTGTTAAATGGGTTTTAATGGGTATGTGTTAAATTAAATGCCCATTTAAACCCATTTATCAGATATTTTTAAATGGGTTTAAATGGGGTAACCCATCTAAACCCATTTACTAATAGGGTTTTCATGTTAAATAAATGGGTACCCTATTAACCCATTTATATTTTACTACACTATCAACTAATTAATATTTAAATTAATATTACAATGTCACAACACACAATTCAACGGCACTGCAAAAAATAGCAGAAGCTGCTTCTTAAACAGTTTTTCTTCGGACCATATGAAATCAGAAGCAGATGCAACTTTTTCTCCAAATGGACTCTCCATCTTCGTACAAGGATACATAACCCTCAGTAATTAAATTCATATATACCTAAAAAAAAAAGTTGACGTTGCCTACCCATCACGGTTTCTCTTCTGTTTCGATCCTCCTAGCACATCCACAAACTACAAACACATCAACTATTACACACAAACATTAGAGAATAATGGGATAATTGCAGAAAACACCCCCAAACACAATCAAACACCATCTCAAACAAAATGGATGGGTCTTGCTTGTCTCAATGACTTACGACGTCAGGGAGGAAGATATGATCTCAGGCATCTCAGTTGCATCGAGCTTACTGTGCTAATTGATGGTTTTAACTACTCCTTATGTTATATTGGATTTCCTGAAGCTCCATCTGCACAAAATTTTGGACTGTCTCTGATACATCTCTACCTTCTTTACTGTTAGTGCTCTTTGCAGCACGTTCTGCAAAATTTAAGGTCCAACTTTGAGAAACGAACAAATATTTTCCTCTATAATCCAAAAATGAAATGAATCATAGCCGTATCTCTGATTTTTCTACATTGAGAACCAAATATGCCCATTACTCTCAAATATTTCAGATCAGAAACCCAGTTCAAAAACAAGATAGACCCAAAGTCATGAAATCAAACAGATCTGAAAACCAAGAAAGAGTAGAAGCCCTTACCTCCGGAGTTATGACGACGCATTTTGTGACAGAAAAACGGCGAAGAAATGAAAATCGATGAGATTATTAGGCAAATGGAGAGATAGCAAACACACTAACATTCATACAGATCCTTGCTTCTCTAAGAGAAATTGATGGCTGTTTGGTTTCAGAGTTCGAATCAGTCACAGACTCGAAACCAAAATCTGAATCGGAGGGTTTCGCGGCGGATGGTGGTTTTGCCTGGAGCATTAACTGTGACAACAGAAGAAGGAGCTGTTTAGGAGGGATGGGGAGAGGCGGAGGAAGGTGGTAATGGGGATGTCCGAGAGAGACGACGAGATAAAAGGAGATCTGGAGGAAAAAAAAATTTTGATTAACATAAGGGGTCAAATTCTAAGGAGCTCCTTGACTCAAAGTCAATTTCTCTCATACTCTTGCCTAATCTACCATACTCCCCTACTCCTCCCCTTATAAGGTTATCCCCATTCTACCCTTAATAAACTAATTAAAAAAATCTAGAATAAATTAATTAATCAACCAATCAGAAAATAGCTTCTCTCTCCTCCCCATACGACGCTCTCTCTCTCTAGTTCGATTTCAGCTCCAAAAACCAGATTTTGAATGGGGTCCTTTTGAATGCGCCAATCTATCACAATTCAACCATCCCAGCCACTTTTATTCGGGATTCCGGTCAACCCAGGTTAGCTCCTCCCCTTTCTTGCCGTCACTTCTCTCTTTTTTTCTCTTTTATTGGTTGAGCTCGATTGGAGGTCGATTTTAATTTCTGGTTGGTAACTTTAGAACATTGTGTTGGAATCCATGTTTCTGATGTGAATTAGATAACTGAATTGATAATAAATCGAAATTTGTGGTTTAATCGTACTGAATCCTATTGTTGTTATCGCATTTGTCGATTTGGGGATTTTGGGGATATTTTGCATCTGAAGATAAAGTTGCTCAACTTAGTAAAACTTGGTAATAATAGATTCGTAAGAACCGGTACAACCTGGTAAAACTACTATGGTGGAAGTGGTACAACTTGGTACAACTTGGTACAACCTGGTGAGTTCTAATTGATATTTTTATGTCATTTTCAGAAGAAGATGAGTTCTCCTATCATAAACATACATTTTGATTTTGAAGGACATTATTCAAAGACCGGAGATGACTATGAATGGATTCCTAGAGAAGCTCGGTTGTATGGTATATCGTTTAAGACATCATCTATGGAGGAGATAACGTATTCGTTGTTAGTGGATAGGATACGCAGAAAGATTTCAATAGATGATTCTACAAAGAGGCTTAATTTGAGTTATATTCCATTGGTAGTGAAACCTCAAAGGCAATCATATATTTTTGATGACGAGGATGTTTATGTGTATCTAACCTCTGTATATAAAGAGCAACGAAGAAGTGTTTTGCATGTAGAGGTTGTCACAGATTTGGAAATATTTCCGATCACCGAGCAACTTTCAAGAGTAGAGAGAAGGAAACGAGATGGTGGGAGTTATGGTGAGCTTATTTCTAGTGCCCAGGATAATATTGGGGTAATTAATGCTGGTGATCCTACTCATGCTACTGGCGAGGAATCAGCAGAACAACCTCATGAGCATATTGAGCCGTTTGAGCCGTTGGAGAATGTTGCTATTGGAAATGGTGATATTGTACAACATGATAATATGCATGATATGGATATGGTTGAATCAGTTGAGCTTCCCTGGGTTTTGGAAGAGACAAGGTGTTTAGATGAATGGGAAGATGGCTTGGGTTTTGAAATAGGTCAAGAATTTAAATGTAAAGAAGATGTGCAGTATTTGGTTGATAAAGCCGCAAATCTGAACTGTTATGGGATCTTAATAGGCAATTCAGATAAGAGTCGATACGTGGTGAAATGCCGTGAAGCGAAGCAAGGTTGTAAATGGCAGTTGAGAGCTGCAAAGATTAAGAATTCAACCATGTTCTCGGTTAGAACATACACGAAGATGCATTCATGCTCTCGGACAAGTACTAGTGGTATAAGCAACAAGAGGAAAGGTACACCACGGTTAGTTGCAAGCGTCTTAAACGAAGACTATCCCGGTAACTACGATACTCCATGTCCTAAAACTATTGTGCAGCTTGTCCAAAGAAGAGCCGGTGTGGAAGTGTCGTATTCTACGGCTTTTAGAGGGAAAAACCTAGCTGTTTCTGATATCCGTGGTAGTCCAGTTGATGGTTTCAGGATGTTGCCGTCATATTTGCATATGTTGGAGAAGGTGAATCATGGAACAAAAACCGATTTGGTTTTGGATGAACATAGAAGGTTCAGGTATCTATTTGTGCCTTTGGGAGCTTCCATCGAAGGGTTTGTAGCCATGAGGAAAGTGCTCATCGTCGACGTAACTTTCATTAAGAATGTATATGGAGGTTGTTTAATATTCGCCACTGCGCAGGATCCGAATCATCACCACTATCCCATTGCTTTTGCTCTAGTTGATGGTGAAAAGGAAGAAAGTTGGATGTGGTTTTTCAATACGCTGAAAACCGTTATACCGGATAGTCGTGAGTTAGTTTTTATTAGTGACAGAAATGCAAGTCTTATCAAGGCAATAGCTCTAGTATACCCTCTCTCGGATCACGGTTATTGCATCTACCACCTGTCACAGAATGTGAGAGGAGCAGTTTCCTACGAGAACAAGGAGGAAGTTGGAAAAAAATTCAGGAAAATTGCTCGGATATACTCTGAGTCTGATTTCCTAAGGCAATATGGCGATTATAGGAACAGATATCCTCAAGCAGCTGAATATCTTAACAAAAGTGTAGAAGTGAAGAAATGGGCAAGGTGTTATTCTCCCGGTGCAAGGTACAACATAGACACCTCTAATTGTGTGGAGTCTATGAATGCAGTTTTTAAGAAGGCCAGAAGGTATCATCTACTACCTATGATCGATGCACTTATTGGAAAACTTGCTGAGTGGTTTAACAGTCATAGGAAAGATTCCGTTTCTGGATCGAGCGCGCGAAATTTGGTGCCGGTAGTGGAACTTGCGTTGCACGCTAGAATTGTGAAAGCGGCCAAACTTACGACATTTGAACTTAATGCATTCGAGCTTGAATACGGTGTTGTTGGAGACGACGGAATTACTTATATGGTGGATTTGAGACATAACAAGTGCAGCTGCAGACTCTTTGATATTGACAGGTACCCATGTGTCCACGCAATAGCTGCTACTACTAAATTCTTGAAGCAAGACATTAGGCCGACGGAATTGAAGGATTTGTATGGTCTGTGTTCGCGTTATTACATGATAGAATTATGGGCTTTGGCTTATATGAGGACAATTTTTCCAGTTCCGCATATGTCTGAGTGGATTATTCCAGAAGAGGTAGAAAAGTTGTACGCTTTTCCTCCAAATTATGTGAAAAGAAAGGGAAGAGTCCAAGAAACAAGATATACGTCAATTGGGGAGCACGGCCAGAGAAGGAGCAAGAGGAAGGCAAGAAAGAATTTAGAGAGCTGGTTTAATTGCAGTAATGGGAGCCAAACTGACGTGAGCCAAGAAGAAATTTAGTTGTATTTGTATTACTACAGTTTTCATTTGTTGTCATTTGTTGTGTAACTTTGAAAAACTTGGTAAAACCAAGATTTGTAGAACCTTAATTCTTTGTGAAATTCAATTTTTATAATAATGTTAAATACAACAAACAAACTATATAGCATATCTCTTGCAAAAAAAAAATATACGCTTTCATAATTTAAGGTAAATATTGTAGATTTGTCTATGAGCAAGCAAATACCATATACATTTAACAGTTATTTATCTACGTGAATCATCTTAATCTTCAAAAAGTCAGATAATATATGTATTTTCAAATATAATTGCATGAATTAATTTGTAATGCATATAAATAGCCATAGTTCTTGAGTATAACCAATTTTTTATTATTAAAGATAGAGTATAACCATTAAAACTGAATTTTGGCAGAAGTAAAACTTGACAGTTTTTGGTAAAACTGAAAACTTGGTAAAACTTTGATTCCCACCTAAAAAATTTGAAACTCCCGCCCCCCAAATTCCAAAAATTAAATTTCCCCCCCCCTTTTTGGAAAATCCTTATCTATCTATTTTTCTATTTTTCTCTCATTTTTCGTTCTTCTCCCTCTCTCTCTAACCCGAATCTCCATCTCTCTTCTCTCTTCTCTCTCTCGCTCTCTCCCTTTCGGATCTATCTCAAATGAGTACAGAGAATTTCATGCTCCATCCCTATGAAGAGAAAAGGAGGCACAAGGAATACTCCGATCGACTTGACGCAGTGACCTATGCGGAATACGGCATCCCAAAGGAATACCCATGTGGTGGCGGTATCGTACGCGAGGTCGATATGGTTACGCCTGTGGATACTACACCGGGCCGTACCTTCTTTACTTGTCAAAAATGGAGGGTAAATGGAACTCTGAATTTGGTGTTTTGACGATTGACCCCATTTTCCATGTATTTGGTGTAACTCCGAATTTTTTGATTTTTTTTTGTAGGCCGATGGACTCCATATTCGTCAACCATGGTTGCATGGTGTCGAACAAGAGTTTGAGAAGTTCCTGCACAATATTGAAATACAAGACGTCAAAATCGCAGGCATGCATCTGGAGATTTTCAGCAACCAAAGAGAAATTGCCAAGTTAAAGGAGACAATCGAAGGGATGCAAAGCTGATGTGGTTTAAGATGTACTGTGTCTGGATATCTATGTTTGAATTCTGTGTTTGTTTCTATGGGATTTTCTATGTTGAATTCTTATTGCTTCAAAAATACCATCATAGTGTTTAAGTTTGAATGGATGTTTTCTGGATAACTTGGCATAACTAGGTAGAACTCCTTTGGAAAATTTGGTGTCAAACTTGGTAAAACTAGGCATAACTTGGTAAAACTACTTTGTCAAACATAGATAATTCAAACCAAAATACCCAAAGTACTAAAACATAGATAATTCAAAACCAAATGTACTAAAAACAGAGAAGATCACGGTTTGGGGGTTCCCTCAGCAACTTGGTTCTCCATTTTCTTCCACCTAGTCATCACGGGACTCCTAATCTTTATCTTTTTTGTTGGAATGTTCTCAACGGGTTCAACAGCTCTCTTCTTTCCTTTTCTGTCCTCGTTCTTCTCGGCCTCAGATACTACCTTCTCAGCCTCTGTTACGTCTAATTCCTTAGAGAGCTCTGTTTCCCCCTTATCTTCCACGGTTCCTTCTTCCTTCTCTTGTTGTTTTTCTCCCTTCTCTTCTTCCTTCTCTCGCTCTTTTTCTCCCTTCTTACTGATTTTCTTAGCATTCTTCTTTCTTCCCTTTCTTCCCTTTCTTTCCTCTTGCACTTTAACAACACTAGGCTCACAAACGTTTCCTTCAAAAACACCATCATCGGCAGTAGCCTCAGGCTCTCTTGGCAATGTCTCCTTAACACCCGCTCTTAGTGTATTCACTGTTGGGAATGTCCTGAAATCTATTGTACTTGCTCTTAAGTAAAAGTCGTATTGTCGAGATGAGACAATCATATGACACTAGGCAGTCATAATGCTTTGCTAGAAGCCACTTATGATCAATGAGTTAAGAACTCATTGCTAGTGTTATATGATCCTACAGGGTCACACACCTAAGCAAACTGGACGTTGTATATGAGGTTGATCATTAATGTAATGATCGGGTGAATGCATATTTGATATGCATTCAATACCAAGTTTCTGGGGCTGTGTCGATCGACGCAATAAGTGTGTCGGTCGATACAGATCGGCAGTGTCGATCGACACAATAAGTGTATCGGTCGACACAGCTCGCGAATTGCCAGATTAAATTCGGTTTAATCGTTGGTTAATTCGGTTGTGGTTTAAGTCGACATATATAAGATATATGGTCGACCTAAACACGGATCTAACCTAATTCACAGCCACCAGAACGGTAAGAGAAACCTCTCGAGAGATCGGATCTCTAAAGGCACTAGCATCCCTCCTGTTCAGTTTGTGTGCGTGTGGATACCAGTAGAGGCACAACGTTTGAGGTGCTTCGTGATCTCGATTATCTGCAAAACCTTCCGCTGCTAATAACCAGGTAATCCTGAGATCCTAATGATTCGATTATATGAACCCTAGATCCTAGGCTTGGAATTCATACTAGGACTGCCTAACTGGCACAACGTTTTGATACCAGTAGAGGCACAACGTTTGAAGCACAGCGTTTGAGGTGCTTCGTGATCTCGATTATCTGCAAAACCTTCCGCTGCTAATAACCAGGTAATCCTGAGATCCTAATGATTCGATTATAGGAACACTAGATCCTAGGCTTGGAATTCATACTAGGACTGCCTAATTGGATTAGGATCTGCTAGAAATTCCTTCAGTGGTATCAGAGCCTTGGGGTTCCATTGAATCAGTAGCATGTTGATTAGATTAGTTGAATCTGGATCTCTGTATAGTTGATTCAAACGTGCTAAAATTCGTTTTCATGAAAGTAATCTAGTTTTAGGTTTTTTGCTTGGAAACGATTAGGGTTTATCGCCCTGTGTCGATCGACACCAATCCGGTGTCGGTCGACACAGAAGGATAACCCGAATAAAACTTAGTTTTCGCCTAGTGTCGATCGACACAAACCTTGTGAAATTGATAAATCGGTTCAATTGGATTGGACCGGTTATCGAGCTTGGTTAATAATTGTTAAACGCTAAGAACGTTTTATTGCGATTGGTTTGATTAGGTTAGCATCGACCGACACCAATGTAGTGTCGATCGACACTGACTAGTTATCATAAAACCGGATCAATTGGATTGATCGGCTATCGCTAATTGGTTTTGGTTAACCTGCATCGATCGACACTAAAGTAGTGCCGGTCGATACAAGGTCCGATGGTTTAGGTTATTGAATCTGAAATCACAGAACCAAACCAAAATGAACCATTTTAATTAGAAGAATTAAAACATAATAAAACTGAACGTTTTAAAGGTTCCGTTCCTCGACCTAATATCAACTGATCCTTGATGTCTTTCCAATTTTGTCAACTATCAAGGCTCATTTCATTGTGCGATATATTTGCAGTGCAAGGTGTCCACAATTACATGAGTAAGACAGGAGGTAATCGTGTTGATAGACTTGCAGTGCAAGACATCAACTATTACATGACTTAAGAGATTGGTTTACTGGACTGGGCCATCAAAATCGTTTTGGGCTCAGAGACATCAGGTGGATTGGGCATGAGATGTCGATCCACGACCAAGAGTTGTATTGGATATAACTAGCAAGGTTGTTGCTTACCTAGATAGCTAAATTTGGGTGCTAGCCAGTGGCTCACTCAAGTTTAGTGAAGTATGGGTCTTGGATCATTATATTCATTTGAGGAAACATTGTTTGAATATAATGCGAGTTTTCTTAATTGTTAAGACTTCTCATTTCTTGAACATCATAACTAAACCTCCCTTGTTTTTCCAGCTATGTCTAGCACAAACCATCGTAACAATTTATCCTTGCGATCCGTCCTTGAGAAGGACAAGTTAAATGGATCAAACTTTCTTGAATGGTATCGGAACTTGAGAATTGTTCTCAAACAGGAGAAGAAGGACTATGTCCTTGAGAAAGTTCTCCCCAAGAAGTACCGATCCAATGCCTGGCAGTCAGATAAGGATGCTTGGGATAAGCATTCTAATGATGTGGTGGATGTGAGTTGTCTCATGTTGGCTACCATGAACTCGGAATTGCAGAAGCAATATGAGTACGTGGAGTCGCCAATAGAGATGATCACTGGCCTGAAAAGTATGTTTCAGGAGCAGGCACGAACTCAGAGATACCAGACGGTAAGATCTCTGATTGAGTGCAAGCTACCAAAGGGCGAACCAGTTAGTCCTCATGTCATTAAGATGATGGGTTATATTGATAACCTGGGGAAACTGGATTGTCCCATTAGCCAATAGTTGGCTACTGACATCATTCTGCAGTCACTGCCGTCAAGCTATGATCACTTTGTTATGAACTATAACATGAACAACTTGACAAAGACGTTGACTGAATTGCATGGGATGCTTAAGACTGCTGAACCTAACATCAAGAAGGACACCCCAGATGTCCTTATGGTACAAAAGGGTAAAAGGTTTAAGAAACTTGGTAAGAACAAAGGTGATGGCAAGACGAGCTCGATTGTGAATCCAAGCGAGTCTGGCCATGCTCCTAAGGTTAAAACCAGTCCTTCTGAAGATGTTAAGTGCCGTTATTGTAATGGTTATGGCATTTGAAAAGAAGCTGCAATAAATTCTTGGAAGATTATGAGAAGCAGAGGAAGACGTACGAGACTTCTTCTTCAGGTATTATGTTATAGAAGTAAATGTTACTTCTTATGGTCCTACTTATTGGGTATTTGATACCAGCTGTGGTACTCATATTTTGTGAAAATGTGCAGGGCCTGAGAAAAAGTACGACTATGGAGAAAGGACAAGTGGATCTACGCGTGGGAAATGGAGCAAGAGTTGCTGCATTAGCCGCAGGAGTATTTCATTTGTTTTCTTTTATGGCATGTTTTGAACTTAAAACTGCTACTATGTACCTGCTATGAGCAGAAAGATTATTTATATTCCTTGTTTGGATATGAAAGGATATCAGTTTTCAAATTAAGAATAAGTGTTATTCATTTGATTATAATGATATATGTAGGATTATGTGATTTCAAGGTGTAATTGTCAGGTTACATCCTAGCACATAATCATCTAGGATCTAGGTGATTGCAGTTGAATCATAAACAGATCAGGATCATTACCTCTTTAGAAGTGCAGCGGATTGATTGGTAATGTCGAGATCGCTTAGAGCAGATGATAACCGGCTCCTCCTAGGTATCCACACTCTTACAAGCTACTGGATCAGGTTGCTAGACCAAGCTGGAATCAACAGAGAGAGAGAGGACGGCTAGCTCTCAAAATCGCAGATGGGGTGTTAAAAGCCCTAGGCTGCGCCTCTCATCCCTTATATGGGCCCAAGGAATTATCCTAATGGCCTATTGGGATTTTGGGCCCAAGACACAAATCAGACAAAAGCCTGTATTTTGTCTGTCCCAATTCTCTGTACAAATACAGTAAATGCCTTTGCATCTTACCGTATTATTTCCATTTAACTTTCCCGTTAGCTATGGTGTGTGACCCTTTGGGATCATACAATACTGGTAATAAGTCCTAAACTTATAGATCAAGAGCGGACTCTAGCAAGTCATCATGATCACCCAGTATTTATGACTTATGTCTGATCTCGACACTTATCATACTTTCTAGAGATAGTACGGTAGATTTCAGGACATTCCCAACAATCTCCCACTTGTACTGGAATCCTACATTCCCTAATCCTTTTGTCTCAATATCTCGATCTGGCATAAGGCAAGATGCGTGTCATCCTTATATAGCCAGACCATGTTCATCGGACCAGATTTGATACTGACAATGCAAACGACTTGGGCAAGTCCGTTTGGGAGTGGCCACTCTCTTACCAGCTATCAAGTCTCCGATTGGCCTAGAGATATTACCTCCGTAAAACGGCAGGGACAAATCCCATCTTGTTCCATCACTATGAACTACACACTTTATAATACACCCAACCAAGGTCCTTATAGCTCCCAGTTAATATCTTGTAGAGTTCTCATCAGCGGGCCATGTCCGGTCATATGCTCCCCTACATATACCTATGTGTCGACTTTGATGCCGCGCATCTATGACCCCTCGAAACTTGGTCATAAGTCTCAACACAATCTAGTCTCAAGTGGTTTTTGGTGTTCCA
Source organism: Orychophragmus violaceus (assembly GCA_030180135.1). Classification (NCBI taxonomy): domain Eukaryota; kingdom Viridiplantae; phylum Streptophyta; class Magnoliopsida; order Brassicales; family Brassicaceae; genus Orychophragmus; species Orychophragmus violaceus. The sequence goes on from CM058232.1 coordinate 45,972,609, forward strand.
ATTTCAACAACCTTCGACTATGGACATTATGATTTATGTCATTTCGTTAAATATGGGGTTTCAGGATCAAGTCTACTCATGTACTCCGATGGCCCATATATAATGACATGATTCATTTTGGAACGATTATTTTATATCACAGTTAAAAATAATCCAGAAATAAAAATTTCATTAACATTAAAATGTTTACATGAACCAATCAAAATAACTAAAATAAAGCCCTCACAACTCCCACTCAAAAAGAGATTACATTTGAATATCTCTAATTCCTACAGCAGCAGTATGCAACTCGTGCTTAGGTCTCGGGAGTGGCTTTGTCAACGGGTCAGCCACGTTCTCATCAGTGGGAACTCTGCTGACCATCACTTCACCTCTATTCACTATATCACGAATCAGGTGATACCTTCTCATAATATGTTTGGATTTCTGATGATGTCTCGGTTCCTTGGCTTGAGCAATTGCACCATTGTTGTCACAATACAGTGCTAGAGGCTCAGTGGCATTTGGGAATACACCGAGTTCAATCATGAAGTTCCTTATCCAAACTCCTTCCTTCGCGGCTTCTGAAGCAGTGATGTATTCAGCTTCAGTTGTGGAATCTGCCACGGTGCTCTGCTTGGAGCTCTTCCAACTTACTGCACCGCCATTCAGACAGAAGATGTAACCAGACTGTGACCGGAAATCATCTTTATCTGTCTGAAAACTTGCATCCGTGAATCCACTCATTTCAAGCACTTCACTTCCTCCGTAAACCAAGAATTTGTCCTTAGTATTCCTCAAATACTTCAGGATATTCTTTACGGCAATCCAGTGATTCTCACCTGGATTAGACTGGTACCTACTCGTCATGCTTAGTGCATAAGCAACAATAGGACGAGTACAGATCATGGCATACATGATAGATCCTATAGCCGAAGCATAAGGAATCCTACTCATGCGCTTAAGCTCATCAGGTGTTTTTGGACACTGATCCTTGCTTAGTGTAGCACCATGTATCATTGGCGTGAATCCTTTCTTGGATTTATCCATTCCGAATCGATGCAGGACTTTGTCTATGTGAGAATCTTAACAAAGTCCAATCATCCTTTTAGATCTGTCTCTAAAGATTCGGATTCCAAGAACATACGCGGCTTCACCCATGTCCTTCATGGAAAAACAACTTCCCAGCCAGTCTTTAACAGACTTCAGCATTGGAATATCATTTCTAAGAAGCAATATGTCATCGACATATAGGATAAGAAACGCCACTTTGCTCCCACTAGTTTTCTTTTACACACATTGTTCTTCCTTGTTTCTGATGAAGTCAAAGTTCTTTATTGCTTCATCAAAACGAAGATTCCAACTCCTCGATGCTTGCTTCAATCCATAAATGGATTTGTGAAGCTTGCATACTTTCCCAGCATTCTTAGGATCAATGTAACCGTCAGGCTGTGTCATGTACACATCCTCCTCCAAGATTCCATTCAGGAAGGCGGTTTTCACATCCATCTGCCAAATCTCATAATCATAATAAGCGGCAGTTGCTAGGAGAATCCGAATTGATTTCATCATGGCCACTGGTGAATAGGTTTCATCATAGTCTATACCATGAATTTGCTTGAAACCTTTTGCCACCAACCTGGCCTTGTAAATCTGGACATTTCCATCCATGTCAATCTTCTTCTTGAAGATCCATTTACACTCGATGGCTTTAGCACCAGCGGGTAAATCAACCAGTGAAAACACTCGGTTGACAGACATGGAGTCCATCTCGGATTCAGTGGCTTCACGCCACCTTAAGGAGTCAGGGCCCATCATGGCTTCTGCAAAGTTCGAGGGTTCATCACCGTCAATGATCAAAAGATCATGGCAATTAGTCACGAGGAATCCCTGATATCTATCGGGTTCGTGACGGATCCTTCCGGATCTTCGAACTTCAGGTACTGCAGGTTCAGGTTCTATTACAGCTTCATGTAATTCATCCTGCTGTTCTTCCTTATTAGGTTGAACAAGTTCCTGTCCTTCTTGAATTTCATCAAGTTGTACCTTACTCCCACTATCTTTCTTAGAGAGAAATTCCCTCTCAAGAAAAGTGCAATCCCGAGCAACAAAGATCTTGTTCTCGGATCGCAGATAGAAGTAATAAGCCTTGGTATCCCTAGGATAACCAATGAAGTAGCATTTGTCAGATTTTGGTGTAAGCTTGTCTGAGATTAATCTTTTGACATAGGCTTCACAACCCCAAATTCTGAGAAAAGACATTGCTGGAGCTTTTCCAGTCCATAACTCATATGGTGTCTTTGCTACTGCTTTTGATGGCACTCTGTTCAGTGTGAACGTTGCGGTCAGCAAAGCATATCCCCAAAGGGATATAGGAAGGTCTGTGTGACTCATCATGGATCGGACCATATCTAACAATGTCCGATTCCTTCTCTCAGACACACCATTCCACTGAGGTGTTCCAGGAGGTGTGAGTTGGGAGATGATCCCACACTCACTCAGATGATCACGGAATTCCTGGCTCAAGTATTCTCCTCCTCGGTCCGACCGAAGAGCCTTAATACTTTTACCAAGCTGGTTCTGTACTTCATTCTGGAATTCTTTGAACTTCTCAAAGGTTTCCGACTTATGTTCATCAAGTAGACATATCCATATCTACTGAAATCATCAGTGAATGTAATGAAGTACTGATAGTTTCCTCTAGCATTTGTGGACATTGGGCCACACACGTCAGTATGTATCAGGCCCAATAGTTCACTGGCCCTTTCTGTGGGTTTATTAAAAGGGGCCCGTGTCATTTTGCCCATTAGGCAAGATTCGCATTGCTCACAAGACTCAAAGTCAAATGAGCCCAAGAGTACATTTGAATGGAGCCTCTTGACGCGTTTCTCACTAATGTGCCCCAAACGACAATGCCAGAGAAACGTTTCATTTTCTTCGTTATATTTGAACCGTTTTGTATTAATGTTATATACTGGAGCAGATTGATCCAGCATATACAGCCCATTAATAAGAGGGGCACAGCCATAGAACATATTATTGAGATTAAAGGAACACAATTTATTCTTAATAGAAAAATCAAATCCTTGCAAATCCAATAATGAAACCGAAATGATATTTCTGCTTATAGCAGGTAAAAAATAACAATTCTCAAGTTCTAAAATCAATCCAGAAGGTAAAGACAACAAGTAAGTGCCAACGGCCAGTGCTGGAACCTTCGCTCCATTTCCAACCCGCAACTCTACTTGCCCTTGCTTCAACCTTCTACTGTTGCTGAGCGCCTGCATATTAGTACAAATATGAGCCCCACATCCAGTATCTAATACCCAAGTGGTATTATCAGAAGTAGTAGTATTTACTTCAATAACAAAAATACCTGAAGCAGTAGTCTCCAAGGACTTCTTCTTCTTCTTCAGACTTTCCTGGTATTTCTTATAGTCCCTGCGATAATGCCCTGCCTCTTTGCAAAAGTGGCAGATATCAGAAGGCCCAGCTTTAGACACGGCCTTGGGCTTGGCCTTTTCGTTGTGAACTGCCTTGCCCTTTCCCTTGTCTGCAGCGGATTTCTTGAAACCCTTGCCTTTCTGCACCATGAGTACAGACGGCTCCTTGGCCTTCTTCAGATTAGGTTCTGCAGTCTTGAGCATACCATGTAGCTCAGGCAAAGTCTTTATCAACCCATGCATATTATAGTTCAAGATGAACTGGTCATATGCAGGAGTAAGAGACTGCAGAACGATATCACAAGCAAGCTCTTGGCTTATAGGACAGTCGAGTCTAGTCAAATGATCGAGATAACCCATCATTTTCAGAACATGTGGACTCACTGCTGCATCCTTAGCCATTTTACAGTCCAAGAGATTCTTTACAGTTTGGAATCTCTCTGTACGAGCCTGCTCTTGAAACAACGCTTTCAGGTTTGCCATCAGTTCCATGGGACAAGTCAGGCCTTCCCACTGCATCTGCAGTTCGGGAGCCATTGTCGCCAACATTAGGAAAACCACGTCATTAGCATCTGAAGAATGCGTATCCCAAGCATTCTTCATAGCTTGTGCGGCATTATTCGCAGGTCTAGGAGAGAGAACTCTTTCAAGGACATAAGCCTTCTTCTCCTGCCTGAGCACAAGTCTCAGGTTCCTGGACCAGTTCAGGAAGTTTGATCCGTTCAGTTTGTCCTTCTCAAGGGCAGACCGGATCGAGAAAGTGTTTTGTGATGTTGTGCTTGACATAGCTGAAATTATGAGACAATAGAGTTTTAGTTATTTAGTTCATAAAAGAGTAATCTTAACAACTTATAAGAAAACTCGCATTGCATTCAAAATTTCTTTTTTTAACCTCAAAAGAATGCAATGATTCCGAGACCCATGTTCAGCTAAATCCAAAGTGGGCCACTGGCCGTCACCCAGAATTAGCTTTACTTGGTAAGCATACACACAGCTAGTTATATCCATATAACTCTCGGTTGTGGATTGGGCCCAAGGCCCAATTCACCAGATGTCTCAAGGCCCGGGACTCCCGATGGCCCAGTCAAGGAAACCAATCTCTTACAGCCAAATAATCACTAAAGTCTGGGACTCCCAATGAAATTAGTGACTATATACTACTTTACTTACGCAAAAACAGACACCTCACACTGTAAGCCATATCTGTAATTGAATAAGCGTTAAGTAGCTGACAAGATTGGGCAAGACATCCAAGCTTGATATTGTTTTTGAGGATTTTAGATTTTCTTTCCAAAAATAGAAGATTACTATTTTGGGAAACTTACTTATTTTAGAAACTTTCTAAATTTAGAAATATACTAAAAATAGAAATTTCTAATTTAATATTTTATTAAAGTTTTTTCGGTTGGGTCACAAATTATAGGCCCAATTCTTGGCCCAAGACCACAGAATTCCAATTGGCCCAATAATTTGACATAACCGAGTCGGTTCATTAATTCTGGTCCGAGACCAAATTAACTACTAAATCCAACTGGTTATTTACTAAACCAGACCAGCTCTAAATTATTTGGTCCAACCAAATCAAACTTAGACCAGCCTTCGGTTTAGGTTAAAATTCAATTTTTGAATTTAAATCCGGTTTAACCAGAAATTAAATAATACCAATTGTATTAAATAATTTCCAGTAAACCGCGATTTGGGTTAACCGCTTGAACAAAATCAATCGATTTCTAGAAATTCGATTTATGACATTCAAATAAGACAAAATCATCATCTTAACAAACCTTAACAAAACGTGATCTTTATAATATCTTCAAATTCAAAATTCGATTATGTGATCATACGATCATGTGAATCACTAAAAGACAAAACGCTTTGAACATTGACAAACCCTAACTTCAATAATTCGATCGTTTCATGCAATTCATGCCATTCACTTTTGATCATGAGATCATCGCTTGAAGACAAAAAAAATTGATTCTTATAATAAAAGACAAAGCGATTGTCTTGTTAACAATTCATACAACAAACGATTTATACCAAGTCATCATCACGATTAAAAGGTCAACATGCGATTATCACCTCATAATTGCTTTCAACAAAAACGATTTGCATACATAAACAAATTAAACAAATCGATTTCTTAATTATAGGTTTTCAAAGTTTCAATCAATTTTACTCATTAAAATCGATTCATCAAACTAATAAACAACCTAGTATGATCCAAAAAGCAAAAACCTAACGACCTAGACTCTGATACCACTGTAGGATTATGTGATTTCAAGGTGTAATTGTCAGGTTACATCCTAGCACATAATCATCTAGGATCTAGGTGATTGCAGTTGAATCATAAACAGATCAGGATCATTACCTCTTTAGAAGTGCAGCGGATTGATTGGTAATGTCGAGATCGCTTAGAGCAGATGATAACCGGCTCCTCCTAGGTATCCACACTCTTACAAGCTACTGGATCAGGTTGCTAGACCAAGCTGGAATCAACAGAGAGAGAGAGGACGGCTAGCTCTCAAAATCGCAGATGGGGTGTTAAAAGCCCTAGGCTGCGCCTCTCATCCCTTATATGGGCCCAAGGAATTATCCTAATGGCCTATTGGGATTTTGGGCCCAAGACACAAATCAGACAAAAGCCTGTATTTTGTCTGGCCCAATTCTCTGTACAAATACAGTAAATGCCTTTGCATCTTACCGTATTATTTCCATTTAACTTTCCCGTTAGCTATGGTGTGTGACCCTTTGGGATCATACAATACTGGTAATAAGTCCTAAACTTATAGATCAAGAGCGGACTCTAGCAAGTCATCATGATCACCCAGTATTTATGACTTATGTCTGATCTCGACACTTATCATACTTTCTAGAGATAGTACGGTAGATTTCAGGACATTCCCAACAATATATTTATAGTAGCAATCCATTAGAGAATGGACTTTATGTTCTAAACCAGAACGTGCCTAACTATAACATTAATACCAAGAGATTCAAGTCAAATGATACGAATCAAACTTCTCTCTGGCATTGTCGTTTTGGGCCACATAAATGAGAAACAGATTCAAAAGCTCCATAGTGATGGGCTTTTGGGCTCATCTGATTATAAATCACAATGAGTGAAGTGAATCTTGTTTATTGGGTAAAATGACAAAGGCCCCTTTCAACAAAGGTAGTGTCGATCGACACAAACGGTGCGTCGGTCGACACAGGTCGCGAACGAACAAATGAAAGGGCCAGTAATTTATTGGGCGTTGTACATACGGATGTGTATGGCCCGATAAGCACAAGTGCTAGAGAAAACTTCCAGTACTTCAATACCTTTACTGATGATTTCAGTAGGTAAGGTTATGTCTTATTAATGAGACATAAGTCAGAATCTTTGAAAAGTTCAAAGAGTTCCAGAATGAAGTACATAGTCAATTTGGCAAAAGTATTAAAGCTCTACGATGAGATCATGGAGGTGAATACTTGAGTCAAGAATTTAGTGATCATCTTAGAGATTGTAAAAGTGTTTCACAATCCACCCCTCCTGAATCGGACTTTATTAGATATTGTTCGATCAATGATGAGCCACTTAGATCTTCCATTATCCGTCTAAGAATACGCTCTAGAAACGTCTGCGTTTACACTAAATAGTTTTCCATCAAAATCAGTTACAGAGACACCACATGAGATGTGGACTGTAAATATTCCTGATTTGTATCTCGTGAAGATTTGGGATTGTGAGGCTTATATAAAACGTTTAATCTCTGATAAGCTCACACCCAAATCTGATAAGTGCTACTTCATTGGTTGTCCTAACGAAACCAAGGCACGTTACCTTTACAACCAGTTCGAGAACAAATTGTTTGTTGCTCGGAACTATGTTTTCTTAGGAAAGACTTTCTTTCCAAGAAGAACAGTGGGAGTAAAAGTACAAATCGAAGAAATTCGAAAATCACAGGAGACTGCTCAACCTGATGAGGAAGAGCAGCAGTTGGATCTACAAAGAGTTGTAGAACCTGCACCTGTGGTGCCTAAAGTTTATAAAGGATCTGGTGAATGTATATTCGATATACATTCAAATGGCGAGTTTCTGAAGAAGTGTCGATCGACACAAAAGTTGCATCGATCGACACAGATCGCGAACCAAAATATTGATTTTGGTTTATGACTTAATAAACTACGGTTTAAATCTTGGTTAATTAAGTCATGGTAAAAGTCTACATATGAGATATGTGCGCGATTTTTACACAAAACTGAAGCTCGCAGATCCGAAAGGATCCGTCACGAACCCGAGAAATGTGGATTTCTCGTAACCAATTGCCATGATCTATTGATCATTGAAAGTGACGGGCCTGCGAATTTTTGAAGAAGCAATGATGGGCCTTGACTCCGAAAATGGCTGAAAGCCGCTGAATCCGAAATGGGATCCATGTTACAGAACCAAGTATGACTTGGGTTGATTTACCCGATGATGTAGAAGCCATTGTGAGTAAATGGATTTTCAAGAAGAAAATCTGACATGGATGGTTATATTCAGATATACAAAGCTAGGTTGATGGCAAAAGGTTTCAAATAAATTCATGGTATTGACTGTGAAGAAACCTAATCCCAGAAACCATGCTTATGTCCATTCGGATTCTCCTAGCAACCGCCGCTCATTATGATGACGGGCAGATGGATGTGAAAACAGTTTTCCTTAATGGAATTCTGGAAAAGGATGTGTACATGACACAACCTGAAGTTTTCATTGATCCTAATGAAGCTAGGAAGATATGCAAGCTTCATTAATCCATTTATGGATTGAAGCAAGCATCTCGGAGTTGGAATCTTCGTTTTGATGAAGCAGTCAAAGAGTTTGACTTCGTCAGGAACGGAGAGGAACCGTGTGTTTACAAGAGGACTAGTGGGAGCGCAGTTGCATTTCTAATATTGTATGTTGATAACATACTACTTCTCGGAAATAAAGTTCCATTGTTTCAGTCTGTTAAGAATTGACTCGAAAGTTGTTTTTCGATGAAAATATGGGAGAAACCGTATACATTCTTGGAATAAGAATCTATAGAGATAGATTGGACAAGCTAATTGGATTGTGTCAAGACACTTATGGTGATAAGGTCTTGCACAGGTCCAGTATGCATGATTCCAAGAAGGGCTTCGTGCAAATGACTCTTGGTATTACTCTTAGCAAGACGCAGTGTCCTTCGACACACGCTGAGCAAGAGCGAATGAGGGTCAGAGTACTGCTAAAGGCATTAGATGTCTTAAGATGTGATCTTGATTTTAGTGGGAGTTGTTGTTGTTAATTTTAGTTATGATATGATGTTCGTATAAATATAATTTGATTATGTTATTGAAATCTGACAACTGTATTATTTAATAATGGTTATTGAATAATAGTCCCAGAGTAATTTATGACATTTTATAGGTCATCAAATATGTGACTTGATCATGAAACCCTATAGATAATAAATGACATAAATTATGTTGGTCCCTGGTCGAGGTTGTTAAAGTGGGACATTAACAACCGTGTGAGACTAGTATGTGAGGTGACTGATGACTAAGTTTCATGGAGTCATTAATAAGAGTATTAAAGTCAATCACATAGATATGTGTTAGAGAACACATGATCGGACATGACCCACTGATGAGAACTCTACGGGATAGTTATATAAGTGTCATGAGAGTTTTCATTACGACTATAGAGTATAGTCCTTAGACCTTAGTTCATCATGTTTTCTTACATATGAATTGGTCCGCTTTAACCTTGTCAAACGTCAGCCATAACTGGTGACTATAAAGGCATTGATTGGGCGTATCATGAAGTGTGTGAAGAAACAGGGATGGAACAAGATGGGACTTGTCCCTCCTATATAACAGGAGATAAATATCTCAGGGCCCATCGAAGATTTGATACAGAGAAATGTGTGGCCACACTGAAACGAGGTGATTGTCAGTCGTTTGTCTTGTCAGTATAAATCGGAGTTCGATGAACATGATCTTGGCTAAATAAGGGTGACACAGATCTTGCCTTATGCTAGATCGAGATATAGTGACGAAGGGATTATGGGAATAGATGATTCCAGTACAAGTGGGAGATTGTTGAGAATGTCCTGAAATCTATTGTACTTGCTCTTAAGTAAAAGTCGTATTGTCGAGATGAGACAATCATATGACACTAGGCAGTCATAATGCTTTGCTAGAAGCCACTTATGATCAATGAGTTAAGAACTCATTGCTGGTGTTATATGATCCTACAGGGTCACACACCTAAGCAAACTGGACGTTGTATATGAGGTTGATCATTAATGTAATGATCGGGTGAATGCATATTTGATATGCATTCAATACCAAGTTTCTGGGGCTGTGTCGATCGACGCAATAAGTGTGTCGGTCGATACAGATCGGCAGTGTTGATCGACACAATAAGTGTGTCGGTCGACACAGCTCGCGAATTGCCAGATTAAATTCGGTTTAATCGTTGGTTAATTCGGTTGTGGTTTAAGTTGACATATATAAGATATATGATCGACCTAAACACGGATCTAACCTAATTCACAGCCACCAGAACGGTAAGAGAAACCTCTCGAGACATCTGATCTCTAAAGGCACTAGCATCCCTCCTGTTCAGTTTGTGTGCGTGTGGATACCAGTAGAGGCACAGCGTTTGAGGTGCTTAGTGATCTCGATTATCTGCAAACCTTCCGCTGCTAATAACCAGGTAATCCTGAGATCCTAATGATTCGATTATATGAACCCTAGATCCTAGGCTTGGAATTCATACTAGGACTGCCTAATTGGATTAGGATCTGCTAGAAATTCCTTCATTCACAACCGATTCCATATCGGTTAATCAACCGTTATACGTCTCAGTCAACTCCTTGAACTGAGCGTCGTAATACATCTTCAATCGAGACTCTGTTTCCTCATTTCTCTTATTGATTAATTCCTCCACATCCGTAAGACTTAAAACAGTAGTAGTAGGAGCCCCTTCACGATCACCCTCAGACGCCTCATGAATAGCACGAGGTTGCTCTTGAGCATCTGCCTGAGACGCACGACCAGACACATCTTGGTTGAAAAGTTTTTCAAACCAGATTGTCTTCTTCTTTTTGAGCAGCATGTTCCAACCATCGACTATTGGGTCATCCACATCATTCCAGCCAGAATCAGCGTCCATGGTATTCTCTAGAAGCGTCATTTCCATGGGAGATGGCTCCAAGATGCTTTGAATATCCTGGAAATATAGGAAGAAACAATTTAATATCAACCTCAAAGTATGATATGAGATACTAAGATTAGTAGTATGATATGAGATACTAACCTTGGTAGTTCCAAGCTTCTTATTTATCTCTGAGATACGGAAAAACCTTGACCCCATGGTTTTGTACCTCATCTTGCACATTCGCGGGCAATCCTCGCACGCACCCTGAACCCTTTTTCGGAAATGGTTCTTCAGAACTGGGAAGGCCTCAAAAGCAAGGACCTCCAGAGGAACAATGCATCCAGGAAATACCCATGAAGTGGGTGCCACTCCTCCGGTATGGTCAATGAAGTGCAATATGTCTTTGACGTTCTCCTCGAATGACAAACGCCCCCACGGAAAACTCTTGCACATCTCGAGATCATCAATGGCTCTGAGGAAGAAACTCTCAACGGAAGTAGCTCCTTTGCCTGTTTTCTTCTTCCCAATGATCACGGATGACAAGAAGTACATGACATCCATCTTCAAACGATCCTTTCCATACTTTCTCTTGCCAATATTTTTTTTCGTTTTCATAGCTAGGAACTGATTCACAACTTCTTCATGTGTAACCTTCTCTTCACCAAAGTACTTAGCAATAAAACCTGAGTCACCACCAAGGGATTCGTAGTGGTTTGGATAGGAGTGACAGAACAACCCCGAAACGAGTGCATGCTCCCTAATGGAATAGCGGGTTGGAACGCCGTTGACAATAAACCATAGCTCCATCTTTTTATCCACAGCCGTGACCCTAACAAGAATCATCCACAGTCCCATCCATTTTGAGCTTGTCTTCTGACCCATGTGGAAGAAGTGTTTGAATTGTGGATGCTCATGGAACCAATCAAGCTCATCATCCTCGAGAATGTCGTCTACAGTCTTCACGGCTTTGGCGATGTAGCACTTAGAAGAGAGCTTTATCGTCTTCACATATTCTGTGGGAGGGAAACACATCTTGAGGGGCTGCATTGGTTCGGTTTCGTCCTCTGAATTCTGCACACACAAAAAGTTTGGCCAAGTATTACCAAGTTATACTATGTTGTACACGAAAGTTTTACCAAGTTTTACTCTAACTATACTAAGTTTTACCAAGTTTTACTACCTTTAACCAAGTTTTACCAAGTTTTACCAAGTTTTACTAAGTTTTACCAAATTACGCACAAATTTTTGCTAATTCCTACCAAGTTTTACATATCCAAAATCGACAAAAATTAGACATGATAGGCCCCATAAATGGAAATACGTACCGTTCCTTCCTCGAGTTGATCACTGTGGTGGGTTAAAGAGCGGATTTCACTGGTTCGAACAACTTCTTCTTCGTCGTCGTGAAACCCTAGTCCCGGAACGCGGGAATCTTCAACTTCAGCCTCCTCGACTATGGCTTTCTCCTCCTCGTCTACGGCTTTCTCCTCCTCGTTTATCCCTCCGGCTTTCTCCTCCTCATCGTCCTTCTCTTCCTCGTTCTCAATCTCTTTGTCGTCTTTTTTTTCTTCCTCTGCATTCTCGGATTCTTTTTCCAAGTCTGTTTTTTCTTCTTCATCAATTTGTTTCCACACAGCTTCGGCTCCGCGATTCGCCTCTTCTCTCGGGTCTCTCTCGGTTGGGGATTCGTTTGGAGGAATCGATTTATCCTCCACTCTCTTCGACTTTCGTAATCTCTTTCTCCCATAACTCCGCATGTTTCCTTCTACAAATGGAGATTGAAATTCTTTTTTTTGTCGGATGAAGTCGGAAAACTGGGGAAAACTGTAAGAAGAAGGGAAGACGAACGGATATACTGAAGAGAAAAAAGGATTTTTGATTTTTACCTTAAGACATTTTTAGGATTTAAAGAGTAGATCCGACCCGACTCAAATGGATGGACCAAACTCTTTGGGTCAATCCAGGTTGGGTAGTAAATAAGTTACAAAACCCAGGTTTTGCTGTCTTTTACCCCTTCTCTCTAATTAAAAAAAAAAAAAAAATGACTTTTTGGGAGAGGAGTATATGGGACTTTGACTTTGAGTCAAGGAGCTCCTCAGAATTTGATCCTAACATAAGTCATATAAAAAAGGAGTTAAAAAGAATATTCTGTCAAACTTAAAAAAAATTTGGGAAATAAAAGAGGGAAACTTGGCTGTCTACGAAAATTTAGTTTAAGTGTTGGCGGATTACGCTATTTTGTTTCCCGCTCACTAATTCACTATCTTAGCATTATATCAATGCTATTAAAAATAAAATTTTTTGAAATTTATCTTCAATAGTACAGTTTGGAAAATCGTGCTATTATATTATGTTATCAATACAAATAATTTTTGTAGTGTGATTTACATTATAAAGTTAATTTTTATAATTTTCAATAAATTAACATTTATAAAATTTATATTTGATTAATATTAATTTTTGAATAAATTATTATTTATCTAATTTTAAAATAAGATTTAATAATTGTATGAGACATCATTGTAAAGTCTCAGAACATGAGGTTTCATTGTGAAGTTACATGTGATTTTATCATGAAGTCTCATAACGCGCGAATATTATAATAGTAATTATGATTTTTAGTTTTTGTTTCCAAATAAAAGAATAAACGTAATTTTCTTACTCTTTTGATTTAGTTTTGCATTTATTTCAGTTTAGAGTTTAGTTTTATATTCAGACTCAATTTGTATTTTATTTTGCTCAATTATAGTAAGAAAAGATATTATAAGTTCATAATACTTGTATATCTCTCTATGTTAATGTCTACAGGACAACATAATTTATGTAAATGATAGAGTATGTCTTCACAAACATCTCTACATCATTGATTTTCTTTCCACATAATCCCAACATGAAAATCATCTCCCACGTAGCTAAGAGTTATTTACAGACTTTAAGTATTATAATCTTAGATGCAAAAGATTCATAATAAGCTTTAGGTATCACATTCTTGTGATCATATTCTCTTATGGATCTTTTACGGACAAATATTTAAAATTGAGATACTCAATCTCGTCTTTTATCACGAACACATAACTTTGAATTGTTCAAAATTTTGCTCATGAAAACACGGCTATTACACAATACTAACGTTAGACATAAAAAAAAAATACAATTCCAATTTTTTTTTTGTCTACGGTATCATCATTTCATGGGCTAAGACCGTAGGAAAACAAATGGACCAAAGTCCTACACAGAATCAAAAAACGCGGGCCAACAAAAGCCCAAAGCTGAAGATAAGATCGACACATGTCGATCGCAGCTTGATGTCGGACATGCAGAACACGCGTCATTGCTCGAAGACACCACCGGAAGACAGCCGACACTCGTGGAGGAGAACGCCGCCGAGCCGCTCCGGACCAAATATCTGCAGGCGCTGGGGACTATTCACTGATCAAACACTTTCGGAAACCACCGTGAAAATCACCTGCATCCAAATAAAAAGGGTGACTGCAACTACGCCGGAAATAACCAAATCCTAGGAGACGCCAACGCTGATGCGGTTAAGAAACCCATCGAATTCCACCATGTGCTTGTCCTCTAAAGCAGTGGTACGAAGGCGATATTAATCCTGGCGAGATGGACGATCGGAAGCGAAGCTGAGAAAGATCAGAGATTAGACGGCAAGAGTAGGAAGAGGAAGCGAGATCGGTGTCTGGAGAACCAGAGAAACCGGAAAAACCGGTAAGGTCCGATAAGTCAGAATAGATCAGCCAGCCGTAGAAACGACACCGAAATTTATTGGGAACAAAGATTCGAGAGTAAAACACCCAAACAAGTCGGATCGACCCAGAAAAACAAATTTACAGAGAAATCAATTGGAGAAGAAGACCGATGATCTAACAAAAACATACCTGAACCACTTAATTAAGATTCGCTCCTTGTGAAAGATGAGTTTTGGGAACAAGGAAAGCGAAAGAAATCCTCTCTCTAATACAATTCCAAATTCACAAAATTAAATTTGAATATTAAATATCAAACAAAAAATAAGTTATTTTTATAACTACTGATTTTCTGATCAAGAATCAGAGAAAGTCCATTGAAGACAATAATATAATTCAATAAAAATATATAATTCAACAGAAACTAAGAGTCAGTCATGATATAGAATATGACTATAATTATATATAATAAAATGTACTTAGAATATGTCGAATACTCTCTCTATCTACGAAACTTTCCACCATCCTCTCTAGATCTCGACCATCAAATTCTTCGTTCCGGTCGTCGGTTTGGCGTTTTGCGGGCCGGCGGTCTGGTTATTTTTGTTATCCTCGACGTTTTTCTCTCTTTTATTTCTTATATGTCGAGAGTTCGTCACATTTTTCTAATGTTTTCCGTTTGTAGTAACTCCGGACTTTTTGTCCGGCTATTTTTCCGAGTTCCTCTCGTATTTTGCTTCTAGTTTAGTACTGGACTTTCTGATCTATTACCACGGTGTTTCTCCGCCATAAAGTGGATGCTCCCTCTTTATCTACCCATCATCACCGAGCGTTTAGAGCTGCTGGTTCTATCCCTGATCAAGTTGAACGTACCGGCTTGTCCTTCGATCTAGTCATGGTGTTAATCCGGAGAGATTCGTTGTGACTGACATAGACCTTCCCGCATAGTATAAAGATCAGACCCCAACCGACGTTCTGAATCCGCAAGCACTGATCTCCTCTCTTCTTCTCTCAGCTTAGGTGGATCTTGTCGGAGTCCCAAAAACTCATTTGACGAAACCGTTTCCAGAAAATTTCAATGACGGAGCGCCTCCGAAACCCTAACCCGACTCGAAAACCTAACTCCTCAGCCTCGCCACCACGGTTGGACTATTGAGAATGAGCAAGACGGTGGGATGCCTTTAATGACGCCGACGAAAGACGCCGGACGCTGGAGAAGCTTAGAAAAACTAAAAATCTACAGAGAACTCTTCTAAAAACGAAAGAGAAAAAAGTTCGGAGGCATGAACTGAACTCGTACGAACTCTTCCTAACGGATGATTTGTTTATTTCAAACCAAATAATTTAAACATGAATACTTACCAAACAATAAAACACAAACATCTATAATAATAAAAAAGAGATAAATGACACAATTGTATAGCATGATTTGATAATCGATAAGCGACAAAGCATAAGACGAAAGTGAGTAACATCAAAACATGTGTCGATTAGGGTACTTATCTCGATGACGATGACAACGTTTGCTCCTAGAAAAGAAGAGAGATAGGCAGGGCTCGTTAGGGTTTTAAGGGAAATGTCAATGAAATTTTGTAGTTGTGACAGTTAGGGTTTTGAGTTTTCTTCAGTGGTTAGAGTTTCGTGGTGACAATGTGTTATGAATAAACAAGATGAAAGAAACTGTGTTTTATCTTATATTATGATCAGTAATGAGTATATATAAATTTACAGATTTGGTAAACAAGTTGATCATGAAAAATAAATCAACTTAGAATGTTCTAGAACTTTCTAATGAATATATAATGGACATCCATAATATTCATAACAATAAAATCTTCTGGATATTTGTCATTTAAAGTGTCACTAAACCATAAGTGTAATGGTCCGAATCCAATCCATATTTATTTTTTAAAAGAAGGAGAAAGCCCAAAGCCCAAATAGAAAGCCTGTTTTTCTTATTTGAATTAGGGATTTCCCCCTCTTTCATTCCTATAAATATATGAGCCCCTATCATAGAAACTCATCCAAAATCTCCTCCGGCGAAGCTCTGTCAAGTTTTCCGGGCCGATCGTGCCTAGGAAGCCGATCCCGTCGTCCCTCTTTCTCTCCTCCACCAGGTAACTCCGAAAAACTCAGATCTAAGTTGTTTTTACAAAAACCTGAAACATTTTTAAGCCATAACTTTTAAACCATCCTAAATCACGAGAATCCGAGGCCACCATCGCGTTCAGCTAGACGAGACGGAGTCGTAGCCGCAAGCCGCTCAGACACACGCCGCCGCACGCGTCCGGAGGAAGACCGGGCGCGTGAGATCCACGTGCGGCCATGCGCCGCTAGAGCCGCCGCCGGAGCCGCCGGAGAGCCACCGTACGCCGCCTTTGCCGCCGCCGGAGATGCCAGCCGCCGCCGCTGAGTTGACTCACCGGCGAACTAAGTTGACTCGGTCAGCTGGGTCAGACCGGTTTGATCGGTTCGGTCCGGTTTGATCGGTTAGGTCCAATCCCAATTTTAATTTCCATTCAATTCCTAGTTTAGTATGGTTCAAATAAATTTCCGGTTTAGTTTGGTTTATGATTGGTTTAGGGAGAATTGGGTTGGTTATGAATTGGGCCTGGTTTAGTCTGGTTTTGGGTTGGGTCTAGGTTGACCGGGTCAATCGGTTGTTAGTCAACCAATTTCAAGTAGCCATAACTAGTCCATCCTTAAGCCGATTCGAGCGAAAGGAAAGCCTAATTTGCTTGTTTTTTGGTCCTCTTTTCACTTATGAAGTCCGTCCGGGCGTCAGGAATTTCCAAATTACACTTTCTCCATTCTTTGGCTAAGGTGAGGACCGAACGTGATCCCTTCTTATTCTATTTCAATCCCGGGCGCGAGTCCCATGTTAATAGCGTCTTTATAGGTAGTCTAGGCTAGTAATACCGGTGATGTGACTCATTTCGGAATGTAGAACTGGTAGGTTATCGCTTAAACCAAAAACGTTGATTGTGCTTGAAGGCTTGTGTTAGTAGTTGAATGTGCTAGGAACATGTGATGGGATTCTCTATAGGGGTACGTGTCTGAGACCAAAGAGGAAAAGTCATGTGCTTTGAAAGTCGTCGGGGGAGGTGTGACGCGCCTTCCTAAAGGAGATATGTGAGTTGGGGTCTGCGCTTCGGTGATTGTGGTGGTGTGATTCTGTGGAGTGATAGTGTGTAGGTTGCGTGTGTGAGCCTTCGGTGAAAGGTGTTATTAGCTAGGTACATGTTCCTATAGGTCTGTGGCGTAAGCCGAGATCGCGGGTTTCTTGAGTCCGCCCTCACTGGGTAATTGTGTTTTAAAACAATTACTCAGTCCTCTTTCCTTTCATGTCCTCTTTTCCACGCAGGTATGGATGCATGAACGACCGATCTATGGAAATTTTTGGTGGATTTTAATCGAAGGGGGCGCGCTGGTTCCTAGGACCGCTGAAAGGCAGTCTGGTTGGACCGTTCCGGGTTGGCCGGTGCCGCACGACGCCATTTCTGGTTCGCCGGGGAGGGGTTGTGTCAACTTGGTATCAGAGCCTGGGTTAAGGTCTCTCAGTTCTGTCCTGAGGGATCATCATCCGTTTTTTTCTTTCAAAAAACCGTGTTTTCAAATTTTTCAAAGTGTTTGCGAAAGTTTTTAAAAAACGTTACTTTGCGAAAGGCTTTTTCAAGCACCAACTACATCATTGATTGTCTCTTGCTGTGACCTTACCCCCTTGTGTTTTATGCAGGATATCTTCTGACTCTAGCTCCGATTTCGGGTCCATTCCAATTACAGCCCTGTCTATGCGTTTCACACCTGTGCTACAGCCCGGATGAGCGTTCCGCCACATATCAGACATATGAGACGCTGTGCGACGAGAGCCGCAGCCTTGCCCGTTCCACGTGTCCTGGGTTCCGCAGTCGAACCTGTGCTACCACCAGTGACAGCAGCGACAGCCCCACAACTCCCGTGGAAGAGTGTGCGACCTCGGAATACACCGGTGGATATCCCATCCACATCAGCACCCCGGCGAGTTCCCCGAAGCGTAAGAGGCCAGAAAGGAGCCAACAGTGGAGGAAGCTGATCTCGAGCGGGCAGCGTACGTGGGACAGATGTTTGTGTAGCTTCCAGCACCTCATGATCTACCATTCTCGGAGTTCTGTCCTGAGCCGATTCCGCAAGAAGTAAAGGAACATCGGCCAATTCTAACAGTTTCAGAATTCCAACCAGTTCCTAAAGCCTAGGATCTAGGGTTTAGTTAATTGAATCCTTACCGATGATCTCGTGTTTACCTGGAGATCTGCAGCGAAATGAAACAGGTAATTGAGATCAAGAGCGCCTCAGATGCTGCGCCTCTACTGCAATCCACACGCACACAAGCTGGAATCCGTCGGGATGCTAGTGCCGGGAATCAGATCTCCTGGGAATCCCTGTGTTTTAGAGGTGGTTATGTTTTCTGTCAAGAAAAGTCTCAACAACGGCTAGGGTTCCAGGTCGTCCATATAAGCCTTTATATAGACCTGGAATGACTAAAACCGATCATTGGATAAATCCAATTCGTTTAAGTCATCAAACCGAGACATCAGGTTCGAAACCCGATCTGTGTCGATCGACACACCCAATGGTGTCGATCGACACACCTCTTAAAACTCGAATTCAATGTGCATCCAATACACATTGACCAGACCATATACCAATGATCAATCCCATACAAAGTGTATCCAACTTGCTTAGGTGTGTGACCCTGTAGGTCCACATAATACTAGCAATGAGTTACAACTCATAAGTCATAAGCGGCTTCTAGCAAAACATTATGACCACCTAGTATTACATGGATTGTCCGATCTTGACAATACCACTATCTATCAGAGTTAGTATAATATGATTTCAGGACATAATCCTAACAATCTCCCACTTGTACTGGAATCATCTATTCCCCTAATCCTTTTATCGCTATATCTCGATATGGCATAAGGCAAGAGACTGTGTCATCCTTATTATAGCCAACATCATGTTCATCGAACTCCTGATCTATACTGATAAAGCAAACGACTGACAATCACCTTGTTTGAGCACGGCCATGCATTCTCTCAGTATCAAATCTTCGATGGGCCCTGAGATATTTATCTCCTGTTATATTGGAGGGAAAAATCCCTTCTTGTTCCATCCCTGTTTCTACACACACTTCATGATACGCCTAAGCAATGCCGTTATAGCCGCCAGTTACGGAACGACGTTTGACAAGGTCAAAGCGCACCAATTCACATGCTAGGAAGCATGATGAACTCAGGTCTAAGGATTATACTCTATAGTCGCAATGAGAACCTCTCATGACACTGATATAACTATCCTGTAGAGTTCTCATTAGCGGGTCATGTCCGATCATATGTTCACCAACATATATCCATGTGATCGACGCTGATACTCATATCAATGATTCCATGAAACTTAGTCATACGTAACATCACATACTAGTCTTAACGGTTGTTAATGTCCCACTTTAACAACCTACGACCAGGGACAAACATAATTTTATGTCATATCTTACTTATAGGGTTTCATGATCAAGTCCTCAACTTGATGACCTAAAAAATGAACATAAAATACTTTGGGACCATTATCTAATTATCCAATAATCAAATAATGCTGATGTCAGTTTTTCATAAACATGACCATAGCATGTCTATGTGAACATCATAACTAACATAACTCCCACTAGAATCAAGACCTCGTCCTTAGATATCTAGTACCTACAGCAACAGTGAAAACTCGTGCTTAGGTTGTGAGAGATGCTGCGGTGTTCTTGCTTGGAACCATTCCAACAAACCACACCGCTATTCATTAATAAGCACTATTCTACGGTCCCCTGCTTGGAGCCCTTCCAACAGATAGCACCGTTACACAGACAAAGAGACATAACCAGGTGGGAACCGGGAGTCATCTTTGTCCGTCTAACTACTTTTAACAGATTCGTCACTTCCTCAGCTGAACAAGAACCTATCCTTAGTGTTCCTCAAACACTTGGGATATTTCTTACAACTGTCCAGTGAGTTTTACCGGAATGTATTGGTATCTTCTCGTCATGCTTTATGCGTAAGCTGCATCTAGACGAGCGCAAAATATGGCATTCATGATGGATTCTATTGCAGAAGTATAAGGAATCACACGCATACATACTAGCTCAGCCAGTGTCCAAGACACTTCATCTTGCTAATGTTATTACCATAAGACCTTTGGTGTGAAGCCATTCTTGGAATAATGTATATTGGAACTGTCCAATACCTTATCTACATAAGGATTCTGACACGATCCAATAAGCCTACCCAATCTATTTCAATAGATCCTTTATTCCAAGAACTCACGCGGCTTCTCCCATGTCTATTGTTGAAATTGACTTCCGACCCAAGTCCTGATAAGACTTAAGCGATGAAACGTTGTTTATGAGATTAGGTATGTTATACACATACTGTGTGAGAAATGCAACTACGCTCCCACTAGTCTACTTGTAAACGCACGGTTCCTATTCGTTCCTGATCAAGTCAAAACTTTTGACCGTTTTAACAGGACGTAGATTCCAACTCCAAGATGTTTGCTTCAATCCAGAAATAGATCGGTGAAGCTAACATGCATACCTAGCAAATTTTCGGAGTTGGGGCTCACCATCGCTCTTTGAATCTCGCATGCTCATCACTTTTCAATGATCATCAGATCACGGCAATCGGTCACGAGAAATCACTCTCGGGTTAGTGACGGATCCATTCGGATCTGCGAACTTCAGGCTCCACAGGTGTAGGTCCTACAACACTTTGTAGATCCAACCGCTGCTCTCCCTCAACAGGTTGAGCAGCCTCCTGTGTTTCTCGAATTTCTTCGAGCTGTACTTCTACTCCCACTATTTTTCTTGGAAGGAATCTTTCTATTTAGAAAAACAGAGTTCCGAACAACAAAACTTTGTTTTCGGATTGGTTGTAAAAGTAATAAGCCTCGGTTTCCTTAGGACAACCAGCGAAGTAGCACTTATAAGATTTGGGTTCAAGGTTGTCTGTTGTCAACTGCTTTGCATAAACCTTGCAATCCCAATTAATCAGGAAAACATACTTGGAAAACTTCCAGTCCACATCCAATGTGGTGTCTTTCAACTGATTCTGATAGAAACCTATTTGGCGTAAATACATACATTTCTAGAGCGTATTTCTAAAAGGATAATGGAAGATTCATGTGACTCATCATTAATCGGGGCATATCCAATAGGGTCCGATTAATTATCAGAAACACCATCAGGTTTTCCAGGAGAAATGAGCTGTGAGACGACTTCACACTCACTTAGATGATCACTCAATTCTTGACTCAAGTATTTTCTTCCGCGATCTGATCGAGGATCTTTAATACTTCTGTCATATCGGTTCTATACTTCATTCTGGAACTCCTTTGACCATTTCAAAGTATTCCGACTCGTGTCTCATCAAATGAACACAACCATACTTACTGAAGTCATCAATAAAGGTAATGAAGTAGTGAAGTTTTCCTCTGGCACTAATGCTCACCGGGCCACATACATCAGTATGAGCAAGGCCCAATAAGCCTCTGGCCCTTTTCTTTAGCTCTGCTAAAGAAGCCTTAGTCATTTGGCCCAGTAAGCAGAATTCATATCTCATATGATTTATAATCAAATGAGACCAAAAGCCCATAACTATGGAACTTCTGAATCCGCTCCACTATGTGTGGTTGAAACGACTATGCCAAGGAAAAGTCGAGTTCTAGTCATAAGACTTAAACCGTTTGGTATTTATGTTATATACAGTCGAACATTGGTTTAAGATATAAAAACCCAATTATCAAAAGGGGTGCTACCATAGATTATTTCATCAAGATCAAAAGAGCAAAACTTGTCTTTTATCAAAATGAAAAACATTCAAATTCTTACAAGAAAATGAAAGACATCTCTGCTTAAAGCAGGTACACAGCAGCAATTACTTAATTCAAAAACCACGCTTGAAAGGCTCCTACAAGTGGAGGATCTCTACGGCTAATGCAACAACCAGTGCTCCATTCCAGACGCGCAGTTCCACTTGTCCTTTCTTCAAAGTTCTACTGTTGCTTAGGCCCTGCATATTTCAAAAATATCAGTACCACAACTGGCATCCAATACCTACGTAGAACTTGAAGTAATAACACAATACCTGAAGAAGAAGTTATGTACATCTCCTTCATCTCTTGTGAATCTTCCAAGACTTTAATGCAATTTCTCTTCCAATGCCCAAACTCTTCACAATAGCAGCACTTATTAACATCAGATGGGCCAGACTTGGGCTTATAAGATGACACAAGCTTATCATGATTCCAAATCTGGACGGCCCTGCCTCTACCCTTGTCTAGACAAGATTTCTCAAATCTTTTACCCTTTATGATGTTTTGCTCAACTCTCTTGAGCATGCCATGCAGCTCAGTCAACGTCTTTGTCAAGCCATTCTTGATATAGCTCTTTATAAACTTATCATAACTTGACGGCAGTGACTGCAGAATGATCTCAGTAGCCAACTCTAGGCTAACAGGACAATCCAGTTTCCCCAGGTTATCAATGTAACCCATCTTTTTAATGACATGAGGACTCACTGAAGCATCCTTTGGTAGCTTGCACCCAATGAGAGACTTAACCATCTGGTATCTCCCAACTCGTGCCTGATGCAGGCACGGATAAAGATGGATCCAAAGCTGCTGGTTGTGTAACACTCTCAGCCTTGAACAGAAGATGGATTTGAGATGGTTTGATGATGGAGATGAAGCAGCTGGTTGTGTAACACTCTCTGCTTAATCTAATGGATGGAATGGAAGTGAAATGGGATGATGGTCGCCACAAAGCTCTATGGACAGGAGCCTTGATAAGACAAACAAGATAATGCTTCTCACAATCTCTCAAGAACTCAGACTGGAATTCAACAGGTTCAGAATGCTCTCTGGACAAAAGGTTGCGTTTATTTCATCTAGGGTAAAGAATACACGCCTGATTTGGGACTTTATAAATAGTCCGAGCAGGTTTGCCCTTCTAGGGGTCTTTGAAGCAAAATACAATGTAATTAAAACAAACTCTGGGACTCTAAGCCAAATAAAAACAAAAACAGACTCTTATGGAAAGCTAAAACACACCAAACAAAGAAAAGAGCCGTTAGAGACACAAGCATAATCAATGTATTCAAAGACTTACCTTAGCTTGTTATTTGGACGGCTTGGTTGATGTTTTAGACCGTTGGCATGATGGTAAACATGGTAAGCTCCTTGGTACTCTCTTGGCTTGTTGAATGAGCAGTGAGCATGCTTAGATTGATGCTCAGGCCCTACGACCAGGGACAAACATAATTTGATGTCATATCTTACTTATAGGGTTTCATGATCAAGTCCTCAACTTGATGACCTAAAAATGAACATAAAATACTTTGGGACCATTATCTAATTATCCAATAATCAAATAATGCTGATGTCAGTTTTTCATAAACATGACCATAGCATGTCTATGTGAACATCATAACTAACATAACTCCCACTAGAATCAAGACCTCGTCCTTAGATATCTAGTACCTACAGCAACAGTGAAAACTCGTGCTTAGGTTGTGAGAGATGCTGCGGTGTTCTTGCTTGGAACCATTCCAACAAACCACACCGCTATTCATTAATAAGCACTATTCTACGGTCCCCTGCTTGGAGCCCTTCCAACAGATAGCACCGTTACACAGACAAAGAGACATAACCAGGTGGGAACCGGGAGTCATCTTTGTCCGTCTAACTACTTTTAACAGATTCGTCACTTCCTCAGTTGAACAAGAACCTATCCTTAGTGTTCCTCAAACACTTGGGATATTTCTTACAACTGTCCAATGAGTTTTACCGGAATGTATTGGTATCTTCTCGTCATGCTTTATGCGTAAGCTGCATCTAGACGAGCGCAAAATATGGCATTCATGATGGATTCTATTGCAGAAGCATAAGGAATCACACGCATACATACTAGCTCAGCCAGTGTCCAAGACACTTCATCTTGCTAATGTTATTACCATAAGACCTTTGGTGTGAAGCCATTCTTGGAATAATGTATATTGGAACTGTCCAATACCTTATCTACATAAGGATTCTGACACGATCCAATAAGCCTACCCAATCTATTTCAATAGATCCTTTATTCCAAGAACTCACGCGGCTTCTGCCATGTCTATTGTTGAAATTGACTTCCGACCCAAGTCCTGATAAGACTTAAGCGATGAAACGTCGTTTATGAGATTAGGTATGTTATACACATACTGTGTGAGAAATGCAACTACGCTCCCACTAGTCTACTTGTAAACGCACGGTTCCTATTCGTTCCTGATCAAGTCAAAACTTTTGACCGTTTTAACAGGACGTAGATTCCAACTCCAAGATGTTTGCTTCAATCCAGAAATAGATCGGTGAAGCTAACATGCATACCTAGCAAATTTTCGGAGTTGGGGCTCACCATCGCTCTTTGAATCTCGCATGCTCATCACTTTTCAATGATCATCAGATCACGGCAATCGGTCACGAGAAATCACTCTCGGGTTAGTGACGGATCCATTCGGATCTGCGAACTTCAGGCTCCACAGGTGTAGGTCCTACAACACTTTGTAGATCCAACCGCTGCTCTCCCTCAACAGGTTGAGCAGCCTCCTGTGTTTCTCGAATTTTTTCGAGCTGTACTTCTACTCCCACTATTTTTCTTGGAAGGAATCTTTCTATTTAGAAAAACAGAGTTCCGAACAACAAAACTTTGTTTTCGGATTGGTTGTAAAAGTAATAAGCCTCGGTTTCCTTAGGACAACCAGCGAAGTAGCACTTATAAGATTTGGGTTCAAGGTTGTCTGTTGTCAACTGCTTTGCATAAACCTTGGAATCCCAATTAATCAGGAAAACATACTTGGAAAACTTCCAGTCCACATCCAATGTGGTGTCTTTCAACTGATTCTGATAGAAACCTATTTGGCGTAAATACATACATTTCTAGAGCGTATTTCTAAAAGGATAATGGAAGATTCATGTGACTCATCATTAATCGGGGCATATCCAATAGGGTCCGATTAATTCTCAGAAACACCATCAGGTTTTCCAGGAGAAATGAGCTGTGAGACGACTTCACACTCACTTAGATGATCACTCAATTCTTGACTCAAGTATTTTCTTCCGCGATCTGAACGAGGATCTTTAATACTTCTGTCATATCGGTTCTATACTTCATTCTGGAACTCCTTTGACCATTTCAAAGTATTCCGACTCGTGTCTCATCAAATGAACACAGCCATACTTACTGAAGTCATCAATAAAGGTAATGAAGTACTGAAGTTTTCCTCTGGCACTAATGCTCACCGGGCCACATACATCAGTATGAGCAAGGCCCAATAAGCCTCTGGCCCTTTTCTTTAGCTCTGCTAAAGAAGCCTTAGTCATTTGGCCCAGTAAGCAGAATTCATATCTCATATGATTTATAATCAAATGAGACCAAAAGCCCATAACTATGGAACTTCTGAATCCGCTCCACTATGTGTGGTTGAAACGACTATGCCAAGGAAAAGTCGAGTTCTAGTCATAAGACTTAAACCGTTTGGTATTTATGTTATATACAGTCGAACATTGGTTTAAGATATAAAAACCCAATTATCAAAAGGGGTGCTACCATAGATTATTTCATCAAGATCAAAAGAGCAAAACTTGTCTTTTATCAAAATGAAAAACATTCAAATTCTTACAAGAAAATGAAAGACATCTCTGCTTAAAGAAGGTACACAGCAGCAATTACTTAATTCAAAAACCAAGCTTGAAAGGCTCCTACAAGTGGAGGATCTCTACGGCTAATGCAGCAACCAGTGTTCCATTCCAGACGCGCAGTTCCACTTGTCCTTTCTTCAACGTTCTATTGTTGCTTAGGCCCTGCATATTTCAAAAATATCAGTACCACAACTGGCATCCAATACCTACGTAGAACTTGAAGTAATAACACAATACCTGAAGAAGAAGTTATGTACATCTCCTTCATCTCTTGTGAATCTTCCAAGAATTTAATGCAATTTCTCTTCCAATGCCCAAACTCTTCACAATAGCAGCACTTATTAACATCAGATGGGCCAGACTTGGGCTTATAAGATGACACAGGCTTATCATGATTCCAAATCTGGACGGCCCTGCCTCTACCCTTGTCTAGACAAGATTTCTCAAATCTTTTACCCTTTATGATGTTTTGCTCAACTCTCTTGAGCATGCTATGCAGCTCAGTCAACGTCTTTGTCAAGCCATTCTTGATATAGCTCTTTATAAACTTATCATAACTTGACGGCAGTGACTGCAGAATGATCTCAGTAGCCAACTCTAGGCTAACAGGACAATCCAGTTTCCCCAGGTTATCAATGTAACCCATCATTTTAATGACATGAGGACTCACTGAAGCATCCTTTGGTAGCTTGCACCCAATGAGAGACTTAACCATCTGGTATCTCCCAACTCGTGCCTGATGCAGGCACGGATAAAGATGGATCCAAAGCTGCTGGTTGTGTAACACTCTCATCCTTGAACAGAAGATGGATTCGAGATGGTTTGATGATGGAGATGAAGCAGCTGGTTGTGTAACACTCTCTGCTTAATCTAATGGATGGAATGGAAGTGAAATGGGTTGATGGTCGCCACAAAGCTCTATGGACAGGAGCCTTGATAAGACAAACAAGATAATGCTTCTCACAATCTCTCAAGAACTCAGACTGGAATTCAACAGGTTCAGAATGCTCTCTGGACAAAAGGTTGCGTTTATTTCATCTAGGGTAAAGAATACACGCCTGATTTGGGACTTTATAAATAGTCCGAGCAGGTTTGCCCTTCTAGGGGTCTTTGAAGCAAAATACAATGTAATTAAAACAAACTCTGGGACTCTAAGACAAATAAAAACAAAAACAGACTCTTATGGAAAGCTAAAACACACCAAACAAAGAAAAGAGCCGTTAGAGACACAAGCATAATCAATGTATTCAAAGACTTACCTTAGCTTGTTATTTGGACGGCTTGGTTGATGTTTTAGACCGTTGGCATGATGGTAAACATGGTAAGCTCCTTGGTACTCTCTTGGCTTGTTGAATGAGCAGTGAGCATGCTTAGATTGATGCTCAGGCCCTACGACCAGGGACAAACATAATTTGATGTCATATCTTACTTATAGGGTTTCATGATCAAGTCCTCAACTTGATGACCTAAAAAATGAACATAAAATACTTTGGGACCATTATCTAATTATCCAATAATCAAATAATGCTGATGTCAGTTTTTCATAAACATGACCATAGCATGTCTATGTGAACATCATAACTAACATAACTCCCACTAGAATCAAGACCTCGTCCTTAGATATCTAGTACCTACAGCAACAGTGAAAACTCGTGCTTAGGTTGTGAGAGATGCTGCGGTGTTCTTGCTTGGAACCATTCCAACAAACCACACCGCTATTCATTAATAAGCACTATTCTACGGTCCCCTGCTTGGAGCCCTTCCAACAGATAGCACCGTTACACAGACAAAGAGACATAACCAGGTGGGAACCGGGAGTCATCTTTGTCCGTCTAACTACTTTTAACAGATTCGTCACTTTCTCAGTTGAACAAGAACCTATCCTTAGTGTTCCTCAAACACTTGGGATATTTCTTACAACTGTCCAGTGAGTTTTACCGGAATGTATTGGTATCTTCTCGTCATGCTTTATGCGTAAGCTGCATCTAGACGAGCGCAAAATATGGCATTCATGATGGATTCTATTGCAGAAGCATAAGGAATCACACACATACATACTAGCTCAGCCAGTGTCCAAGACACTTCATCTTGCTAATGTTATTACCATAAGACCTTTGGTGTGAAGCCATTCTTGGAATAATGTATATTGGAACTGTCCAATACCTTATCTACATAAGGATTCTGACACGATCCAATAAGCCTACCCAATCTATTTCAATAGATCCTTTATTCCAAGAACTCACGCGGCTTCTCCCATGTCTATTGTTGAAATTGACTTCCGACCCAAGTCCTGATAAGACTTAAGCGATGAAACGTCGTTTATGAGATTAGGTATGTTATACACATACTGTGTGAGAAATGCAACTACGCTCCCACTAGTCTACTTGTAAACGCACGGTTCCTATTCGTTCCTGATCAAGTCAAAACTTTTGACCGTTTTAACAGGACGTAGATTCCAACTCCAAGATGTTTGCTTCAATCCAGAAATAGATCGGTGAAGCTAACATGCATACCTAGCAAATTTTCGGAGTTGGGGCTCACCATCGCTCTTTGAATCTCGCATGCTCATCACTTTTCAATGATCATCAGATCACGGCAATCGGTCACGAGAAATCACTCTCGGGTTAGTGACGGATCCATTCGGATCTGCGAACTTCAGGCTCCACAGGTGTAGGTCCTACAACACTTTGTAGATCCAACCGCTGCTCTCCCTCAACAGGTTGAGCAGCCTCCTGTGTTTCTCGAATTTTTTCGAGCTGTACTTCTACTCCCACTATTTTTCTTGGAAGGAATCTTTCTATTTAGAAAAACAGAGTTCCGAACAACAAAACTTTGTTTTCGGATTGGTTGTAAAAGTAATAAGCCTCGGTTTCCTTAGGACAACCAGCGAAGTAGCACTTATAAGATTTGGGTTCAAGGTTGTCTGTTGTCAACTGCTTTGCATAAACCTTGCAATACCAATTAATCAGGAAAACATACTTGGAAAACTTCCAGTCCACATCCAATGTGGTGTCTTTCAACTGATTCTGATAGAAACCTATTTGGCGTAAATACATACATTTCTAGAGCGTATTTCTAAAAGGATAATGGAAGATTCATGTGACTCATCATTAATCGGGGCATATCCAATAAGGTCCGATTAATTCTCAGAAACACCATCAGGTTTTCCAGGAGAAATGAGCTGTGAGACGACTTCACACTCACTTAGATGATCACTCAATTCTTGACTCAAGTATTTTCTTCCGCGATCTGAACGAGGATCTTTAATACTTCTGTCATATCGGTTCTATACTTCATTCTGGAACTCCTTTGACCATTTCAAAGTATTCCGACTCGTGTCTCATCAAATGAACACAGCCATACTTACTGAAGTCATCAATAAAGGTAATGAAGTACTGAAGTTTTCCTCTGGCACTAATGCTCACCGGGCCACATACATCAGTATGAGCAAGGCCCAATAAGCCTCTGGCCCTTTTCTTTAGCTCTGCTAAAGAAGCCTTAGTCATTTGGCCCAGTAAGCAGAATTCATATCTCATATGATTTATAATCAAATGAGACCAAAAGCCCATAACTATGGAACTTCTGAATCCGCTCCACTATGTGTGGTTGAAACGACTATGCCAAGGAAAAGTCGAGTTCTAGTCATAAGACTTAAACCGTTTGGTATTTATGTTATATACAGTCGAACATTGGTTTAAGATATAAAAACCCAATTATCAAAAGGGGTGCTACCATAGATTATTTCATCAAG
This sequence comes from Orychophragmus violaceus, assembly GCA_030180135.1. Taxonomy (NCBI): domain Eukaryota; kingdom Viridiplantae; phylum Streptophyta; class Magnoliopsida; order Brassicales; family Brassicaceae; genus Orychophragmus; species Orychophragmus violaceus. Next base: position 46,002,390 of record CM058232.1, read on the forward strand.
ATCAAAAGAGCAAAACTTGTCTTTTATCAAAATGAAAAACATTCAAATTCTTACAAGAAAATGAAAGACATCTCTGCTTAAAGCAGGTACACAGCAGCAATTACTTAATTCAAAAACCAAGCTTGAAAGGCTCCTACAAGTGGAGGTTCTCTACGACTAATGCAGCAACCAGTGCTCCATTCCAGACGCGCAGTTCCACTTGTCCTTTCTTCAACGTTCTACTGTTGCTTAGGCCCTGCATATTTCAAAAATATCAGTACCACAACTGGCATCCAATACCTACGTAGAACTTGAAGTAATAACACAATACCTGAAGAAGAAGTTATGTACATCTCCTTCATCTCTTGTGAATCTTCCAAGACTTTAATGCAATTTCTCTTCCAATGCCCAAACTCTTCACAATAGCAGCACTTATTAACATCAGATGGGCCAGACTTGGGCTTATAAGATGACACAGGCTTATCATGATTCCAAATCTGGACGGCCCTGCCTCTACCCTTGTCTAGACAAGATTTCTCAAATCTTTTACCCTTTATGATGTTTTGCTCAACTCTCTTGAGCATGCCATGCAGCTCAGTCAACGTCTTTGTCAAGCCATTCTTGATATAGCTCTTTATAAACTTATCATAACTTGACGGCAGTGACTGCAGAATGATCTCAGTAGCCAACTCTAGGCTAACAGGACAATCCAGTTTCCCCAGGTTATCAATGTAACCCATCATTTTAATGACATGAGGACTCACTGAAGCATCCTTTGGTAGCTTGCACCCAATGAGAGACTTAACCATCTGGTATCTCCCAACTCGTGTCTGATGCAGGCACGGATAAAGATGGATCCAAAGCTGCTGGTTGTGTAACACTCTCAGCCTTGAACAGAAGATGGATTTGAGATGGTTTGATGATGGAGATGAAGCAGCTGGTTGTGTAACACTCTCTGCTTAATCTAATGGATGGAATGGAAGTGAAATGGGTTGATGGTCGCCACAAAGCTCTATGGACAGGAGCCTTGATAAGACAAACAAGATAATGCTTCTCACAATCTCTCAAGAACTCAGACTGGAATTCAACAGGTTCAGAATGCTCTCTGGACAAAAGGTTGCGTTTATTTCATCTAGGGTAAAGAATACACGCCTGATTTGGGACTTTATAAATAGTCCGAGCAGGTTTGCCCTTCTAGGGGTCTTTGAAGCAAAATACAATGTAATTAAAACAAACTCTGGGACTCTAAGACAAATAAAAACAAAAACAGACTCTTATGGAAAGCTAAAACACACCAAACAAAGAAAAGAGCCGTTAGAGACACAAGCATAATCAATGTATTCAAAGACTTACCTTAGCTTGTTATTTGGACGGCTTGGTTGATGTTTTAGACCGTTGGCATGATGGTAAACATGGTAAGCTCCTTGGTACTCTCTTGGCTTGTTGAATGAGCAGTGAGCATGCTTAGATTGATGCTCAGGCCCTACGACCAGGGACAAACATAATTTGATGTCATATCTTACTTATAGGGTTTCATGATCAAGTCCTCAACTTGATGACCTAAAAAATGAACATAAAATACTTTGGGACCATTATCTAATTATCCAATAATCAAATAATGCTGATGTCAGTTTTTCATAAACATGACCATAGCATGTCTATGTGAACATCATAACTAACATAACTCCCACTAGAATCAAGACCTCGTCCTTAGATATCTAGTACCTACAGCAACAGTGAAAACTCGTGCTTAGGTTGTGAGAGATGCTGCGGTGTTCTTGCTTGGAACCATTCCAACAAACCACACCGCTATTCATTAATAAGCACTATTCTACGGTCCCCTGCTTGGAGCCCTTCCAACAGATAGCACCGTTACACAGACAAAGAGACATAACCAGGTGGGAACCGGGAGTCATCTTTGTCCGTCTAACTACTTTTAACAGATTCGTCACTTCCTCAGTTGAACAAGAACCTATCCTTAGTGTTCCTCAAACACTTGGGATATTTCTTACAACTGTCCAGTGAGTTTTACCGGAATGTATTGGTATCTTCTCGTCATGCTTTATGCGTAAGCTGCATCTAGACGAGCGCAAAATATGGCATTCATGATGGATTCTATTGCAGAAGCATAAGGAATCACACGCATACATACTAGCTCAGCCAGTGTCCAAGACACTTCATCTTGCTAATGTTATTACCATAAGACCTTTGGTGTGAAGCCATTCTTGGAATAATGTATATTGGAACTCTCCAATACCTTATCTACATAAGGATTCTGACACGATTCAATAAGCCTACCCAATCTATTTCAATAGATCCTTTATTCCAAGAACTCACGCGGCTTCTCCCATGTCTATTGTTGAAATTGACTTCCGACCCAAGTCCTGATAAGACTTAAGCGATGAAACGTCGTTTATGAGATTAGGTATGTTATACACATACTGTGTGAGAAATGCAACTACGCTCCCACTAGTCTACTTGTAAACGCACGGTTCCTATTCGTTCCTGATCAAGTCAAAACTTTTGACCGTTTTAACAGGACGTAGATTCCAACTCCAAGATGTTTGCTTCAATCCAGAAATAGATCGGTGAAGCTAACATGCATACCTAGCAAATTTTCGGAGTTGGGGCTCACCATCGCTCTTTGAATCTCGCATGCTCATCACTTTTCAATGATCATCAGATCACGGCAATCGGTCACGAGAAATCACTCTCGGGTTAGTGACGGATCCATTCGGATCTGCGAACTTCAGGCTCCACAGGTGTAGGTCCTACAACACTTTGTAGATCCAACCGCTGCTCTCCCTCAACAGGTTGAGCAGCCTCCTGTGTTTCTCGAATTTCTTCGAGTTGTACTTCTACTCCCACTATTTTTCTTGGAAGGAATCTTTCTATTTAGAAAAACAGAGTTCCGAACAACAAAACTTTGTTTTCGGATTGGTTGTAAAAGTAATAAGCCTCGGTTTCCTTAGGACAACCAGGGAAGTAGCACTTATAAGATTTGGGTTCAAGGTTGTCTGTTGTCAACTGCTTTGAATAAACCTTGCAATCCCAATTAATCAGGAAAACATACTTGGAAAACTTCCAGTCCACATCCAATGTGGTGTCTTTCAACTGATTCTGATAGAAACCTATTTGGCGTAAATACATACATTTCTAGAGCGTATTTCTAAAAGGATAATGGAAGATTCATGTGACTCATCATTAATCGGGGCATATCCAATAGGGTCCGATTAATTCTCAGAAACACCATCAGGTTTTCCAGGAGAAATGAGCTGTGAGACGACTTCACACTCACTTAGATGATCACTCAATTCTTGACTCAAGTATTTTCTTCCGCGATCTGATCGAGGATCTTTAATACTTCTGTCATATCGGTTCTATACTTCATTCTGGAACTCCTTTGACCATTTCAAAGTATTCCGACTCGTGTCTCATCAAATGAACACAGCCATACTTACTGAAGTCATCAATAAAGGTAATGAAGTACTGAAGTTTTCCTATGGCACTAATGCTCACCGGGCCACATAAATCAGTATGAGCAAGGCCCAATAAGCCTCTGGCCCTTTTCTTTAGCTCTGCTAAAGAAGCCTTAGTCATTTGGCCCAGTAAGCAGAATTCATATCTCATATGATTTATAATCAAATGAGACCAAAAGCCCATAACTATGGAACTTCTGAATCCGCTCCACTATGTGTGGTTGAAACGACTATGCCAAGGAAAAGTCGAGTTCTAGTCATAAGACTTAAACCGTTTGGTATTTATGTTATATACAGTCGAACATTGGTTTAAGATATAAAAACCCAATTATCAAAAGGGGTGCTACCATAGATTATTTCATCAAGATCAAAAGAGCAAAACTTGTCTTTTATCAAAATGAAAAACATTCAAATTCTTACAAGAAAATGAAAGACATCTCTGCTTAAAGCAGGTACACAGCAGCAATTACTTAATTCAAAAACCAAGCTTGAAAGGCTCCTACAAGTGGAGGATCTCTACGGCTAATGCAGCAACCAGTGCTCCATTCCAGACGCGCAGTTCCACTTGTCCTTTCTTCAACGTTCTACTGTTGCTTAGGCCCTGCATATTTCAAAAATATCAGTACCACAACTGGCATCCAATACCTACGTAGAACTTGAAGTAATAACACAATACCTGAAGAAGAAGTTATGTACATCTCCTTCATCTCTTGTGAATCTTCCAAGAATTTAATGCAATTTCGCTTCCAATGCCCAAACTCTTCACAATAGCAGCACTTATTAACATCAGATGGGCCAGACTTGGGCTTATAAGATGACACAGGCTTATCCTGATTCCAAATCTGGACGGCCCTGCCTCTACCCTTGTCTAGACAAGATTTCTCAAATCTTTTACCCTTTATGATGTTTTGCTCAACTCTCTTGAGCATGCCATGCAGCTCAGTCAACGTCTTTGTCAAGCCATTCTTGATATAGCTCTTTATAAACTTATCATAACTTGACGGCAGTGACTGCAGAATGATCTCAGTAGCCAACTCTAGGCTAACAGGACAATCCAGTTTCCCCAGGTTATCAATGTAACCCATCATTTTAATGACATGAGGACTCACTGAAGCATCCTTTGGTAGCTTGCACCCAATGAGAGACTTAACCATCTGGTATCTCCCAACTCGTGTCTGATGCAGGCACGGATAAAGATGGATCCAAAGCTGCTGGTTGTGTAACACTCTCAGCCTTGAACAGAAGATGGATTTGAGATGGTTTGATGATGGAGATGAAGCAGCTGGTTGTGTAACACTCTCTGCTTAATCTAATGGATGGAATGGAAGTGAAATGGGTTGATGGTCGCCACAAAGCTCTATGGACAGGAGCCTTGATAAGACAAACAAGATAATGCTTCTCACAATCTCTCAAGAACTCAGACTGGAATTCAACAGGTTCAGAATGCTCTCTGGACAAAAGGTTGCGTTTATTTCATCTAGGGTAAAGAATACACGCCTGATTTGGGACTTTATAAATAGTCCGAGCAGGTTTGCCCTTCTAGGGGTCTTTGAAGCAAAATACAATGTAATTAAAACAAACTCTGGGACTCTAAGACAAATAAAAACGAAAACAGACTCTTATGGAAAGCTAAAACACACCAAACAAAGAAAAGAGCCGTTAGAGACACAAGCATAATCAATGTATTCAAAGACTTACCTTAGCTTGTTATTTGGACGGCTTGGTTGATGTTTTAGACCGTTGGCATGATGGTAAACATGGTAAGCTCCTTGGTACTCTCTTGGCTTGTTGAATGAGCAGTGAGCATGCTTAGATTGATGCTTGGTCCATCTTGTTGCAATCTGCTTGTTCTTGATTAGAAACTTCTAAGATAGGCTGGTGCAAGTTGAGTAGATGTTCCACTGCCTTGTTGAACTCCTCTCTTAGCACTCTTGTTCCTGATCTTGTCCTTGGTCCAGCTCTAACAAGTGGTACTTGTGGTTGGTTTGGTTCCATGACCTCATCATTCCCTCCCCCTTGGAAAGGTTCTGTCCTCAGAACTTCTTCTTCTTCATCTGCATTGTAGTGAGACAAATCAGTAACATTGAAAGTAGAAGATATCTGAAACTCACCTGGAAGCTCCAGCTTGTAGGCATTGTCATTGATCCTTTCTAGCACTTTGAATGGTCCATCTCCTCTTGGTGCAAGATTGGACTTCCTCTGGTTTGGGAACCGTTCATGCCTCATGTGCAGCCACACCCAATCTCCTGGTTGGAATATCACTTCCTTTCTGTGCTTATCAACTTGTTGCTTGACTCGTTCAGCCTTCTTCTACAGGTTCTGTTTAACCTTCTCATGAAGCTTTTTAACAAACTCAGCCTTGGTTGCTCCTTCTGGACTTGAATAGATAGCCTGTGGCAGTGCAGTAAGATCTAAAGGAGTAGTGGGTTTAAACCCATAGACAACTTCAAAAGGAGAATGATTAGTAGCAGAGTGTGTAGCATGGTTATAAGCAAACTCAATGTAGGGTAAGCAAGATAGCCAAGTCTTTAAATTCTTACCAACCGTGGCTCTCAATAAAGTTGAGAGTGTGCGGTTCACTACCTCTGTTTGGCCATCAGTTTGAGGATGGCAAGTGGTTGAAAACAACAGCTTTGTTCCCAACTTCCTCCAAAGTGTCTTCCAAAAGTGGCTAAGGAACTTGGTATCACGATCAGACACAATGGTTTTTGGTATCCCATGTAGCCTCACCACTTCTTTGAAGAACAAATCAGCTATTTGCACAGCATCATTGGTCTTGTTACATGGAATGAAGTGAGCCATCTTTGAGAACCTGTCCACAACTACAAAGATAGAATCTTTGTGGTTGATCTTTGGTAGCCCTAAAACAAAATCCATAGAGATATCCACCCAAGGTGCATTAGGAATAGGCAATGGTAAGTATAAACCGTTTGGATGTAACCTGGATTTAGCCTTTAGGCAAGTGATGCATTTGGCACAATGCCTCTCCACATCTCTTCTCATGTGTGGCCAGAAGAAGTGCTCCTTAAGAACACCCAACGTTTTGTCCCTGCCAAAATGACCCATTAAACCACCTCCATGAGCTTCTTTGGTCAGTAGCTCTCTCATGGATCCTTGAGGAATGCATAGCCTTCGGTCCTTGAAGAGGAACCCATCCTGTTGATAGAATGCTCCAAAGGCTGCCTTGGTGGTTTCTTTGTAGACTTCTTGAAAGTCTGGATCAGCTTCATACACACCTTTAATATGTTCAAATCCCATGATCTTAGCCTCCATTGTAGATATAAGAGTATGCCTCCTGGACAATGCATCAGCTACAATGTTTTCTTTGCCTTTCTTATACTTGATCATGTGTTGAAATGTCTCCACAAACTCCAGCCACCTTGCGTGTCTCTTCTTGAGATTAGTTTGTCCTCTTAGGTGCTTAAGAATCTCATGGTCTGTATGAGTCACAAACTCTTTAGATAGTAAGTAGTGTTGCCAAGTTTCAAGTGACCTAACCAAAGCATAAAGCTCTTTGTCATAAGTAGGGTAATTGAGTGTAGCACCACTGAGCTTTTCACTAAAGAAAGCTACTGGTCTCCCTCCTTGAGTTAGAACAGCTCCTATTCCTGTTCCAGAAGCATCACATTCAATCTCAAATGGAATGTCAAAGTTAGGAAGTACCAAAACAGGTGCATGGGTTAAGCATTGCTTGAGCTTGTTGAAAGCTTCTTCCTGAGCTTGCCCCCACACAAAGGCTGTGTTCTTCTTGATCACAGAGGTTAATGGTGCTGCTATTGTGCTGAAATCCTTCACAAATCTCCTGTAAAAACTAGCCAGACCATGGAAAATCCTCACATGACCGATTGTAGATGGTGTTGGCCACTCTTGGATGGCTTTGATCTTCTCCTCATGTACCTTTAATCCCTGTGAACTCACAACAAATCCTAAAAACACCAATTGATCAGTGCAAAAGGTACATTTCTTTAAGTTTGCATATAAGCCTTCTAACCTAAGCGTGTCTAGAACCTGTTCTAGATGTTGGATATGATCAGATAAGCAATGGCTATATATTAGTATGTCATCAAAGTAGACAACAACAAACTTACAGATGTACTGCCTTAGGACGTGATTCATGAGTCTCATGAATGTACTTGGAGCATTTGTAAGTCCAAATGGCATGACAAGCCATTCATAAAGCCCCTGCTTTTTTTTGAATGTTGTCTTCCATTCATCTCCCTCCTTCATCCTCACTTGGTGATAACCACTCTTAAGATCTATCTTTGAAAAGATAGTGGCTCCACTTAGCTCATCTAGCATGTCATCCAGCCTTGGTATTGGATGCCTATACTTGATTTTAATGTTGTTTATAGCCCTGCAATCAACACACATTCTCCAAGTACCATCTTTCTTAGGCACCAACAAAACAGGCACGGCACATGGGCTAAGACTCTCCCTGATGTACCCCTTTGACATGAGCTCCTGAACTTGTTTCTCCAGCTCCTTAGCTTTTTCAGGATTGACTCTATAGGCTGGTCTATTTGGTAGAGGTGCTCCTGGTACCAAATCAATCTGATGCTCTATGCCCCTTAGAGGTGGAAGGCCTGAAGGTATGTCTTCTGAAAAAACATCCTTGTACTGATCCAAGAGCGTGTGTACCTCCTTTGGTAGCTCCTGATCTTCAATCCCTGAAAACAAGCTTTCTCTAAAGATCATGAGTAGCACCTGCTCTTTATGATCTAAAGATTTCAGAATACTCATTGGAGAAATATACAAGTTTGTCTTACTTGCCTTAGCTCCTTTGTCAATGGCTAGTTGCATGGTGTGAACTTCATGTGCTGTAAGAGGAGCAAGGTTGTGCTTCTTGTTCTGATGAGTGAAGCTGTAGATGTTGGTACGCCCATTGTGTATGGTCTCCTTGTCAAACTGCCATGGCCTTCCTAAGAGGATATGGCCTGCTTGCATTGGCACAACATCACACTTAACCTCATCCGTGTACTTGCCAATGCTGAATGGCACCAAGACTTGCTCATTGATCTTCAGCTCAGTCTCATCATTCAGCCATTTGAGTCGGTATGGCCTTGGATGCTTGGTCTTCTTGAAACCTAACTTATCAACAAGATACTTGCTAGCCACATTAGTACAAGAACCACCATCAATGATCAAGCTACATACCTTTGATTCAATGCTACATCTTGTATGAAAGATGTTTTCCCTTTGAATTGTCTCTGGTTCAAACATAGCACTAAGTGATCTCCTGGTCACTAAGATCTCTCCAGTCTCTAGATAATCAGTTACTTCTTCTTCAGATTCAGTATGCCCTTCCTCTTCCTCATCTTGTGACTCATACTCCCCATTGTCTCTTATAACCATTACCCTCTGGTTTGGACACTCTCTTGCATAGTGTCCCTTGCCTTGACATTTGAAACAGGTTATGTCACGGCTCCTTTGGGTCTTATTCTGTTCTGTTTGAGGTGTCTTGGATGAGCTTGGAGTAGTCTTCTTGAACCGGTTGTCTACCTCTGTAGACTTTCCTTTGTCAACACTCTTTGATTGCTGAGAATTCCAACTAGGCTTGCTTCTGTTAGTGGCAGTAGTCTTCCTCTTGATATGTTGCTCTCCTTGTATGGCATGGTGCAACAATTCTTCCAAGTTCTCATAGTTCTGCCTCTCTACTTTTCTTGCAATCCTATCTTGTAAACCATCTAGGAACTGAGCCATAAGTGTCTCCTCTGAGTCTTGAACCTCCAGACGGTTCTTGAGTGTTTCAAACTCTTCAAAATACTCTTCTACAGACTTGTTTGCTTGTGAGAGCTTCCTGAAACGTTTTTGCAAGTCTCTGTAGTAATAAGCTGGAACATATCTCTTCTTAAGATGGAACTTCATGTCTTCCCAATCATTGATCATCCCACGCCTAAGCCTTCTTCTTTCAGACACTTCTCTGTCCCACCAAGCAAGTGCATTGTCTGTTAATTGAGCAGCATCTACAGTCACTTTCCTTGCTTCTGAATGTTGGTAGTAATCAAAGATATAGTCCATCCTTCTTTCCCAATCAAGGTAAGCTTCTAGATTGACCTTTCCAGCAAAGGTAGGATGCTTAAGCTTAAGATCTTTGCCCCAATTCCTATCCTCTTCTTAGTCTCTATCTCTGCTCCTGTTTCTGACATGGCCTCTATTCTGCTCCCTGTCCCTGCCTCTTTGATGTTGTCTCCTAGGCTGAGGGTCTGGTTCTGGATGTAAATCATCCTCTAGGCCAGGCATGTCCACATCAGTCTCCTCTTCTACTTGCTGCCTTTGCTCTCTTTGGAGGTTTCTGATCGGTCCTCTGAGTGGTGCAGGAGGTATATCTCTTTGTTCCAGACTTGTCATGCGTTCACTGATACCCCTCATAGCATCCAACAGCTGGTTCATGGTGATCTGTCCTTGGTTAGCTTCTTCTCCCATGATTTCGTACCTGAAAGTTAACAAAACAATTCAAGGTATCAATAGGTCCTAAGCTTCTGTTTTGAGAGTTAAAAATATGTTACACACGTTTTTAAGTCTCTGGGCAAAGCAAATATGAATCAAAATCTGGTTGAAAAGGTATTAAGAAGTTTTGAAATCGATTTAGGAAGAATAGGAATGTTTTTAGGAAAACCGGTTTTATAACTTTCAAAAACAAAAGGATTTTGGGTTTTTAAAACTTAGACCACGATTTTGTATAATTCTAAACTCTTTCTCTGGTTTAAATCAAATGAAAAAACGATTTAGGAAAAGTGGTAAACCGGTATAGGGTTTTGGACTTTTCGAAAAAAGGTTTGGGCGGCTAGTTTCTCTTTTGGAAAGATTCAAACTTCCTTTTCTGCTTGTCTAACAGGTTTTTTGACTTCAAAAATATGGAAAGCAAACTTGAAAATATGGTAACAACACTTTTTGGGTTTTTGTTTGAGAAAAAATTGAATCAAAACAACTAAACTTCTTCTCTTTTCTTTTGGAGTTTATGAAAACCAGACTAAAAACAAGCAAAACAAATGATTTCTTTTGGGTTTTTGAATGCAAAGTTTAAAACAGAATGAACTAAGTGCAAGTGCAAATAGAATGATTTTTATGGCTTTTCTTATGAGTATGAAAACAAATCAGAAACTACAGCTAAGCAAGATGATAAGACAAACAATTTTTATGAGTTTTTGGATGTAGTATGCAACGGAAACAAAAGCTATGATCTAGATGCAATGGAAACCGAAAGGAAAAGGAGTAGATACACCTGATCTAAGAACCTTTCGGCTCTGATACCAGATGATGCAGGCACGGATAAAGATGGATCCAAAGCTGCTGGTTGTGTAACACTCTCAGCCTTGAAGAGAAGATGGATTCGAGATGGTTTGATGATGGAGATGAAGCAGCTGGTTGTGTAACACTCTCTGCTTAATCTAATGGATGGAATGGAAGTGAAATGGGTTGATGGTCGCCACAAAGCTCTATGGACAGGAGCCTTGATAAGACAAACAAGAGAATGCTTCTCACAATCTCTCAAGAACTCAGACTGGAATTCAACAGGTTCAGAATGCTCTCTGGACAAAAGGTTGCGTTTATTTCATCTAGGGTAAAGAATACACGCCTGATTTGGGACTTTATAAATAGTCCGAGAAGGTTTTCCCTTCTAGGGGTCTTTGAAGCAAAATACAATGTAATTAAAACAAACTATGGGACTCTAAGACAAATAAAAACGAAAACAGACTCTTATGGAAAGCTAAAACACACCAAACAAAGAAAAGAGCCGTTAGAGACACAAGCATAATCAATGTATTCAAAGACTTACCTTAGCTTGTTATTTGGACGGCTTGGTTGATGTTTTAGACCGTTGGCATGATGGTAAACATGGTAAGCTCCTTGGTACTCTCTTGGCTTGTTGAATGAGCAGTGAGCATGCTTAGATTGATGCTTGGTCCATCTTGAATGTTGAATAGCTTGATCTTGTTGCAATCTGCTTGTTCTTGATTAGAAACTTCTAAGATAGGCTGGTGCAGGTTGAGTAGATGTTCCACTGCCTTGTTGAACTCCTCTCTTAGCACTCTTGTTCCTGATCTTGTCCTTGGTCCAGCTCTAACAAGTGGTACTTGTGGTTGGTTTGGTTCCATGACCTCATCTGTGCCTGATCCTGAAACTTCAGTTTCAGGCTGGTGATCATCTCTATTGGCGACTCCATGTCTCGTATTGACTCTTTAAGTCCGAGTTCATGGTAGCCAACATCAGACCACACACATCTACCACATCAATATAATGCTTATTCCAAGCATCATATACTGCATGCGAGGCATTGGTCCGAAGCCTTTCGTGGAGAGCTTTCTCAAGGACATAGTCCTTACTGTCTTGCTTGAGAATAAATCTCAAATTACGATACCAATCCAGGAAATTTGATCCATTTAACTTGTCCTTCTCAAGGACGGATCGCAACGAGAAAGTAGTTTTAGACATAGGCTGAAAACTAAGAAAAGAAAAGTTTTAGTTATGAAGTTCAGGAAATGAGAAATCGTATCTAATGAGAAAACTCGCATTATATTCAAACTATGTTTCCTCTATGAATATAATGATACAAGACCCATACTTCACCAAAATCTGAGTGGACGACTCGCCATCACCCAAATTTCAGTTATCTAGGTAAGCAAATCATTGCTAATTGTACCCAGTACAACTCTTGGTCGCAGATAAGACAATCCATGTCTCATCCACTCTGATGTCTCTGGGCCCAGAACTTCTGATAGCCCAGTCAAGTAAACCAATCTCTTCAGTCTTGTGATCATTGACAGTCGCACTGCAAGTCTATGAATGATCACCTGCCTTACTCATGTAATTGTAGATACCAAGGACTCCAAGACTATCCAACAACGAAATGAGTCTTGACAGTAGACAAGATTGGGCAAGACATCAAGGTCACTTGATATTTAGTTGAGGAAACGGAACTTTAAGAGGTTAGTAAATCAATCTCTTGGGTCATGTAATTGTTGATGTCAAGCACTGCAAGACCATCAACACAACTACCTGCCTTACTCATGTAATTGTGGACACCAAGCTCTTGGCAAGACTATCACAACAACAAAATGAGTCTTGACAGTTGACCACATTGAAACTAAGCTTTGATCTAATACACATCCAATGTGTATTCGATAGGTTTAGAACATGTTTAACTTCTAATTTTAATTTTAATTGAGTTTTAATTGTTCTAACTAAAGTGGGTTAGGTCATTTGGTTCGGATTCTCAATCATTTGGTTCAATAACCAAACGATTACGGTTCGCATCCAACCTTAACAAAACCCGATAACCGGTCAATCCAATTGAACCGACTTATCCAATCAAATCGGTTTATGCTAATTGAGATAACCAGTCCAATCCAATTGAACCAATTCATCCAATTTAAACCGATCTGATCTACCTTACCCAAGCATGATAACCAGTTCAATCCAATTGAACCGATCAACCAATCGCAAGGTCTGTGTTGACCGACACTAAACCTGTGTCGATCGACACAGTAGGGTATCAGGAAATTTAACCATGCGAGATAACCGGTTCAATCCAATTGAACCGATCTATCCCTTCGCACAGCCTGTGTCGATCGATGCACCCAGTGTGTCGATCGACACAGTGCGATCTCTAAGATCGATACCCAAATTTTAATAAGCGTATTCGCGGTGCATCGACCGACACAAACTTGTGTCGATCGACACTGTGCGAAAACCCTAAAATTTTATAACCGTTTTTGCGGTGTGTCGACCGACACAAACTTGTGTCGATCGACACTCTGCGAAAACACAGGTTCATCGTTTTCGATACAAACAAAATCCGAGATTATATTTATCAAAACAAAAATCAACAAGCATCAACCTATTCAAATACATCATTATTCGAATTCCATGCTACAGATTCAATGATTAAACCCTAAGGCTCTGATACCACTAAAGGAACATCGGCCAATTCTAACAGTTTCAGAATTCCATCCAGTTCCTAAAGCCTAGGATCTAGGGTTTAGTTAATTGAATCCTTACCGATGATCTCGTGTTTACCTGGAGATCTGCAGCGGAATGAAATAGGTAATTGAGATCAAGAGCGCCTCAGATACTGCGCCTCTACTGCAGTCCACACGCACACAAGCTGGAATCCGCCGGGATGCTAGTGCCGGGAATCGGATCTCCTGGGAATCCCTGTGTTTTAGAGGTCGTTACGTTTTCTGTCAAGAAAAGTCTCAACAACGGTTAGGGTTCCAGGTCGTCCATATAAGCCTTTATATAGACCTGGAATGACTAAAACCGATCATTGGATAAATCCAATTCGTTTAAGTCATCAAACCGAGACATCAGGTTCAAAACCCGATTTGTGTCGATCGACACACCCAATGGTGTCGATCGACACACCTCTTAAAACTCGAATTCAATGTGCATCCAATACACATTGACCAGACCATATACCAATGATCAATCCCATACAAAGTGTATCCAACTTGCTTAGGTGTGTGACCCTGTAGGTCCACATAATACTAGCAATGAGTTACAACTCATAAGTCATAAGCGGCTTCTAGCAAAACATTATGACCACCTAGTATTACATGGATTGTCCGATCTTGACAATACAACTATCTATCAGAGTTAGTACAATATGATTTCAGGACATAATCCCTATTGGGATAGTGTCCTGAAATCACACTTGTACTCACTCCTGATGATAGTTGTGTGTCGAGATCAGACATTCGTATAATACTGGGCAGTTGCAATGTTTTGCTAGAAGCCTCTTGCAATCTGTAAGTTGTAGACTTACTGCCAGTATTATATGATCCTATAGGGTCACACACCTAAGCAAACTGGAAGCTAAGACATGGGAATGATCATTATGGTAATGATCATATTAATGTGTATTGGATACACATTATTATCGAGAAAATGGTGTTGTGTCAATCGACACAGCTGGTGTGTCGGTCGACACAATTCGGGTTTCGAAAGGGCTTTTCGAAATTAAGACTTAATCAAGTCTGGCCCATTAAGTATGTTTCAGGTCGAATAAAACTTGATAGTTTCGACCTAGAACGTGTGTCGTCGAGTTTTTCTCAGTGAGAAGAGCAGAAACACCAGAAACAGAGGATTCCCATTGATCCGACACTAGCATCCCGTTTCCAGCTTGTGTGCGTGTGTATCTGGTAGAGGCAAGGCACCCGCGTTGCTCCACTGATCTCGTTCACCATTTCATTTCGCTGCCAGTTCAAGGTAAGAACGAGGTTTGTTGAATTTCAATATATCAAACCCTAGATCCTAGGAGATCTAACAATCCCAACAAGAAGATGATACCCAGCTGAGCCAGCATCGCAGGCTCAGGCACCCCGGCATCCATATCTCGACCGTTTCAGTTGGTGGGAATGGACATCGACGAGTACGCATCGGTATTCATTTGGGCTGCCTCCCGCACCCACTTCCGGACGACGACGCATTAGATGTCCTTGTACATGGATGGACTCTTGCCAGGGATCCGACAGGATATGACATATGGTAGTGCATTCGGGGATTTTGATGTGGTGGTTATGGCAGCTCGTTACGCTCGATTGGTTGAGATGCGCCAACGAGATTTGGCTCGTCGGCAACAGGTGGTGGCGGAGCAGCAGGCCGCATGGGATCATGAGTAGGAGTGGTTGCGACAGCAACAAGAGGCAGCTGCACCTCCGGTGATCTCCATTTCCAAATCTGATCCTGAGGTGGAATCTGACCCATAGGAGTACAAGAGTGACGCGGATTAGAACTTCATGGCTCCGGGATCTCCAAGTGGCTAGAGTCAGGAGACCCAGACATTTCTAGGAGTAGGGCAGTTTAGTTATTCGTTATTGTTTCGGTTTTCGTTTTGGTTTTCTTTCTGCTATTTTCGCTTAGCTGGTTTTCATATTCTATTCGTTGAACTATTGTAGCCTTAGGCCATTTCATTTATATACTTTATTCTTTTACATCCATCGTGCCATTTCATTCGGTCTGCTAATGCCTCGCCAATGCAAGTCTGTGTACCCGGAACAGAACAGTGCTTTTGAGTTTTGAGACGTCTGGAACAACCGAACGCCTCAGAATTCAGGACGAATTCTTTAAAGACGGGGGGGGATTGTAATGGCCCGAATCCAGCCCATATTTATTTTTTTTTCTTAAAAGAAGGAGAAAGCCAAAAATCCCAAGTAGGAAGATCATTTTCCTTATTTGAATTAGGGCTTTCCCCCTCCTTCATTCCTATAAATATGGGAGCCCCACTCATAGAAACTCATCCAAAACCTCCTCCGACAAAGTTCTGTCAAGTTTCCGTGCCACTCGTGCCTCCAGGAAGCAAATCCCGTAATCCCTCTCTCTCTCCTCCACTAGGTAACTCTGGGAAACTCAGATCTAAGTTGTTTTTACAAAAGCCCGAAATGTTTTTAAGCCATAACTTTTAAACCATCCTGAATCCCGAGAATCCGAGGCAACCATCGCGTTCAGCTCGAGGAGATGGAGCCTTAGCCGCCAGCCGCTCAGCCACACTCCGCCGCACGCGCCCGCACGTGCTGGAGGAATACCGGGCGGATGAGATCCACGCGCGGCCATGCGCCCCACGCGCCACCGCCACTCGCCCCACGCGCCACCTCCACGCTCCGAAGAGACGCCACCAGAGCCGCCGTCGCCGGAGAGCCGCCGGTGCCACCTTCCGCTGCCGCTGAGTTGACTCGCTTTGCGAACTAAGTTGACTCGCTTTGCGAACTAAGTTGACTCGCTGCCGAACTGAGTTGACTCGGTCTGATGGGTCAGACCGGTTTGATTGGTTCGGTCCGGTTTGAAAGGTTTGGTCTAATCCCAATTCAAATTTCAATTCAATTCCCGATTTAGTCTGGTTCAAATCATTTTCGGTTTAGTTTGGTTTAGGATTGATTTAGGGACAATTGGGTTGGTTATGAATTGGGCTTGGTTTAGTCTGGGTTTGGGTGGGTCTAGGTTGACCGGGTCAACCGGTTGACTTTGACCAAACCGTTGACCTTTAGTCAACCAATTTCAAGTAGCCATAACTCGTTTGTCCTTAGTCCAATTCGAGCAAGAGGAAATCCTAACTCACTTTTTCCGTCCTCTATTCAGTTATGAAGTCCGTTCGGGCGTCACGAATTTCCAAATTACGCTTTTTCCCTTCTTTGGCCAAGGTGAGGACCAAACATGATCGCTTCTTATTCTATCTTGATTACCGGCGCTAGTACCCTCTTAATATCGTCTTTCTAAGTAGTCAAGGCTAGTAATACCGGTGATGTGATTGATTGCGGAATGTAGAACTGCTAAGTTATCGCTTAAACCGAAAACGTTGATTGTGCTTGAATGCTTGTGTGACTAGTTGAATGTGCTAGGCGCATGTGATGGGCTTATGTGTAGGAGCACGTGTCTGAGACCGAAGAGGAAAAGTCATGTGATCTGAAAGTCGTCAGAGGAGGTGTAACGCGCCTTCCCAAAGGAGAGATGTGAGTTGTGGCCTACGCGCCAATGATTGTGGTGGTGTGATTCTGTGGAGTGATAGTGTGTAGCTTGTGTGTGTGAGCCTTCGGGCGTGGGTGCAAGGTGTTATTAGCTAGGTACTTGTTCTTGAGGTTGTGTGGCATAAGCCGAGATTGCGGGCTCCTTGAATCCGCCCTCACTGGGTAATTGTGTTTTGAAATATTTACTCTGTCCTCTTTCCTTTCCCGTCATTTTTTCCTCGTAGGTCTGGATGCACGATCGAACGATCTATGAATATTCTTGGTGGATTTGAATCAAAGGGGGCGCGCGGGTTCCTAGGAACGTTGAAAGGCAGTCCGGTCGGACCGTTCCGGGTTGATTGGTGCCACATGACACAGTTTCCGGTTCGCCGGGGACGGGCCGTGTCAATAAGTGTTGTGGTTTCCTAATCCATGAGTGAATGAAGTTCTTAACCACTGGTCAAACAAAAAGAAAATTAGCAACTTGACACCAAATATTTGGATTTGAACAATAATATACTTGGTATATATGTGAAGTAATATCTTTTAATGTCATTTATAACCATATTATCATTTATATTCCTACATTTTTTTAATCAAGTGATTTTGAATTAAAATCCAAGCTAATCTCCGGAATATATGAAAGTCGGGTATTCTTTGAAGATGCAACGAGAGCTAAGGCATAACCTAACTCAGTAAAAGAGTGGATTATGATGTGCGTCAACCAGTGAAATAAAACTGGAAATGATGTATAGGTGAGAATACGAGGTCTTCAAAGGCATAGATGCACTCCTTTGGAGAGAAGTTAAAAGTGAATCATGAGCATACATATCTAAGCCAGAAAAGATAAAGATAGACGAGGAGCTGAAGATGTCCACGTACAACTACAGGGCACTTACGGCCATGCACTGCAATGTGAAAAAAAATATTTTGAGTTAATCCAAGGATTTAATACGGAAAAGAGGTGTGGCCTTACTTCAGACACACTTTGAGGAGACACAAAAAGTTCAAAATTCGCGAAAATATCTCTTGGCTTCAAGGTTTAAGAACTTGAGAATGGAGGAGTGATGTCTCGAGTTTTAATCCCTAGAAACAACTACAAGTGCACAACAAATTCCTTAATAGTACTTAGAGATTTAATCCCGCAAAGACCCTTAATGCAAAGTCTTTTATCACTTGAAATGAATCTAAAATGAACAAAGAGTTGTTGGATGCAATTGTCACAAAGTAAAGAGTTAAAATTGGTAATAAAATCAATAAGGAAAAGCGTCGGGTCAGGGTATTATGAAAGAATCAAAATAATGAACCAATTAGTTATTCAGAGAAGAATTCAGAACAGTGTAGAACTCAAATATTATTGTATAGTCTATGATATATCCATGGATAGGATGATGGATTCAAGGCTTTTGGTTGTGTAACTCTCCCAGCAATGAACATATGATGGATTGAGATGGTAGAGGGTGGATCCTGATCAGTTGGTTATGTAACTCTCCCTGATGAAGCCAGTTGATGAGATGATGATAGAAGATGGAGTGTTGCTTGCCACAAAGCTTATGAATGGAGATTTGATAAGACAAGGAAAGAGCTACTTCTCACAAACTCTCAATTGAACTCAGAATGGGATTCACACACACAAAATACTCTAACAAAAAGGTTTTCGTTTATTGATAGATTGAAAGGATACACGGCTGTAAACATACCTTATATAATGGTTCAAGCAGCTTTTCCATTCTAGGCATTTTTGAAGCAGATTACAAAATAATGAAAATTACATGATTCTAGGACTCTAATGATAATAATGAAGCAAATAAAAACTCTTAATTCAAAAAGAAAGATCACACAAAAACAAAGAAACTCGTTAGTTCATAAATCAGACTAACAAATTGAAACACTTACCTTTTGTGATTCTTGGACGAGTCTAAAGCTAAGGACCGTTGGAGATGTTGCTCTACGTTTTGATATCCCTGTCTTAGCTTTAGTTAAATGGTGAGATTTGATTTTGGGCAATGAAGAATAAGGTAAGCTCCTTGTCCCTTGATGTATTAACTATGTGCAAGCTAAAAATGATGCATGGACCGTCCTGTATAGGGTATGCTTTTTCTTCTAAGGAAGAAGGGTACACGTTAGGTGTGATCTATGATGTTGTGGTGATTAGATGTTCCACAGACTTGTTTAACTCGTTTCTTAGCATTCTTGTTCCTGATCATGTTTTTGGTCCAACTCTAACAAATAGCACTTGTGGTGGATCTGGTTCTATGGCCTCATCGCTCCCCCTTGGAAAGGTTTTGAACTTAGAATTTCTTCATATGCAGGCAAATGAGATAAATCAGTGACATTTAAAGTTGGTGATAATTGGAACTCAGCTGGAAGCTCCAACATCTATTCATTGTCATTGATCTTTTCTAGGAATTTTAATGGTCTATATATTCTTGATGAAAGTTTGGACTTTCTGTTGTTTGGAAACCTTTCATGCCTCATGTGCAACTACATCCAATCTCCTGGTTGAAAATGTTTCTTCTTTTCCATTCTTGTCAATTTGTTATTCGTACTTCTCAATCTTTTTCTCCAAGTTCTCCTTAACTCTCTCATGGAGCTTTTTGACACACTCAGCTTTAGTTTCTCCTTCTAAACTCGAGTACATAACATGTGGCAGAGATATAAGATCTAGAGGGGTAGTTGGCTTAAAACCATAAAAAAAAATTAAAAGTAGAATGGTTAATAGCAGAATGTGTGGCTTGGTTGTAAGCAAACTCAATGTATGACAAGCAGTTTAAATTATTACCAAACTGTGGCTCTCAATAAAGTTGAGAATGTGCGGTTCATTACCTCTGTTTGGCCATCAGTTTGAGGATGGTAAGTGGTTGAAAACAACTTCTTTCTTTCCAACTTCCTCCAAAGTGTCTTCCAAAAGTATCTGACAAATTTGGTATTACAGTCAAACACAATGATTCTTGGTATCCCATGTAGCCTCACCAGAGAAAATCAGCTATTTGCACAACATCATTGGTCTTGTTGAAAGGAATGAAGTGAGCCGTCTTTGAGAACCTGTTTACAACTACAAAGATGTACCATCAGGTCCGAATGAAGGAAGGCGACGAGTGGAAGACGACTTTCAATACCAAGCAAGACTTGTACGAGTTGCTGGTCATGCCATTCGGCCTTACCAATGCGCCCAGTACGTTCATGCGCCTCATGAACCAGGTCTTAAGGGCCTACATCAGTATGTTCGTTGTTGTTTATTTTGATGATATTTTGATTTATAGTCAATGTTTTGCTGATCATTTGGGGCACCTTGAGCAAGTAATAGATACTCTTTGGCAGGAGGGTCTTTATGCGAAACTCAAGAAGGGCACCTTCTGCACTGATAAGCTTGTCTTTTAGGCTTTGTTGTAAGTTCGCAGGGATTACAGGTTGACCAATAGAAGGTCAAAGCCATCGAGGACTGGCCGACCCCGACCACGATCGGCCATGTCAGGAGTTTCCACGGTTTGGCCAGCTTCTACAGACGGTTTGTGAAGGACTTTAGCAGTGTGGCCGCCCCACTTACAGCCGTGATCAAGATGGACGTCCCGTTCAAATGGGGCCAGTCGCAGGAGACCGCATTCCAGAAGCTCAAGGATTTGCTAAGCCATGCTCCTATTTTGGTTTTGCCTAATTTTGATAAGACGTTTGAGATTGAGTGTGATGCCTCAGGTTTAGGAATTGGAGCTGTCCTGACCCAAGGAGGACGGCCGGTCGCCTACTTCAGTGAGAAGTTGAGTGGGGCCACGCTCAACTATCCTACTTATGACAAGGAGCTGTATGCGTTGGTCAGATCCTTGGAGAATTGGCAGCATTACTTGCTGGCCAAAGAGTTTGTAATTCACACCGACCACGGGACGCTCAAGCATCTGAGAGGACAGACAAATCTGAAGAGGAGGAACGCCAAGTGGCTTGAGTTCATGGAGACCTTTATGTACATCATCAAGTACAAGAAGGGAATGGAGAACGTAGTAGCTGATGCACTGTCCAGGAGATACACACTGATCAGCACCATGGAGGCCAAAGTCTTGGGGTTTGAACTTATTAAAGAAGATTATGATACTGATCCTGATTTTGGTGAAATTTTTCAGGAATAGCTCAATGGACCAAAGGGTGATTTCTATTTGCACAACGGATTCCTGTTCAAAGAGAAGCGACTGTGCATCCCTCAAGGGTCGATGAGGGAGCTTCTGATCCGAGAATCCCATGGAGGACGGCTGATGGGACACTTTGGCGTGGAAAAGACACTGAGTGTCCTGGTCGAGCACTTCTATTGGCCACATCAGAAACGAGACACAGAGCGTTTCTGCTCCAAGTGCATCACATGCCTTAAGTCTAAAGCCAGGTCACATCCTCACGGTCTCTACTTACCTTTACCTATACCTAACCGACCATGGGTCGATATTTCCATGGATTTTGTGCTTGGTTTTCCTAAGATCAGGAACAAGGATGTAATCTTCGTCGTGGTCGACCGATTTTCAAAGATGGCTCATTTCATACCTTGTTCTAAGACGAACGATGCTACCCAGACCGCCAACCTCTTCTTCAAAGAAGTGGTCAGATTGCACAGACTACCCCGAACTTGTTGGAATTGTGTCCAGTAATCTCGGTACTGTCTCTAGAAAGTAAGAGTATGTCAATGATCAGACATAAGTCATATAATACTGGGGGTCATGATGGCTTGCTAGAGTCCGCTCATGATCTATAAGTCTTGGACTTATTGCCTTTATTATATGATCCCATATGGGTCACACGCCTAAGCTAACGGGAAAATACGAAGGAACGGTTTAGCAGAGGTACGGTAAAAGTGCTAGGCATTTACGGTACTTGGAGAGACTAAAGGGCCTGATTAAATCCAAGGGATTTAATCAGAACTGAGAATTGGGCCCAAAAGCCCATGAGAACTAAAGGGAGTTTTAATGAATAAAACTTGACCTAAAAGCTCTCTAATTCTTTAGCTGATTTGCGCCACCCACAGCCTCTCTTTTGCGCCTCCTCTCCTGCTCGGTCTAGCAGCCATTTCCTTGTGAAGCGTGTGTGAGCCTTTGGAGGATTCATCTCTCGGTGTTTCTCTGATCTCTGACCTGTTCTATTCCTTCCGCTGCAACAAACAGGTAAAAGGTGAGATCATCTAATGTTTCTATTCAAGAGAACCTAGATCTGTATGTTTAGGTTGATATGAATCTGTGAATTACATCAGGATCAACTAAACAGTTCCTACAGTGGTATCAGAGCCATTGGTTCTTAGGATTTCTTGTTTTAGATTCATGTTTAGGTTGTTTAATCTGTTTAGAAGTGTTTTGAATCAATTACTGATAAGAAAACACTTAAGAAACCGAATTGAATCCTGAACAAACATATGAATCGCAAAACAAGCTATATGACTTGTTGTTGTGATCGGCCGATGGCTTGAATGCATGGATCGATCATGGATCGATCGCATGATCAGCCGATCGACCGTGAGCGCAACGATGGCCGATCGCTTGCGTGAGAGGATAAGCAAGCGATCATGTGGATTGATCGAACGCGTCGGTTGGACCGAGCTACGATCGTCCCATGATGGTCTCGGCATCGTCCCGGACGATCGCGTGGAGAAGAGGCCGACGATCGCATGGATCGAGCAATGGCCGATCGCATGGATCGCCTCTCGTCCCGCCTGCATCGTCCCACGATCGTCCCGCCTGACCCGAGCTCGTCCCGACCGTCCCGCGTCCCGTTCCGTTGCGATCGTCCGATGCGGCTGCCCGGGTGTAGCCGCGATCGTTTCAAAACCCTAATGGGCCGGTTCGTTTTCGGTTAGCTGGTTCGGTTTAAAACTTGATTAAAATCAATTCGTCCTGGTTTAATAAACAGATTTAATAATTTTATTAAGTCTGGTTAAACCGGGATAAGAAATCCAATGTCGAAAGAATTATTGGATTTAGTGCCTAAACCAGGAATTTCTAATTTGATTTGGTTGGACCAAATAAATTGAGAAATTCCGGTTTAGTAAATAACCGGTTGACAATTGTGGTCATCGTAGTAATTAAAATTTGGTTAGACCAATTTTAATGAACCAGACCGGTTATGTCAAATAATTGGACAATTGGGTCATGTCTTGGACATGGACCAATTCTTGGGCCTCGGGCCAAGAAGTTAAAACAATTGGGCCAATTATTTGAGTCTTTCTTCAGATTAATTTAAAATTTATTTTATGAAATTATAAAGTCGATTTTAAATTAAAGTTTCCGAAATTTTTGAAATTAGAAAGTTTCTTAAAATAGAAGTTTCTGGATTTGCGGATTTTGGATTTTAAGAAATTTCTAAAGTTAGAAAGTTTCCGGTTTTAGAAAGTTTCCAATTTTAGAAAGTTTCCAAAAATAGTAGGTTTCCAGAAATAGAAAGTTTCCCGAAATAGTAATCTTCTATTTTGGGAATGAAATTTTAATAAACCTACGAACCTCAAATAATATCAAGCGTTGGATGTCTTGTCCAGGCTATGTCAGCTGTCGAAGCCCATTCAATTGTATTCATGGCCTTACAGTGTGAGGGTGTCTACTTTTGCGTGGATAAGACGGTTTGTGATTCATAAATGTCATTGGGAGTCCCAGACATTAATGATTACATGACTGTATAGTCTGGTTTTCTTGACTGGGCCATCGGGAGTCCCGGGCCTTGAGACATCAGAGTGGATTGGGCCTCGGGCCCAGATTCACAACCAAGAGTTATATCACGGATATAATTAGCCGATATAGGGCTTACCGATATAAGCTAAGGTTGAGTGACGGCCAGTGGCCCACTTTGATCTTAGTTATATGTGGATCTTGGAATCATTATATTCTATTGAGGGTAACTTATGTTATTGAATATAATGCGTGATTAATCATATTAAATTTAATACGAGATTAATCATATTGAACATATTAACTAAAATCCTTTTATCTTATATTTCAGTTATGACTAGCACAAACAATCAAAACACTTTCTCGATCCGGTCTGTCCTTAAGATGGACAAGCTGAACGGATCAAATTTCTTGACTTGGTCGCGGAACCTGAGGCTAGTCCTCAGACAGGAGAGAAAGGACTATGTTCTTGAGAGAGCTCTCCCCGTGAGGATCGGGTCCAATGCTTCACATGCAGTAAATGATGCTTGGAATAAGCATTATAATGATGCGGTAGATGTGCGTGGTCTGATATTGGCTACCATGGACTCAGACTTGCGGAAGCAATATGAGAACATGGAGTCGCCAATAGAGATGATCAGCAGCCTGAAATTGAAATTTCAGGAGCAGATAAGAGTGGAGAGATACCGGTTGGTTAAGTCTCTCACTGGCTGCAAGCTACCAAATGATAATCCAGTGAGTCCTCATGTCAGTAAAATGATGGGTTACATTGATAACCTGAGGAAATTGGATTATCCAGTTAGCCAAGAGTTGGCAACTGAGATCATTCTGCAGTCACTGCCGTCAAGCTATGATAAGTTCAGAAGGAACTATATCAAGAAAGGCTTAACGAAGACGCTGACTGAACTGCACGATATGCTCAAGACAGTTGAGCCAAACGTGAAGAGTACCCTGTACAATCTCATGAATGAGAAGGGTAGGTTTACTGCTGACAAGGGTGAAGACAAAGTTGTCCAGATTTTGAATCGTGGCAAGCGTGTGTCTTCTGAGCCCGAGTCAGATACCTCTTGCGTTGGTAAGTGCTGCTACTGTAAGGAGACAGGGCATTGGAAGAGAAATTGCATTAAATTCATGGAAGATGATGAGGAGTTAAAGTCGATGTATGAGACTACTTCCTCAGGTATTCATGTTATTACTTCAAGTTCTACCTTAAAGGTATTGGATACTGGTTGTGGCACTGATATTTGTGATAATATGCAGAGCCTAAGCAACAGTAGAACGTTGAAGGAAGGGCAAGTGAAACTACATGTCTGGAAGGAGCTTGGGATGCTGCCTCAGCCGTAGGGTTTTCACTTATAGATCCCTTTTAAGCTTGGTTTTGTATTAAGTAATTGCTACAATGTACCTGCTTTAAGCAGAATTGTCTTTCATTTTCTTGTAAGAATTTGAATGTTTTTCATTTTGATAAAAGACAAGTTTTGTTCTTTTGATCTTAATGAAATATTAATTGTAGCACCCTATTCATGGAATGGGTTTTATATCTTAAACCAAAGAGTGCCTAAATGTAACGTAAATACCGAATTGGTTTAAATCTGATGAATTAAACCTGATTTTCCCTTGGCATAAAGTCTTGGTCACATAGAGTAAGTCGGATTCAGAAATCCCATAGTCATGGACTGTTGGGCTCATTTGATAAAATATCTTATGATACTTGAATTCTGTTTAGTGGACCAAAAGGAAAAAGGGCCTATCTTAGCCGAGCTAGAGAAAGGCCCAAAGGCTTATTGGACCTAGAACATACTGATGTATGTGGCCCAATGAGCAGTAATGCCAGAGAAAATTTCCTGTACTTCATTGTCTCTACTGATTACTTCAGTGAGTGTGACTGTGTTCATTTGATGAGACACAAGTCGGAATTCTTTGACATGGTCGAAAGAGTTCCAGAATGAAGTATAGGATCTGAATGACAAAAGTATTAAGACTCTGGATTAAATCACGAGTGAGAATACTTAAGTCATTGATTGTGTGATCATCTTAATGAGTGTGAAATCGTTTCACAGCTCATTTCTCCTGGAAACCTGAAGGTGTTTCTGTGAGAAAGAATCAGATCTTATTAGAAATGATTAAAGATGAGTCACACGAATCTTCCATGATATTATTTAAGAATAACGCTCTAAAATATCTAAGTTTACATTGAAATAGTTCAACAAATATCAGTTGAAAGACACCACGTTAATGTGGATTGGAATCGATCCAAATTTGTCTTTACTGAGTATTTGTAGTTGTGCTACTTCGCTGGTTGTCCTAGAGAAACTAAGGCTTGTTACTTTTACGTCCAATCTGTTTTCTAAGAAGGGAAGTTATTTTCCAAGAAGAACAGTGGGAGTAAAAGTATAACTCGAAGTTTTCTCAGGGAAACCAAGGCTCGGTACTTTTACGACCATTCTGTTTTCTAAGAAGGAAATTACTTTCCAAGAAGAACAGTGGGAGTAAAAGTACAACTCGAA
This sequence comes from Orychophragmus violaceus, assembly GCA_030180135.1. NCBI lineage: Eukaryota > Viridiplantae > Streptophyta > Magnoliopsida > Brassicales > Brassicaceae > Orychophragmus > Orychophragmus violaceus. Next base: position 46,028,417 of record CM058232.1, read on the forward strand.
GAAATTCGAGAAATACAGGAGGCTGCTTAACCTATTGAGGGAGAGCAGCGGAAGGATTTACAGACTTCTGTAGAATCTACACCTGTGGAGCCTGAAGTTCGCAGATATGAAAGAATCAGTCACTAATCCGAGAGTGAATTCTCGTCATTAGTTCAGCCTGATGATCATTGAATGTTCGCATGATCTGATGATCATTAAAAGCGACAAATCTGCGAAATCCTAGGAAGCGAAAGTGAGCCCAGACTCCGAAGAATTACATTTTTGTGTAAGTTGGCTTCATCGATCCATTCATGGATGGAAGCAAACATATCGGAGTTGGAATCTTCGTTCTGTTGAAGTAGTCAAGGTTTTGACTTGAACAGGAACGAAGCGGAACTGTGTGTTTACTAATAGATTAGTGGGAGCGATATTGCATTTCTCATAGTGTATGTCGATGACATACTGATTCTCGGATATAACGTCCCAACGCTGTAGTCGGTAAAGGACTAGCTTGGGAGTTGGTTTAATGAATGACATGGGTAAAGCCACGTAGTTCTTGGATTTTGGATCCAGAGATGGAGATCCAAAAGAGCTGGTAGGACAAAGTCAGGATTCTTAAATTGACAAAGTCCTACACGTTTTGAGCAATCCAAGAAGGGTTTTATGCCAATGTCACATGGCATTAAGTTAAGCAAGATACAGTATCCTACGATAACTGCTGAGCTTAAATGCATGGATGAGATTCCATATGCGTCGGCAATTGGATCTATCATGTATGCCATGAAACATACATGTTTGATGTTGCTTTAATGTTAAACAAGACAAATAAAGACCAGTCAAATCCAGCAAAGAATCAAGTTTCCTAAAGTATGTCCTAAAGTATTTGAGGAATACTAAGGATAAGTTCTTGATTTACGGAGAAAGTAAGGTGCTATAAGTCGATAGAGTCTGAAAGGCAAGTTTCCAACAGACAAAGATGATTTCCGGTCACAGTCCGGTTATATCTTGTGTTTGTTTTGGCGGTGCACGGCACTGTTGCTGACTCCATGACTTAAGCTGAATCTTTCGCAGCTTGGGAAGCGGCGAAAAAGGTTGTTTGGAAAGAAGAGTTCATCACTGAACTTGATGTGATTCCAGCATAGATGAAACTAGCTGCACATCAGAGGTCCAAACACCTTGAGGATAGGTATAACCTATTCCGTGAGATAAATGACAGAGATGTTAAGTAGATCAGCAAGTTTCAACGAATGAGAACGTTGCTAATCTATTAACGAAGCCACTCCTTAGGCCTAAGCACGAGTCGCGGACTGTTGCTGTAGGATAAGTGAAATTAAGATGCAGTCTTAATTTCAGTGGGAGTTATTAAAGGGCTTTATTTAGTTATTGATATGTTCTTGTAAAACATTTGAGATGTTTAATAATGAAATTATTATTTCAAGATTATTTTAACTGTGATGAAATAATCGTTCCAAAATGATATGAACTATTTTATAGGTCATCGAAGTAAATGACTTGATCTTGAGTCATCAAAGTCATTTAGCTTGATCATGAGACCCTATATTTGATAGATGGCTTATATCATCCTGTCCCTAGTCGAAGGTTGTTGAAATTGGAACACCAACAACCGTGTGAGACTGGATTGGTACGTGACTTATGACAAAGTCTCAGTGTGTCATAGATGCGCGGCATCAAAGTCAGTACATAGGTGTATGTTTGGGAACATACGACCGGACAAGACCCGCTTATAAGAACTCTTCAGGATATTTATATCTGTGTCATAAGAGATTCTTACTACGACTATAGAGTATAGTCCTTAGACCTGAGTTCGCATGCATGTGACTGCACATGAACTGATGCGCTTTGATCATTGTCTAACGCTGTCGTTATGCGATAGCTATAAGGACCTTGTTTGGGTGTATTACGAAATGAGTAGTTTACAGTGATGGAACAAGACGGGATTTGTCCCTTCAATATAAATGGAGTGAATATCTCTAGGCCAATCGGAGATTTGAATACTGGAAAACGCATGGCCATGCTCAAACGGACTTTCCCGAGTCGTTTGGATTGTCAGTATCAAGTCAGAGTCCGATGAACAAGATTAGGCTTTATAAGGATGACACTAATCTTGCCTTATGACTAATCGAGATATTGAGACAAAAGGATTATGAATACAGAGAGATTCCAGTACAAGTGGGAGATTGTTGGAATTGTGTCCAGTAATCTCGGTACTGTCTCTAGAAAGTAAGAGTATGTCAATGATCAGACATAAGTCATATAATACTGGGGGTCATGATGGCTTGCTAGAGTCCGCTCATGATCTATAAGTCTTGGACTTATTGCCTTTATTATATGATCCCATATGGGTCACACGCCTAAGCTAACGGGAAAATACGAAGGAACGGTTTAGCAGAGGTACGGTAAAAGTGCTAGGCATTTACGGTACTTGGAGAGACTAAAGGGCCTGATTAAATCCAAGGGATTTAATCAGAACTGAGAATTGGGCCCAAAAGCCCATGAGAACTAAAGGGAGTTTTAATGAATAAAACTTGACCTAAAAGCTCTCTAATTCTTTAGCTGATTTGCGCCACCCACAGCCTCTCTTTTGCGCCTCCTCTCCTGCTCGGTCTAGCAGCCATTTCCTTGTGAAGCGTGTGTGAGCCTTTGGAGGATTCATCTCTCGGTGTTTCTCTGATCTCTGACCTGTTCTATTCCTTCCGCTGCAACAAACAGGTAAAAGGTGAGATCATCTAATGTTTCTATTCAAGAGAACCTAGATCTGTATGTTTAGGTTGATATGAATCTGTGAATTACATCAGGATCAACTAAACAGTTCCTACAGAACTATCGTCTTAGATCGTGACCCGATCTTCCTAGGTCACTTCTGGAGGACGTTGTGGAGGAAGCTTGGAACCAAGCTGCTGTTCTCGACCACTTGTCATCCACAGACAGATGGGCAGACCGAGGTCGTGAACCGTACTCTCTCAGCCCTCTTAAAGGCCACGGTTGGTAAAAATTTATCAAATTGGTTGGATTGCATTCCTTTTGTTGAATTTGCTTATAATGGTGCTAAACACTCTGCTACTAAGATGTCTCCTTTTGAGGTTGTTTATGGATTTAAGCCAGATACTCCACTTGATCTGAAGCCACTGCCTGCACTGGAGTTCATCAATCTTGATGGAGAGCGCAAGGCCGAGGCCGTCGCCAAGCTGCACCAGACGGTCAAGGAGAACATCGAGAAGAGGAAGGAGCAGTACAAGAAGCAAGCCGACAAACACCGGAAGGAGGTTGGCATTAGGCCAGGCGACTGGGTTTGGGTTCACATGCGACCTGAACGGTTCCGAAACAAGTGGAAATCCAAGCTTGCCCCACGTGGAGATGGACCATTCTGGATCCTGAAGAAGATTAACGACTACCAATTGGAACTCCCAGGTGAGATGAGCATATTGTCGAGTTTTAATATTTCTGATTTGTCTCCTTATTGTGCAGGTGATACCGTTCTGAAGCCAAAACCTCTTCAAGAGGGTGGGAATGATGAGGACATCAGCTTGACCGACACAGAGCTGGACAAGCGAGACAGACCAGACTCGACCTAGAGGCTGGCCGACCTGTTTCCAACCATGCGAGACGTACCTAGGACACGTTCGGGACAGCGACAAATACAGGCTGAATTCAACAATTCCATGGAGTAGTTGATCTCGAGGACAAGCCTAGAAGACATCTGCTAGGCCAGCTCGATCAAGGAAAAACTGTCCTAAACCAGTTGGCCCATAGGATGATCCAGACTGAAGCCGGCAACCCATTCGACCCGACCACGCCCTGGACCTTACTCCGGATGATCGGACCGACCATGATCTTCTGCATCGAGTCAGACGATCCATCGACCGGTCTGCCTCTGGACTAAGGATCATACTCTTTTTCCTTTGTGTAGTTTTGTCCCAAATGGGTTTTCTTCACTAGGTTTTTAACGAGGTGATACGAGGCCCGTTCATTAGAGAGACAGGCCAGCCCTTTCTCTATTTCGACCAGAGTTTCCATATCCGTACTGGTTTTATTTCTTATGTTTTTCTTTGGTTTCTCTTCCTCATTTTTGATGGCCCATGTTTAGGCCCAGTTCTCTTTTTTTTTGTAAGTTATTTGAAACACTACTTTTGATTCAATGAAAGCTAAGTAAGTTTAAGCTAAGAAAAACCCTATAGGTTTGTGCTCTCTCTCTCTCTACCGCGCGGCTGCCCCTCTAGAGACCGATATCTCTTCGCTTTTTACTTGCTTGCTCATTTGTCCTAAGTGTTCATCAAGATTAGTAGCCTTGAAATCACCCTCGACCACCCACTGACCAAGCTTAGAGTGCCTTCGGCCAGCAGCTTCGTCCCATTCGTCCATCTCTCTCTCGGCTGTCTAACCACCACGCCTCCTCATCTCATATCACCTAACATAGTAACAACTTTTATGGAGCAAAGCAGAAGAGCAAGAGGCCTGATCCCTAGGTCAGAAGGCGCATCTCTCTCCTCAGAACCTGCTAGGACCTGTCGCTTTCTCTCTTGGAGCCGTTGCACCTTCTTGTCTTCTTCTTGTTTGTTTATTGTGTTTAATAGTTAAAGAACACTAGTTTTCTCTCTATATAAAGCATGTAACCTCCTATGAACATCAAATATACACTTAAGGAATCATTTTCCTAAGCTACATTCTCTCTTTCTCTCTCGGCTCTCTTACTCTCGCTCTAAGAACCCTAATCGGTTATAGGGCTTCTCTCTTCAAGTAATCACTTCTATACTCTAAATTCTAACATGGTATCAGAGATCTAAAGTTCATATACCTATTCTCACTTCTGCAAACTCTCTGAAACTTCCATTCTTGTTCTTGTTACTCTCTGAAATCTCTTCCTGTTCTCGGATAACTTTCAAACCGGTTATGTCCTTCTTTGTTCTAAACTCTTTTGAAACATCTTTCTCTTGAAACTCCCTCCTTACTCAGACATGGAGAACTCAAGGGTGTTGATACCAGTGACTCTTAAAGGAGCCAACTACTTGGTATGGGCTAGGATGGCCAAGTCTGCTCTTGGAGGCAGAGGACTGTGGAAGCATGTCTTGAGTGATGCGGCTCCACAGAAGATGGTAAAGGTTGAAGCTAAAGCTGGAGCTGATGCAGAGGCTGAAGCAGGAGCTAAAGCTGAGGATGAGGCTGTTGAAGAAGCAGTTTATGTGGATGAAGAAGCGTGGACTCAAGGAGACCAAAATGTGATGTCCATTCTCCAAGGTTCTCTTGAACCTTCTCTCTTGGAGGCTTACTCTTATTGTGAGAGTTCTAAGGAGCTATGGGACACTCTGAAGAAGGTCTATGGGAACATGTCTACCCTGAGCAGAGTGTTTGAAGTAAAGCTTGGTATTAACAATCTCAATCAAAAAGACATGGAGTTCAAGCAACACTTTGGGAAGTTTAGATCCTTGTGGGTAGAGCTGGAGATGCTAAGACCAGCTACGGTTGACCCATTGGTTCTCAATGAGAGAAGGGAACAAGACAAGGTGTTTGCACTCTTGCTGACCCTTAATCCATCTTACAACAACTTGATTCAACACATGCTAAGGGCAGAGACACTTCCAAGCTTGGATGAGGTTTGTGCACAGATTCAAAAGGAGCAAGGTTCCTTTGGCTTGTTTGGAAGGAATGGTGAGATTGCTACTGCTCACAAGGGTGCATACAAGCCTGAGGAGAGGAGGATCCCTGGTGTATGTGATCATTGCAAGAAGAAGGGGCATTTCAAAGACAAGTGCTGGCTGCTTCACCCCCATCTCAAACCGCAAAACAAGTTCAAGGATCAAAGGGCTCATTACTCAAGTGGAGCTACTGAGCATGGTTCTACTTCAACTCGGCCTAGAAATGAGTGTAGGGTGATGGTACCAGCCTTTGCTCCTGCTCCTGTTGTGGCGCCTCAAAATGAGTTGGTGAGAAGGTCAGACCTTGATACTTTCATCAAAGCCATCAAGGAGAGTTCTGGTAAAGTCTTTGGTAGTTCCTTTCATGCTTTAATCAATCACAAGTCATTGATAGCTGATCATAAACCATAAATAGTAGATTCAAGGGCTTCACATCACATGATTAGTTATCCAAACTTGATTAAGAATGTTAAACATGCCTTAGGTAATGTTGTGATTGCAAATGGTGAAAGGATTCCAATTAAAGGCATAGGAAATGTTAAGTTGTTTGATAGAGAATCAAAAGATTTCTACATGCCTATTTTTACTTCCAACTTGTTAAGTGTTAAGAGGGTAGCTACTGATCTTAATTGCAATGTTATCTTCAGTCCTAATGATGTGGTTTTCAGGATATTAAGACAAGTAAGTTACTTGGAAAGGGTGTGACAAAGGATGAGTTATACATGCTTGAAGACACCAACCTTGCATATGAATTATCTACTTTTGTTTTTAGTTCTACTCTAGTTAATGATTCTGTTTGGCATGCTAGACTTGGTCACCCTCACATTCGTGTCTTAGGTTTAATGTTACCTTATGTTTCCTTTAAGAATGATGATTGTGAAGCTTGTATCCTTGGAAAACATTGAAAATCAGTCTTTGCTAGTTCTAATACCGTTTATGCAAACTGCTTTGATCTGGTTCACCCTGATGTTTGGACTGCTCCATGTGTTTCTAGAGAGAATCATAAGTATTTTGTAACATTCATAGATGAAAAATCGAAATATACTTGGTTGACATTGATTCAAACTAAAGATAGGGTGTTAGAAGTATTCACAAACTTTCAGAACTATGTATCTAACAATTTCAATGCCAAGATTAAAATGTTTAGATCAGATAATGGTGGGGAATACACAAGCAATGCATTCAAACAACACCTAGCAAAACATGGGATCATTCACCAAACAAGATGCCCATACACACCACAACCGAATGGTGTGGCTGAGAGAAAGAATAGACACTTGATGGAGGTGGCCAGATCCATAATGTTCCATACAAATGTTCCCAAAAGATTTTGGAATGATGCTGTGATGTCTGCTTGCTATCTAATCAATAGAACACCCACCAAAGTTCTTCAAGATGCTTCACCATATCATGTATTGAACAAAACCAAACCTTCAATTAATCACTTACGTGTGTTTGGGTTTTTGTGCTTTGTTTTAATACCAGGAGAGCAAAGGGATAAGCTTGATGCAAAGAGTGTCAAGGCAATGTTCATTGGCTATTCTACTAATCAAAAAGGATACAAGTGCTATGTACCTGAAAAAAGGAGAGTATTGGTCTGTAGAGATGTCAGATTTGTGGAATCAAAGGGTTTCTATGAGGAGAAGAGTTGGGATAACCTTAAGGACCTCCCCAACAATCCTTCTGACCGTGCCAACAATTTGAGGATCATCTTAGAGAATATTGGGATCACTCAGTCAAAGAAGAAGGAGAAGACCAAGGAGAACAAACGGCTGTGGAAAATACCATTGTTTAGGAGACTACTCACCTTGATCATGAGGGGGACAATGGAGAATCACAAACTGATCAACAACATGATGATTCTGCCATTCATGATAAAGGTGAAGAAGAAGAGCTAGATGTGCACTAAATGGAACCTGAACAATCTGAAATGGAGCAGCAACAAGAGGACGTGCATTCTGATCAGCCGGTGCAAGTACTAAGAAGAAGTACAAGGGAGAGAAAGGATCCATTTGAATGGAGAAACACAAGAGTGTACTACAATAGTCATGCAGTAAATCATCCAAGTCAAGCCGTTTGCACACTTGCTCATTTCCCTACTGAACATCATGTCTTTATTGGTGCTCTTGATTTTGAATGGGTTCCCAAAACCTATGAAGAAGCTAAGGAGTATAAGGAGTGGACATATGCAGTGGGAGATGAGATCAAGGCAATGGAGAACAACAACACTTGGTATGAGACAGATTTGCCAAGAAAGAAGAAGGCAGTGAGCTCTAAATGGGTTTTCACTATCAAATACAAAAGAAATGGAGAGGATTGAAGATATACATTTGCACCAGTAGCTAAGCTTCACACAGTAAGAGTCATCCTATCCTTAGCAACAAACTTGGAGTGGGATTTGTGGCAGATGGATGTCAAGAATGCATTCCTTCAAGAAGATCTAGAGGATGAGGTTTATATGACTCCACCTCCTGGTCTTGAAGGTATGGTTACTATGACTCCACCTCCTGGTCTTGAAGGTATGGTTACACCATGAAAGGTTTTGAGGTTGAAGAAGGCAATCTATAGTCTGAAACAATCTCCTAGAGCTTGGTATCACAAGCTGGGCACTACTCTCATGGAAAGGGGCTTTAGGAGATCAGAAGCTAATCATACCCTCTTCACTCAATCAAGCCAAGAAGGTATTGTTGTCATTCTTATTTATGTGGATGATATCATCATTTCAGGGGATGACAAGGTTGGAATTCAAGGTTGTAAATATCATTTGAAATCAGTGTTTGATATTAAAGACCTTGGAGAACTAAAGTGCTTCCTAGGGATAGAAGTGTGCCGTTCTAAGGAAGGCCTCTTCTTATCACAAAGCAAGTACACTCTTGATTTGTTGAGTGAAGCAGGTAAGCTCAAAGCAAAGCCAGCCAAGACACCTTCTCTTCCATTTCATCTTCCTCTCTAATAAAACTGTGTATAACTAATAAGGTAAAACTAGTAAAACTAAGTATAACTATTTAAGTAAAACTGATAAAACTGAGTATAACTAAGAAAGTAAAAATGGTAAAACTGAGTATAACTAATAAAGTAAAACTGGTAAAACTGAGTAAAACTAGTAAAGTAAAACTGGTAAAACTGGATAAAACTGGGTAAAACTGGGTAAAACTAAGTATAACTAAACATTGTATTACTGGAATAACTTGGTAAAACTCTTTTTTTGCAGGAATCCGGTGATGAAATGACATCCATGCAACCTCTGAGAATGTACTTCCCCGCAAGGGAGTACAATAAAAATATAAAGATATCGACGCGGTGCTTCGTTGTTGATTTTCTGGCCACTCTTGATTCTTTGCAGCTGAAGCTAACGATTACTGAGAGGAAGTGGTTTGTAGAGCATCCGCAGTTCCAACATATCTTTCACCTACTGAAACAAGGAAACCACAAGCTGATGGGCATGTGGATGCTACTCCTGCGAACCGCCTGCATCGAGAAGAGGATGGAAGTCTGGTTCGTGGTCTACGGCATTCCGATACTTTATGGACTGAGGGAGCATGCACTTATGTCCGGTTTAGACTTCCGTAACTATCCGGTTAACTACAAGCATTTGGGTGGCCTTAATTTTGTGAGGAAACATTTTGGGAACTCGATAGTTAGAGTTCAAGATGTGAAAGAGAAGCTCGAGGGGATGGGAGCTTCTCGAGATAGACTGCAGATGCTCGTTCTCTACTTCCTTTGCAGCGTCCTCATCGGTCAGACGAAGTGTGGAAACGATGCTACTCCGGTGGTAGATTTTTTCTCAGAGCTATCGATGATCTTGACTTGTGCCAGAGTTTTCCTTGGGCCAGATTGTGCTGTGATCACATGGTCGGTGAGATCTCTCACACAATGGACCATTTTAAAGGGGTTGTCAAGGAGAACAAATTGTGGTCGATTCCTGGTTTATGTATCCCTTTGGAGGTATGTACTTTTAATTTTTGATTTGAGTAATTGTTCTTGTGCTAATATAACATATGTGTGTTGTTGTGTAGCTGTTAGCCTTTGAGGTAATTCCAGATCTAGGGAGTAGTTTCCGTGAGCCAATTGTAGGGACAGACCGTAATTGTCCAAGGATGTGCAAGGCGCAGTTTCAAGAGTAACTCAATGAAAGGGTTTCCTCTTTCAAAGATCAATGAAGAAATTGCTAAGACTAAGTGTCCTCAGGGCATTGACAACATCCTGCCAACTCGAGATGGACATGAACAAGCTCTTCTTGAGCGTATATATGAAGAAAACGATGTCCATGATCTCGACGATCATGTTGTTCAGAGTTGGATGAAGCTCATTTTGGCTGGGAAGAAGGTATATTTTCAGGAGATGTACGACGAAGCGATGGCTGCCCGAGTGGCGGAGGAGGAGGAAGAGCTAAAAAAACCTCAGGAAAAGAGACATGCTGCCATTGATGCACCTGGAAGTTCGAATCCTAATCATAATGATATTGTTGCGATCTTGAATGGGGTGCAGAAAAAAATGATAGATGGGCTTAAGCTATTGCATGTGAAGTTTGACGAGATGGATAAAAGAGTCAAATCCATTGAAGAATACATGGAGCATAAGAAAGAAATTGAAGAACAAATGGTAAAATTGCCTCATATTTTATTGAAATACTTGATAAAGCTGTATTCTAATTGTATCATCTGATTGTAGGTCCAGGAAGAGCTCCAGAAGACCGCGGCAGAGAAGGCAGCTGGTAAACGAAAGGTCGGGGATACATCCATTGTACCTGAGAGGCGTAACACAAGGTCGAGGAGGGATTAGCACTTGGTTGGATGTCAGGACGTTTGTTTTTTTTAGTAGTATGTTGGTTGTTTGTTGAACTTTGTGTGTTTTAAGCACATTTGAACTTTTTATTTGTTGTTAAACTGGTGCAATTAGGTACAACTGGATCTGGGCTTAAGTAAATATATGCTTGGAACTGGAGATTACTGAGTAAAACTAGTAAAACTAAGTATAACTATTTAAGTAAAACTGGTATAACTGGTAAAACCGGGTAAAACTAGTCTTGTAAAACTGGTAAAACCGGGTAAAACTAAGTCTTAGATAGAACTAGGTAGCATTACAAATTGAAATGAATAAGTCTTAAAACTAAAATGACAACATTCTAATAACATTAAACATTTCTTGCCACCACCTCCTTCGGCTTTTCTATCTCTTCGCCTTTGTTCTCGAGCGCCATTTCCATCTACTCAATACGACATTCAAGGCTTCGAAGTTTCTCGGCCTGGGAGTCCACCGTCTTCCTTAAGTTAGTGGCTTCTTCTTCCATGCCTTGAAATGTATGCTGACGTTGTTCCTCATTGTATCCTGCAAAAACAATACAAAAAAACACAATCAATACTAATAGTTTTACTAGTTCTACCGAATTTCCCTGTTTTACTAGTTTTGCTAGATTTACTAGTTTTACCAATTTTACCAGATTTACTAGTTTTACCAGTTTTACCAGTTTTGCCAGTTTTACCAGTTTTACTAGTTTTACCAGTTTTACTAGTTTTACTATCTCGAAAAATTCAATTAATCGGATTTAAAATGAATTCAGATTTTGAATTCCTCCAAAGGGAGAAGAATGGGTTCTAATCTATGTACAGAACACTGGAATTCAACCATGAATCCCGGGATCTACCTCAGTTAACATACCAAAGCAATGTGCATTCCCACAAATTCAAAATCGGATTCAGTTTTGAGCCCAAAACAATTTTGAGCCAAAATCAATCCACATTCACTCAAAGATGAAGAATTGAAGGACGAACCTTACCCTTGGAGAGAAATGCAGCTTCAATACGTCGCCGGCGAGGGAGCTCGAGCTCGAAAAGAAGAGCTGTGGAGGGAGAGAGAGGGCAACACGGAGGTGGAAGAGAGGGGAGAGGTCAACCAGTAAAATATTTTTTTTGTTTCCCGATTTGTTTTTTATTTAATAAAACATTTAAAAAATCAAAAAGGAGATGGGTCAAAGAATGGGTCAATGGGTTAGTTGGGTGAGGGTAATTTCGTCTTTCTCTGTTTCATTAAACTAGGGAGGGTATACAGATTAATGGGGGGGGGGGGGGGGGTATAAGAGATTCATTTTTTGAATTTAGGGGCATATGGGATTATGTCTCGAACCTAACAGAAAATAGATGGAAGAGAAGGAGATGAATGTTGTACGAAGTCTCTCTGAGGGGACAATAGCTCGTTTGCCACTAATTTTATTTTAAAAAATCTCTGGTGCCCTTGTTATGTTTAATAATTTCTTTATCAATTATTTTTAATACAAAATCATATCAAAAGACGAAAAACCCTTTATCATAACTTAAAATTACCAATCCTACCACGATTATCCACCAAAGCCCAATAACCCATTCAATTTTATATTAAATTATTTTTATTGTCATTAATAATTCAAATAACTTAAATCTAAAATTATCTTATAGGTACAACTCCGTATTACTGGAACAACTTAGTTCTAAAATTTTTGTACAACTCTGTATAACTGATAACATATGTGTTTTATTTGAATTTGCAGGATTCTGGTAATGATGATGATGAAACTCAACCAATACAGCCAAATAATGTTTTCACATATCCTACAAAGAGGTGAACGCATTCCCCAACGTCCCCCATCGTTGCGCTACGCCGTGTAATATTCTCATCTTCTAACTCACACACGAAATTGTCTTTCGATATCATTAAACCACAACGGCCATACTATCTTCATCGAAGAGAATCAATAGTATGTTGTTTATTTTGAAGAAATCCACCCAATAATCGACGTTTTTGATGCTCAATACACGATGAAATCTCACAAAGTCGGAGAGCTCGTCACGACGGAGAAAGAAGCAGCTAGAAACGAGTGCCGTCCCATGAATAGAACTAAGTGTAGTCTGGCCCTAAATGTGGAGTACATAAAGAAACTTCCAAAAGAGTTGAAATAGTTCAGATATGTGGCTTGGGACAACACTAAATAACTGTAACATCTCAATAATGAAAATATGGTTTCGAGACAAAACTGGATAACTAGAACAACTTAGGTTTAAATATGTATTGTACGTACAACTCCGGATAACAAGAACAATTCATCTCTGAAATTATGATCTTGGGAGAACACCAAAGATTTGGAACAACTCAAGTCTAAAAATATGGTGTATGTACAACTTTTAATAACTCGAACAACTCAATTTGATGGTCTATGTACAACTCATCACGAAAAGTGAGAAAAGTAAAAGAAAAAAAGGAACGGGCTCCACTAAAATAGGCAAAAATAGACCAATTGGAAAACTTCAGATTTTCTTAAGTTTTTAAAAAATTAAAATCATTACATGTATAATACAGTCGAACTTTGTTGGCGGGATATTAATAATAAAAAAATAGGTATGAGTTACACATAGATATTAGTAAATGTCTAGTTGTACATTTGTCGTCATAGTTGTACTTTTGGTGTTTTTGTGTATTTGTAGTTGGACCTTGATATAGATTATTGTGTTATAGTTGGTCATACGATTTTTTACTAATAATTATCATTTACGAAGTTTTCATAAAACAGTTTTCACAATATCATATATTTTGCCTATTTTGCATCATAAGAAGGTAAATATCACCTAAGTCTTCTTTATATTATAAGGAGTGTTTATGTAGAAAGTGAAATATGTATTAAAAATTAAAAATTCTTAGTATATGTATTTTTAATTGTTTAAAATGTATATTGAGTGTGTAGAAACATTTTTCATAATTTTTAATATTTGTTTTAGTATATTAAAAAAAAATAGTTGTTAGTAGTTGTACCATAGTTATCCAGAAGAGAAATTTTGGTTTGTTTAAATCCACACCGAAAAAAATTTGATTAGACCTGGCACGAATGAGGATAATTCAATTAGAAACCGGTTTATGTATAAACAAACCAGCTATAAACCGAGTCGTCAAAACCGAAACAAACCAGCTATAAACCGGGTCGTCGTCTAAGTCAATATTTGATTTAAATTAATTGAATATTTAAATTAATTCAATTAATTTTTTTTAGTATCAGTATTTTTATTGTTTAGGATGTGTATTGACTCCCTAAAATATTTTACATAGTTTCCAATATTTATTTACTAAAATTTATATTTTTGATTTTTTAATAAATAGTTGTTATTAGTTGTACCATAGTCACACAGTCTTACCGAATTTATTAATAGTTTCCGATTTACAAAACTAGGCAAAAACAATTAGGAAAAAAAAACTGAATCGGGCAGAAAAATTCTCGGGTAGAAGATCTGACAAAATCAGGCAGGGATAATTTTCGTTTTTTCATTTTTTAATTAAAATATTATGAATTCATTAAGGGTAAACTTGGTATATCAAATTATAGTGGCATGTAGATTAGTTAGTGGCACGCCAGACTATTTCTTTTGATTTTGTGGCAAATCAGCCGCGGACTCCTCTCTGAAAGATTGAAAGAGATCTATTTTGCCTTAGAGAAAATTGTGACGAAAAATTAAGTATTTTCTATTTTTCTATATTTTTTTTTAACAAAGGCCGGGTTTTAATTTTTTTTTTCTCCGGCTCAATTAGTATAGCGGTTTAATGGTGTATGTGTTACTAACAAGCGCGGAATAAAAGAATTAGTGCGTGAATTTTTTTTAGTTTGACCGACCAATATCATTTACTAATAAGCAAACGCTCTCTAAAAATTATGTTTTAGTCAATCATAGCATAAACACCTAAAATGCTATCTAGTTCTACTATAAATACTCAATATTCTTGTAGTGCTTCTTGTATCGTCACGTGAGAGATGGGTAAGGGGATAGTCCTTGCTGCAATGAACCAAAATATCACTGATGCACTGACAAGGGATGTGGATCGAATGGTCAGACAAGAGTTGCAGAAGGCTCTTGATTCACTAGCTTGATTCTCAAGATATTACACACCAAAAAATCAAGGATTTTGTTGGATATTACACACCAACAAGATGATCTAACTTAGAAAAGGTTTTTGATTAAAAAGATTGATAAATTAAAAACATGACTTGCATGAAGAGCAAACATTAAATGACATATGAACTCAACAAAACAGTTATAATAAGTTCAATTTTGAAAATTATGACTCATGCACTCCTTATGGACGAAAATGGATCATGTGCTTGAGGAAAATCAACCAATGGCCAATAATAATGTTAACCAATTGCCTCATTAAAAACCTTTACAAGAAAACCCATTAGAACAAAAATTGGACTAGGAAAAAAGAGTACAATTGATTCACATACCCAATTAGTGATTTTTTGGGCCTGAATCAAGAGCAGAATGGTTTGAATGACATCATCATACTAAAGTGTTTAAGAAATCCTCCATTGGCTTTATTGAAGAGTTTAACTCTAGCTCGGGTCATATGATGCTTTGGTTCAGGCTCATCCTCAACTACATGCTCTGGTTCAAGCTGCTCCTCATTGATGCTTGTCAGGATCATATCATATTCTCCCTGTTGAAAAAGTTTTGACCTCGAAATTGTACATTTCTTATACATAGGAATTCGGTGAACTCTCCTATTCTTTCCAATCTACACCTGCAATGATCAAACAAAACTAAACTAGTAACAAGCTCTAAACAGGATTGAAAGTATTATAAATGCCGTTCATAAACAACAAGCAATGATTAGAACTATGCAAGAAAGAAAATGAATGGATGACTTTATGAAAATGCAGAAATTTCGAAAATGAGATATGAACGGAATGAATTTCAATAAATGATAGAAACTTACAACACTAGATAATCTCAACCTTTTTAGCAATTTTACCAAATATTGAATGATATGTTGATTAAAAAATGAAATAAAAAGGCAGATCTAGATCAACTCAATCTAGCTTTCAATTCAATCAAAACTGAATGATATGCATATGAACAAATGAAGAGACAGCAAATGAAAGAAAAATATAGAACCATATCATCTCAACCTAGCTATCAATTTTGATCAGAACTGAATGATATGGTGATTAACAAATGAAAAGACAACAAATAAAAGAAAAAGACAGAACTAGAACATCTCAACCTAGCTATCAATTTTGATCAGAACTGAATGATATGCAGATGAAAAAATAAAGAGACAACAAATGAAAGAAACAGACATAAACAGATCATCTCAACCTAGATATTAATTTTAATTAGAACTTATGCCTAGCAAAAAACTGAAAAGAGAATTTCGAAAATGCAATGCAAGGACTAATCAGAACAACACTATAACAGATTATGATCACATTAAATGATAAAGGATATTTCAAAAATGAACTAAAGAAATAATGATCAATTCTGTAACAACTTAGACTCAAAGCAGGTTATGCAAGCAAGATCATATGTGAAGAGTCAAGTTTTGAATGAAAATTGCAGAACAGATTCGAAACAATGAGATGGAACACAAAATGATCACACAATGGGGTAAACAATTTGAATGGGTGAATGAAAATGATTATCTGAACTATTTCTTCAATCCGTGATATGAATCAAACAAAACAGAAGCTGATGGGGCAGATTTGTGTATGAAGTTGTGCAGATCAGAACATATGCAAACAACAAAAGCATGAAAAGGATGATTAGAAATGGATTGTGCAATGATCTAAACAACCTAACAACAAACAAAAACAGATGCAGAAAACGAAATCAGAAGGTGAAAGGGAAGAGAAGATAAAGGATCAGAAACTACCCAGCTTCAAGTGTACTATGATACCACATGATACGATCTTGGTAAGAGACATCAATCTAAGACACCACTTAATACGATCCTCCTAGAATCGTCACTTGAGAGATGGAAAAGGGGATATGCCTTGCTGTAGTGAACCAGAATATCACTGATGCACTGAGAAGGGATATGGATCGAATGGTCACACAAGAGCTGCAGAATGACTCTTGATTCACCTCTTTGATTCTTCAGATATTACACACTGAAGAACACAAATGATTTTCTAGATATGACACACCAACAAGATGATCTAGAAATTTAGAAAAGGTTTTTGATTAAAAGACTATATGATTTTCGAAATAAGGGGAGTACAAGAGTTTAAAAAGATTCAGAACATGGCTTGGATGAATAGCAAGCATTAAATGACCTACAAAATAAACAAACCACTTAATAACTAATTTGAATATGAAAATACGACCCTTGGAATGCTTCCTTACAAAATTCTCTTCTTTGATGGCTTGGTCCATGATCAACAAACTGGGTCTAGATAATATGATTCATTTGCCTCATTAAAAACTTCTCTTTGGAAAACTCATTGAGACAAAACCAAAAAAAAAGGGAAAAGAGTACAAATGAGTCATATACCGATTTTTTTATTATCAATTTGGGCATGTATCATAACCAGTGAGGTTTTATGAGCTTCTTCTCCCTCTTGACCCAAGTTAAATGGTCGTCTTTGAATATGATCAAACTTTCCTCCAACTATATGTAATGATTGCCCCTCGGCTACAAGCTTTCTAGTATGTTCTTCCTTATCTCCAAGCTCTGGTTCAAGTTGCTCCTCTTTGATGCCTTTCAGGATCATATCACTTACCCAACGAAACATGCATGCCACAACCTTGAGCAAAAACACACGTTGGAGACCCAACCAAAACCGCACAAAGAAAAGGCGTCGCAACGACACGGACCACCACCTACCCATAAAGAAAAGAAGAAAACTACTGGAGACGACAGAGGGCGGACGCCAAACACCCGATCCTGTCCTCACTGATAAAAGGTGTTCACGGGCCATCGCCAGAGATCCTCCGCTACCGAATGCCGGGAGATCTAAAAACCAAGCCCACACCACTGAACTAGAAAAAAGGGAAAATAGATCCGCGAATGAAGCTCAAACCTGAAGAAGAAAACGAAAAAGAATTGGTAAGCCCTTTCCGGCAAGGCAAGAGAGACGGAAAGGCGCCGAAGAAATGAATGGATGCGATCTAAAAAAAGAAAGGACAAAAAAAGAATGCGGTCTTTAAGACTTGAATTGATGCTTTGAAATGCGGGACATTAGATTTATATATCATTGTTTTGATTAAAAAAAATTAACAGAGACTAATAATTTAATCATATTTCTTCATTACTGATACGATCCTAGACAGGATCAACCCAAAATCGACACTTGAGAGTTGATAGAAGGATAGGCCTTGCAAACAATCAGATTGCTTCAAGGGATGTGGAGCGAATGGTCACACAAAGGTTGCGGAAAAGCCTTTGATTCATCTCTTGATCTCTTCAGGATATTACACACCAAAAGAAATCAAGGATTTTGCTGGATATTACACACCAACAAGATGATCTAGAAATTCAGAAAGGGTTTTTGATAAAAAATCTAGATGATTTCGAAATGGAAGAGTACAAGAGAATTAAGTAGAGTTCAGAAGATGGCTTGCATGAAGAGCAAGCATTAAATGACATAGGAACTCAACAAAACACTTAATACAAGTTGAAATTCGAAACTTGGCTCTCATTGATGAGGACATCCAGCCAAGCACCCATCCACAAGCCATTCCTGAGGTCAAGGAAGCACCAATGACTCGATCTAGGACAAGGAGGCTCAGGGAAGGGTTCAACACTGCAGTAGAGAACCTCATGAACTCAATGGAAGTTGGAGATTACCTCAAGAACGAGCCCAAGAAGCGAGAGGCAATAGAAGACTTGGGCTGTGTAAGCAATATGGATAACACAGGCGATTTGGACTGTGTAAGCGACGTGGATAACACAGGAGGCGTGGACTGTGTAAGCAACAAGGAAGCTGGACCTTCTACGCGTCTAGGAGAACCATGGGCCGGACTATGCCAAGTCTTTACCATCCGGCTCGGCCCATGCTAAGTCCGAGAGTTGGTGGACTCTCTTGCACTCTTTTTCCCTTGGGTGGTTTTATCCCAAAGTGGTTTTACTCCCAAGGTTTTTAACGAGGCAAGTCGGCCCACCCACACCATAACTCAAGGCTTGGCCGCCAAGGAAGGAATTACACACTTTCCTTTTCTGTGTAACTCGGCGATTCTCATTCATGGCCGAGATATTTGTTTTTCCTTTTTGTTCTTCTTTGTTTCTGTACTTAAACAACTTTGTATTATTGTGTTAGATACCTTTTGAATTATCAATAAACCCTTAAGCGATTTTCGCCTTTTTCTTGAACAGCCACCGCTTGTTCTTGTTTGCTTGTTGTTCCTTGTGTGTGATTCACAAAGAAGACAAGTGTCTGTGCAGTATCAGAGACCCGTTCATCATCTCTGTGGTGCCTTCGATCCACCAGCCCTACCACCCACTGATTCAACAGGAGAGAGCGTCAAAGGCAGCCTGTTCGATCCCATCTCTTACACACGACCATCCCTTGAGTAACAGGAGAGAGCGACAAAGCCAACCTGTTTCTTCCATCAACCACCGAGTGAGGCTCTGTCCATCTGAGTCTTACATCATCTGGTATCAGAGCCAAAGGTTCCTACCTTTGGTTTTCTATCCCTTATCTTTTGTTTTGTTTTGCTATTGCTATTGCTTTGATTGAATCTAAAAATCCAAAAAAAAATAAAAATTAGGTTTGTTTTGTTCTTGCTTCTGTCTTTGTTTAACTTATTAGAAAAACCCATAAAAAATCTTGTTCTTAGCTCCCTGGTCGAATTTCTTTTTGAGAATTAGTAGATTTCCTGTTTTTGATTCTATCTTGCTAGTTGTTATTCCATAAAACCCAGAAAAGCCAAAAAAAAAATTGTCAATTTTCCAATTCTGTCGATTGCACTGATTTCCGTCTTGTGTTACACAACCCTGTCTCTGTTCTTGTTTTACACAACTACCTATTCTGTGGTACCTTGACATCTTGTTGTTTTTGTTGAGTGCAAATTGAACCGATTAACAACAAGGATAGACGCCATGGGAGATGAAGGAAGACAGCCCGTTGATCCTATCATCCAAATGATGACTGCTATTAGAGAAGAGATGAGTAACATAAACCAGCAAGTTGGCACAATGCGCCAAGAGTTTGGTGAGCGTATAGGACGCATAGAAGCTCCACCGAGGAGAGGACCAATCCGAGGAGCACCTATACCACCAAGATATCAAGCTGGAGATGAAGATGATGATATGCCCGACTTAGAGGAGGATAGGCAACCGCCTGACCCCTTTAGGCGTCCACAGCCAAGGCGTCAAGATCCTTTATGGAGGAACCCAGCCCGGGAAGGTGAGGCTAGAGAAACAAACCGTGATATCAAAGTAACCCCTCCACTTTTTGCAGGAAAGTCCGACCCAGAGGCGTACATGGACTGGGAAAGAAGGCTGGAGCATATCTTTGAGTGTTATGGCTATGGAGAACGCAAGAAGATTGCTGTTGCTGCTGCACAACTCACTGAGAACGCGTTAGCTTGGTGGGACAGAACTATAGCTGAAAGGAGACGGCAACGCTTTGGAGCAGTAGCCACTTGGAGTGACATGAAATACCTTCTACGACTTAGGTATGTCCCTGAACATTATCATAGAGACTTACAAAAGCGGTTCCGTAAGTTGTCACAGGGTACAAGAAGTGTGGATGAGTATTTTGAGGAGTTTGAGAAGCTCATGAACTCGCTGGAGTTAGAAGAATCCGAGGAAGCTCTTATGGCACAGTTCATTGATGGTCTACAAGAACGCATTGCTAGGAAGGTGGAGAGAGCTCAGTATGGTGGGCTACATGAGTTGTTGCATCTTGCTGTCCAAGTGGAACAACAGATCAAGCGTAAGACAGCCATGACAAGCCGCAGCAAACCAACACAACCGTGGGCTGCAAGTAGTTCGAGACCATTTGAGAAAGGGAAGACCGTGGAGATTGACTCACGGTTCAAAGGCAAAACAGCCGAGGCTCCCAAGTCCAACCGGCCAGAACAAGGTAAGTTCCCTAGCACTAATCAGAGAACTCGTGACATCACTTGTTTTAAGTGTCAAGGCAGGGGACACATGGCTAGAGAGTGCCCAAACCAGAGAGTAATGATTATCCACAACGATGGGGAGTATGAATCACAAGATGAGCTTGAGGATGATCCAAACGAACCAGAAGAAGAGCTTGCATACCCTGACGTTGGAGAGTTGCTTGTGACCAGGAGGATGTTAAGTGTCATGATCAACCCTGAGGCAGCTCAAAGGGAAAACATCTTCCACACTAGATGCACTGTCAAAGACAAGGTATGTAATCTGATCATTGATGGAGGTTCATGCACTAACGTGGCTAGCAAGCATATGGTAGACAGGTTAGGTCTTATTAAGACCAAGCATCCAAGACCATACAGGCTGAGATGGCTCAATGATGAGACAGAGCTGAAGATTTCGGAGCAAGTCATTGTTCCATTCAGTGTGGGGAAGTACCAAGACCAAGTTACTTGTGATGTGGTACCCATGCAAGCTGGACATCTCTTGCTTGGCCGACCGTGGCAGTATGACCGAGCCACAAGTCATAATGGACGTACTAACCAGTACACCTTCTTACACAAGGATCGTAAGTTCACTCTTGCACCTCTTACACCAACTGAGGTACATGATTTACAAGTACATATGAGCAAGGAAGTTGAGTCTAGCAAATCCAGTCTCTATCTATCTCGTGGGGCTATTTGTAAAACTCTTAGTGCCAAGCGCACTGTGCTACTGATGTTGTTTAAGGAGTGTTTAAGTTCAGGTTCAGGTGAGCTTGTGTTACCCACAGGAGTACAGGCTGTGTTAGACAGGTTTCAAGACATCTTCCCTGAAGAGCTTCCGCCTGGCTTACCTCCAATCCGTGGGATTGAACACCAAATCGATCTTGTCCCTGGCGCAGCCTTACCTAACAAGCCAGCATACAGGATGAACCCGGAGGAGACTAAGGAGCTCGAGAGGCAAGTGAGAGACCTCATGGACCGAGGGTACATTAGGGAGAGCCTCAGCCCTTGTGCTGTGCCAGTACTCTTAGTACCCAAGAAGGATGGGTCATGGAGGATGTGTGTGGACTGCCGTGCCATCAACAACATCACGATCAAATACAGGCACCCTATACCCCGCTTAGACGACATGCTGGATGAGCTAAGTGGTTCTACCATCTTCTCAAAGGTGGACTTGAAGAGTGGTTACCATCAAGTTAGGATGCGAGAAGGAGATGAGTGGAAAACCGCATTCAAGACAAAGCAAGGATTGTATGAGTGGCTGGTTATGCCTTTTGGTTTAACTAATGCCCCAAGTACATTCATGCGACTCATGAACCAGGTTCTTCGTGCTTACATAAGTAAATTTGTAGTTGTCTATTTCGATGACATACTTATATATAGTAAGAACCTAGATGATCATATCTCACATCTTGAACTAGTGCTCAAATCACTTCGGAAGGAAGGCCTTTATGCTAACCTAAAGAAGTGCACCTTCTGTACTAACAAGCTTGTTTTCTTAGGCTTTGTAGTAAGTGAACAGGGACTACAAGTGGACGAGGAGAAGGTCAAAGCCATCCGTGAGTGGCCTACACCAACAACCGTCGGCCATGTAAGGAGTTTTCATGGCCTAGCTAGCTTCTATAGGAGGTTTGTGAGGGACTTCAGTACGGTGGCCTCACCTCTTACAGCCGTGATAAAGAAGAATGTGCCATTCTCATGGGGTCCAGCGCAAGAATCAGCTTTCAAACTGCTCAAAGAAAGGCTTACACAGGCGCCGGTTCTGGCCTTACCCGACTTTGAAGAGGTCTTTGAGGTAGAGTGTGATGCGTCCGGCATAGGGATTGGAGCTGTGTTACACCAGAGGAAGAAACCAGTGGCCTTCTTCAGTGAAAAGCTCAGTGGTGCTTCCTTGAATTACCCAACCTACGACAAAGAATTGTATGCATTGGTGCGAGCACTAGAGACATGGCAGCATTACTTGTTGTCCAAGGAGTTCATCATCCATACTGATCACGAGACACTTAAGCACCTGAGAGGTCAGACTTCACTCAAGAGGAGACATGCTAAGTGGTTGGAGTTTGTAGAGACATTTCCCTATGTAATCAAGTACAAGAAGGGAAAGGAGAATGTTGTAGCTGATGCCTTGTCAAGAAGGCATGCCCTGATAGCTACCATGGAGGCTAAGGTTCTAGGATTTGAACACATCAAGGATCTATATAAAGATGATCCAGAACTAGGAGAGGCTTACCAAGCCTGTGGAAGAGGAGCATTCGGATCCTACTATCTTCAAGAAGGGTTCCTGTTCCGAGACAAGAGGCTGTGCATTCCTCAGTGCTCAATGCGTGAGCTACTGCTTAAGGAGGCGCATGGAGGTGGTCTTATGGGCCATTTTGGAGTGGACAAGACACTAGCTGTGGTGGCTGATCACTTCTTCTGGCCGCACCTCAAGAGAGACGTTGAAAGGCATTGTGCAAGATGTGTAACTTGTCACAAAGCAAAATCCAGGTTACACCCTCATGGACTTTATCTACCTTTACCTATTCCTAACGCACCATGGGTGGATATTTCTATGGACTTTGTGCTAGGGTTGCCTAAGATCAAACACAAAGACTCTGTCTTTGTTGTTGTGGATCGATTTTCTAAGATGGCTCACTTCATTCCATGTGACAAAACCAATGATGCCACACAAGTTGCTGATCTATTCTTCAAGGAGGTGGTGCGTTTACATGGTATACCAAGGACCATAGTATCTGACCGAGACACAAAATTCTTGAGCCATTTCTGGAAGACATTGTGGAAGAAGCTCGGGACAAAACTCCTATTCTCCACAACCTGCCACCCTCAAACGGATGGTCAAACCGAAGTGGTAAACCGTACCTTATCTACTTTACTTAGGGTAACTCTTGGCAGGAACTTAAGCACATGGTTAGATTGTTTGCCTTTCATTGAGTTTGCCTATAACCATGCTACACATTCTGCTACCAAAATGTCTCCATTTGAAATTGTGTATGGTTTTAATCCACTAACACCTCTTGATTTGTCGCCAATTCCCCAAGTTGAGCAAGTTAATCTAGATGGTCTCAGGAAAGGAGAGTTTGTTAAGAAGCTACACCAGAAAGCAAGAGCCAACATTCTTAAGAAGACTGAAGAGTACAAGAGGCGAGCAGACAAGGGTCGCAAGGAGTTAGTCTTTGAACCAGGAGAGTGGGTTTGGCTCCACATGAGACCTGAGAGGTTTCCACAGAAGAGGAGCTCGAAGCTGGCGCCTAGGGGAGATGGTCCCTTCAAAGTTCTAGAACGGATCAACAACAATGCCTACAAACTAGAACTCCCGGGTGAGCTCAATATTTCACATAGCTTCAATGTGACTGATTTGTCTCCATATGTTGCAGATGATCCAGTTTTGAGGACAAAACCTTCTGAAGAGGGTGGGAATGATGAGGACATCCAGCCAAGCACCCATCCACAAGCCATTCCTGAGGTCAAGGAAGCACCAATGACTCGATCTAGGACAAGGAGGCTCAGGGAAGGGTTCAACACTGCAGTAGAGAACCTCATGAACTCAATGGAAGTTGGAGATTACCTCAAGAACGAGCCCAAGAAGCGAGAGGCAATAGAAGACTTGGGCTGTGTAAGCAATATGGATAACACAGGCGATTTGGACTGTGTAAGCGACGTGGATAACACAGGAGGCGTGGACTGTGTAAGCAACAAGGAAGCTGGACCTTCTACGCGTCTAGGAGAACCATGGGCCGGACTATGCCAAGTCTTTACCATCCGGCTCGGCCCATGCTAAGTCCGAGAGTTGGTGGACTCTCTTGCACTCTTTTTCCCTTGGGTGGTTTTATCCCAAAGTGGTTTTACTCCCAAGGTTTTTAACGAGGCAAGTCGGCCCACCCACACCATAACTCAAGGCTTGGCCGCCAAGGAAGGAATTACACACTTTCCTTTTCTGTGTAACTCGGCGATTCTCATTCATGGCCGAGATATTTGTTTTTCCTTTTTGTTCTTCTTTGTTTCTGTACTTAAACAACTTTGTATTATTGTGTTAGATACCTTTTGAATTATCAATAAACCCTTAAGCGATTTTCGCCTTTTTCTTGAACAGCCACCGCTTGTTCTTGTTTGCTTGTTGTTCCTTGTGTGTGATTCACAAAGAAGACAAGTGTCTGTGCAGTATCAGAGACCCGTTCATCATCTCTGTGGTGCCTTCGATCCACCAGCCCTACCACCCACTGATTCAACAGGAGAGAGCGTCAAAGCCAGCCTGTTCGATCCCATCTCTTACACACGACCATCCCTTGAGTAACAGGAGAGAGCGACAAAGCCAACCTGTTTCTTCCATCAACCACCGAGTGAGGCTCTGTCCATCTGAGTCTTACATCACTCATGCACACTTCATGGACGAAATTTGTCTTCATGGGCTTGTGGAAATGTATCCTGGATGCCAAACATAAGTCTGCAAGCATCCAATCCAATTGGGCCTAACAATCTTCAAGTAATGCACCAGGTTGACCCATTTTGGAAACTGAGCGGTATCTTTCTGATCCGTTGAACTTTTCCTCTGTTCTTGGGCTTTCTGGAAAGATAAGAGATCCAGGAAGATGCTCCAATTAGTTTCATGTCGAGATTGTACCTGAGCTGGGCTGTGTGACTCAATCTTTGGCTCAGTCGCGCAAAAGGTGCTAAAGCAGAACCATCGGTTTGTAAAATTCATATCTTTTACGTCTGGACCTGTTTTGAGATGAATCCAATTGTAGGAGCTTCTATGATGAATCAGGATTCCAGGAAAATTTGGTTTATATCTTGATTCTTTCTGGTTCGTTCTGGAACCTCCTTTGAACACTCGCATATCGGAATCGCGTAAGCTTGAGTTCACCTGGATTGAAAGTTGCATAACTTCTTTACCAGAACTCTGATTGGACTGATTCAACTTCGATGAGTTCTCAATATGAGGTGAGAATGTAATACAGGTGGTGTTTGGCCGAATGGAAAGACCTTCATTTGTTGTTTTGAAGTTGCAATCAGGTGGCTCTTCCTTTGGCTTCATAACCGGTTATGTCCATTTGCTTGAATCATGAGATGAGCTAGTTATGATCATATCGCACTCTCCCTCTTGAAAAAGTTTTGTCCTCAAAATTGTAAAAGCTTGAGTTGGAAAGTTTCGAAGTGAATCTTGTGGTTTTTCCTTGATTAGCATGGAATATATGACTCCATCTTGTTGATATCTTGCAGAAACCAGCTTTTTTTGTTGCACATCTTCCTCAGCCTTATTCTGGACACTTGGTGATCTCTTCTGGATGGTTAGATCTCCCTTAGATTGTATATCCAAATTCTTCTCTGATAATGATGATGAAGAACCAGGAACCTCTCCCTCTTCTTTTGACTTGATCTCTCCATTAAGTTGTTGTTCTTGAATGGGAATAGTTGGCTTGGCTTTATTACTCAGATTAGGGACCGTCTTCTTTATTGGCTGCAACACAGCCTGGATAATCTCCTGCATCCCTGTTATTAGCTCCTTCTTCAGCTTCACAAAATGTTCCTCTAGGAGATAATTGTTGGGAACAAAATGTTTCCTCATGAGAACTTTCATCTCAGCCCATGTATCAACGAGATGTCTTCCGCTTCTAATTCTCCTTGTCTCCAACCTATCCCACCAAGTATTTGCATAACCACGAAATGCAAAGGTTGCAACTCGTATCTTCTTATGATCAGAAAAATTATTGCCATCAAAAATGAGATCAATATTTTTCTCTCATTCTAGATATGCAACTGGATCGTCATCTCCATAGAACGTTGGAACCTTCAACCCACTCATTTTTTTTTCAGAAAGAAAGAAGGTAGAAGATGAAAAAGGTATAAGATGAAAAGAAATAATATGAAAGAAAGAAGATGAAAGTGGAGAAAATGAAAGATCAGAAACTACCAAAATCTCAAATGATGCTCTGATACCACTTGATACGATCCTAGACAGGATCAACCCAAAATCGACACTTGAGAGTTGGTAGAAGGATAGGCCTTGCAAACAATCAGATTGCTTCAAGGGATGTGGAGCGAATGGTCACACAAAGGTTGCGGAAAAGCCTTTGATTCATCTCTTGATCTCTTCAGGATATTACACACCAAAAGAAATCAAGGATTTTGCTGGATATTACACACCAACAAGATGATCTAGAAATTCAGAAAGGGTTTTTGATAAAAAATCTAGATGATTTCGAAATGGAAGAGTACAAGAGAATTAAGTAGAGTTCAGAAGATGGCTTGCATGAAGAGCAAGCATTAAATGGCCTAGGAACTCAACAAAACACTTAATACAAGTTGAAATTCGAAACTTGGCTCTCATGCACACTTCATGGACGAAATTTGTCTTCATGGGCTTGTGGAAATGTATCCTGGATGCCAAACATAAGTCTGCAAGCATCCAATCCAATTGGGCCTAACAATCTTCAAGTAATGCACCAGGTTGACCCATTTTGGAAACTGAGCGGTATCTTTCTGATCCGTTGAACTTTTCCTCTGTTCTTGGGCTTGCTGGAAAGATAAGAGATCCAGGAAGACGCTCCAATTAGTTTCATGTCGAGATTGTACCTGAGCTGGGCTGTGTGACTCAATCTTTGGCTCAGTCGCGCAAAAGGTGCTAAAGCAGAACCATCGGTTTGTAAAATTCATATCTTTTACGTCTGGACCTGTTTTGAGATGAATCCAATTGTAGGAGCTTCTATGATGGATCAGGATTCCAGGAAAATTTGGTTTATATCTTGATTCTTTCTGGTTCGTTCTGGAACCTCCTTTGAACACTCGCATATCGGAATCGCGTAAGCTTGAGTTCACCTGGATTGAAAGTTGCATAACTTCTTTACCAGAACTCTGATTGGACTGATTCAACTTCGATGAGTTCTCAATATGAGGTGAGAATGTAATACAGGTGGTGTTTGGCTGAATGGAAAGACCTTCATTTGTTGTTTTGAAGTTGCAATCAGGTGGCTCTTCCTTTGGCTTCATAACCGGTTCTGTCCATTTGCTTGAATCATGAGATGAGCTAGTTATGATCATATCAATTACTTTATCATTATTTTTTCCGTCTTAATAAATTTCCTTTTATTAAACTAATACCAAAAAGAAATTGTGAATATCACGACATAGAGAAGCCAGAGGCGAGCAAGTTTCAAATTTCCATATTTTGTTTTGTGGCTACGAATGAAGTTGACGCAAGGGGAGGGAGAAGAAGCGAAGTCGACCTTCTGATTTTGATGCTTTGAATTAAAGTGGGATCCAATAAAAAATATGATAATAATAAGGAAAATATGATTTTATTTTGAATAAAAGGAGGAATTGCAGCCAAGTTATCCTATATATTAGGCGTGGGTGAAAAATCCGGAACCGAAATACCGAACCAAAAAAGAGAAATTAAACTCGAATCCGAACCGACAAAATATCCGAATGGGTCCTAAACCTCTATATCTGAAGAACCGGAATCGAACCCAAACCGAACCGAGAACCGAAGGGGTACCCAAAATATCTATATGAACTACAATTATATATCCAAAATATTAATTATATTTAGACTTAATATAACAGAATTATCCAAAATTATAATTACAAAACCAAATATATTGGTTAGTTTTAAACCAAAATAGCTAAAATATATGAAATAAACGAATATGCGAAGTTTCTTGCTATATTTGTCTAAATTTAACAAATTTTTGTTTAAATTAACCAATTTTTATTTTTGTTTTATGATTTTCTGGATACATGGATCCGAATCGAACCCTAATGGAACCGAATCGAACCCAAACCAAAATTATAAATTACTCGAATAGGTCTTATATTCATGGACCCAAAAATCTGAATGACTCGAACTGAACCCGAACGCCCAAACCTACTTTATATATAAATCAGAAATGAAAAATAGAAAACAGAGCATCCCTCTCCATATGACACGTCATTTTTCAGATGACGTATCTTTGTCAAATTTCACAATTTTTTCACAATGAATACATAATTTGACTTTTTGATAATTTACAGATTTACTTTTGTGCTTATAACTGTCCCACAATCTACACCTCTTCTTTAAAAAAAAAACATTAATCCAAGAGATCAACAACAAAAACATGTATTCCTGATCTGGAACTGGATTTGTTGTCTTCTTATAAGTTTATTAATGTAAATTGTTTTTCTTATAATGAGTAATTGGAAAAGACAAAAAACCAGAAACAACTGATCAGCAAGGAAGGCAATCATCAAAGCTGCTTTTGGTACGTATGATATGTAATGTTTTCTGTGTTTTTATTTCTAATCATTTTGAATTTCTCCAAGTATCTATTGAATTTCTTCAGTTTTGTAACATTTCCTCGCCTTGTATTATCTCCAAAATTTAAATTCAGTAATTGGGTTTTCCACAGATTTTGTTGTATGTAATTCTTAGTTTCTGAATCGTGATAGATTTCGGGAAAAGAAGATATTGGTGGCAGTAGAGAAAAATATTACCAAAGTTGACACCATTGTATGAAGCAAGATCTCTACCGGTATCTATATAATATTATAGGTATCATCTTGCTACATAACTTTTCCACATATCAACGTTTCCTACACTTATCTGGGAAAAATGGAAGAGGTGGAATATGGAGATTGAATGCTGGTGAAAGTGAATAGGGTGATCTGATTAGTGCCACGTACTAATTAGTGCCACGCCTCCTTTATACACATATCAACGTTTCCTACACTTATCTACTTTTTATTTTGTCAGCTTAAATCTGGCAAAATGTGGAATATGGAGATTGAATGCTGCTCAATGTAAGGTCGGTCTCTTACATCTTGATCTCTATCCAGAAAAGAGCTTTAAAAATTACTTTGTAAGGCTCCCTAGCTTCAGGCCCTTAACGTGGGAGCGAAAGCATCAGATTTCTCTGCCAAATAGTGCTCAAGCATGTCTTCTCATCATTTGTATCAAATAAACGAATATGATCCTTGTGAAACATTGCTTGTTTATGGGATAACAACGTGTAAACCAAACATAAATACCATTTTACTTTCAAAGTCTCCATCTTCAAAGTCAATGTCTTCATCATCTTCCTCCTCAGGTTCTTGATAAGCAGCGACACTGTTCCTCTCTGAAAATGGCACAAGACAGATGGTTAACAACAATGGTATATGTTTTCAAAAAGACGTTGCAACAAGATTCTGATCATTGATCTGCGCTAATTAGTTAACGAAAATGAGAAATACCACTCTGCCACTCTCGAACCACTGTCTTCTTGTAAGCTTCTTCTCCTTGGGTGCCGTGAGACAAGACTCCGGCATCAGCCTTGTTTATTCACGGCCACAAATTTAATATTAATAACTCCCGGAAGGCAATAACAATGCCATTCCTGGTGTATAAGAGCTAGGGAACAAGACTGCAGTAAAGGTTACTCACTTGGCCTGCTCAAGTGCAAGATTTGCCTCAAATCTCTTGCGCCATGCCACAAATGTCTCCAGCATAGCAGGTTCTCCATGAGGAATGATTACATGTATCAAAAAATTTAGACAGGAAGAGAGCAAAAGAGAAGGAAGCATAGAAGCAAGACTCGAGGTGCTTTGCAGTTTATACATAAGAAGTACTGATCAGCAACAATATCTCATCCTCTTTGGCATCTTCTTCCTCGGCAGAATCAGCGCCATCATCTTGCTCGTAGTGTTCAGACAACCAGTCCTTCGCTGCTAAGACCAACATATAGATCATGGCCATACCAAGATTCTCAGTTTCCTGTGAAGACGATATCATAAAGTTCTTAGTTCTAATGATAACATACTCATCAAAAACTAAATTGAATTTTTAATAGCACCGAGGGTTTATGATTGAGGAAGTCATTGACGAGAGACCTTTCCATTTTCCTCTTAAGGCAACGATAATTATAACAAGCTACAAAGTTGTAAGAGAGATCCGCTACAAGAAAATATCGTTTTTGCGACTGCAACTTGCGACTATATTTGTAGTCCTAACATTTTGCGACTACTTAGAGACACATTTGCGATTATGTTGCGACTACAGTTATATGGTCGTCTATTAGTCGCTAATATACGATCAAAAATTGTTGCAGCCAATTTAGTCACCGATTTACGACTGATTAACGACTATTGTCGAGACCAGAAATATTAGTCGCAACGTAGTCGGTAATTTGGCGACTACGCTGCGTCTGCTGTAAAGGGTCGTATAAAAGTCGCAAATTATTCACTATGTGGGCGACTAATTTGCTACTCCATTTATAGTAGTTACAAAGTCGTTAATTAGTCGTTATTTGTACGACTAATATGTGACTTGTTATTCGTGTCGCAAAGTAGTCGGATATGAGTCGTATCATATAGTATGTTTTTGATTTAGTAATAATAATATAAGATATGTTGGTTATATTTGTTAATAATATTAACTGATTATCAAAACTAATCTATACTTTTAATATTTAATGTGTATAATTTCTTTTCCAACGTCTAATAAACATGTAAAAGTTGCAATATTATAAATTAAATTTTAAGTCGAAGTTAATCCTTAAAATAGAAACCAAACGGTTAACAATCACTACAATGGTTTTAAGAATTCAAAAACTTAAAACTTCATAAGTTCTTAAGAGTTTAGAATAAGAGTGAAGGAGAGTTAGTAACGATCGAGAGCTTGGTGCTCGTTTGAGTACCATGTCGGAAGAGAATGAACGTAACTACACAAAATCAAACAGAGAAATACGTTCAATGTTGTTAATAATTTATATGATCATAAAATTTTCAATATGAAAATTTCAACAAATTCATACATATCCATCAAATTATTCAACTCATCCAAAGTTAAACGATGATAGTCAATAGAAGAAGACATTTCTTTACCTCTAAGCCATGTATTCCCTAAACAAATAAAATATATATTCTTATAATTTTGTTCTATATTAATGTCTTGCTCATATTTTATTGAAAACATGTTTAACATACCGCAAAATCTTTCGATCCAGAAAAATGGGAGTAAAACAAACAAATGCTTGTCATGAATTTGTTGAAAATGCCTGGATAACCTCTCAGCAATTGAGCCATATGCAAAGCATTCTATAGTCCTCTTCCTTGAATTCCAGCAACGTTATTTAGTAAAGTTAATAAGGTGATTATAAAACTCTGAAACTTAACTATGTGAATAACTTACTCGGAATCTCTTAGCGTGAATTGGACTTTAGCGTGGGTACGTGAATACGAATATACCTCTAAAGAGTGATCTTTCCATTCAAGCTTTCCAACCCATGTTATAGCACCAACAACATCTATAGGAAAAAAATCATTTAAATATAAGTTAACCTAAAAGAAAAAACCACAATTTTACAGTATTTGATGATAGATTTTTCATCTTAATCTAATAATAACGAACTGTAAACAACACTTAACAATTGAATATTTACCTAAAACCAACCCATCATTAATTCATTGGATTGGTTTGATGCCCAAGAGGTCATCCAAAGTTGGAGGATCGAAGTTCTGAGTGATTTTTGTCTAGTCAATGATATAAATATCCTTAAAAGTTGGACACACTCTCTCATACTTTGGCCCTAACGAAACCCTAAAATCAGAAAAATTAACCACAAACCTTCTTTCGGTAAAATAAAAAGGAACTTTCAGGAGTTATTTCCATACGCCACGGCTTGAATCCAACTTTCATGTTGATTATAAAAAATTTAATATTAGTTTTGAATAACCAAATGTTACAAAAAGAAGTACCAAATAAATCTCTTGGATTTGTGGGTGTTATCTATAAAAACAAATGAAAGGATTATAAAGAAAGACAGATGTGTTAATTAATTAGAAGAAGAATACCTCTTCATCGGACAAAATTAATTCCAAGAGAGCATCATAGTGAGTAAAATACCACGCCATCAAAACTTTCGCTATAACATTCCAGCGAGTATCCCTCAAACTAATATTATCAATTTTGTGAAATTGTGAGTTTTCATAATCACATGTTATAAACGGATTCATTTTGTTGATATCTCTTTCAATATCAGAGAATGAAAGCGAAGAGGTAGGAGAACAAAGTGAAGAGTTTATAGGCTTTTTTAAATAAATAATTGGTAATATTTTAAATCGATTTGAATCAATTGCAACTTTCCAATAAAGTCAACTTACTAGTTTTGGGATTTTCTATAATATTTACCAAGTCCATCTTTTATAAATCAATCTTGATAGTAACGATATTTGTGTATACTAGTAACAAAGCCGGTAATTTTTCATATGTTTTTGATTTTGTAATAATAATATAAGATAGTTTGGTTATATTTGCTAATAATTTATAGACTGGATATCAAAGCTAATATTTTCTTAAACTAAATGTAATTTCCAAAATCTTTAAAATTATATTTTTTGGTAAAATAAAATTTTAGTATAATTAATTATTCTTTACGAAAATTTTCTTTCTAAAGTACACTAACCAAATATAGTTTGCATTTGACATCAGAAAAACAAACGTACATTATATAGTTGCCTAAAATCCGAAAGTAAAAGTATCAAATTAAAGCTACAAATCTACAAGTTCACATAGATCACTTAATCCACAATAAACAAAAGAAGTTTTTAATAATTATCCAACAACTTAAGATAGACAAATTAGTTAATAGAACCACAACATCAGATTTTCATTTGGGTCATATTCTTGTGGTATTGCGATATACCATGGATTTTAGGGATTTTAACCATGGTATATGTGTTATTTATCGAGTCTTTTACTATGTTTTAGAGTCTTTTCAGGTGTTTATTAGGTACAAGCACATTTGGAGCATATTTGGTGATTTTGGCACTTTCTGGAGCTAATTGGAGTATTTGGCCGAGAGATAGAGTTCACTGTTGATATTTCCGAGCTGCAACGATCGTCACACTTATGGCATCGATCGTTGCACCAGCGAGATGGGCCAAACGACGGTTTAATGAAGAATGATGAAATTGCAATTTTGCCCAGAAGTTCCTGATATTTACAAAGAAGCCCCAAAACGTGTTTTAGGATTATAATTAGGTTTTACAGCCACTTGTTAGGCGACGCTTTGACAAGCTTTTCTAACGTTAAGTTTTACTCAGAGAGAGTTGAGGGGCTGATCCTGATCTCAAAAGAGACTTGATTTTGAACCCCAGTTCTTATTTGATTATATGATATTTGGTTTTCTACTTATGATATCTTCTGTCTCGATGAATATGTCTGAGTAGATCACCTATTAGGTTGAAGGATTCTCATTAAGGATTTCAGAGAATTATAGTTTAATTAATCTGTAGAGATTCATATCTGCTAGTTCTTTATCTAAGTTGTTCTTAATGCTAAATCTGAAGTAGCTAATCAGAGTTATGATGTTAGGTTGATTAATTCAGCGGAAGTTGGTTAATTTAACTGGAAAGAACCTAGATAAGCAATTGAACTATTCGCAAACGGAAGTTTGGTTCAGGTTAATTGTGAACATATCAAACTCGGGAATAATGCTAGTTTAATCTGTTAGTTCTCGCAAACGAAAGTTTGGTTTGCTGCACTTAGGCTTAGAGAATTATCGCAAAAGAATTTGGTTAATTCTATATCAGTGTTTGAGTTCTAGAACAGTTATTGATTAGATCTAGATAGATTGATTGCTTGCGTTCCTGATTTCCTGAGAACTCCTGAAACCTAACGCTTTGCCTTCTTGCTTACAAACTCACTTGATTTACTTTGCTATTTCGTTTACTGTTTTCACATCTGCTTCGCTTAATTTAATCTGAACTACAAATAATCTATTGTGTGACTGAGAGTCCTTGTGGGATTCGATACCTTATATACTACGATTGCATTAACTGTGCACTTGCAGTAGAATAGGGATAAAACTATACACCTATCAAGTTTTTGGCGCCGTTGCCGGGGACTCTTTGAGTTCACCGATAGATTTAGTATTAGGATTTATACTAAGCATTCTTTTAATTTTCTTGTTTACTCACGTTTTTGATTTTTGGATTCGCAGGGATTCGCACTGCATCGATCGTTGCCACCCTGCATCGATCGACACAAGGCGAGAACAGAGATGCTGAGATCTGAGACGTTCAATAGGTTCTGCGCCATGGAGCCTGTGATTTTGATTCGCGGTGAAAACGGCGTTTTACGAGACCAAGAGGGTCACATATGCAACGCAAAAGGTCAGAAAATAGATGGGGAAGGAAACCCCATCTTACCAGATTACCATGTATTGGTTGGGCAAGTAGCTGAGATGCAGAATAAGATAGATGACATCCACGACATCTTACTTAGGGAGAGACAGTTCCGAACAGAGGCAAAAACTGATAAATTTGCAGAGGTACACTATATGGCTGGAGCCGACTCTTATGGACATACATTGGGACATCAGCAGAGACAAGGTTCTAGGCATGCTCAAGGATCAAGAGACCATAATTATACTTCCTATCTGGCACCTCCTACACAAAGGAGCAAACTAGAGATGATGATAGAACAATCAATTGAAAAGCAACAGCAGAACACAGCTTCTTTCAGCTCGAAGCTAGAGAACCTGTACACTAATTTGAACGAGAAATTTGAATCCTTGAACACTCGTATGAAGCAGCTGGACACACAGATGGATCAAGTTTCAAGTTCTACCCCAAGGAAGGATTTTCAAGAAGCTCATGCCAGCAACATTCCCATTGTTGGAATTGTGTCCAGTAATCTCGGTACTGTCTCTAGAAAGTAAGAGTATGTCAATGATCAGACATAAGTCATATAATACTGGGGGTCATGATGGCTTGCTAGAGTCCGCTCATGATCTATAAGTCTTGGACTTATTGCCTTTATTATATGATCCCATATGGGTCACACGCCTAAGCTAACAGGAAAATGTGTAGGAACGGTTTAGCAGAAGTACGGTAAAAGTGCTAGGCATTTACTGTACTTAGAGAGAATAAAACGGTTTAGGCACTGTGTGTCGATCGATACACAAGGGGTATCGGTCGACACAGTGCGCGAATGCCGTCTAGTTAATTGGTGTTTGGGCCAAATGGCCCAAACGGAATCAGACAAGTTTTATAAGGTAAAACTCGAGTTTCTGGACAATTAACCCTAGCCCCAGCCGAAATCTCTCTCTCTCTTTTGCGCCGAGCTCCTAGTGGTCTAGCAGCTGTTTCCTGTGATCGCGTGTGTGAACCTTTGGAGGATTCATCCCTCGGTGTTTCTCTGATCTCAGACATACCATCAATTCCGCTGCAAACAGGTATAAGGTGAGATCATCATTTGTTTCTATTCTGAGAAGAACCTAGATCGCATGTTTAGGTTGATATGAATCTAAGAATTGAATCAGGATCAACTAAACAATCCTTCAGTGGTATCAGAGCCATTGGTTCTGGTTTTTCTTGTTTAGATTCATGTTTAGGATTGTTTTTCTTGTTTAAAAGTGTTTTGAATCAACTACTGATAAGAGAAAAACATTTAAGTAACAAGAATTGAAATCTAAACACATGAAAAATCGCATGATCAAACTATATTGATTTGGTATGCGATCTGATCCGAGAGAATGAGAATCGGCTGGGATTGCATGTATCAATCGATACGATCGCATGGATCGGTCGATACAATTCGAAGATCGCATGGATCGATCGATACGATCGCATGGATCGGTCGATACAGCCTATCGGCTAACCCTGTTAACGCGTGAAAGCATCGATCGATGCAGGATCGATGGAGGTTCGATATTGGTGCATCGACCGATGCGGTTGGTGCACATCGATCGCCACGGTTAGGGTTTTGGCTCGGTTCAGTGCATGCGTGAGAGCATCGATCGATACAGGATCGATGCACGATCGATGCAGGATCGATGCTGAGAGCATCGACCGATGTGGTTGATGGATCGATCGACACGGTTGGTTCATCGATCGACATGGTTGGTTTAAAGGCTCGGTTTAATTTTGATTAAAATTAATTCGTCCTGGTTTAATAAACAGATTTAATAATTTTATTAAGTCTGGTTAAACCGGGATAAGAAATCCAATGTCGAAAGAATTATTGGATTTAGTGCATAAACCAGGATTTTCTAATTTGATTTGGTTGGACCAAATAAATTGAGAAAATCCGGTTTAGTAAATAACCGGTTGACAATTGTGGTCATCGTAGTAATTAAAATTTGGTTAGACCAATTTTAATGAACCAGACCGGTTATGTCATTTAATTGGACAATTGGGTCATGTCTTGGACATGGACCAATTCTTGGGCCTCGGGCCGAGAAGTTAAAACAATTGGGCCAATTATTTGAGTCTTTCTTCAGATTAATTTAAAATTTATTTTATAAAATTATAAAGTCAATTTTAAATTAAAGTTTCCGAAATTTTGAAATTAGAAAGTTTCTTAAATTAGAAGTTTCTGGATTTGCGGGTTTTGGATTTTAAAGAAATTTCTAAAGTTAGAAAGTTTCCGTTTTTAGAAAGTTTCCAATTTTAGAAAGTTTCCAAAATAGTAGGTTTCCAAAAATGGAAAGTTTCCCGAAATAGTAATCTTCTATTTTGGGAATGAATTTTTTAAATAAACCTACGAACCTCAAATAATATCAAGCATTGGATGTCTTGTCCATTCTATGTCAGCTGTCGAAGCCCATTCAATTGTATTCATGGCCTTACAGTGTGAGGGTGTCTGCTTTTGCGTGGATAAGACGGTTTGTGATTCATAAATGTCATTGGGAGTCCCAGACATTAATGATTACATGACTGTATAGTCTGGTTTTCTTGACTGGGCCATCGGGAGTCCCGGGCCTTGAGACATCAGAGTGAATTGGGCCTCGGGCCCAGATTCACAACCAAGAGTTATATCACGGATATAATTAGCCGATATAGGGCTTACCGATATAAGCTAAGGTTTGGTGACGGCCAGTGGCCCACTTTAATCTTAGTTATATGTGGATCTTGGAATCATTATATTCTATTGAGGGTAACTGATGTTATTGAATATAATGCATGATTAATCATATTAAATTTAATACGAGATTAATCATATTGAACATATTAACTAAAATCCTTTTATCTTAATTTTCAGTTATGACTAGCACAAACAATCAAAACACTTTCTCGATCCGGTCTGTCCTTAAGATGGACAAGCTGAACGGATAAAATTTCTTGACTTGGTCGCGGAACCTGAGGCTAGTCCTCAGACAGGAGAGAAAGGACTATGTCCTTGAGAGAGCTCTCCCCGTGAGGATCGGTTCCAATGCTTCTCATGCAGTATATGATGCTTGGAATAAGCATTATAATGATGCGGTAGATGTGCGTGGTCTGATATTGGCTAGCATGGACTCAGACTTGCGGAAGCAATATGAGAACATGGAGTCGCCAATAGAGATGATCAGCAACCTGAAATCGCGGCTGGGAGGCTTAGGGTTGGGGAGAGTATGTCAGTGATCAGACATAAGTCATACAATACTGGGGTTCATGATGGCTTGCTAGAGTCCGCTCATGATCTATAAGTCTCGGACTTATTGCTTTTATTGTATGATCCCATATGGGTCACACGCTTAAGCTAGCAGGAAATAATGTTGAAAGGCATAGCAGAAGTACGACAAAAGTGCTAGGCATTTGTCGTACTAAGAGAGAATGAATAATGGGTCTGATTAAATGGGATTTAATCAGATTGGGCCCAAAAGCCCAAAAGGGAAAGAGAAGGCTTTTAATGTCTAAAAGCCAAGTCTCTTCTCCCCAACCCTAAGCCTCCCAGCCGCGATTTCTCTCCTCTCTCTGGCGCCTCCCTCAGCTTGGTCTAGCAGCCAGTTTCCTGTGATTGCGTGTGTGAGCCTTTGGAGGATCCATCTCTCGGTGTATCTCCCTGATCATTGACCTGTTCTCAATTCCGCTGCAAACAAACAGGTAAAAGGTGAGATCATAATGTTTCTAAATAAGAACACCTAGATCTGATGCATGTTTAGGTTGATATCAATATGAGAATTGAATCAGGATCAACCGAAACTTCCAACAGTGGTATCAGAGCCATTGGTTCTTAGGTTTCTTGTTTTAGATTCATTGTTTAGGTTGTTTAATCTGTTTAGATGTGTTTTGAATCCATTACTGATAAGAAAAACACATAAGAAACTGAATTAAATCCTGAACAAACACTTGAATCACAAAACCGAGCTATATGACTCGGGTTTTGTTGATTGGCCAAGGGTGATCGACCGGCTTGGCCGGTTAGTGATCACGGCCGAGAGACCGGGCGGGCAAAGATGGCCGGTCGGACGGAGCGATCGCGGGTCGGACGCACGATGGTCGGATCGGATCGGTTCATACGATCGCGATCGATCGTCGCGTCACGACCGATCACTCGTCCCGATCGCGTCCCAGCCGAGCGTCCATACGGTCGCGTGCGTCCGTCCGGTGAGCCGTCCCTGTCCCGTCCCGAACGTCCAGCTGGTCTCGTCCCGACCGTCCTCGATCTCGGATCGACCGGCTCGCGGCTGAGCGGCTGGATGTGAGTTTCTTGGATGGAAACTAGGTCACGACCAACTCGGTTTGGTTCGTGACCAATTCGGTTCGGTTTAAAACTTGATTAAAATCAACGTTTCGGTTTAATAAACAGGTTTAATAATTTTATTAAATCTGGTTAAACCGGAATAAGAAATCCAATGTCGAAAGAAATATTGGATTTAGTGCCTAAACCAGGAATTTCTAATTTGATTTGGTTGGACCAAATAAATTGAGAAATTCCGGTTTAGTAAATAACCGGTTGACAATTGTGGTCATCGTAGTAATTAAAACTTGGTTAGACCAGTTTTAATGAACCAGACCGGTTATGTCAAATAATTGGACAATTGGGTCATGTCTTGGACATGGACCAATTCTTGGGCCTCGGGCCAAGAAGTTAAAACAATTGGGCCAGTTAATTGAGTCTTTCTTCAGATTAATTTAAAATCTATTTTATAAAAAATATAAAGTCGGTTTTAAATTAAAGTTTCCGAAATTTTATAATTAGAAAGTTTCTTAAAATAGAATTTTCTGAATTTGCGGGTTTTGGATTTTAAAGGAGTTTCTAAAGTTAGAAAGTTTCCGGTTTTAGAAAGTTTCCAATTTTAGAAAGTTTCTAAAAATAGTAGGTTTCCATAAATAGAAAGTTTCCCGAAATAGTAATCTTCTATTTTGGGAATGATTTTAATAAACCTACGAACCTCAAACAATATCAAGCGTTGGATGTCTTGTCCAGGCTATGTCAGCTGTCAAAGCCCATTCAATTGCATTCATGGCCTTACAGTGTGAGGATGTCTGCTTTTGCGTGGGTAAGACGGTTTGTGATTCATAAATGTCATTGGGAGTCCCAGACATTAATGATTACATGACTGTATAGTCCGGTTTTCTTGACTAGGCCATCGGGAGTCCCGGGCCTTGAGACATCAGAGTGGATTGGGCCTCGGGCCCAGATTCACAACCAAGAGTTATATCACGGATATAATTAGCCGATATAGGGCTTACCGATATAAGCTAAGGTTGGGTGACGGCCAGTGGCCCACTTTGATCTTAGTTATATGTGGATCTTGGAATCATTATATTCTATTGAGGGTAACTTATGTTATTGAATATAATGCATGATTAATCATATTATACTTTAATACGAGATTAATCATTTTGAACATATAACTAATAACCTTTTTATTTATATATTTCAGATATGACTACTACAAGCACTCAAAACACATTCTCGATCCGGTCTGTTCTCGAGAAGGAGAAGCTGACTGGAACGAACTTCCTGACATGGTCAAGGAACTTGAGGCTGGTCCTCAAGCAGGAGAAGAAGGATTATGTCCTTCGAGATCCCCTCCCCGAGAGGCCTCTTGCCAATGCTGCCAGGACTCTGCACAATGCTTGGGAAAAGCATTCGTCAGATGAAAATGATGTTTATTGCCTGATGTTGGTGACAATGACTCCAGAGCTGCAAAAGCAGTTCGAAAGTGTGTTGTCTCCAATCGAGATCATGGCAAGCCTGAAATCGCTTTTTCAGGAGCAGGCTAGGACCGAGAGGTTCCAGACAGTTAAGAACCTCTTGGACTGTAAGTTGGCTGCGAATGCGGCAGTGAGTCCTCATGTGTTGAAGATGATGGGTTATCTCGATCATCTTCACAAACTCGACTGCCCAATCAGCCAGGAACTTGCCTGCGACATCATTCTGCAGTCTTTACCTGCAAGCTATGATCAGTTCATTCTGAACTTTAACATGCATGGCTTGAGTAAGACACTGCCTGAGCTTCACGGAATGCTCAAGACTGCAGAGCCCAACTTGAAGAAAACCGCCAAGGACCCCAATGTACTTATGGTACAAAAGGGCAAGGGGTTTAAGAAGTCTTCTGCTAAGGATAAGGGAAAGGCCAAGGGTGTCCAAGTCGCGGACAAGGACACGCCAAAGCCCAAGCCCAAGTCCAAGGCTGGGCCTACTGACATGTGCAGGTTCTGCAAAGAACTGGGGCATTGGAGAAGAGATTGCAAGAAATTCCAGGAAGGTCTAAAGGAATTAAAGAAGAAGACTTTCGAGACTTCTTCATCAGGTATTTTTGTTATAGAAGTTAATACAACTACTTCTGATAATACCTCATGGGTCATGGATACTGGTTGTGGGGCTCATATTTGTACTAATATGCAGGCACTCAGCAACAGTAGAAGGCTGAAGCAAGGACAAGTGGAACTACGAGTTGGGAATGGAGCGAAAGTTTCAGCACTAGCTGTAGGAACTTACTTGTTGTCTTTACCTTCGGGATTGATTTTAGAACTTAATAATTGTTATTTTGTACCTGCTATAAGCAGAAATATTATTTCAATTTCTTTGTTGGATTTGGAAGGTTATGATTTTTCAGTTAAGAATAAATTATGTTCCTTCAATCGCAACAATTTGTTCTATGGTTCTGCCCCTCTTACGAATGGGCTTTACATACTCGATCAATCCGCGCCAATTTATAACATTAATACAAAACGGTTTAAACCTAATGAGGAAAACCGAACGTTTCTATGGCATTGTCGTTTAGGGCACATCAGCGAGAAACGCATCAAGAGGCTCCATTCGAATGGACTTCTTGGCTCATTTGACTTTGAGTCATGTGAGAAATGCGAATCCTGCATGATGGGCAAAATGACACGGGCCCCCTTTAATAAACCTAACGAGAGGGCCAGTGACTTATTGGGCCTGATACACACTGATGTGTGTGGCCCAATGTCCACTAATGCAAGAGGAAACTATCAGTACTTCATTACCTTCACTGATGATTTCAGTAGGTATGGATATGTTTATTTGATGAAACATAAGTCTGAATCTTTTGAGAAGTTCAGAGAATTCCAAAATGAAGTACAGAACCAACTTGGCAAAAGCATTAAGGCTCTTCGGTCCGACCGAGGAGGAGAATACTTAAGCCAAGAATTCAGTGATCATCTGAGAGAGTGTGGGATCGTATCCCAACTCACTCCTCCTGGAACACCTCAATGGAATGGTGTGTCTGAGAGGAGAAATCGGACCTTATTGGATATGGTTCGATCTATGATGAGTCACACAGACCTTCCAATATCCCTTTGGGGATATGCTCTGCTAACAGCAGTGTTCACTCTAAATAGAGCGCCATCAAAAGCAGTAGCAAAGACACCGTATGAATTATGGACTGGAGAAGCTCCAGTGCTGTCTTATCTAAGAATTTGGGGTTGTGAAGCCTATGTTAAGAGATTAATCTCAGATAAGCTTACACCAAAATCTGATAAATGCTACTTCATTGGTTATCCACGGGAAACCAAGGCTTATTACTTCTATCTACGTTCCGAGAACAAGATCTTTGTTGCCCGGGATTGTAACTTTCTTGAGAGAGAATTTCTCTCTAAGAAAGACAGTGGGAGTAAGGTACTGCTTGAAGAAATTCAAGATGAACAGGATACTGCTCAACCTAATGAGGAAGAGCAGCATGAGGATCTACAAGAAATTGTAGAGCCTGAACCTGTAGTACCTGAAGTTCGAAGATCCGGGAGGATCCGTCACGAACCCGAGAGATATCAGGGATTCCTCGTGACTGACTGTCATGATCTTTTGATCATTGATGGTGATGAACCTTCGAACTTCAATCAAGCCATGATGGGCCCAGATTCCTCTAAGTGGCGCAAGGCCACTGATTCCGAAATGGACTCCATGTCGGTCAACCAAGTCTTTTCGTTGGTTGACTTACCCGCTGGTGTAAAAGCCATCGAGTGCAAATGGATCTTCAAGAAGAAGATTGACGTGGATGGAAATGTCCAGATTTATAAAGCCAGGTTGGTGGCAAAAGGTTTCAGACAAGTTCACGGTGTGGACTACGATGAAACCTATTCACCGGTGGCTATGATGAAATCTATTCGGATTCTACTAGCAACTGCAGCTTTTCATGATTATGAAATTTGGCAGATGGACGTGAAAACCGCCTTCCTGAATGGTATTCTGGAAGAGGATGTGTATATGACGCAACCTGACGGTTACATAGATCCAAAGAATGCTGGGAAAGTATGCAAGCTTCATAAATCCATTTATGGATTGAAGCAAGCATCGAGGAGCTGGAATCTTCGTTTTGATGAAGCGATCAAGCAATTTGACTTTATCAGAAACGAAGAAGAACAATGCGTGTATAAGAAAACTAGTGGGAGCAAAATCGTTTTTCTTATTCTGTATGTTGATGACATACTGCTTCTCGGAAACGACGTTCCAATGCTGAAGTCTGTAAAAGACTGGCTTGGAAGTTGTTTTTCCATGAAAGACATGGGTGAAACCGCATACGTTCTTGGAATTAGGATCTATCGGGATAGACCTAAGAGGCTGATAGGCTTGTGTCAAGACTCATACATTGACAAAGTCCTACAAAGATTCAGCATGAAAGATTCCAAGAAGGGCTTCACGCCAATGGTACATGGCACAACGCTAAGCAAGAAGCAGAGCCCTACGTCGGCTGCTGAGCTTGAGCGCATGAAGAATATTCCTTATGCATCTGCAATAGGATCTGTCATGTATGCCATGATCTTTACTCGTCCTGATGTTGCTTACGCATTGAGCATGACGAGTAGATACCAGTCAAATCCAGGTGAAAACCATTGGATTGCCGTAAAGAACATCTTGAAGTATCTAAGACATACTAAGGATAAGTTCTTAGTGTACGGTGGAAGTGATGTGCTTAAAGTCAGTGGATTCACGGACGCAAGTTTCCAGACAGACACAGATGATTTCCGGTCACAGTCCGGTTATGTCTTTTGTCTGAATGGCGGTGCAGTAAGTTGGAGAAGCTCCAAGCAGGACACCGTTGCTGATTCCACTACAGAAGCTGAATATATCGCCGCCTCAGAAGCAGCGAAGGAAGCTGTTTGGATACGAAAGTTCATTATGGAACTAGGTGTGATACCAGATGCGGCTGAGCCTCTGGCATTGTTTTGTGACAACAATGGTGCTATAGCTCAGGCAAAGGAACCAAGATCACACCAGAAATCCAAGCATGTTCAAAGAAGATATCACTTGATACGTGACATCATTAATAGAAAGGAAGTCAAGATCAGCCGAGTTCCGACAGATGATAATGTCGCTGATCCGTTGACAAAGCCACTCCCAAGGCCTAAGCTCGAGTTCCTGACTGAAGCTGTAGGCATTAGAAACATTGAAATGTAATCTAAATTTGAGTGGGAGTTTTGTGAGCTTTATTTTAGTTATTTGATATGTTCTTGTAAAACATTATTTTATGTTTTAATGAAATTATTATTTCAAGATTATTTTTAACTGTGATGAAATAATCGTTCCAAAATGATATGAACCATTTTATAGGTCATCGAAGTAAATGATTTGATCTTGAGTCATCGAAGTCATTTAGCTTGATCATGAGATCCTATATTTGATAAATGTTTTATATCA
This sequence comes from Orychophragmus violaceus, assembly GCA_030180135.1. Lineage (NCBI taxonomy): Eukaryota > Viridiplantae > Streptophyta > Magnoliopsida > Brassicales > Brassicaceae > Orychophragmus > Orychophragmus violaceus. Next base: position 46,072,717 of record CM058232.1, read on the forward strand.
TCATGTCCCTAGTCGAAGGTTGTTGAAATTGGAACACCAACAACCGTGTAAGACTGGATTGGTACGTGACTTATGACAAAGTCTCAGTGTGTCATAGATGCTCGGCATCAAAGTCAGTACATAGGTGTATGTTGGGAACATACGACCGGACAAGACCCGCTAATAAGAACTCTTCAGGATATTTATATCTGTGTCATAAGAGATTCTTACTACGACTATAGAGTATAGTCCTTAGACCTGAGTTCGCATGCATGTGACTGCATATGGACTGATGCACTTTGATCATTGTCTAACGCTATCGTTCTGCGATAGCTATAAGGACCTTGTTTGGGTACATCATGAAGTGAGTAGTTTACAGTGATGGAACAAGATGGGATTTGTCCCTCCAATATAAATGGAGTGAATATCTCTAGGCCAATCGGAGATTTGAATACTGGAAAACGCATGGCCATGCTCAAACGGACTTTCCCGAGTCGTTTGGATTGTCAGTATCAAATCAGAGTCCGATGAACAAGATTAGACTTTATAAGGATGACACTAATCTTGCCTTATGACTAATCGAGATATTGAGACGAAAGGGATTATGAATACAGAGATTCCAGTTCAAGTGGGAGATTGTTGGAATTGTGTCCAGCAATCTCTGTACTGTCTCTATAACGTAAGAGTATGTCAGTGATCAGACATAAGTCATACAATACTGGGGTTCATGATGGATTGCTAGAGTCCGCTCATGATCTATAAGTCTCGGACTTATTGCTTTTATTGTATGATCCCATATGGGTCACACGCTTAAGCTAGCAGGAAATAATGTTGAAAGGCATAGCAGAAGTACGACAAAAGTGCTAGGCATTTGTCGTACTAAGAGAGAATGAATAATGGGTCTGATTAAATGGGATTTAATCAGATTGGGCCCAAAAGCCCAAAAGGGAAAGAGAAGGCTTTTAATGTCTAAAAGCCAAGTCTCTTCTCCCCAACCCTAAGCCTCCCAGCCGCGATTTCTCTCCTCTCTCTGGCGCCTCCCTCAGCTTGGTCTAGCAGCCAGTTTCCTGTGATTGCGTGTGTGAGCCTTTGGAGGATCCATCTCTCGGTGTATCTCCCTGATCATTGACCTGTTCTCAATTCCGCTGCAAACAAACAGGTAAAAGGTGAGATCATAATGTTTCTAAATAAGAACACCTAGATCTGATGCATGTTTAGGTTGATATCAATATGAGAATTGAATCAGGATCAACCGAAACTTCCAACAGGTTTGGTGACGGCCAGTGGCCCACTTTAATCTTAGTTATATGTGGATCTTGGAATCATTATATTCTATTGAGGGTAACTGATGTTATTGAATATAATGCATGATTAATCATATTAAATTTAATACGAGATTAATCATATTGAACATATTAACTAAAATCCTTTTATCTTAATTTTCAGTTATGACTAGCACAAACAATCAAAACACTTTCTCGATCCGGTCTGTCCTTAAGATGGACAAGCTGAACGGATAAAATTTCTTGACTTGGTCGCGGAACCTGAGGCTAGTCCTCAGACAGGAGAGAAAGGACTATGTCCTTGAGAGAGCTCTCCCCGTGAGGATCGGTTCCAATGCTTCTCATGCAGTATATGATGCTTGGAATAAGCATTATAATGATGCGGTAGATGTGCGTGGTCTGATATTGGCTAGCATGGACTCAGACTTGCGGAAGCAATATGAGAACATGGAGTCGCCAATAGAGATGATCAGCAACCTGAAATTGAAATTTCAGGAGCAGATAAGGGTGGAGAGATACCAGTTGGTTAAGTCTCTCACTAGCTGCAAGCTACCAAATGATCATCCAGTGAGTCCTCATGTCAGTAAAATGATGGGTTACATTGATAACCTGAGGAAACTGGATTATCCAGTTAGCCAAGAGTTGGCAACTGAGATCATTCTGCAGTCACTGCCGTCAAGCTATGATAAGTTCAGAAGGAACTATATCAAGAAAGGCTTAACGAAGACGATGAATGAACTGCATGATATGCTCAAGACAGTTGAGCCAAACGTGAAGAGTACCCTGTACAATCTCATAAATGAGAAGGGTAGGTTTACTAAACCTAATGCTGACAAGGGTGAAGACAAAGTTGTCCAGATTTTGAATCATGGCAAGCGTGTGTCTTCTGAGCCCGAGTCAGATACCTCTTGCGTTGGTAAGTGCTGCTACTGTAAGGAGACAAGGCATTGGAAGAGAAATTGCATTAAATTCATGGAAGATGATGAGGAATTGAAGTTGATGTATGAGACTACTTCCTCAGGTATTCATGTTATTACTTCAAGTTCTACCTTAAAGGTATTGAATACTGGTTGTGGCACTGATATTTGTGATAATATGCAGAGCCTAAGCAACAGTAGAACGTCCTTAAAGGTATTAGATACTGGTTGTGGCACTGATATTTGTGATAATATGCAGAGCCTAAGCAACAGTAGAACGTTGAAGGAAGGGCAAGTAAAACTACATGTCTGGAAGGAGCTTGGGATGCTGCCTCAGCCGTAGGGTTTTCACTTATAGATCCCTTTTAGGCTTGGTTTTGTATTAAGTAATTGCTACAATGTACCTGTGATAGGTTCTAAGTTTTACCCTATTCTAAAACTGCAAGTGCACAGTATAGTCAATGTAGTATATAGGGTTATCGAATCCACAGGGACACTTGGTCTCAAGAGGATCAAACCGTAGGAATTTATACTAGAAATAAGCAAGTAGTGATTGTAATAAATTGCGGTGCAAGAAAGTAAACAGTAGCAGGAAATCGGTTTGTAAACAATAAACTAAAAGCGTCAAGCCTAGGGTATTCTCAGGAAATCAGACAAGCAGACAAGTTAATCAGTCAGGATCAAATTAAACTCAGTTCTAGAACTCGAATCACGGAAATAGAATTAACCAAATCTCTTTGCGAAAACTCTCTAAGTCTAAGTGCAGTAATCCAAATCTCTTTGCAACTACTAACAGATTAGACAAGCATTAAGTTCAAGTTCGATATGTTCACAATTAAACTAAACCAAATCTCTTTGCGAATAATTCAATTGCTCAACCTAAATAGTTCAGATTTCTAAATCCCACTCTCGTGACGTATTTAGTAACCTAGGATCTAGATTCTAATTGATCAGGTTAGAACTAGCTTTAAGCACAATTTAGTTTGAAGAACATTCTAATCATATGAATCCTAACTGAATTCAACAAGTCTAGCAAGTCATCAAACCCTAACGAGAAACCCTAAACTCAACTATGGATCTACTCAGACATGATTGATGAAAACATAATCATAGAATAAATAGATTGCATATAAGAAATTAAATAAGTAAAGGGGTTCGAAATCTTTTCCAAAATAAATGAATACAAGGAAATAGATCAGCCCCGAAAACTCTAAAAATCTCTTAACTCTAAGTATCAAAGCGTATCTAAATTAAACACCAAAAACTAGTATATATAGGCAAAATCTCGGCTGGGGCTTCTGTGTAAATACTGAAAGTATCTTGGGCTTCTTTGCAAATCTTCAATACTGGTTACGCCGACGCGTACGGCCCATCTCGCGACTGCATCGACCGATGCACAATGCGTGTCGATCGATGCAACATCAAATAATCGAACAGTGAATAAAGCTCTCGGCCAAAACGTCCCAAAATGCCCAAAATGCTCCATATATCTCCAATTAGCTCCAAACCTGATTTAACCTGTAAAAGACTCTAAACTAATACAAAAGACTCTAAAAACACAACTATATCATGGTATAAAGTGGGTAAAAACCATGATATATCAACTCCCCCACACTTAGCCTTTGCTTGCCCTCAAGCAAAACAGAGAACTAAAATGCAGTGAAGAGGTTTGAAAACTCTTCAGAAACTCATTTTGTCATAGAAGCAACAGCATTCAGATTCCCCTTAGTAATCCACATGAAAGAATCAATCCACAGACATCAAGACCAACATGTACTTCCCCCACACTTAGCAGCTGTCCTAAGTAAACGCCACAATCACATTCAAGCATTCAAATTCACCCTACTGACTTCTGCAAATATTTAAGTGCGGTCTCACCTAAGGAGTATCGATCTAAAGGCACATGGATTCTTACCTAGCCAGCTCTAGACCACCATACTATCTTTCTCTAGTCCCTTTCTTCTCTTTCCCTTCTTTAACAACTGATTTTTCCCCACTGGGTATCATTTTATTTTTTTTATCAGTGTTCTTCCCGTTATGGGGTGTACTTTGGACACATTCCATGGATCACATGAGAGATAATAGTGTTTGCTACTATTCCCATGACCACTTCGGAGTTACTAACTCATCCTCAGTTATTTATATTTTTTTTTTTTTTTTTTTTTTTTTTTACTTTACAGAAGGGGAGAAGGGGACTAAATAGGACAGGTTTACAGGCTGTGTCAGAACTAACAGGGAATCCGACATAAAGTATACCAAGCCCTTAGGTGAGAAAATCTAAGTCAGTATTAGGGGTGAAGTCAGTAAAGGATCCTCTGATACCTGAAGTGATATGGGTGTCCTCAGTAGGCTGATCTGTGATGGGGTTTTCTAATAGTCATAGATAGATCTGCAGCTTCATCCCAATGGTCACTTAAGTTCCTGCAAATGCTGCTAATCTCCTCCAAAAATCATTGTTTCCTACTTAAACCAATTTTGACTCGAAAAACAAATTTTGAAAATTTTTAACTGACTCTAAGAAAACAAAAGAAACTAATTAGTAGAACCTCCCCCACACTTAAAACACACTGTCCCCAGTAGTGTCAAGCAAGGGATTGGTTAAAGAAAAGAAAAATTAAAATAGTTGAATGGTTAGTTCTCTCGGGTTTTACCTCTGTCGCAGTCAGGCATCGATCGTTGCACTAGGTGCACCGACCGTTGCTATGCGATTTCTGTTGTAACGATCGACACAAACGTGTGTCGATCGACGCAATACGATTTTCACGAACCCTGCAACCAAAAACTCACCAAACAGAAAATCTAGAAAAAAATACTAAAATCAAAATGCAAAAAAAACGAAAACAGTGGGTTGCCTCCCACTCAGCGCTCTTTTAACGTCAATAGCTTGACGTTTCAGCTGATCTAGGTAGAGGGTGCATCATCCAGAGGCAAAATCTGACCTTCTGGAATCTCGGCTTTCGCCCAATAATGTTTCACCCTCTGTCCATTCACAGTGAATTCAATACCATCCTTACCAGTTAGAACCACAGCTCCATACGGGCGCACCGCTTTGATTGTGAAAGGGCCAGACCACCTTGATTTTAGTTTTCCTGGAAACAAATGCAGACGAGAGTTATATAAAAGTACCTGATCATTAGGCTCAAATTGTCTGGAGACAATCTTCTTGTCATGATATGCCTTAGTCCTTTCTTTGTACAACTTTGAGTTCTCATAAGCAAAATGTCTAATCTCATCCAACTCATTAAGCTGCACTAATCTCCTTTCAGCAGCAGACTTAAGATCAAAGTTCATCTGTTTTACAGCCCACGCTGCTTTATGCTCAAGTTCTACTGGCAGATGACATGCTTTTCCATATAGCAGATGGAATGGAGTGGTCCCAAGTGGTGTCTTGAACGCTGTCCTGTAAGCCCAAAGTGCATCATCCAACTTTGCTGCCCAATCCTTCCTTGTCTTTCCAACTGTCTTTTCGAGGATCTCTTTGATCTGCCTGTTAGAAACTTCTACTTGTCCACTAGTCTGAGGGTGATAAGGAGTAGCGACTCGGTGATGAACTCCATGCTTCTTCAGCAGCTTTTCGAAAACCTTATTGATGAAATGAGATCCTCCATCACTTATCACTATACGAGGCACTCCAAATCTGGGAAATATGATGGTCTTAAACAGCTTAAGGACCACCGAAGAATCATTTGTTGGACTAGCTATTGCTTCGACCCATTTAGACACATAGTCCACAGCAACCAGAATGAATTTATTTCCATAGGACGAGGGAAAAGGACCCATGAAATCTATACCCCAGCAATCGAAAACCTCAACTTCCAGAATAAAATTCTGAGGCATCTCATGCTTCTTGCTGATTTTCCCTCTCCTTTGACAAACATCACACTGAGTGATGAAAGAATGAGCGTCTCTGAACATTGTAGGCCACCAGAAACCTGCTTGAAGAACTTTAGACACAGTCTTGAATGTAGCAAAATGTCCAGCATAATCTGATCCATGACAGTGGAAAAGGATGTCCGAAACTTCTGATTCAGCAATGCATCTCCTGTAAAGGCCATCTGAACAGTGTTTATAGAGATAAGGCTCATCCCAGTAGTATCTTCTAAGTTCCCTAAAGAACCTTTTCTTTTCATAGCCCTTTAGATCATCCGGTTCAGTCTCAGCAGCGAGGTAGTTAGCTATATCTGCATACCAGGGTCGATCAGAGGTAACCACAGCAGAGATCTCGAAATCATAATTTCCAATTCTGATCTTAAAACATTCTCGGTTCGTATCAGGTGTGCAACGACCGTTGCGCGAGCATGTGTCGATCGTTGCTTCCCCGATACTTGTATCGACCGTTGCCAATGTAGCATCGATCGACACAAGGCGATCTTCCCGACAGTTCTGCAACTCTTCCTCCAAATCCATCTCAGAAATTGTACCAACCATGTTGACGTTTTCCTCAGGTAAATAGTCATTTATGGGCACGTCCTCCTCAACTAGCATCCTTGAAAGATGATCAGCAACTCCATTCTCAACTCCCTTCTTGTCCCTTACTTCGATATCAAACTCCTGAAGCAACAGAATCCATCTCAAAAGCCTCGGCTTAGCATCTTTCTTCTGCATCAGATACTTCAGTGCTGAATGATCAGTATGAACAATCACTTTAGAGCCAACAAGATAGGGGCGGAATTTATCGAAAGCAAAGACAACGGCTAGCAGTTCTTTCTCTGTGGTTGCATAGTTCTTCTGCGCATCATCTAGTGTCCTACTAGCATAATAAATAGCATGAAGCTTTCTGTCCTTCTTCTGTCCTAGAACAGCTCCCACAGCAAAATCACTTGCATCACACATAACCTCAAAAGGTAAATCCCAATCTGGTGGCTGGACTACTGGAGCACTCACTAAAGCCTGCTTGATTTGTTCAAATGCAGCCTTACAGTCTGCATTGAACTCAAATTTTGTATCCTTACACAGCAAGGCAGTTAGTGGCCTAGCAATCTTACTGAAATCTTTGATGAACCGCCTATAGAAACCAGCATGTCCAAGAAAACTTCTTATGGATTTAACAGAATCAGGTGCCTGCAGGTTTGTCATTACCTCAATCTTAGCGCGATCCACCTCGATCCCTGCTTCAGACACCTTATGTCCAAGAACAATACCATCTTTGACCATAAAATGGCATTTTTCCCAGTTAAGGACCAAATGCTTCTCTTCGCATCTAGTCAGTACTTTGCACAGATTCTCTAGACATTCATTATAAGACGATCCGTAGACTGAGAAATCATCCATAAATACCTCCATAAAGTCCTCAATCATATCGGTGAATATGGACATCATGCATCTCTGAAAAGTAGCAGGAGCATTGCAGAGTCCAAAAGGCATCCTTCGGTAAGCAAATGTGCCATATGGACAAGTGAAAGTAGTCTTTCCCTGATCTTCTGGGTGGATAGGAATCTGAAAGAAACCTGAGTATCCATCGAGGAAGCAGTAGTAAGGGTGATTTGCTAACCTCTCCAGCATCTGGTCAATGAAAGGTAAGGGAAAGTGATCCTTTCTAGTTGCAGCATTTAGTTTCCTGTAGTCTATGCACATTCTGTGTCCCGTCACAGTCCTCGTAGGTATCAGCTCATTCTTCTCATTCTTCACGACTGTAACTCCACCCTTCTTAGGCACTACATGGACTGGACTTACCCAATCGCTGTCTGAAATAGGATAGATGATCCCAGCATCCAGAAGCTTCATAATCTCTTTCTTAACCACTTCCTGGAGATTGGGATTAAGTCTTCTCTGATGCTCAATAGATGTCTTAGACTCATCCTCGAGATGTATCCGATGCATGCATAGCTTTGGTGAGATACCTGAAATGTCATCAAGAGAATAGCCAAGAGCTTTGCGATGCTTGCGCAGCTTGCTTAGCAGTAAAGTGAGCTCTGCGTTGTTCAAACTAGCGTTTACTATCACTGGATAAGTTGAATTAGGCCCAAGGAATGCGTACCGTAGCCCGGTTGGAAGTTGTTTCAAGTCTACCTTCGGAGCTTTTTCTTCTGCCCAGTCTGCGTCGCTTTGCAACGACCGATGCTTAGTAGGTGTCGATCGTTGCATCGTCGCGTCAGATACTTCAACTTGCATTGCAACTTCAACAGAGTCCATCAGCCTTCTATAGCACATTGCTGGCTCGTCCTGTAGGTATTCCAACTCCATTATAGAGCTCAGTAAAGCCCTTTCCAGTGGATCTTCAGCATGTGACTGGTGAAAGTACTCTGCAGCTAATTCACTAAGTGTGTCTACATAGAAAGTCTGACCGTCGATGGTTGGTCTCTTTACCAGCTTGTTCATATCAAAACTCATCTTCAGATCACCCACATTCAGAACTATCTTACCTCTCTGACAGTCAATCATTGCACCAGCTGTAGCTAAGAAGGATCTGCCCAAAATTAGTGGATCCTTTGGTTCCTGTCCATATTGTAGAACCACAAAGTCAGTAGGTATCGCGCATTGGCCGATAATTATAGGTACATCCTCCAATACTCCTTCGGGAATCCTGACCGTTCTGTCTGCTAGAACCAGTGATATCCTAGTGGGTCTGAAATCAGTCATACCGAGCCTCTTAGCAACTGAGAGAGGCATAAGGTTCACACTGGAACCAAGATCACATAAGGATCTTTCGAATCTCTCCCTGTAGATGGTGCAATCCAATACGAAGCTCCCAGGATCTTTCAATTTCTCAGGGGACCTGCCTTGAATCACTGCACTACATACCTCACTGATCATCATCACACTTTCTTCATCAGTCCATTTGCCAGCAAACATGTCTTTAAGGCATCTCCTCATCATTGGTGAAGTATCCATTGAGTCAAGCAAAGGCACTTCAACTTTCACCCTTTTTATCATCTCTTTGCATTTAGCATACTGCCTCTCACTTTTAGCCTTCCTGGGATTCTTAGGATAAGGTACTTTAGGCTTGTACACCTTCTCTGTTGATTGCTTTGGATCCTCTGACTTTTCATTCTCGGCAGTCGTCTTGCAACGATCGTTACTAGATTTGTGTCGATCGTTGCTGGGTGACTTCGCGACATCAACTTCTTTGTTATCGCTTTGCGTTGACCGTTGCTTTGTAGCATCGATCGATGCATCGCGAATGTCACGGATTCCGTCTTCTAACTCTTCAATTTCTGTGAGTTCTTCAACGCTCAGCTGCCTGTTCTGGTTGGGTAACAGTTCCTTACCACTTCTCAAAGTCACTGCATTGCATTGGTATTTGGGATTAGTGTCTGTTCTTCCTGGAAGATATCCATTTTCCCTCTGAGCATGTCCAGCGGTTCTCGCAACCTTAGCATCAAGCTCCTTCATATGTGTACTTAGACATTCAATCTTCCCATCTAGCTCCTTATGGACTGTATCTATTCTCTTGTGTATGTCTGCGGTACTCTTAATCTGTCCTTCCAGTAGCTTGTCCATCATTGCTGCCATCTTAGCTTCAAAATCAGATCCGTAGGCTCTCTGAGAACTATTGGTCTGTCCTCCACTAGAAAATCTGTTTCCAGATTGATATCCAAATCTGTTTCCTTGGAAACCAGATCCTCCGATGTAATTCACATCTTCGTCCTGAGTGTCCTCCTCAGTCTGAATTACTTCTACTTCTTGAGCAAAATGGACAGCTTTCTTCTCACTTAGAAGAGTGTAGATTTTGTCCACCCTGGACCTCAATTCAGCCATCTCTGAGTTATCAATACTTCCACCAGATTTCTTCCTCCTATCATCCATAGTCTTGCAGCTGTTGCTGCTAATCAAGTTCTCGATCAACTGCTTAGCTTGTGTAGGAGTCCTGGTGTTGAAGTTGGCATCACTAGAATTGTCCAGCGCCTGCTGATACGGAAGATCTATTCCTCTGAAGAAGATACCAATCAGCTGAACTTCAGTGAATCCATGGTGCGGACAGTCACGCTGATACTGCTTAAATCTCATCCAGGCAGTCTTTAAAGGCTCCACAACTCCTTGGGAGAAAGTAAGTATGTCCTGTCTAGATTGGTCTGAACGCGCATCGTCATAGAAATGACGCAGGAACTCACTCTTTAAGGCTGCCCAAGTAGTATACTGACCAGGTGCCAGTTGTCTCAGCCATGCACTAGCGTCTCCAGCAAGACTGTGCGGAAATAGCTTAAGGAACAGATAGTCTTGGCAAACTCCATTGTATTTCATACCAGTAACTATGTCCTCAAACTTATCTATGTGATCCATAGGCTGCTCTGATTGAAGACCATGAAAAGCAATCTGCCTCATCAGTTGGTAGTAGATAGTCTTTACCTCAAAGTCGTTCCTCTCAAAGGCAGGAAGCACTAAAGCTGCTCGGTTCGCATGAAACTCATCAGGTCTGTTGTAATCAGCTAGCGTTCTCTCATGAACCACCATCTCTCTATTTTGAGCTCGTCTTTGACCTTGGTTTGGTTCCAAAATCGGTTGTTCAGGAGGGTCAGGGATTACATTCCCTGCAGCATCAATCCTTTGCCCAGCAGCATTGTAAGGATTGTTCTCTGGATCCCTCAGGATTCCATCAGCATCTGGTATCAGGATCAAGCGTTCTCGTACCATTCTCTCTCTCTTTTCTCTTCTGATTGTCCTTTCTAAACGTCCAAGTTCCTCTAGATTGAGATTAACTAAGCTCGAGTTCGGATTACTTCTAGTGTTCTGCGTTGGCATAAACTGTCTGTAATCGTCCAGCAACGATCGATGCTATCAGTGCAACGATCGATTCAATCTCAGAATCGTCTAGTGTCGATCGACGCAAGGTGTGCAACGGTCGACGCAAGGCGATTTCGGTACCTGCGACAGAAAGAATCAGAGAAAAGAATCAGTAAAATCAAAATAAAAAACGAAAAACAAAAAGCAAAAATGAAAAATTTCTAGTAAAACCCTAAGTTCGGTCCTATCGAAGACTCAAAGAGTCCCCGGCAACGGCGCCAAAAACTTGATAGGTTCTAAGTTTTACCCTATTCTAAAACTGCAAGTGCACAGTATAGTCAATGTAGTATATAGGGTTATCGAATCCACAGGGACACTTGGTCTCAAGAGGATCAAACCGTAGGAATTTATACTAGAAATAAGCAAGTAGTGATTGTAATAAATTGCGGTGCAAGAAAGTAAACAGTAGCAGGAAATCGGTTTGTAAACAATAAACTAAAAGCGTCAAGCCTAGGGTATTCTCAGGAAATCAGACAAGCAGACAAGTTAATCAGTCAGGATCAAATTAAACTCAGTTCTAGAACTCGAATCACGGAAATAGAATTAACCAAATCTCTTTGCGAAAACTCTCTAAGTCTAAGTGCAGTAATCCAAATCTCTTTGCAACTACTAACAGATTAGACAAGCATTAAGTTCAAGTTCGATATGTTCACAATTAAACTAAACCAAATCTCTTTGCGAATAATTCAATTGCTCAACCTAAATAGTTCAGATTTCTAAATCCCACTCTCGTGACGTATTTAGTAACCTAGGATCTAGATTCTAATTGATCAGGTTAGAACTAGCTTTAAGCACAATTTAGTTTGAAGAACATTCTAATCATATGAATCCTAACTGAATTCAACAAGTCTAGCAAGTCATCAAACCCTAACGAGAAACCCTAAACTCAACTATGGATCTACTCAGACATGATTGATGAAAACATAATCATAGAATAAATAGATTGCATATAAGAAATTAAATAAGTAAAGGGGTTCGAAATCTTTTCCAAAATAAATGAATACAAGGAAATAGATCAGCCCCGAAAACTCTAAAAATCTCTTAACTCTAAGTATCAAAGCGTATCTAAATTAAACACCAAAAACTAGTATATATAGACAAAATCTCGGCTGGGGCTTCTGTGTAAATACTGAAAGTATCTTGGGCTTCTTTGCAAATCTTCAATACTGGTTACGCCGACGCGTACGGCCCATCTCGCGACTGCATCGACCGATGCACAATGCGTGTCGATCGATGCAACATCAAATAATCGAACAGTGAATAAAGCTCTCGGCCAAAACGTCCCAAAATGCCCAAAATGCTCCATATATCTCCAATTAGCTCCAAACCTGATTTAACCTGTAAAAGACTCTAAACTAATACAAAAGACTCTAAAAACACAACTATATCATGGTATAAAGTGGGTAAAAACCATGATATATCAACCTGCTTTAAGCAGAATTGTCTTTCATTTTCTTGTAAGAATTTGAATGTTTTTCATTTTGATAAAAGACAAGTTTTGTTCTTTTGATCTTAATGAAATATTAATTGTAGCACCCTATTCATGGAATGGGTTTTATATCTTAAACCAAAGAGTGCCTAAATGTAACATAAATACTGAATTGGTTTAAATCTGATGAATTAAACCTGATTTTCCTTGGCATAAAAGTCTTGGTCACATAGAGTAAGTCAGATTCAGAAATCCCATAGTCATGGACTGTTGGGCTCATTTGATAAAATGTCTTATGAGACTTGAATTCTGTTTACTAGACCAAAAGGTAAAGGGCCTATCTTAGCCCAGCTAGAGAAAGGCCCAAAGGCTTATTGGACCTGGAACATACTCATGTATGTGGCCCAATGAGCAGTAATGCCAGAGAAAAATCTCCTGTACTTCATTGTCTCTACTGATTACTTCAGTGAGTGTGACTGTGTTCATTTGATGAGACACAAGTCGGAATTCTTTGACATGGTCAAAAGAGTTCCAGAATGAAGTATAGGATCTGAATGACAAAAGTATTAAGACTCTGGATTAAATAACGAGTGAGAATTCTTAAGTCATTGATTGTGTGATCATCTTAATGAGTGTGAAATCGTTTCACAGCTCATTTCTCTTGAAAAACCTGAAGGTGTTTTCTGTGAGAAAGAATCAGATCTTATTAGAAATGATTAAAGATGAGTCACACGAATCTTCCATGATATTATTTAAGAATAACGCTCTAAAATATCTAAGTTTACGCTGAAATAGTTCCACAAATATCAGTTGAAAGACACCACGTTAATGTGGATTGGAATCGATCTAAATTTGTCTTTACTGAGTATTTGTAGTTGTGCTACTTCGCTGATTGTCCTAGAGAAACTAAGGCTTGTTACTTTTACGTCCAATCTGTTTTCTAAGAAGGGAAGTTATTTTCCAAGAAGAACAGTGGGAGTAAAAGCATAACTCGAAGTTTTCTTAGGGAAACCAAGGCTCGGTACTTTTACGACCATTCTGTTTTCTAAGAAGGGAAATTACTTTCCAAGAAGAACAGTGGGAGTAAAAAGTAATTTTACGACCATTCTGTTTTCTAAGAAGGGAAGTTACTTTCCAAGAAGAACAGTGGGAGTAAAAGTACAACTCGAAGAAATTCGAGAAATACAGGAGGCTGCTTAACCTATTGAGGGAGAGCAGCGGAAGGATTTACAGATTTCTGTAGAATCTACACCTGTGGAGCCTGAAGTTCGCAGATATGAAAGAATCAGTCACTAATCCGAGAGTGAATTCTCGTCATTAGTTCAGCCTGATGATCATTGAATGTTCGCATGATCTGATGATCATTGAAAGCGACGAAACTGCGAAATCCTAGGAAGCGAAAGTGAGCCCAGACTCCGAAGAATTACACTTTGTGTAAGTTGGCTTCATCGATCCATTCATGGATGGAAGCAAACATATCGGAGTTGGAATCTTCGTTCTGTTGAAGTAGTCAAGGTTTTGACTTGAACAGGAACGAAGCGGAACTGTGTGTTTGCTAATAGATTAGTGGGAGCGATATTGCATTTCTCAAAGTGTATGTCGATGACATACTGATTCTCGGATATAACGTCCCAACGCTGTAGTCGGAAAAGGACTAGCTTGGGAGTTGGTTTAATGATTGACATGGGTAAAGCCACATAGTTCTTGGATTTTGAATCTAAAGATAGAGATCCAAAAGAGCTGGTAGGACAAAGTCAGGATTCTTAAAATTGACAAAGTCCTACACGTTTTAAGCAATCCAAGAAGGGTTTTATGCCAATGTCACATGGCATTAAGTTAAGCAAGATACAGTATCCTACGATCACTGCTGAGCTTAAATGCATGGATGAGATTCCATATGCGTCGGCAATTGGATCTATCATGTATGCCATGAAACGTACTTGTTTGATGTTGCTTTAATGTTAAGCAAGACAAGTAAAGACCAGTCAAATCCAGCAAAGAATCACTGGATTGCCGTAAAGAATATCCTAAAGTATTTGAGGAATACTAAGGATAAATTCTAGAGTTACGGAGAAAGTGAGGTGCTACGAGTCGGTAGAGTCTGAAAGGCAAGTTTCCAATAGACAAAGATGATTTCCGATCACAGTCCGGTTATATCTTGTGTCTATCTGGCGGTGCAAGGCACTGTTGCTGACTCAATGACTTAAGCTGAACATTTCGCAGCTTGGGAAGTGGCGAAAGAGGTTGTTTGGAAAGAAGAGTTCGTCACTGAACTTGATGTGATTCCCAGCATAGATGAGACTAGCTGCACATCAGAGGTCCAAACACCTTGAGGATAGGTATAACCTATTCCGTAAGATAAATGACAGAGATGTTAAGTAGATCAGCAAGTTTCAACGAATGAGAACGTTGCTAATCTATTAACGAAGCCACTCCTTAGGCCTAAGCACGAGTCGCGGACTGTTGCTGTAGGATAAGTGAAATTAAAATGTAGTCTTAATTTCAGTGGGAGTTATTAAAGGGCTTTATTTAGTTATTTGATATGTTCTTGTAAAACATTCTTATGTTTAATGAAATTATTATTTCAAGATTATTTTAACTGTGATGAAATAATCGTTCCAAAATGATATGAACCATTTTATAGGTCATCGAAGTAAATGACTTGATCTTGAGTCATCGAAGTCATTTAGCTTGATCATGAGACCCTATATTTGATAGATGTTTTATATCATCCCGTCCCTAGTCGAAGGTTGTTGAAATTGGAACACCAACAACCATGTGAGACTGGATTGGTACGTGACTTATGACAAAGTCTCAGTGTGTCATAGATGCGCGGCATCAAAGTCAGTACATAGGTGTATGTTTGGGAACATACGACCAGACAAGACCCGCTTATAAGAACTCTTCAGGATATTTATATCTGTGTCATAAGAGATTCTTACTACGACTATAGAGTATAGTCCTTAGACCTGAGTTCGCATGCATGTGACTGCACATGGACTGATGCACTTTGATCATTGTCTAACGCTATCGTTCTGCGATAGTTATAAGGACCTTGTTTGGGTACATTATGAAATGAATAGTTTACAGTGATGGAACAAGACGGAATTTGTCCCTCCAATATAAATGGAGTGAATATCTCTAGGCCAATCGGAGATTTGAATACTGGAAAATGCATGGCCATGCTCAAACGGACTTTCCCGAGTCGTTTGGATTGTCAGTATCAAATCAGAGTCCGATGAACAAGATTAGGCTTTATAAGGATGACACCAATCTTGCCTTATGACTAATCGAGATATTGTGAGAAAAGGATTATGAATACAGAGATTCCAGTACAAGTGGGAGATTGTTGGAATTGTGTCCAGTAATCTCGGTACTGTCTCTAGAAAGTAAGAGTATGTCAATGATAAAACATAAGTCATATAATAATGGGGGTCATGATGGCTTGCTAGAGTCCGCTCATGATCTATAAGTCTTGGACTTATTGCCTTTATTATATGATCCCATATGGGTCACACGCCTAAGCTAACAGGAAAATGTGTAGGAACGGTTTAGCAGAAGTACGGTAAAAGTGCTAGGCATTTACTGTACTTAGAGAGAATAAAACGGGTTAGGCACTGTGTGTCGATCGATACACAAGGGGTATCGGTCGACACAGTGCGCGAATGCCGTCTAGTTAATTGGTGTTTGGGCCAAATGGCCCAAACGGAATCAGACAAGTTTTATAAGGTAAAACTCGAGTTTCTGGACAATTAACCCTAGCCCCAGCCGAATTCTCTCTCTCTCTTTTGCGCCGAGCTCCTAGTGGTCTAGCAGCTGTTTCCTGTGATCGCGTGTGTGAACCTTTGGAGGATTCATCCCTCGGTGTTTCTCTGATCTCAGACATACCATCAATTCCGCTGCAAACAGGTATAAGGTGAGATCATCATTTGTTTCTATTCTGAGAAGAACCTAGATCGCATGTTTAGGTTGATATGAATCTAAGAATTGAATCAGGATCAACTAAACAATCCTTCACCCATTCAGGATGACACACAGATGGATCATGGATCATGTCTAGCAGTTAAGGCTGTGGAATTTGTGGAAGACAGAGGGGGATTTGTTGTTGAATTACCTGAGTTTGAAAGCTTCGATGCACCTGACTCAACAGAGATTGACATGGATCTCTTGACTTGGATAGTTCAGATTGAAGCGGGACCAAGCCAAGGAGAGAAATTTGAGTCTGAGATGGCTGGAATGGACCGAGAAGCGGATAAACCCGAGACTGTAGTTGAAACACGAGCTGAGACGACAGCATCGATCGTTGCATCACATGCACCGATCGTTGCACCCCGAAAGGAACCAGTTTCGCTCATATCTCAAGGACCTGCTAAGGAAAGAACCTACAAACCTCCATTACCATTCCCGAAAGCTCCCGTTAAGTCTAAAGATGTGGTTCAGTGCACAGTGGTGGTTGACAAGAAGATGGTGGTTCCACAAGAGCCTATTCTAACATCTTCAAGGCCTAAAACTACTCATAAACAGAAGGCTCCGAACATCAAATATTTGCCAAAGCTAAAGCGTAAATCCTCTAAGTTTAAACCTCCTGACTCCACTGTTTTGAATACAGGAAAGAGCGTTAAAACACCCAAGTGTCAATCTCACCCTACATTCCTCCCGACGTTCCTTGGACGACATCATGCTGCTACTGCTTACACACCACCGTGGATGATAAGACATTCACAGAGACACTCAAAGTCTCTGTTGAAACCTCCATGATTGCGACCTCATTTCCAAAAGTCAAGCTAATGACTTAAAACAAGCGCTGAGTGGGAGGCAACCCACTGTTAGGTTTGTTTATTTTTCCTTTTTATTTTTGGTGTTTTTCTTAGGATTTCGCGTTTTTATTTGTTTTTGTTAGTTTTTTGATACAGAACACAAGTCTGGAGATGTGTGACGATCGTTGCTCACATGTGCAACGGTCGTTGCAATTGGTTCAAATCGAAAATTAAGGTACATTGAGCTAAACCGGAATCAATCTGGTTCAACCAGCATCGATCGTTGCCCCTAAAGCAACGATCGTTGCACCCACGACCAAGGTAAGTTACCTTAAACCCTCTTTTCTCTCCTTCTTCTCCATTTCTTTTAGTCGACACACCGAGAACCTCCGCCCAAAAATCATCATTTCTTCATCAAATTTCTTGTTTTCAAGTGCTATCTACTTATTTTTACACCCCCAATCTATTTCTCCAACCCATATCTCACGAAATCAAGGTAATGTTCTTCTATTTTCGGATTTTCGGATTCAACCATTAGGGTTTTAGAGATTGAGAATTTTGGATGGAATTGATGAATGCATGACTAATGGAGTATGATTTAGGGTGTTTTGTAATGGATTGTTGTCGATTATGCGGTTGATTCCACGATTTTCGAACTAATTTTGATGATTTGTTTGCGGCAAAATCGCCTTGCAACGGTCTTTGCTCTCGAGCAACGGTCGTTGCTTTGCGATTTTGGGAAATGTTCGATACAACGAAATCGCCTTGCAACGATCGATGCCTTAGATGCAACGGTCGATGCTTCGCGATTTCACAGTGAAATTTTGCCGAGACTTATAAATGTTTGAACTTTGTTTTTGCAGATGGCGTCTCAAAGGCAACCCCGCAAGAAGCGAGCCACAGCTTCCACAGCAACACGACACTACACCCCACCGCCTCAATGGTTCAGTAGAGAGTCAGAGCCACCAGCACCATACGCCAGATATGGGACACCAGTTGCTTTACCTTGGCCCAGAGCGGACGCCACACCGATTCAGACGACCAGACAGTGGCCGGAGGACCTTATACGTTTCTTCAAGTCCGCTGAGTTCACCGAGCGGCCATTGCTCAGTCGATGGGACGAGTATGACTCGCTTCTCTATAGTGGTTGGTGTGGGATGATCTTCAAGCCGCCCAAGTTCGCTGACTACTCCACCTGAAAGATTCTGGGGATTGATGAGCAGGTACTCGCTGTATGCAGAGGCATTGGTCTAGGGACAATGCCGATGCGACATTATGATCTCTATCCTGAGCTGGTCAGGCAGTTATTGGCCATTTGCAGAGTGGTTTACTCGGATCCCGACCACAGGAGCGCTACAGTGGGTGCATTCACCTTCATGAGTTGGGGAGTCATGTATCGGATTCCTCTACTTGATCTTTGCAGGATCTACGGGTTCAGTACTTAGCCGAGGCGCATCGCCATGCCACTCGAGTGGGATCCGGTTGAGGCTCGCACATTCTGGGAGAGTATTAGCAGCAGTCGATACAACTCCAGGACCATACCAGTAGTGCAGATGAGACATCCGGTGCTGCGATATGTCTCGCGTATCTTGTGCTGGAGCTTGCTTTGCAAGTTTGAGGCCAACAAGATGTGCAAATATGAGATGGAGTTGCTGTTTATGGGGCTGAGAGATCAGTTTAGAGGTTCTGGCGTGAGAGATCCTACTGCGGGTCTCAACTTGGGAGCTATTTTCGCACAGCATTTAGTTGATCTGCAGCTGAAGCCGTTTGATGGAGCTGGTACTGAGACGGTAGGGAGTTTACTTACTCCCATTTTTGAGTATTGTGGGATTCCTCTTCATGGCACAGGGCATGATACAGCTCGGGAGTTCCTAGATCTCAGCCATTTGCAGAGCGCTACCTGGCTCAAGGAGGGGCGCATTTGGGTTTACACTGATCCGACCACTGGGAGGACTGGTATAGAGCTTCCTGCTGCCAGATGGACACAGATTGACACATTAGAGGCACTGAGATTTCAGCCTCCTGAGTCTGCGCAGCGTGGGATTCCGACTATGGCTCATCCGCTGGGAGAGCCTTCCTCACGAGCTTCGACTTCTGCTGCCCCTACTCCTGCGCCAGCGCCTGCCCCAGTCGACGATGTGGGCCCCTTTCCAGAGCCTGCAATGGCTTACGGTGCATACTCTGAGGCAGAGTGGAGAGAGAGATCAGATGGTATGTTTCGAGTTCTTTGGAACTTCGTGCGTACTTGCAGCTGCAGGAGGCCACCACAGATCCATCAGCCCGTACCTGACCGACGTCGTCGACAGCGATCTCCAGAGGATGCCACTGATCCCGCAGCTGAGGCAGCCGATGACGATGCACTGTATGGTGGGATAGATGATGTTAGCGAGTGAGAGTGATCTCCATGTTCAGACTTTCGGTTCTGTATTCTGACTTTTTCTTTTCTTTTGCACTTTTCTCCTTTTGATTTTTAGAACTCTACTATGTTTGGATGATTTGTACTTTATTTGTTACATCTTTTGCTTCGATTTTACTATGTTTCTAGTGTTTTCAGCCTGCAGGTTTTTAAAAATTGACATAAACCGACGGACTAACCTGCTAACTAGCTTTCTGATCGACACCCAACAAAATCGCCTAGCAACGATCGACGCACCTAGTGCAACGATCGGTGCTTGAGCGACAGAGGTAAACCCGACAGAACTAAAACATCCATTAACAATTTTTCTTTATTTTTACCGATCCTTCGCTGGACACTACTGGGGACAGTGTGTCTTAAGTGTGGGGGAGGTGCTACTGACTTTTGTTTTCTGTTTTCTTAAGAGTCAGTCCGTTTAAAAAAAAAAAAATTTTGTTTTATTGAGTCAAAATTGTTTAAGTAAGAAACTATGATTTTCTGAGAAGATTTACAAGACTTGCAGGAACTTAAGTAACCATTGGGATGAAGTTGCAGGATCTATCTCTGACTATTAGAAAACCCCATCACAGATCAACCTACTGGGAACACCCACATCACTTCAGGTATCAGAGGATCCTTTTACGGACTTCAATTTAATACTGACTTAGATTTCTCACCTAAGGGCTTGGTATACTTTGTGTCGGATTCCCTTGTTAGTTCTGACACAACCTGTCAACCTATCCTATTTAGTTCCCTTCTCCCCTTCCATAAAAAAAAAAAAAAAGATAATAAACTGAGGATGAGTTAGTAACTCCGAAGTGGTCATGGGAATGGTAGCAAACACTATTTTCTCTCATGTGATCCGTGGAATGTGTCCAAAGTACACCCCATAACGGGAAGAACACTGATAAAAAAAATAAAATGATACCCAATGGGGAAAAATCAGTTGTTAAAGAAGGGAAAGAGAAGAAAGGGACTAGAGAAAGATAGTATGGTGGTCTAGAGCTGATAAGGTAAGAATCCATGTGCCCTTTGATCGATACTCCTTAGGTGAGACCGCACTTAAATACTTGCAGAAGTCAGTAGGGAGAATTTGAATGCTTGAATGTGATTGTGGAGTTTACCTAGGACAGTTGCTAAGTGTGGGGGAAGTACATGTTGATCTTGATATCCTGTGATTGATTCTTTCAGTGGTTTACTAAGGGGAATCTGAGTATTGTAGCTTCTAGGATGAAATGAGTTTCTGAAGAGTTTTCAAACCTCTTGACTACATTTAGTTCTTTGTCTTGCTTGAGGACAAGCAAGAGCTAAGTGTGGGGGAGTTGATATACCATGGATTTTAGGGATTTTAACCATGGTATATGTGTTATTTATCGAGTCTTTTACTATGCTTTAGAGTCTTTTCAGGTGTTTATTAGGTACAAGCACATTTGGAGCATATTTGGTGATTTTGGCACTTTCTGGAGCTAATTGGAGTATTTGGCCGAGAGATAGAGTTCACTGTTGATATTTCCGAGCTGCAACGATCGTCACACTTATGGCATCGATCGTTGCACCAGCGAGATGGGCCAAACGACGGTTTAATGAAGAATGATGAAATTGCAATTTTGCCCAGAAGTTCCTGATATTTACAAAGAAGCCCCAAAACGTGTTTTAGGATTATAATTAGGTTTTACAGCCACTTGTTAGGCGACGCTTTGACAAGCTTTTCTAACGTTAAGTTTTACTCAGAGAGAGTTGAGGGGCTGATCCTGATCTCGAAAGAGACTTGATTTTGAACCCCAGTTCTTATTTGAATATATGATATTTGGTTTTCTACTTATGATATCTTCTGTCTCGATGAATATGTCTGAGTAGATCACCTGTTAGGTTGAAGGATTCTCATTAAGGATTTCATAGAATTATAGTTTAATTAATCTGTAGAGATTCATATCTGCTAGTTCTTTATCTAAGTTGTTCTTAATGCTAAATCTGAAGTAGCTAATCAGAGTTATGATGTTAGGTTGATTAATTCAGCGGAAGTTGGTTAATTTAACTGGAAAGAACCTAGATAAGCAATTGAACTATTCGCAAACGGAAGTTTGGTTCAGGTTAATTGTGAACATATCAAACTCGGGAATAATGCTTGTTTAATCTGTAAGTTCTCGCAAACGAAAGTTTGGTTTGCTCCACTTAGGCTTAGAGAATTATCGTAAAGGAATTTGGTTAATTCTATATCAGTGTTTGAGTTCTAGAACAGTTATTGATTAGATCTAGATAGATTGATTGCTTGCGTTCCTGATTTCCTGAGAACTCCTGAAACCTAACGCTTTGCCTTCTTGCTTACAAACTCACTTGATTTACTTTGCTATTTCGTTTACTGTTTTCACATTTGCTTCGCTTAATTTAATCTGAACTACAAATAATCTATTGTGTGACTGAGAGTCCTTGTGGGATTCGATACCTTATATACTACGATTGCATTAACTGTGCACTTGCAGTAGAATAGGGATAAAACTATACACCTATCATATTGGTTTGGGAAACCTAAAAAGAAAGCAAAAACAATGTATTAATTATATGCAATATATATAAATATATGTATGCAGATAAATATAATAAATTAATGAAATGATCAATAAAATTAACACAACCAGTTGACGAATTTGACCCTGTCAAAATTCTCATACTGGTCATAACATGATTGTTGAAAGCCTTTCTTGTCCGTTTAGCCAAGTATTGCCTAAGATAAACAATCACGACGAAACTTAATTACTACCTAATGCAATCATTCTCATTAATATAATAATACTTTGTACATCTTACATGACTGTCCTTTGACGAAAGCATATGAGAAGTACGAAGACATGCTTATATGCATCGTTGATATATCATGGTTTTTACCTATTTTAAGCCATGATATAAGTATGTATTAGAGTCTTTTGTAGTGTCTTTCGAGTCTTTTCAGGTGTTTATTAGGTCAACACACGTTTGGAGGATTTTGGAAGATATTGGAGGTTTTTGGGCAAGATCTGGAGCTAAAGACGTGATCAGAGAAACAGAGATTCTCTGTTCGACCTGAGCGTCGATTAATGCAGCCATCCGTCGATCATTGCAATGCCGATTCGCAGAATTCTAGCGCATTAATGACGATTTTGAAGAATTGCAGTTTTGACCCAGAAGTTCCAGTATTTATAAAAGAGACCCAAGACGTGTTATACACTTATATTAGGGTTTTTGGTGTTTTAATCTATCTTACACATTCATACTTTTAGCTAAAGAGAGTTCTTGAGAGCTTGGGGCTGATCTGTTTTTGTACTTCTTTTTGGAGAAGATTACGAACCCCTTTTCTATTCTCTACTCTTTCTTAATGCAATTTATTCATATTATGATTTATGTTTCATTGATCATGTCTGAGTAGATTCATTGTTAGGTTTAGGGATTCTCATAGGGATTTAATGACTTGTTAGATTAAATCAGTCAGTTAAGGATTCATAACTTGTTAGTTCTTCAACCTGAATTGCACTTAATACTAGTTTCTACCTGATCACTTAGAATCTAGATCTAGGGTTTATAAATTGACACCAAAGTGTAATTTAGAATCTGATCTATTTAGGTTGAGCAATTTAATTATCTGCAAAGAAATTTTGTTTAATTGAATTGTGAACAAATCGAACTTGCACCTAAGGCTAGTTGAATATGTTAGCTATTGCAAAGAAATTTGGATTTCTTGGGTTTAGACTTAGTGAATTCCAGCAACGAAAGTTGGTTAGTTCTATATATATGTTTGAGTTCTAGAATGATCCTTAATTCGATTCTAACTGATATTTGATATGCTTGGCATGGTTTCCTGAGAACTCCCTTGCCTAGCGCTTTTATTATTTGATAAAATAAACCGATTTGCTACTGATTTACTTTCTGCTTTTAGTTTAATATCCTTGATTTACATCGCCTAGCTTAACTCGACGTTCTATAATATATCGCAATACTTCTTGAGTCTCTGTGGTTCGACCCCTACATACTACATTTGCTTGTGCACTTGCAGTGTAACTTGGGGAATTAAACTCTGAGCATATCAAGTTTTTGGCACCGTTGCTGGGGACTCTTTTGAGTCTTCGATAGATTTGAGTTTAGAGTTTAGACTAGGTTTTCGTTTTTATTTTCATTACTAATTTTTATGTTTCTTTTCTGTCTTTGCGTGTTTCAGGTTCTCGATTAGACTCTTGCATCGATCGACACACTTTTGAATCGATCGACGCAACCCCAAGCTGAATCGATCGTTGCGGACATGTGCATCGATCGACGCTAGATCCGTGAACAACTAGTGCATGCCTAATCGCGCAACTAGGAGTAATCCGGATAAGGAACTCGTGAATCTAGGACTTGAGTAACTTGCAAGGTTAGAAAAGACAAACATGAAAGCTCAGAAACCGGTTAAGATAGCAAACGCAAATGTTGTAATCCTAATTCGAGATTAACATGGTGTTCTGAGAGATAGAGAGAACCATGTCTGCAATGAGATTGGTCAGAGACTTGATACTGATGGGAACGTGATTGTTCAGGATATTATTCAGCCTGAACAAAATGAAGAGGCTCAAGGTGGACAAGAGAATCCACGAGCTGAAGAGCATCCTAGAGCACCTAATCCTCCAGCTGGGAGGACACTTGCTGATTACAACAGGACTGATGTGTTCTATGCTAACAGGTCTGCAATTGTGCCTCCTGCTTTTGCACGGAATGACTTTGAGCTGAAGACTTCTTCCTATACGCTTGTGGGACATCACCTCTTTCATGGACTCTCACATGAGCATCCTATGGATCACGTAGAGAACTTTGAGTCTTTGGTTACTGGAATAAAGCACAATGGAGTGAGTTATGACATCATGTACTGCAAGCTTTTTCCTCACTCTCTTGGAGGATAAGCTGCGAATTGGCTGAAGCAGATTCCACCTGGGACTCTGACTACTCTGGATGTAGTGAAGAGGAAGTTTCTGAGGCACTTTTATGATGATGCTAGATCTGATCAGCTGATAGAGGATCTTCTACAGTTCAAATAGGGACCTACAGAGCCTTAGAAGGAAGCGTGGGTGAGATTTAAGATGTACCAGAGAGATTACTCTCATCATGGTTTCTCTGAAGTTCAGCTGCTGGGCATTTTCTTCAGAGGAGTTAATTTGTGGTATCAGATGGCTTTGGATGCTTCTAGCAATGGAAACTTCAACACTAAATCTCCAGAGCAAGCTAAGGAGTTGATTGAGAACTTGGTGTCTAGTAATAGCACTAAGAATGCTGATCTAGAGAGGAAGAAATCCGGTGGAAAAGTGGACAGCTCACAGATGACAGAGATGAAGAACAAGATTGATTTTGTTCATAGTCTTCTACTTGGGAAGAAGAACGTTCATTTTGCTCAGGATGTTGAGGTGTTTGTGGCTGCGAAGAAGAAGATGTGAATTTCGTTGGTGGATCTTGTTTTCAGGGAAACAGATTTGGGAACCAACAAGGCAGAGGTGGCTACAATGGAATGGGTCAGAGAAGTACCTTCACAAGTAATCAAAACTTCTCTGGTTTCACTCCTAAGCCTCAGTACCAGAAGCCTTATCAGAGTAATAGCAGCCCTGGAAACAACACTAGCAGTTTCACTAGGAACTATGAATCTTCATCGTATCAGCCTGTTCCTGCACAAAATGAGCAGTCTGATAAGATGATGGGATTGCTGGAGCAGCTTCTGGAAGGACAGCATAAGAGTACAATGGACTTCAATGGAAAGATGGATGCTCTGTACTTGGATCTGAATGGAAAAATTGTGTCTCTGAGAACTCATGTGCAGAAATTGGATGTTCAAGTTGCACAGAATGCTTGGTCTGTTAAGAGGCAAGATGGATCACTCCCTGGACGAACTGATGCTAATCCGAAAAGGGCCTAAGTTTGAAAGAAATCGTTGAGATTGAGGCGATGGAAGATGACATTCGCGAATTGCAGACTGCACCGACCGATGCATCTCTGCGTCAATCGATGCAGATCGTGAATGAGGAAACCGAACCGAAGCTCGACACAAAGGTCGTTACACCTGAACCTAGCATCGACTGACGCAACCCTAGTGTCGATCGACGCAAGGCGACTCCAGAAAAATCGGATGTAGAGAAATTGAAGAAAGCTGATGATCGGATCTACAAGCCTAAGGTTCCCTTTCCTAAGAACCCAAAGAAGTCTAAGTACGAGCTGCAGTTGAACAAATTCAAGGAGATGATGAAAATGGTGTTGATTGAAGTGCCTTTTATTGATGCTCTTAAGACTACTCCTGTGATGAAGAGATGTCTTAAGGACATGCTTTCTGGTAACATGACTGATGAGGAGAGTGTACTGATGATCTCAGAGGTATGCAGTGTTGTGATTCAAGGCAGGATTCCTGAGAAACTAAAAGATCCAGGAATCTTTTGGTTGGATTGTTCTATCTACAAGGATAGATTTGAGAGATCATTGTGTGATCTTGGTTCTAGTGTGAACCTTATGCCCTTCTCTGTTGCTAAGAGGCTTGGGATGACATATTTCATTCCTACTAGAATCTCATTGGTTCTAGCTGACAGGACTGTCTGGATCCCTGAAGGAGTGTTGGAGGATGTGCCAATCAGGATTGGTAATTGTGTGATTCCTACTGACTTCGTGGTTCTGCAGTAGGGAGAAGAACCAAATGATCCACTTATCTTGGGTAGACTATTCTTAGCTACTGCTGGTGCGATGATTGATTGCAAGAAGGGGACCATAATTCTGAATGTGGGTGATCTGAAGATGAGTTTTGATATGGACAAGTTGGTGAAGAGACCAACCATGGACGGACAGACCTTTTATGTGGACACTCTCAGTGATTTGGCAGAGGAATTCTTTCATAGGATACCTGATGAGGATCCGCTGGAAAGAGATCTGCTAAGCTCGGTATTGGAACTGGAGCATCTGGAAGACGAGCCTGCAATCTCCTATGCTAGGCTGATGGACTCTACAGTGAAACTCATGCAGTTGGAAGTGCGGAACGAGCCGTTGCATCGATCGACACAACCCGTGCTAAGGTACGCATTTCTTGGATCTAATTCGACCTATCCAATGATTATTAATGTTTCCTTGAACAACACAGAAACTTCATTACTCCTGAGCAAGTTGCGCAAGTATCGCAAAGCACTTGGCTATTCTCTTGATGACATTTCAGGTATCTCTCCGGAGCTGTGCATGCATAGGATACATCTTGAGGATGAGACTAAGTCATATGTTGAGCATTAGAGGAGGCTGAATCCGAATCTGAAGGAAGTGGTTAAGAATGGAGATTATGAAGCTGCTGGATGCTGGAATCCTTTATCCTATCTCTGACAGTGATTGGGTCAGTCCAATACATGTTGTGCTTAAGAAAGGAGGTGTTACAATGGTGAAGAACGAGAACCGATTCCTACAAGTGACTGGACACCGGATGTGCATTGATTACAGGAAGCTGAATGGTGCAACTAGGAAGGATCATTTTCCCTTGCCTTTTATTGATCAGATGCTGGAGAGGTTAGCTAATCACCCTTACTATTGCTTCCTCGATGGGTATTCTGGCTTATTTCAGATTCCCATCCATCCAGAGGATCATGGAAAGACTACTTTTACTTGTCCTTATGGTACTTTTGCATACCGCAGAATGCCTTTTGGACTTTGTAATGCACCAGCCACCTTCCAGAGATGTATGATGTCCATATTTACTGACATGATAGAGGACTTTATGGAGGTGTTTATGGATGACTTTTCTGTCTATGGGTCATCTTATCATGAGTGCTTGGATAATCTGTGCAAAGTGCTAGCTAGATGTGAGGAAAAGCACTTGTTCCTGAATTGGGAGAAGTGCCATTTTATGGTCAGAGATGGTATTGTTCTTGGGCACAGAGTATCTGAAGCTGGGATTGAAGTGGACTGTGCCAAGATTTAGGTTATGACCAGCCTTCAGGCGCCTGATTCTGTGAAGTCTGTGAGGAGCTTTCTTGGACATGTTGGGTTCTATAGGAGCTTCATTAAGGATTTCAGTAAGATTGCTAGACCACTAACTGATTTGCTGTGTAAGGATGTGAAATTTGAGTTCACTGCAGATTGCCAGACTGCATTTGAACAGATCAATCAAGCAATAGTGAGCGCTTCTATAGTACAGCCACCAGATTGGGATCTACCTTTTGAGGTTATGTGCAATGCAAGTGATTTTGCTGTAGAATCTGTTCTGGGGCAGAAGAAGGACAAGAAACTTCATGCTATCTATTATGCCAGCAGAACACTAGATGATGCGCAGAGAAACTATGCCACTACAGAGGAGTTGCTGGCAGGTTGCATACGGACCATTCAGCTCTGAAGTATTTGATGCAGAAGAAGGATGCTAAGCCGAGACATCTGAGATGGATTCTCCTTCTTCAAAAGTTTGACATTGAGGTTAAAGACAAGAAGGGAGTTGAAAATGAAGTTGCTGACCATCTGTCAAGGATCAGGGTTGAAGAGGACGTCCCCATTGATGATTTCCTACCTGAGGAGAACGTCAATTTGATTGAGACAGTGTTTAGGACGGATTTAGATAGAAAGTTGCAGAATTGTCGAATTGCAGAGTGTGCAACGATCGACGCCACCTCGGAATCGATCGATGCACTTATTGGGCATGAGTCGATCGATGCACTTCTATTCGTCGATCGACACAAGGCGATTACGAACCCAGAACCTCTGAAGGTTCAAATTGGACACTACGACATGGAACTTTATGCTGTTTCGACGCCCGATCGACCATGGTTTGCTGATATTGCAAATTACCTGGCTGCAGAGACTGAACCAGATGATCTCACGGGGTATGCAAAGAAGAAGTTTTTCAGAGAACTCAGGAGGTTCTATTGGGATGAACCCTATCTATACAAGCACTGTTTGGATTGCATTTACAGGATATGCATTGCAGAATCAGAGGTTCCAGACGTTCTGTTTCACTGCCGTGGATCAGATTATGATGGACACTTTGCTACTTTCAAGACTGTGTCTAAGGTTCTGGAAGCAGGTTTCTGGTGGCCTACTATCCTCATTCTTTTGTCTCTCAGTGCAATGCCTGTCAGAGGAGAGGGAAAATCAGTAAGAAGCATGAGATGCCTCATAATTTCATTCTTGAGGTTGAGGTTTTCGATTGCCGGGGCATTGATTTCATGGGTCATTTTCCCTCATCTCATGGGAATAAGTTCATATTAGTTGTTGTGAATTATGTGTCTAAGTGGGTAGAAGCGATAGCTAGCCCAACCAATGACTCCATGGTGGTTCTTAAGTTGTTTAAGACCATCATTTTCCCTAGAGTTGGAGTGCCTCGGATTGTGATAAGTGATGGATGATCTCACTTTATCAACAAGGTCTTTGAGAAGCTGTTACATAAGCATGGTGTTCATCATCGTGTGGCTACTTCTTATCATCCTCAGACTAGTGGGCAAGTTGAGGTCTCTAACAGACAGATAAAGGAGATCTTGGAGAAGACAGTTGGGAAGACAAGGAAGGATTGGTCTACAAAGCTGGATGATGCGTTATAGGCCTATAGGACTGCGTTTAAGATGCCACTTGGGACTACACCGTTTCATCTTCTGTATGGGAAAGCCTGCAACCTTCCAGTTGAGCTTGAGCATAAGGCAGCATGGGCTGTAAAGCAAATGAATTTTAAACTGAAGCCTGCAGCAGAGAGGAAATTGGTTCAGATGAATGAGTTGGATGAGATTAGGTGTCATGCCTATGAGAATTCAAAGCTGTACAAGGAGAGGACTAAGGCATATCATGACAAGCAGATTGTCTCCAGACAGTTTGAGCCTAATGATCAGGTACTTTTGTATAACTCACGTTTGCAACTGTTTCTAGGTAAGCTGCGTTCTAGATGGTCATGTTCTTTCACGATCAAGGAGGTGCGTCTGTATGGTGTTGTTGTTCTGATCCGCTCAGAAGGTAAGGAGTTAACTGTCAATGGAAAAAGGGTGAAGCATTATTGGGCTAGGGCCGAGATTCCAAGATATCAGATTTTGCCTCTGGATGATGCACCCTCTGCCTAAATCTCCTTCCTGTCAAGCTAATGACATTAAAGAAGCGTTGAGTGGGAGGCAACCCACTGGTAAGCTTGTACATACTCTTTTTGGTTTTTTTAATTAGGATTTTACTTGGTGTTTTTTGTTTTTGGAGTTTTTGTCGTACAGAGCTAGTTTGGCGTCGGGAAATCGCCATGTGTTGATCGTTGCGGTCATGTGCAACGATCGATGCAGGAGGTGGAAACCGAGAGAGATAAGTGAATTAGAGCCGGTTCGATTGCGTTTCAACAAGCGGAAGAAATCAAACCGCGAGGAAGAAGTCACGATGTGTGTCGATAGTTGCGGTCCTGTGTACTGATCGACGTACCTGGTTCAAATTCAAAATTGAAGGTACATGCGTTCTAAACCGAAAATTTAAATGAACCTGACCGGTTCATTGGTCGCGATCTAGAACGATCGGCGCATCATTTGTGTCGATCGACGCAGATACGGGCGAGGTAAGTACCCTAAATTTTCTTTCTTTCTTCTTCTTCCTCATTTTCCCCTTCCGAACCCGAAACCCAAAATCGCCCAAACCCTAAAATCTTCATTTCATGATCGATTTTGGTGATTCAAAAGCGTAATTCACTCGCTTTTCACCCCTCTTTACATTTCTATTACTCGTTTCATCCGATTTCGAGGTATGTGTTCCGAGTCTCCACGTTTTTAGTTTCGGCCCTAAGGTGAAATTTTCGAATTTAATCACGATTTTGACTGTTTGAAGGTGTATTGATGCTTGTTTAAGCGTGCTAGTGATGATTTCGTGATACCTTAGTATTTGCATGGACATATTTCACAAAGTTTTTAGAGAATCTTCGATTCGATGAAGAACACTTGTGATTCTCTGATTTAGGCCGAATTTAGAACGGATTGGAAGTAATTGACATTGGTTTTGCTGCTGATGATGGTTGAATGAGATAATAGATACTGATATGGTTGCATTTGTTGATCTTAGAGCTTTGGCTTAATTGCAAGTTTACTTTTCTTGTGTCTTTCATCGCAGATGGCTCCACGAAAGAAAAGGAACGTGCCTGAAACATACCTGCTAGTTGGTACACACGCGCTTCCTCACCTCTCACGCCCGATACTCACATTCCTGAAGCGATACAGGCTCCTTGGCCAAAGGTAGAGAAAGATCTCATACCTATGCTCAGAGAGTGGGCTAATGATCCTAAGATAGAGACATCAAGTGTGGTCTGCACTGAGCGAGAGATATTTGAGGCTTAGGATGATTATGATACGTTTTTTTACAACGCTTGACAGGGCATGATCATCAAGCCACACGGTTTGCAGACTACAGGACTTGTCATATATTGGGCATTACTGCGGATGTTTAGAGGCTGGTTCAGCAGATAGGCTTAGGTACTATGCATATGCGGAGTTATGATCTTTTCCCGGACTTGGTCAGACAGTTGTTGTCGACATGCAGAGTGTACTATTCTGATCCATTGCGCAAGAGATCTAATGAGGGATGCTTTACCTTCATGTGTATGGGTATCAGGTACAGACTTCCGCTTCTTGACCTTTGCCACATATACGGGTTCAGTTTGGAGCTTATTCGCTGCAATCTCATTCCTGAGTGGGATGATCAGAGCACTCAGTTCTTCTAATGTCACTTTGGGACCGACCAATACAACTCACGGAACTCCACGCAGATGCAGATACGACATCCGGTCTTGCGGTATGTTGTACGCCTTTTGAGTCACACACTGCTGTGTAAGTTTGAGGTGAACAAGATGAGGAAGCAAGAGCTGATGCTGCTTTACACTGGCTTGAGTCCTTTGTTCGAGGACACTGTTCTGAAGGATCCTGCGCCTGGGCTTAATATGGGAGCAGTTTTTGCTGAGCATCTCTGCACCTTGAAGAAGAAGGCCTTTTCAGGTAAGAATGTTGAGACTGTGGGAAGTCTGCTTACTCCGATCTTCCAGCACTTCAGGATTCCTACTGTTGGAAGAGAGTGTGTGACGAAGAGATTATAGATGGATGATACTCACTTACGGAGTACGGCTTGGATGAAGAAAGACAACCTTTGGGTTTTTCATGATACATATTCTAGAGAGTGGTGCATGCATCTTCCTTCACTAGCGCTCACGAAGATCGATACAATGCTGGCTTTGGCTTTTGAGCCTGACCGGAACCTCCTGCGAAGGGTTCCTACAGTTGCTAACCCTCTCGGACCGTCTACTTCTTCTGCAGGTGGACCTTCCTCTGCGTCTGGAGCCTCCACATCTGCTGCTGCTGATTTGTTCCTATTCCATATCCGGACCCACTAATGGACCCTGCTCAGATTTCTCAGGGAGATTTTCAGACTATGTTTAATGATAGGTTGAAGAGTATTTGGGAGATGATCGCTAGCTGTTCCTGCAGAAGACAGCCTAGAGTCTATGTACCTACACCTTCGGAAAGGCGCAGACGATCTCCCACACCCGAGAACAATGGCTCTGATCCTTCTGATGGCATTGATGATGTTTCTGAGACTGAGAGCGATGAGATTTGATCCTATTTCCTAGACATTTGGTTCTGTACTCTTTGACTCTTTCTTTTTATTTTTCTCTTGAGCCATTTTGATGTTTTATTGAGTCTATGTCAGTACTCATACTCTGGGATTGATGTACTTTGATTCTATGACTATCTGTTGCTTTGATTTTTGCGTTGCCTTTGGTTATTGTAGCTTACAGGTTGAGTTTTTGTGATTTATCGCGAAACAGATGTTGTCTGCCAAAATGTTTTAGAACAGCCACACAATGTGTCGATCGACACAGTCATGTGTATCGATCGATTCACCCTTTGCACGAGTTGTGTCGATCGCTGCGGTGCTGTGCAGCGATCAGCGATCGACACAGTTGCGAGAGAGTTAAAAAAATCGTCAAAACACAAATACATTCAATCCATTTTCTTCTTTTACCAATCCTAAGCTTGATGCCACTGGGGACACTGTGTTTCAAGTGTGGGGCAGGTGGTACTGACATAATCTTTTTCTTTTCTTAGAGTAAGTTGTGTCTGTTTTATTGAGTCAAAACAGTTTAGTAGGAAATAATGACTTTTTGAGGAGATCACTACACTTGCAGGAACTTAAGTAACCATTGGAATGAGCTTGCAGATGATTTATGACTATTAGAAAACCCAACACGGATCAGCCTACTGAGGACAACCATATCACTTCAAGCATTCAAAGAATCCATTACTAACTTCACCTTTAACTTGGCTTAATTTTTCTCACCTAGGGGCTTGGTATACTTTGAGTCGGATTCCTCTGTTAGTTCTGACACAGCTTGTAAACATGTCTAAGTATGGTTCTCTTCTCCCCTTCCTTAAAGTAAAAAAAAAAGAGAGATAAACTGCGGATGAGCTAGTAGCTCCGAAGTGATCACGGGAGTGGTAGAGACCCCTATTACCTCATGTGCATTCATGGAATGTGTCGAAAGTACACCTCAATGCGGGAAGAGAACTGATAAAAAAATAAAATGATACCCAATGGGAAAAATCAGTTTCTAAGGAAGGAAAAGGAGAAGAAAGGAACCAGAAAAAGATAGTATGGTGGTCAGGTGCTAATAGAGTAAGAGTCCATGTGTTCTTTGATCGATACTCCCTAGGTGAGACCGCACTTATTATATTACAGAAGTCAGTATGGTGAATTTGAATGCTCTGAATGTGATTGTGGAGTTTACTTAGGACATTTGCTAAGTGTGGGGGAAGTATGTGTTGGTCTTGATGTCTGCAAGTGCATTTTTTATGTGGTTTACTAAGGGAAATATGAGTGTAGTACTTCTAAGATGAAACGAGTTTCTGAAGTTTTCAAACTTCTTCACCTCATTTTGGTTTTCTGTTTTGCTTGAGGGCAAGCTAAGTGTGGGGGAGTCGATATATCATGGTTTTTATTTGTTTTAAGCCATGATATAAGTATATATTTGAGTCGTTTGTAGTGTCTTTCGAGTCTTTTCAGGTGTTTATTAGGTCTACACACGTTTGGAGGATTTTGGAAGATATTGGAGGTTTTTAGGCAAGATCTGGAGCTAAAGCCGTGATGAGAGAAACAGAGATTCTCTGTTCGACCTGAGCGTCGATTGATGCAGCCATGCGTCGATCATTGCAATGCCGATTCGCAGAATTCCAGAGCATTAATGAAGATTTTGAAGAATTGTTGTTTTGACTCAGAAGTTCCAGTATTTACAAAAGAGACCCAAGACGTGTTATACACTTATATTAGGGTTTTTGGTGTTATAATCTATCTTACACGTTCATACTTTTAGCTAGAGAGAGTTCTTGAGAGCTTGAGGCTGATCTATTCTTGTACTGCCTTTTGGAGAAGATTTCGAACCCCTTTTCTATTCTCTACTCTTTCTTAATGCAATTTATTCATATTATCATTTCTGTTTCATTGATCATGTCTGAGTAGATTCATTTTTAGGTTTAGGGATTCTCATAGGGATTTCATGACTTGTTAGATTAAATCAATCAGTTAAAGATTCATAACTTGTTAGTTCTTCAACCTGAATTGCACTTAATACTAGTTTATAACCTGATCACATAGAATCTAGATCTAGGGTTTATAAATTGACACGAAAGTGTAATTTATAATCTGATCTATTTAGGTTGAGCAATTTAATTATCTTCAAAGAAATTTGGTTTAATTGAATTGTGAACTAATCGAACCTGCACCTAAGGCTAGTTTAATCTAATAGGAATTGCAAAGAAATTTTGATTTCTAGGGTTTAGACTTAGTGAATTCTCGCAACGAAAGTTGGTTAGTTCTATATCTGTGTTTGAGTTCTAGAACGATCCTACCTGATATTTGATCTGCTTGGCATGATTTCCTGAGAACTTCCTTGACCTAGCGCTTTTAGTATTTGATAAAACAAACCGATTTGCTACTTATTTACTTTCCGCTTTTAGTTAGTATTCTTGATTTACATCACCTAGATTAACTCGAGGTTCTATAATTTATCGCAAGATTTCTTGATTCTCTGTGGTTCGATCCTTACATACATCATTTGCATGTGCACTTGCAGTGTAACTTAGGGAATTAAACTCTGAGCATATCAATCGTACCTAAACCTTTTGGCCAATTCTTTCCATTGTCTCCCAACTAATACACAATGGATACTCTGGAGGCTATATATTTTACAAATTTTTTAAAGCTATAATCATATTCTAATATAACAAAAAAAAAATCCTCAGAATAAAAAACAAATAATACTTCACCTTTTATCACGAAGGGTAAACTTTAACTTAGGTCCTGCCCAACAATACTCAACCTTTTCAACATGTGTTACAATACCAAGGATATGTATAAAGGAAAGATTATAGCGTGGACCAGATCCAAATAACATGCATATCATTATAATCCTAAGCACAAAATAATATTTAGTGCAAAATATATACCACTAGGATAAGGATCATTAACCAACTCATCCAATATATCCGAGATCGATGGAAACACCATGAAATGACCTTGTGGGATTATCGTCATCAGTAGTACATAACGATGTATTTGATTTGAATATGAGCTTAAACCTATGAGGAGTCAAAGAAATAAAATATGGTGCAACCACGACTTGAGCATCTTCAAGGAGAAACCAACAACTCTCGAACCATAGCGAATACCAGAATAGTTCGAAATCACGAGCGTGCACAGTTGCCTCGATTCGGATACCCTAAATCAAAATCGTTATTCTCCGCGTTGGAAACATGTGAAAATCAAAAACAAAAAGTTTAAAATTCTGGAAGAGAAAACATGATTACCTCTTCGTCGCACAAGATCATGGAGATATTTGGATCGCCATTTGAAGAAACAGACATCCATACACGAATGAACAACACCCTTAAATCCCAAAGAGATGGAAGATGGTCGTTGATTTGAGATACTTGCCTGAAAACTGCCAATCCATAAGTCTTTTGAGAGAATCTCACTTTCTATGTTGAAAATCTAGAGACAAAAAAGCTTACTTATAATCGCAAGAGAGAAAACGAACCGTTTAGGGAATGAGACTAAAAGTCGCGACCTACGATATATTCTACAATTTTGCCTTTTGTTTTTTTGATAAAAATGAATAAGTTTGGATCTCAACAAATATGTTTATGTCATCATACATGCATACTCTAATAAGTAGTCTCGAGCACCACGTCAAAACAGAGAGAGAGAGAGAGAGAGAGAGAGAGAGAGAGAGAGAGAGAGAGAGAGAGAGAGAGAGAGACCGACCTGTTACACACCGCACGTGTCTTTGTAATATAAACAGAGCCTAAATAGTACACAAACTGCTGACACTTATGGAGTGTTTCTCTTCGAGACCCCCATCAAATCAACACTAGTCGTTGTTAATTATCCTGCAGATGAGAGTTACGATGCTTGGTTTACTTTCTTTGTTTTTCATTAAAGGTTGTTATAATTTATCGACTTGAGTCCTATGCAACCACTACAACCGTTTTGATTAGATTAATAATCCCACTGTCGCTTTGAAAATATACCTAATTTCATTAAGTACTTGAAAACGATATTGTATGCAATACTTGAAAAGTCGAGCATAACATAGTCTACTATATATAACAAACCACATATATTAATTAAGGATCTTCATGAATATAACATGGCCAAATTCTGAAATTATCTCTCATGATTTAGAAGAAGAATATTGACTCAAGGGTCCAAAAGCATGTATCCAAAAGTCTTTATCGGAGCACACGTACATCTATAAATCATGTTTATATCTACACGTCCTCACTTCTCATAGAACAGTGCACACCGTCTGTCTGAACTTCCATACATATGTCTCAAAGTTATCTTAACATGTATTCGAGTTGGAAATTCACGCTTGATGATGTACCCACGGTTCAAAACTTCTCCATCTCCATAAAAATCCGTAAGAACATGGAGTACGCGTATATCCCCGTCTCCCATTGACTATCTACCGATCTCTTGATCATATCTTCTCCTGTAACCATCCGGTCGCTGGGGGTCGACGGAGTCGCAATATAAAAAAATACACATACATCTTAGGAGAAGAGCATAAGGGTTTTTGGATTCCAGACATTTGTTCACGAATTTAGTTATAACTCTAGGTGGGCACCAAATAATTTCACTAATGTTGGAGAAGTATAGATCGACCGACTTATATAAATCTGAGCTTTCTTCGATGTTTTACAGCGCCATGCATGCTGCCTTCGCTCTAGCCAAATAGCGTATACATTGGTCATCGTCAATGACATCAATAAAGATTTTTTAGGATATAACTAGAAAGTTAATCCATTACGATTTTGGTAAGAAAAGATGGAAATAGGCAAAGGAGAATTTTATCAAATAATATTGTAGAATATTTGAGATCGATATTGTTTCAAAGACAACCAAATGTAGAAGTTTATTTATAGAAAGAATCTAACATTTGGGTTTTCCCTAAATTAAAATAATATTTATGTTACTGTAATTTATTAAGTAATATGCATATGTTGGCGTGGATCTTCGGCTGGAGTAAGTATATGTACATGATCAATCTATTTCGCTAGGTAATAATATATAATGTCTAGTCATTATTTATTGCATTTTAAGGTTTATTAAAAAAAACCGTTGTTACCTTGCATCGATTGTTGAAAAATAAATTAGGTAAATGGCCTATCAGTTTAATCATCTCGTCTGTTTACAAAATACATGCACTAATTGAAAAAAAAAGTAATGAGAAGGCCAAACAGACCATAACTGCATCTTGATGTTCAATATTTAGAATATAAAGGATATTCAAGAACCTAAACAGGGCCAATTTCTAAAATTGTTCATGATGAGTCTGAAGTAAAATAGTGATTCTATGGTCCAATAGCATCTATCGCACATGTTTGAAACCTTGAAACCAAAGTCCCACCAACCCTTTCAAGTTGTTATTGGAGCACACATGCAACTATAAAGCCCGTTGATATCTACACTCGCTTTCATCTAAAAAAACAGAGCAGACGGCCTTTCTGGCCATACACGTCTATCTCTCCTAGTTATCTTCACACGTTTTTGAATGGCAAGTTCACGGTCGATAACATATCCACGGTTCAACTCTTCTTCATCTCAATTAAAAAAACACGCAAGAGAATGGATTACGCATATATCCTTGTCTCCCATCTGTTATTTGCCGATCTCTTGGTCATTGACTTTCCTTCAAGCATACGGTCGATGTAGATAAAATAACACATACCTCGGAGGAGAAGAGCTGAAGGGTTTCCGGACTGCAGACACCTCTCGACGAAATATTTTTTATATGAGGTGGGAAAACAAAGAAATTTAAGTTAATAAACCCGTAGTATAAACCGATCAACTTGTAGAAATCTTGACTTTGTTCGGCGCTTTGAAGTGCCTTGCATGTTGTCTTCACCCATATACAATAGCATAAACCTTGTTCACTGTCAATGACGTCAAGAAGAATTTTTGAAAGAACATCACTAGGAAGATAATCCATTACGAATTTGGGAATGTAAAGATGGAAATTAGGCAAGAAGAATTTTGACAAATAATATATATTTTTGAATATTTGAAAGTTTGATGAAACCACGAGAGTTTATTTAAAGAGACAATGCAACCTTTGGGTTGTCTAGGCTGTAGTAATTATGTATATGTCCTATCATTAAGTCCCAACTAACATCATTCATCATGATCATGGTGTTGATGGCTAAAACTAAGTAATTTTCCTTTTGAGTTTTTGGTTTTAATGGTTTAACCTATGTTATTTAGTAGTTCAACTTAGTCATTTGTATATACAATAATTATACTTAGTCACATATCTATTTTAGAAACAGGGGAAAATGGCAGTTTTCAGATGGAACGACGCTTAAAATTCTCGAAAATATTTTTTATTTATATCGTTTTATATAAATATCTTGATCCTCTCTATTAAAAGGTTATTTAACACAAAAGCGAAGAGTCATTTCTTCAAACCAATAAAAAAATCAAACTTTAAAAAACTTCTTTTTTCTTCGAAATCTACAAGGTGATCGTTGTTTTGCATGAGAAAGAGACAAAACCAATCTCAAATTTTATTTATTCCTCATGCAATCCTACACAAAATACTGTTAGATATGAAGATTTTTAAAGAACCAAAAGGGTGTTAAAGATTTATGTACATATAACATGGTGAGTACAAATAAACGAGATAAATAAATTAAGTAAACCAGAATTTAATCTTAATACCATCATAAAAAAATATCATAATATTTCACACCTTCCACTTCATCTCATTTTGTTATATTTGTATTGTTCCACTCATTCATAAGAAAAAACTACACACACAAAATCTAAAAGGGAAATTTATCTTTGCTGTGGTATGTCGATAATTCTCAAAGAGAATGGACATGTAGGGTTAAGATTATTTGGCAATGGATTACCAATGTTTCTCCACATAGTCTTCAATGTCATGATATCCTCGGTGATGAACATGTATGCTTGATTAACAACTGTAAAATATCAAAGCACAATTATAAATTTCTTAATGTTTTTACACAATTTTATTTTTAGGGTTTCAAAACAGAGGCAATAATACCAAGCAGTTCCTTGTTTTTGTTGATGATGAGGTCTATGGTTTTGTTGATGATGAGTTTTTTTTATTTTGTTCGATATTTCTATTTATATTAACTTTGATTAATTGTTATGTGGATCTTATGTATACATATTGTAGATGTTATTGGATGCATCAAGTTGGTAGATGTCAACATGATAGGATTGACAAGAGAAGTAGTTATTCCGTTCTTGTTAGTTATTACCATTTCTTTTGTTATTGTCAATGTATTTAGGTGTACTCCGTTTTTCCAAAATTCAGTTTCTATTGTCGACCTGAAAAAAAAAAAAGGTTATTACTAACATCATTTTAATTTATATGTGTAGGTGTTACTTTACAAAAGGCAATGGATCTCATTTCACGCCATGAATTTATCTTCAATCCTACTTTATATTGGGATCTAAGTTATACTTTATGTTCCATATTTATATAAGTTACTATTAATATTTAAAATCTTGGTTATTTGCAATTTGATGACTAAATTACGACTATTCGTGGAAAAAATTTCGAAAAAATTTGCGTAATTAATCCAGGAAACCAAACCTAATTTCTTAACTCAAAACATTTAATTACCCGCCTTAACCAAACAAATTTTGACTAAGTGTCGAGAAATCCTCGTTTACCACAAACATAAACCCTGATTTTATTTTGTTCTTCCCATTCTCCAAAATCTCCTTTGAATCATCTCGCTTATTTTTCTTCAAATCCTCCTCTCTACCGACCCAACTCGAACTGACTTCTCTTATTTGAATCTCTTATTCGAGGCTCTCAATTCCCTCGCTAACTATCGACCCTCTCACTTATTTGAAACTCTCTGTGATATGATGCCTAACGCTAATAAAGAAGGACGTAAGAGACAAAATTCTCAACACATCACTCAAAGAGACGTTGGGAGCATCGGCCCTATTACTTAGAAAAATACACTTAGCCCTCTATCAAAACAATACACCTTCATGCCGGCGGACATAGTTCCTCTGAATCAGTCGACTCAAAGTTAAGAAAAGCCACAGTTATCCCCAACCGTCCATGACCTCATTCCATATCCGTTACTATCCACCGCCACAACAACTATTCTAGAACTCAACTATTAATCAACGTGAAGTCGATGTGTTTCCGGTGTCCGAAGAAGTCCATAACAACCAGAATCCTGTTCAGGAGGCCCCACCTTCCCCAGTTAACCACTCTCACGCTCAGAGTCATTCATGTTCTGAGGTCACAACTTCTTAAATAAATCTCTTCCAGTTTTGCCGGATCATCAGGAGCACACGCTGCAGGCTCTAAATGCTCTGCTTCGGATGCCAGCCAGAGAAATGTTTACCATCGTCCTCTCTCCCACACCGACGCAAAACTCGACTTGGTATGGCTATTGTCATATAATGTTTCTTCAGCTGTTGATATAAATTTTGTTGTGACTTGTTTTCATCTGTATGAGTTTTTTGTTCTAGTCTTATGTGTATTGTAAGGGTGTGTTTTTAAACCGTTTAATATACTTATAAATCTGATTGTTGGTTTGTATATGAGTTATGATGGTCTGATGAGTTCAAGTCTCTGATGGTTAAAATGCTAATCTTACATTTATCAAACAATTGAGTTTAGATCTCTCAGTTTAACTACTCTCTGTGTTTTGCAAAGCTCGGGTGGTTGAGCGTTTACAAGATAGCGTTTGTATCGTTTGAGACAAAGTATCATTCTTCTGTTGAAGCTATTTTACAGGTTTACTCGTGACAAAGGATCGAGATTAGTTCGGAAATACTAAAATATTTACAAGCAAATTCGATAAACCCTACTATAGTTGTCACGTGTGCCTCCTGATAAGGCAGAAAGATACTTCGCGAGTTCGCGGTACAATTTACTCTCCAATACCCTTCACATATACCTTGCTTGTGTTGTTTACATTAATGTTATGCTTATTCTATTTGTATTCTAGAAAACCCACCATTGGGATCCCTTGATAAGGGAAACATTTTCAGATTTCTAAAGCTGTCTGGAAAAAAAATATCAGAATGCTCAAGAAGTCTGAAATGCTAAACTTTTGTTAGACGGCTATAAAAATCTGAAATACCTAATTTTGGTCAACACCAAAAATTCCCCAAAAATTCAAAGCTTTTTATCAGACTTCTCCCGTTGTCTGGATATCATTTCAGACTGCAATAGAAGTACGTTTAAAAAAGTCAACTCTAAAATATTTTGGTCAACCCCAAAAATATCCCTCATTTATTGTCAGA
The DNA here is from genome assembly GCA_030180135.1 of Orychophragmus violaceus. Classification (NCBI taxonomy): domain Eukaryota; kingdom Viridiplantae; phylum Streptophyta; class Magnoliopsida; order Brassicales; family Brassicaceae; genus Orychophragmus; species Orychophragmus violaceus. The sequence continues at coordinate 46,113,996 of CM058232.1, forward strand.
CAGCAATAGAAACCTAAAAAAATTCAAACTTCTTAGAGAAGTTTGATAAAAAGTCAATTTTAAAAGTCAATTGCAAAACTACCCTTTTTGTTCTCAGACTTCATAAGTTGTCTGACAAAAAATGTCAAAATTTACAAATCAGAATGCGTACGATGTCTGAAGTCTGTCAGACTGCATCCGTTGTCTGCCTAGTTTCATTTCAATTGAAAAATACCCTCTTTCTCAGAATGCAATAGATGTCTGGTAAAACTACTGTCAGACATATTTGGAAGCCTGAAATGATAAAAAGTTTAAAAAACGCAATTTTTTGTATATTTGTGATTAATTTCGTTAATTTTAATTTTTATAAATGTGTGTTAGTTATATATGTTCCTCATGTGTGAGTTTTACATTCTTATGTTTGGTATTTATTTTTTAATCAATTTTTGAAGAATATTGGCAATGTAGCCAATAGAGTTAGACTTTGCAAAAAAGTCTGTTTTTTCCCATAAGATCTCTAATGTGGTACGTGTTTTTTTTTTACAGATAATGGTTCAATTACCTGTGAATTTTGGTGAATGGGTAGTGAGGGACCAGATTTGGCATTTTGTGGTTGATAAGATCAAAGAAGGGCGGTTTGTCACTTTGCGCAATGGTTCTACACTTCAAGAACTTGTTGAGATGGTACAAGATGATTATATGCTGGACAAGAAAACCGAACTGTTGGAGTTATCATATCCATTACCGGAAGCACTCTTGAAACAAATTGGTCCGGATAGCCCTCCAGTTTATGTCACAAATGATAGGCAAGTAAGGAGCATGGACGATTTAGCTAGTACGCATTTAATCCGTCTTTGTGTCTCGATCCGATCCTGTATGGAAGATGAAGATGCAGGGAATCATGATGAAAAATATGAGGATGAAGATGTAGATGAAGATGACAAAGAAGAAGAGTGGAATGAGGAAGATGTGGACTCAATATCGGATTATTCGATTTGTGGTGGTGGTGGTGATGATGGTGTTGGTAACTTGGATGTGCCTGAGCATGTTTTCACGAAACACGCTGAGGCTTATTGTGACGATGTTGATTATACTGTGTATGGGAAAGTGAAACATAAAGATGTAAATGTGGAAGAAGATGAAGATTATAAGAAATATTAGTTAGAGGGTATTACTAATCGTTTTGTTAGAAAAAGGGGCTCGTCCTAGGGTATCTTTCTCAAAAAGTATTTGATAGCAAGAAAGACCGAATATCAGAGCTGTGTTTGACGTCTGAGGGTATCTTTACATGCTGATTTTTCCAATAAGATCGCTAATGTGATGATGAGAGAACGAACTTGACATTTGGACTTGTTAAGTTTATAAGCTTTTAGCTCATAAGAATCAAACACCTGTAAAGGACTTGTTAAGTTTATAAGCTTTTACAAGATTATGTTTATATAGCTAGAGAGAAATTGGAGGGAAATTTTGCTGGATTTTTAACAAATTGAAATTTTTAGAGTTGTAAAATCTCTGGTATCAGACTTCATATGCAGTCTCGGATGAAACTTCTGAATTGAGCGGGAAAATTTCGTGCCTTTTTAAAAGTTTTTGGGTGAAATTTTCAAAAACTTTCAAATTTCAGACTTCATATGTAGTCTGAAATAATACTTCATGAGAAGTCTAAATACTTGAACCAGATTTAACTAGAAGTCTGAGAAACTCTTAGACTTTGGTTGTAGTATGATATTACTCTTAGACTTCGTGTTCCTCGTACTTCACTGAAGTTTTAGGAGCCATTAGCAGCATAAGAAGCCTAAATTCCAGCCTCTTTGGAGAGTCATCTGGCTTAACCCTAAACCAAGCACCTCAAAAGCAAAAATAGAGAGCTCTTGCATTAGTTAGCGAACAAGTCTTCAAGAAATGGTTAATAAAGGATTGTTTGATATTCTTCCCATGAACTCTAGAATCTCATTGCTAGCTTCCCCATGAGATGTTTTTACTCCTACAAAGAGAAAAAGAATGAGCAAATCAAATTGTATAATCAAAATTCTATGTCGAAAGTCTCAATTAGTTTAGTTAAAAAACTTTTGAAAACACTAAATCAGAACAGATCCACACCTATTTCGCAGCTCAAAGATAATCGGCTATGAATCACATACATAAGAACTCATATGAGAGAATAAGCTTGAGAACCTTCTTCGGTGAGAAATTCGAAAGAGGTTTTACAAAAGAGAGAGAAAGAGAGGTTGTAAGAGAAGGAAGAATGTGAAGATTTTTTTTTTTGCTGTTATATATGTGATATATGATATCAGACTTCATATGTAGTCTAATAAGGAACTTCTGAATCGAGCGGGAATTCATTTCAGGCGGGAATTCATTTTCAGGCGAAAATTTCCCGCCTTTTTTAAAAGGTTTTGTGTGAAATTTTTAAAAAACTTTTAAATTTCAGACTTCATATGCAATCTCATATAAGACTTCATGAGAAGTCTAAATAATTGAACAAGATTTACCTGAAAATCTGAGAAACCCTAAATCTAATAATTACTACTTAAATATCATCATATTATATAGAAAACTTATAACAAACATCAAACTCGTTTAACATAGTCACAAACTAACCAGTCTATGTAAATGTAACATTATGAATGAAAATTTCACAAACTCTCTATCTAACCCTACATATAAAAACATGTTATCTAACTTCATATGTCAAACATATATCAAACTATATGGTGTTTAGAACAAATTTACCTTCAATGGTTAAATTTAACTAAAGTTTATGTAATTTTAATTTATATACGTCAAAAATGCTTATATAAAATTTATGTATTAAAAATTTGTATCAAATAATTTTTATAATTTTTAATATAAATTTTCAGCCTAAATACGTCTCAGATTTCTCAAAGAAGTCTGATCAACCCCAAAATTCAGACTCCTCTGAGAAGTTTGATTAATCCCAAAATTCATAATTCGCGCCTAGAAGTCTGAGAAATCCTAAATCTAATATTTATCACTTATAAATAAAAATATTTAAATAGAAAACATCAAATTCGTTAAATATATGCACATTATAAAACATATGTGCCAATTTAAAATTTCAAATGAAAAATTGATAAACCATGAATCTAACCATAAAACTATATGTAAGTTATATGTAAATGTTCTATTACAAAGCATGTTTTGAGGGTTAGAACTTACTCTACCTTACATATTGTTTAATTTGAATCAATTTTACCAAATTTTAATTTATATACTACTAAATTGTTTATATTTAATTTATTTATATAAGTTTTGACAAAATATTTTTTATAATTTTAAATTTTAAATTTAGTAATTTATTCTATATCGGACTTCTATTAGAAAATAAAATCATTTTGACTTCTATTAAAGTCTAACGCATTAGAACTCTATAGAAATCTCACACAACACAAAGGGTATAATGGTATTTGCGGTTTCTATTTTTTTTTTGTGGTCATAAATGGGTAACGGTAATTTTCTTAGAGCAAAAAGATAATTTTACATTTCTTTTAATTTAGAAGATATTTTTAGAATCAATTTAGGGAGCATAAACAACAATTATTCCTTAAAATAAACATTTTAAATACCAAACAAATGATCCTCCTTCGTCACAATATTGATGTCCTTGTTTATAAAATGTTTACCAGCTCTTATATTTGGTTTTGTATCTTTGAAAATAATTCAAAAATATTATGAAAAAATGATTCCGAAATTCTTTGTTAACAATGAGAAAGCTCAATTGATTTTAGCTCATTTAAAAATAAAAATAATTGGTGCGGAGAAATTAAAGTTACACATAGAACCACACAGCAGATATACTAGCTAATAGGAAAAGTTATCTTCATTATGAAGATTGTTTCATATGTTTTGAATTGATGTTTTTAAAAACGGACCGCGAACGATATGTTGACAATTTAAGTTAAAAAAAATCCGGAAGTTCTCTCTCTCTTCTCTCCTTTACATCTTTCAGAGAGAGAGACACTTTCTGATCTCGATCTGATGCATCGAGTGTTTATATTTTTTGGTTTGTGCTTTCACCGATACAATTGGGCTCCTTTCCAATTTCTCAATCGGTTCATCCAATCCCACAAATCTTCGCGTTCTTCCTCCCTCTATATCTTTCATCGCGAATCGATCTCGCTCCTATCTCTGGGATTTTTGTTTGTTTGTTTGTTGTTCAATAATTCCGATGTCGATCGGAAGAAGAGTTCATCTTCCAGTGTCTTACTGGATTGTCTTTGCTCAGTTTGGACGCTAACATCTATCAGCACATATCGTCCGTCTTGTTCTCCGGTTTTATCCGGATGTTGCGATCTTCTCTTGCCGGCTTTCTCTCCCGCTGAATCTCTCTTGTGCAGGTTTTGATGTGCCTCTGGTTCTTGTGGAGTAATATCTCCTCGTTTCTACCGGCTCACAGAGGAAGAGCATCACGGTGGGTATGGGCAGCTCATGAGTCTGTCCGGCGTTGGAGCTTCCAAGGAGTTAGTGGATTTGATGAAGACAGAGATTTCGGCATCTTCTTTTAGCGGTCGAAGATCGGCAGGTGGTTTTCGGGTGAGAGATAGGGAATTGGGTTTCATGCTTCCGGCGACGTTTCCTCAGCGTTTAGTCGGACTGCATGCCGGTGCTCTTCAGCTTTCGACACGTGTCCTTCTGTTGCCATGATTGTTGTAGCTATTTTGTCCTTTCTCTTAATGGGCCATCTGTACATTTTTCTTAGCAGGTCATTTGGGCTAAATGCAATTCAGAGTTGAAAAAAAAAACGGACCGCGAACCGAACCATAAAAGTATTCGAGTCATTGATCAATATAGTTCAACCAGGTTTAATTGAGATTAATCTAGTTTGATGATATTTTGAAAATAATAAATAAGATCTTATTATACGATTATTAATATAATATTAAATATTGATGTATCAAATAAAATACTTCAATAATTTTAATATTTTAAAAGTTAAATTAATAAATTGAAAGTGTAAAAATAATAAAGATTGCATTTTTAGTAAACAAAATCCGGACAGTTCATTGGTTTATAAGTTTTTGGTTTTAGGTGTTGGATTCAGTTTTTAAATCGGTTTAACTCTCTCTGGATTTTATCTGGATATATTTTTGATTCATGATTAAACCCGATTCAGTTCTTTTTTTTTATCGTCCAGAAGACTATTACAATCATGATTTATATTTGATCTAATCCTAACACTACGAATCTTTCGATCAAACGAAATCAACTACCTGCAGCACCTACGATTATGATGAACAGCTCCATGGTTCAGCTCTCCAAATCTCCAAAGCAACACTCGGATCTATGACGAACGGCTTCACATGTACCACACCTATGATGGACAGCTCTCCCACAACACATGAGACCACAACGGTTGGTTTTTATGTAATCATGAACCTTCTACAAGCTTGCATCCATTAATTTGGCTAAACTGCATTCTTTAGGAATCGAACTCCAAATCTGGTGTAGAAGCCTTTAAACCCTTGACCATTGGGCCAAGAGGCTTCCACAACCCGATTCAGTTCTAAAATACGGTTTTAAATATCCAAATTTAAAAATTTCCACTGAAAGAAAGAAAAAGAAGAAGAAGAAAATGTGCCTTTTATGGCGCGCGAGTTGTGACGTAAAAGAGAGACAACTTCGATTTTTCCTGCTACGTTCTTTTCATACCAAAATGGAAATAATCAAAGATCTGAAACGAAGAGACCCAGAAAATATCTAGGGTGAAGCAAAACCACACATATCAATTAAATATATCCTTGACAATAAAAGAAATGAAAAAATAAGTTGACAATAAAAGAAATGAAAAAATACTTCAGTAATGAAAAGTGGACAAATATGTATTATTTAATAATTTGGTGATATATGCTGATGTTTTTTACAATGACAGGTTTTTACAGTTGCTTCTATCAAAATATATAAAATTAGTATTGACCTCATACGTATGCACGAAAATAACTTGTATTTATAAATTAAATCAAATTTTATTATATAAAACCTATATATATAAAATAACTTATATAAAAATTACATGCATAAAAATTACACATATCCACAAAAAACGTAAACACACTTATCATTGATTGATCTCAAACATATATAGATTAAGTTACTTTGTTTATACATTAATTTAAATTAGCTCGTTGAGTATAAAATTTAATTTGAAGCTTTCATGTTTACTTTCTCGTTTCTTACTTGATGTTCCGATAATTTTCATAATTCTTAACATCTACATACTAAAACAATCTAGCAAATCAAATTAAAACAGTAAAATTGTAACATACCCATACCAGCCCGCCAAATTTTTTTTAAAAGAAAGAGAAAGCCCAAGGCCCATTAGCCTTTTCCCAAACACCCTAGGGTTTTCCAGAACCTTCCCCTATAAAAAGGCCTCCCTTTTCTCCAGAAAACTCATTCTCTTCCTTTCGGCGAAGCTCTGTCGGGATCTGGAGACGTTCGAAGCATCCAAGAGCACTGTTCACGTTTTCTCTTTCCTCCAATCACACCAGGTAAGATCCGGGAACCAGATCTGAGCTTTCAAACCCGAAAACGTTTTCATCTTTTTATAACTTTCGAAATACCCCAAATCCCGAGAAACCGAGCACACCACCGTGACCGTCGTGACGAGACGAAGCCGGAGCCGCCGAGCCGACCGCCACGCGCCGCTGCCGTTGACCGTTGACCGGACCCGTTGACCGTTGACTGGTTCGGGTCGGGTCGGATCGGGTCGGGTCGGGTCGGGCCCGTTCAGGTCGGATCCTTGACCGGGTCTAGTTTAGGTTGACCGGTCGTTTTAATTCGGTTTAGTCAATTTCTAATTTCGATTCCCAATTTCAATTTCAATTCCCGGTTTAGATCGGTTTAGCTGGTTTGAGTGGGATATTTTCAATCGATCATATCTAGCTCATCCTAAGCCCGATTTAAGCGATTCAAAAGCCTATCTCACTCGATTTCTCGTCATTTGTCCAGATCCGATGTCCGTTCGTGTTAATGGGGCTGCTAAATTACCGTTTTGCCCTCTTATTTGGCTAAGGTGAGGACCGGTTGTGATCTTCCCTTATTCCATTCAATTCTGGACGATAGTCCTTCGTTAATGTTGTCTTTCCTAGGTAGTCTAGGGTAGTAGAGATCTCAATGTGATTGTTTGCAGAACATAGAATTCTAGGTTATCGCTTAAACTGAAAACGTTGCTTGTGCGTGATGGATATGATTGTATAGAATTGTGGTAGGTCCCCCGAAAGGGTGTTTCTTGGCGGCTCGCGTATAACGAGTTTGGTACGCGACCCTTGTATCGTCGGATGGGAGGTTTTGGCGAGCCTACCCAGTGAAATGGCCGTAAGGCCCAGGGATACCGGATGAGCCGGTTGCGTGTGCCTTCGGACCAGAGAGGGGTCCACGAGTGTGAAAGCACGAGTGGATGTAGTTTGCGTGGTGAAAGCCTTCGGGCCTGTTTGCAAGGTGATATTAGCTTAGGACTTGTGATTCGTAGTTGTGTGGTGTAAGCGGGATAGCGGACTCCTTAAGTCCGTCCTCACTGGGTGATTGTGTTTGAAATAATTACTCAGGCCTCTTTCCCCTTTCCTGTCCCCGTTTTCTTGCAGGTCCGGATGCGGGATCGATACAGTCGAGTGACGTCATTGGTGGATTTCAATAAGAAGGAAGCGCCGGGTCCTGGGACAAGTTGAGTTGGCGTCCCGGTTGGACCGAATCCGGTTCAGCGGGCACTCTAATGCCACGTCTCTGGTTCGCCGGGAGACGGGTGTTACAATTTGGTATCAGAGCCTAGGTTAAAGATCTCTCAGTCCTGCCCTGGGAGATCAGCTTTCGTTGTTTACCCCCAAAACCAGTTTCCAATCTTTTCAAAACCGTTTGCGAAAATTTTATAAAACAGATGCTTTGCAAAAAATTTCAAACACCAATATATCCCTGATTATCTCCTGTTGTGACCTCTTATAGTTTTGTTTTATGCAGGATGTCCACCGATTCACACTCTGATTCCAGGTCCGACTGGGCTCCAAGTCCTACCAGTGTTCTACGCACACGTGCTGCGCCCCGCAGGAATGTACCGAGGAGACAGAGGAGACGTCAAACGATTGGAGCATCAGTTGAGATTCCCGGCGCCACCCAGTCACCCGCCCGGCACCCAGTTGATAGATCAGTGTCTGCATCGGTTCCAGTTGAGGCAGTTGCGAGACCAGCGAGAGGTAGAGGCCGACCCCGGAGGACGCCCGTAGCGGCCCCACCGGCGGTTGTGGATGCACCCCGAGCTCAGAGGTCGGGGAAGGAGCACGTAGTGGTGGAGGATCACCCCGATCCACCGGCCCATGTGTGCTTTATGACTACGAGACCATCAGACGGGACACCAGGGGCGTCGACATCGTTCCCCGACCCTTTCAGATGGCAGGCATGTGCATGCAGGAGTACATGGACGCGTTCATCTTCAGAGCTGGCTGCACCTACCCCAGATCCCCTATCCATATGATGACCATGTTTATGGACGGGCTATCAAAGGAGATACGAGAGGGGATGACAGATGGGAGTGAGTACGGAGAGTACAGTCTAGTTGCAATAGCTGCCAGGTACGCAGAGGCTGTGGACAGGAACCAGAGGGATCCAGCGTTCCGGCAGCAGGTGAGGGAGAGGCATCGTAGTGATGAGGAGACCCGACGACAGGTTATGGCCGAGCAACAAGCCACTTGGGATAAGGAGCTGCGTCTGAGGCGAGAGCAGGAGATTGCATACCGGGCTCAGCTGGGGGAGCAGAGGGCCGCCTTGGAACGTATTCGAGAGAGGTTTGAGCAGCAACGGGCAGAGTGGGGCCAGCAGCAGTCTGACTTGGACCGAGAGCGGGAGCAGCGGGAGCAGAGGATGCAACGGATACGGGAGGACCGAGAGTATGTCTGGTTGAATAAGCAGATGAACATTCTTGAGGAGGGACCGGATGGGTTTGACCAGCAGTGGGCTACACCGAGTCAGGAGCAGGCAGCAGCACCTCCAGTGATCATCATCACAGATTCAGAGCCGGAGCCAGAGTCAGAGCCTGAGGAGTATGATAGCGAGGAAGGCCAGGTGTATCGAGGAGACTTGGACCTTGAGCTATGGACCCCAGGATCATCAAGTGGCTAGAATCGGGGGGCTTTGGGGAGTTGTTAGGAGTAGGGCATAGTATTCTTTTAGAGTTGGGTTTTTGTTTTCATTGAGTTTTCTTTCCGCGGTTCTCGCGTAGTCCTATTCCTTTATTCTATTGATCATTCTTTTCGCATCGTGCCTTCCGAACGGATTTCCTAGTGTGTTAGTTCGACGCCTCGAATAGAGCAGTGCCCTTGAGTTCCGAAGTGATCGGGAAACCGCACATCTCTGAATTTGGGACGAATTCTTTTCAAGGGGGGGGGAGAATTGTAACATACCCATACCAGCCCGCCAAATTTTTTTTAAAAGAAAGAGAAAGCCCAAGGCCCATTAGCCTTTTCCCAAAAACCCTAGGGTTTTCCAGGACCGGTTGTGATCTTCCCTTATTCCATTCAATTCTGGACGATAGTCCTTCGTTAATGTTGTCTTTCCTAGGTAGTCTAGGGTAGTAGAGATCTCAATGTGATTGTTTGCAGAACGTAGAATGCTAGGTTATCGCTTAAACTGAAAACGTTGCTTGTGCGTGATGGATATGATTGTATAGAATTGTGGTAGGTCCCCCGAAAGGGTGTTTCTTGGCGGCTCGCGTATAACGAGTTTGGTACGCGACCCTTGTATCGTTGGATGGGAGGTTTTGGCGAGCCTCCCCAGTGAAATGGCCGTAAGGCCCAGGGATACCGGGTGAGCCGGTTGCGTGTGCCTTCGGGCCAGAGATGGGTCCACGAGTGTGAAAGCACAAGTGGATGTAGTTTGCGTGGTGAAAGCCTTCGGGCCTGTTTGCAAGGTGATATTAGCTTAGGACTTGTGATTCGTAGTTGTGTGGTGTAAGCGGGATAGCGGACTCCTTAAGTCCGTCTTCACTGGGTGATTGTGTTTGAAACAATTACTCAGGCCTCTTTCCCCTTTCCTGTTCCCGTTTTCTTGCAGGTCCGGATGCGGGATCGATACAGTCGAGTGACGTCATTGGTGGATTTCAATAAGAAGGAAGCGCCGGGTCCTGGGACAAGTTGAGTTGGCTTTCTGGTTGGACCGAATCCGGTTCAGCGGACGCCCTAATGCCGCGTCTCCGGTTCGCCGGGAGACGGGTGTTACAAAAATTCTCCTATCTTACTTGATGTTCCGATAATTTTCCTAATTCTTAACATTTACAAACAAAAACAATCTTGCAAATCAAATTTAAACAATAAAAAAATCAGCATCTTATAGAGAAACATCATTCTTTCAAACAAATCAAGAATTAAAAAACACTACATAACAATGAAAAAATAAAGGACTTTACTTGCGAGTTTTTGAGATCTTTATACTCATAAATCGAATTCGGCATTTGTTTGGGAGATTTGAATTAGAGTTATAAATAGAAGAAGAAGGAGCATATACCTTTCATATTATGTTTTAAATCGGTCGGAAGATCTCTGTTGTTTGCTTATACAATCTAAGAGATATATCTGTATGGAAAGGAAATATATGGTAGAATAAGAGGAAGGATTGTGGGTTGTGGGGTGTTTTGAGAAACTGATATACGGTTGATGTTTATTAAGCATTATCTAGTTTTAATTGATTTTTTTATATTTTGTAAACATATATTACGTGGCATAATTTGATTGGTGATGTGGCTTGTACTTTATATCATAAATATTTTATGTAAATATTTATATAAATAGTAATTACAGTTTACCTAACATGGTTGGTCTATGTAGTTTTGGACTTTTATTCAATTCACTTTGTATTAAGAAGTTAAATAACCTTGGATTTTGCCGAAAATTTGACAATCTTTTTATTTGAAAATTCATAAAATTAGGCTGAAAGAATATAAATATCAAATAAATAAAACAAATTATATTTATTTGTAATATTATAATATGTAAAAATAGGCTGAAAATAAGAATAGTGGAAAAGACTTTTAAAATAAAAACAGTTGTTAATATAAGGTAGCTAAATATATTTAACATTTTTATAGCTAAATATATAAAATTTAGATGTTGTATAGATGATTAATTAGACGCAATAGATACACAAAATAATATAGTGCAGCGGTTACTTGTTTTGCATTTAACTCTCAAAATTCAAATCAGGGTTCGAACCCCACAAGTATTTTTTTCAATTCGTCTTCTTACTTACTAACCCTAATTTACAGCCGAGTTTATTTTCACAGCATTTCACATCATTTTTGAGGATTTGTTTAGTTTTAACTCTATTTCAACGATGATGGATTTACGACTTAAATAACAAACTTGAAAAACCCAGATTTGTTTTTGTCAAATCCGACTTTGAGGCCTAATATGGTGAAATCACGGAGGAGTTTCGCCGCCCAGCGCTTTAATACCGCGAAACCGGTCATTCTGGCCGTGTTTTTGAACATGGGTTTATACCAATGGAGATGCTTACGCCATAGACATCGATAAGGACACATCTATGAGCGACTTAAAAGCTGAATTAGCCGAGAATATCGGGTTTAGTTGGGGAATTTCAGGTTTGAAGAAAATAATAACAAAAAAATTCAACAAAATAAAATAAAAACACATTGACAATTTTTAGTTTGATGACACGTCACTTTTTTAATAAAGTGGCAGAAGGAGAATGAGTTTCATTTTCTCTCTCTAACTTCTCATGTATATTAAAAGAATATTTAGACAATTACAAAATGGATTAAAAAAATTAATTAACTTATTTTGTTATAACAGTAAAATAACTAATCAAAGACAATTTGATAGATGAATTATCATATTTTAACTTTTATAAATATATAATTATATAAATATAAATATAATTTAATTACAAAAATATTAAAACAAAAACAAATATAATAAATTAATATAATAAATTAAATAATATTGTCTATTTAAAAATAAAACTGTTAGCACATCTCAAATTACAATTTACACAAATATATTTTTCATTTAAAGTAAAAAGGAGTGAAAAAATCAATTAAAATATAATATACTCTCAAAATATATTAAAACTATATAATTTATTTATACAAAAATAAAACTGTTTTGATATCTTAAGTTTTCAAATTTACAAATACATATTACTAAAAAAGAACTAAACGTCTTTAGGATGGGTTAGAATTTTAACTATAGTATTCTAGATTAAACCCGAAAAAGACTTAAATTTGGTTATTGTAAAAGTATTCAAAACATAACAGACAAAAGGCATTATTTGGCACTAAAAACATGATCAATCACAATCGTGGCATTTAATTCCCCGTGTAAAAAAAATAGCATTCTCAGCTCTGTCCATTTACCATTTTACCCTTCCTTTTGTTTCTCCTCTTTGGCCAAACGATTAGGTCACGAATCTTCGACGACGGAGATTCGACGGAGATTGTCGACGGAGATTCGACGGAGATTGACGACGGAGAGATTCCGACGGAGCTCCAAGAGGAGACGACGGAGATTGACCTATCTCTCTTCTACGAGACCAAATTCTACCTCATCTTCGTCGCTTCCTCAGACCTTGTATACTCCGCCTCCGCTTAAGCTCCTCCCCGTCGCTTGTAAATTCCCCTCCACCTCGGCTGGTGCTACTCCGATTTGTTCATTTCGAAATTCGCTTTCATCTATTCTCGAAGTTCTCTTCAATTCTTCGAATCTCTCTTACGTTAAGGTAAAACTCGTTTAAGGTAAAACACGTTATCTCGTCATGAATAATCTCCAATGTCTTCTCTTCTCGATTTCATTTCCTCCGCTTATTGATGTGTTCACTATTATGAATCTGTCAACAGTTATATATCTTCAATCTACAATATAGCTTAGTTTAAGCATGAATCTTGCTTAGAACAATGTAGCTCATGTCTATATTCGATCTAGAACAATGTAGCGTAGTTTAAGGTTGCATCTTGCTAAGAACAATGTAGCTTGTGTCCATATACTGAGTTGCAGTTGTAGAATGTGGCTGGGATTGAAGCCATGAACATTGATTTGTGATTTTGCATAAACATTGATTTGTGATTCATTTAGTTGCTTTGTTTTTGCGGTTGTAGATAAAACATGTTGGATCTATATTGTGTTTGTGGTGAATGGAAAAGAAACGACAAGATGCAGTGGGAATTTGAAGTGGATGTTAACAGAAGAGCCTCACTGTTTGATGTTGAGGAAGAAGTTAGTTTCAGTGATTTAGTCAAGATTGTTACTGAAGATTTTGATATAAAGAATATACAGTTTAGTCTCTCTTATGGGCTTCCTCAAAGAATGAAAGCATTTGTTGAAGATTATCCTCCAATAGCTATAGGAAATGATTGGCAGTTAACAACTTTTATCAACAAATGAAAGCTTGATCCTAAAATGATTCGTCTATGTTTAACGGTTAGCAATCCTTTCTTGAGTAGCTTCATAATTGTAAAACTCTTCTATTCACAGTGACTTACATTGTTCAGGTAGGTGATATATATCCTCTAGTATTGGAGAATGGTGCTAGCACAACTGAAGAGGTTTTTGAAGTTCAAAACTTGCATGACAGACCGTTTTCGAGAAATATATCTGGTGGTTCAAATTCTGTTGATCACAATTCGCATGAAAATCAGAATGTAAGCTTTCTTACACCATTATTATAGACCAAACATTTGTATATTTCTTGTTGTTTACGATTCAAGATAGTCTTCCTAATTTAACAGGATATATTTCCTAAACAGATGAACATCTTATTTAGTCACTCTTTGTTGCAGGCAAATGTCAATTCGAATATAAATGGCATTCCTGCAACTGCAGCAAACAAGAATTCGCATGGAAAACAAAATGTAAGCCTTCTTACACCATTATTGTAGACGAAATATCTGTTTGGTTCTTGTTGTTTATGATTTGGGATAGTCTTCCTAGTTAACAGAATCTTAGTTGGACATTTTTTGTTGTTGGTCATTCTTTGTTGTAGGCAACTGCAGCAAACAACAATTCGTCATCAACTTATGATAGAGGAGAGCCTTCTGCTCTTTTGCATCCTGTTCCAGATCTTCCTCCTCTTCATACCGGATTTTCTCCTTCAACATCTGGTGATGTTATATGTGTCAACAGATACTTCAAGAACAAGCCAGAGATGATGACAAGGATGAAGAATTGGGCATTGGAGTGGAAGTTTGAATTCAGGACGCTTTGGTCAAACAAGGATAGAGTGATTTTAGGTTGCGTTGATGCTAGGTGCACTTGGAGGATGCGGGCAACAAGGCTTACAGATTCTCAGTTTTTTGTGGTGAAGAAGTATGTACATGGTCATACTTGTGACACGACTCACAGAAACGCGAATCATAGTCAAGCAAGTACAAAACTGCTTGGTTCTTTGATTTGCAGCAACTATGGAGAAAAAAAGGATGGACTCAATCTGATGCAGATTATTGAGCAAGTTAGGATCCATCATGGGGTTCAAATCAACTACAAACAAGCATGGTGAGTGAAAGAAGAAGCTCAGAATTTGATGAGAGATACTCATGAAGACAGTCTTTATAACTTGTCAAAGTGGTTGTTCAAACTTCAATAGACAAACCCTGCATCAAAAACGTATCTTGAGATGGATGCTGCTGGGAAGTTCAAGTATACATTTGTTGCATTTGGAGCATCAATAAGAGGTTTTTCATTGATGAGGAGAGTTACAGCTGTTGATGGTACATTCCTAAAGGGAAAGTTTAAGGGGACACTACTAGGAGCTAGTGCACAAGATGGGAACTTCCACTTATACCCTCTAGCATTTGAAATTGTTGATTCAGAGAACGAAGAAGCATGGTCTTGGTTTTTCAGAGGGTTAACATATATGATCCCTGATGCAGAAGACCTTGTTTTTGTTTCTGACAGAGCTCAAAGCATCGCAGCAGCTCTTGCAAATGTTTATCCTCGTGCACATCATGGGATTTGTAGGATTCATCTGATCAATAACATCAAAACAAGGTATGGAAAACCCGGATTGATTCCTTTGGTAGAATCTGCTGCTAATGCATATACTGTCCATGAGTTCAATGCGCAGTTTAGTTAAATAAGAGATGGAAGTCCAATCTTAGCTAAGTATTTGGTAGATGCAGATGTGAGGAAGTGGGCTCGTTGCTTTTCTCCAGGAAACAAGTACAATATTATGACCACAAATATTGCAGAGTCTCTGAATTCGATGTTAAAACCGCCTCGTGAGTTGCCAATAATCTCACTGCTAGAGACTATTAGATTGACGCTCACGACATGGTTTCACGAGCGTTGGGAAGCTGCCAAGAAAAATGAGAGTATTGTTATACCTCGTGTAGTGAAGAAGCTGGTATCAAGATATGATGCTGCTATGACACTTAATGTCTACCAGGTTGATAGATATGAGTTTGAGGTTAAAGATGAAGCTAAGAAGTTTGTTGTGAATCTGGAACAGAAGCATTGCCCATGCAATGTTTTTGATATAGATAGGATTCCTTGCATTCATGATGTTGCTGCTACTAAGCGTTCAAAGTTGGATGAGAACAAGTTTGTGGATGCTTTCCACTCCGCAGAAGTGTTTGCTAAAGCTTATGCTGAAAGTATACATCCTTGTGGAGATTTGAGTACTTGTGAGTATCCAGAGGCTGTGTCAGGCTATTCATGTCCACCACCAAAGACTAAACAAAGCATGGGCAGACCTCCAACTAATAGGATCAGATCAGTTAGAGAGTTTGGAGTTCCAGGTTCTAAATCCAAATCACATAAGTGCAGTAGATGTGGTGTTCCTGGCCATAACAAGAGCACCTGCAGAACAGCGATATGAGGATTAGATTTTGAGTTTACACATGGATGCTTGCAAAGATTACGAGGATTAATTTGTGATTTGTGTTACCAACATGTGTATGTGTTTTAGGATGACACATCATACATTACTTTCTGAGTTATTCTTCTCAATATGATACTTTCTCTTTATTTATCGTTTAGAAGTGTTTGCAACATTATTTTATGGAACATTTCATGTTTTTTCGTTTCAGGAACAAAAATGCATCGTCTCTTTTAAATGTTGGCTGAAAATGATTACAGGTTTTAAGTAATGCCTTCCTAAAACTGATTTATTGTCTCCTGAAAGGTTTCAAATTCTAGTTACGAATGGGAAAACATTTGGAATACTTTCCTTAAAAAGTGTAAGGCCTTCCAGAATTTTATTAATTATATACTTTTAACTTACAAAAATACATGAAGTATTAATTTAGCCTAGTGGCTAAACAACATAATTGCATATCATTCATGTCCCAAGTTCGAATCTAGTTGATGATTTATTTTTTATTTTTAATTAAATAATTTTTGAAGACCTTGAATAACTGTAATAGTTTCCTGTATATGCATTGATATGTATAATATACATGTTAGTTTTCTGTATGAATATCATTCAAGTCCGACGATCAAAGTCAGTTGAACAAATTTTAAAAGTATAGATTTAATATTGCTTCCTGAAAAACTATCGGTTTCAAAATTACCGTTACCCATTGTTTTTGGTTGAAAAGTCACAAGTTGAAAAATGTATGACTGGTCAAAGATGAATTGGAAAGATGTAACTGGTCAGTGATTGTTTGAAAAGTTGCATCGGTTCACTATTTCCAAAGTCGACTGGACACCCAATTCCTTTGTCTATATATAGAGTCACATTTACATATACAAATATATTGATTAGTTTCACTTGTTTCTTCCTTTCATTCTTCGAGTTCAGGTATCTCTATCTCTTTCTCATTTACAATTAAGCAAACTTTGTTTTCATCTTTCATTTGGCCAATTTCTAAATACACTTTCAATTTTTTTAATGCTTTTCTTTCGGTTTATAAGAGAAATGTTGAAGAGTTTTACCTGCGTTTTCTAAACATGTTACATGCGTTTCCGTATGTTGTTGTAATTCACAAATATATCTAAACATGTTACTTGCGTTTCATTTAAAAAAAAAAAAATTCAGGAAATCATGTCACTCCTACAAAAACATGTTAAGAAGGCTTTCAAGAGTTTGGAGAAGAATCCCCTTCCTTTTGTTAGTATTGGTCCGGTTGAAGGCGACATCTACAATTGTGAAGGCATAATGATGGGACCTGAAGATTCTCCATACAACAGAGGTGTGTTCAAGTTTTCTCTTTGGTTTCCTGTAGAATATCCTTTCAAACCTCCAAGGTTCTTATTCAAGACAAAGGTGTATCATCCAAACATAGATAAAAATAGGTACATTTTACTTCCTAAGTTGATGGTCAGGAACGAATAGTCAATTTTGGACACCATTCCACAACTTCTGGAATCAATTTATTATTTGCTGAAAGAACCTAAAGTTGGAGAAGATGATCTTGTTGTTGATGAAATTGATAACCTCTACATATCAGACAATGTTGTGTTCCAATCACTTGCGGAGGCGTGGACTAGGGAGCATGCTACTTTCTGAAATTAGAATTTATAATGAATATTTATGTTTTGTAATTGTTTGTTATTTAAGACCAAATCTATGTACTGATAGGTGTAGTTTTAATCCCTATTCTAACTGCAAGTGCACAGTGATGTAGTTGTAGTACTTAGGGTATCGAATCCACATGGACTCCGGTCAACGATAGATAAGAACAGAAAAGATTAAACTAGGAGAAAGCAAAGGTGATTAAACTAAAAGCAGAGCAGAAACGTAAATCAGTAGCAGGAGTGGTTTGTAAGCAAGGAGGTGAAGCGTTAGGTTTCAGGAGTTCTCAGGAAATCAGGAAAACAAGCAATCAATAAATCTGGATCTAATCAGAAACTGTTCTAGAACTCAAACACAGATATAGAACTAACCAAATTCCTTTGCGATAATTCTCTAAGTCTAAGTGCAGTAAACCAAACTTTCGTTTGCAAGAACTAACAGATTAAACCAGCATTAATTCCAAGTTTGATATGTTCACAATTAACCTAAACCAAACTTTCGTTTGCGAGAAGTTTAATTGCTCATCTAGGTTCTTTCTAGCTAAATTAACCAACTTCCGCTGCATTAATCAGCCCAACATCATAATTCTGATTAGCTACTTCAGATTAAGCTTTAAGAACACCCTAAACAAAGAACTAGCAGATATGAATCCCTACAGATTGATTTAACTATAGTTCCATGAAATCCCTAATGAGAATCCTTTAACCTAACAGGTAATCTACTCAGACATATTCATCGAGACAGAAAATATCATAAGTAGAAAACCAAATATCATAAAACAAAGTAAAGATCTGGGGTTCAAAATCCTCTCTCTCTCGAGAGCAGGATCAGCCCCTAACTCTCTCTGAAATAAAATAAGACTTAAGAAAAGCGTAGTCTAAACAAGTGGCTAAAAACCCTAATATATAGTCTAAAACACGTTTTGGGCTTCTGTGTAAATATCTGGGCTTTTCTGCAATATCAGCATTTTTCATTAAACCGCCGAGTTTGGCCCATTCGTGTTATGCATCGATCGATGCAGGTGTGCAACGATCGACGCAATCCTCAAATCTGGACATTGAACTCTGTCTCTCGGCCAGACACTCCAAATAGCTCCAGAAAGTGCCATAATCACCAAATCTGCTCCAAATGTGCTTGTACCTAATAAACACCTGAAAAGACTCTAAAACATAGTAAAAGACTCGATAAAGAACTAGCAGATATGAATCTCTACAGATTAATTAAACTATAATTCTCTGAAATCCTTAATGAGAATCCTTCAACCTAACAGGTAAACTACTCAGACATATTCATCGAGACATAAAATATCATAAGTAGAAAACCAAATATCATATAATCAAATAAGAATCGGGGTTCAAAATCAAGTCTCTTTCGAGAACAAAACCAGCCCCTAAAATCTCCTAAGAGAATAAAACTTAGTTATTAAGCATAGCCTAAACAATGGCTTAAAAACTCTATTTATAACCTAAAACACGAATTGGGGCTTCTTTGTAAATATCAGGAACTTCTGGGCAAAACTGCAATTTCATTATTCTTCATTAAACCGTCGTTTGGCCCATCTCGCTGGTGCAACGATCGATGCCACTGGTGTGTCGATCGTTGCGTCTTTGAAATATCGACAGTGAAGTCTACCTCTCGGCCAAATACTCTAATTAGCTCCAGAAAGTGCCACAAACACCAAATATGCTCCAAATGTGCTTGTACCTAATAAACACCTGAAAAGACTCTAAAACATAGTAAAAGACTCGATAAATGACACATATACCATGGTTAAAATCCCTAAAATCCATGGTATATCAACTCCCCCACACTTAGCTCTTGCTTGCCCTCAAGCAAGTAAAGAACCAAAGCATAAGAAAAGAAGTTTGAAAACACAGAAACTCATTTCGTCCTAGGAACTTTCACAATCACATTCACTTAGTAAGCCACTGAAAACTTTCCTACATAACTCAAGACCAACATGTACTTCCCCCACACTTAGCAACTGTCCTAAGTAAACTCCACAATCACATTCAAGCATTCAAATTCTCCCTACTGACTTCTGCAAGTATTTAAGTGCAGTCTCACCTAAGGAGTATCGATCAAAGGGCACATGGATTCTTACCTTATCAGCTCTAGACCACCATACTATCTTTATCTAGTCCCTTTCTTCTCTTTCCCTTCCTTAACAACTGATTTTTCCCACATTGGGTATCATTTTATTTTTTTTATCAGTGTTCTTCCCGTTATGGGGTGTACTTCGGACACATTCCATGGATCGCATAAGAGATAATAGTGTTTGCTACTATTCCCATGACCACTTCGGAGTTACTAACTCATCCTCAGTTTATTATCTTTTTTTATGGAAGGGGAGAAGGGAACCAAATAGGATAGGTTGACAGGCTGTGTCAGAACTAACAAGGGAATCCGACACAAAGTATACCAAGCCCTTAGGTGAGAAATCTAAGTCAGTATTAAAGTTGAAGTCAGTAAAAGGATCCTCTGATACCTGAAGTGATGTGGGTGTCCTCAGTAGGTTGATCCGTGTCTGAGTTTTCTAACAGTCATAGAGGCTCTGCAAGTCTGTCCAATGTCACTTAGTTCCTGTTCAAGCGAAAAGTTTCCTCGAAAAATCATAGTTTCATACAAATTTTGACTCAATAAAACAAATTTTGAAAAACTAAGAAAACAAAAGCGTGCGTCAGTAGCTTCCTCCCCCACACTTAAACTACACTGTCCCCAGTGTAATCAAGGCATGAGCTCGGTGAGAATAATAATCAAATTTGAAACAATCCGAAAAGTTGCAGAACACTTACCTGTCGTCGCTCTAGGATTATTGTGTTTTTCCATGGTTCAATTCCCAAATTGCAACCTAGCACATAATCATCTAGGATCTAGGTGATTTGCAGTTGAATCATAAACAGATCAGGATCATTACCTTATGATTGCAGCGGATTAATCAATGGAATATCGAGATCTACAAGAGCTGATGATTACCGGCTCCTCCTCAGGTATCCACACGCTTACAAGCTATTGGATCAGGCTGCTAGACCAAGCTCGGAATCAACAGAGAGAGAGGAAGACTGGGTCTGTAAAATCGCAGGAGAAGAAGCATTAGGGCTTCCTTCGCCTTTCCTCTTCCTTATATGGGCCCAAGTAATTAAACTAATGGCTCATTAGGCTTTTGGGCCCAAGGCCCAAATCAGACAAAATAACTGTATTTTGTCTGGCCCAATTCTCTGTACAAATACAGTAAATGCCTTGCATCTTACCGTATTAATTCCATTTAACTTTCCCGTTAGCTATGGTGTGTGACCCTTAGGGATCATACAATACTGGTAATAAGTCCTAAACTTATAGATCATGAGCGGGCTCTAGCAAGTCATCATGATCACCCAGTATTTATGACTTATGTCTGATCTCGACACTTATCATACTTTCTAGAGATAGTACGGTAGATTTCAGGACATTCCCAACAATCTCCCACTTGTACTGGAATCCTACATTCCCTAATCCTTTTGTCTCAATATCTCGATCTGGCATAAGGCAAGATGCGTGTCATCCTTATATAGCCAGACCATGTTCATCGGACCAGATTTGATACTGACAATGCAAACGACTTGGGCAAGTCCGTTTGGGAGTGGCCACTCTCTTACCAGCTATCAAATCTCCGATTGGCCTAGAGATATTACCTCCGTTAAACGGCAGGGACAAATCCCATCTTGTTCCATCACTATGAACTTTACACTTTATAATACACCCAACCAAGGTCCTTATAGCTCCCAGTTACGAAACATCGTTAGAAATGATCAAAGCGCATCAATCCATGTGCAGCCACATGCATGCGAACTCAGGTCTAAGGACTATACTCTATAGTCGTATATGAGAACCTCTTATGACACAGATATTAATATCTTGTAGATTTCTCATCAGCGGGCCATGTCCGGTCATATGCTCCCCTACATATACCTATGTGTCGACTTTGATGCCGCGCATCTATGACCCCTCGAAACTTGGTCATAAGTCTCAACACAATCTAGTCTCAAGTGGTTGTTGGTGTTCCAATTTCAACAACCTTCGACTATGGACACTATGATTTATGTCATTTCGTTAAATATGGGGTTTCAGGATCAAGTCTACTCATGTACTTCGATGGCCCATATATAATGACATGAATCATTTTGGAACGATTATTTATATCACAGTTAAAATAATCCAGAAATCATAAATTTCATGAACATAAAATATTATGTTTACATGAACCTTTCAAAACAACTAAATAAAGCCCTTTACAAACTCCCACTGAAATTAAGACTACATCTTAATTTCACATATCCTACAGCTACAGTCCGCGACTCGTGCTTAGGCCTAAGGAGTGGCTTCGTTAATAGATTAGCAACGTTCTCATTCGTTGAAACTTGCTGATCTACTTAACACCTCTGTCATTTATCTCACGGAATAGGTTATACCTACCCTCAAGGTGTTTGGACCTCTGATGTGCAGCTAGTCTCATCTATGCTGGGAATCACATCAAGTTCAGTGATGAACTCTTCTTTCCAAACAACCTCTTTCGCCGCTATCCAAGCTGCGAAATGTTCAGCTTAAGTCATGGAGTCAGCAACAGTGCCTTGCACCGCCAGACAGACACAAGATATAACCGGACTGTGACCGGAAATCATCTTTGTCTGTTGGAAACTTGCCTTTCAGACTCTACCGACTTGTAGCACCTCACTTTCTCCGTAAATAAAGAACTTATCCTAAGTATTTTCCAAATACTTGAGGATATTCATTACGACTATCCAGTGATTCTTTGCTGGATTTGACTGGTCTTTTACTTGTCTTGCTTAACATTAAAGCAATATCAAAACAAGTACGTGTCATGGCATACATGATAGATCCAATTGCCGACGCATATGGAATCTCATCCATGCATTCAAGCTCAGCAGTTATCGTAGGACACTGTTTCTTGCTTAACATAATGCCATGTGACATTGGCATAAAACCCTTCTTGGAATGCTGAAAACGTGTAGGACTTTGTCAATATAAGAATCCTGACTTTGTCCTATCAGCTCTTTTGGATCTCTATCTTTAGATCCAAAATCCAAGAACTTACGTGGCTTTACCCATATCAATCATAAAACCAACTCCCAAGCCAGTCCTTTACCGACTGCAGCATTTGAACGTTATTTCCGAGAATCAGTATGTCATCGACATACACTATGAGAAATGCAACATCGCTCCCACTTATCTATTAGTAAACGCACAGTTCCACTTCGTTCCTGTTCAAGTCAAAACCTTGACTACTTCAACCGAACGAAGATTCCAACTCCGATATGTTTGCTTCCATCCATGAATGGATCTGTGAAGCTAACTTACATACAATATAATTTTTCGGAGTCCGGGCTCACTTTCGCTTCTGTGAATTTCGCAGGTTCGTCACTTTCAATGATCATCAGATCATGGCAATTAATCACGAGAAATCACTCTCGGATTAGTGACGGATTCATTCAGATCTGCGAACTTCAGGCTCTACAGGTGTAGATTCTACAGAAATCTGTAAATCCATCCGCTGCTCTCCCTCAACAGGTTGAGCAGCCTCCTGTATTTCTCGAATTTCTTCGAGTTATACTTTTACTCCCACTGTTCTTCTTGGAAAGTAACTTTCCTTTTAGAAAACAGAATTCCGAACAACCTGACTTCGTTTTCGGAATGAACGTAAAAGGTAACAAGCCTTGGTTTCCCTAGGACAACCAGCGAAGTAGCACAACTACAAATACTCAGTAAAGACGAATTTGGATCATTTCCAGTCCACATTTAAGTGGTGTCTTTCAACTGATATTGGTAGAACTATTTCAGCGTAAACTTAGATATTTCTAGAGCGTTATTCTTAAAGAATATCATGAAAGATTCGTGTGACTCATCTTTAATCATTTCTAATAAGATCTGATTCTTTCTCACAGAAACACCTCAAGGTTTTCAGGAGAAATGAGCTGTGAAACGACTTCACACTCATTCAGATGATCACACCATCAATGACTTAAGTATTCTCACTCGTGATCTAATCCAGAGTCTCAATACTTCTGTCACTCAGATTCTATACCTCATTCTGGAACTCTTTCGACCATTTCAAAGAATTCCGACTCGTGTCTCATCAAATGAACACAGTCATACTCACTGAAGTAATCAGTAAAGATAATGAAGTACAGGAAATTTTCTCTGGCATTACTGCTCATCGGGCCACATACATGAGTATGTTCAAGGTCCAATAAGCCTTTGGGCCTTTCTCTAGCTCGGCTAAGATGGGCCCTTTGTCTTTTGGTCCAGTAAGCAGAATTCAAGTCTCATAAGATATCCAATCAAATGAGCCCAAAAGTCCATAACTATGGGATTTCTGAATCCGACTCACTCTATGTGACCAAAACATTTACGCCAAGAAAAATCAGGTTTAATTCATCAGATTTAAACCAATTCGGTATTTATGTTACATTTAGGTACTCTTTGGTTTAAGATATAAAACCCATTCCTTGAATAGGGTGCTACAATCAATATTTCATTGAGATCAAAAGAACAAAACTTGTCTTTTATCAAAATGAAAAACATTCAAATTCTTACAAGAAAATGAAAGACAACTCTGCTTAAAGCAGGTACATTGTAGCAATTACTTAATAAAACCAAGCCTCAAAGGCATCTACAAGTGAAAACCCTACGGCTGAGGCAGCATCCATAGCTCCTTCCAGACACGCAGTTCCACTTGTCCTTCCTTCAACGTTCTACTGTTGCTTAGGCTCTGCATATTATAACAAATATCAGTGCCACAACCAGTATCCAATACCTATAAGGTAGAACTTGAAGTAATAACATGAATACCTGAGGAAGTAGTCTCATACATCAACTTCAACTCCTCATAATCTTCCATGAATTTAATGCAATCTCTCTTCCAATGCCCAGTCTCTTTACAGTAGCAGCACTTACCAACGTAAGATGTATCTGACTCGGGCTCAGAGGACACAGGCTTGCCATGATTCAAAATCTGGACAACTTTGTCTTCACCCTTGTCAGCACTAGGTTTAGTAAACCTACCCTTCTCCATTACGAGATTATACAGGGTACTCTTCACGTTTGGCTCAACTGTCTTGAGCATATCATGCAGTTCAGTCAGCGTCTTCATTAAGCCTTTCTTGATATAGTTCCTTTTGAACTTATCATAGCTTGACGGCAGTGACTGCAGAATGATCTTAGTTGCCAATTCTTGGCTAACTCGATAATCCAGTTTCCTCAGGTTATCAATGTAACCCATCATTTTACTGACATGAGGACTTACTGGATGATCATTTGGTAGCTTGCAGCTAGTGAGAGACTTAACCAACTGGTATCTCTCCACTCTTACCTGCTCCTGAAATTTCAATTTCAGGCTGCTGATCATCTCTATTGGCGACTCCATGTTCTCATATTGCTTCAGCAAATCTGAGTCCATGGTAGCCAATATCAGACCACGCACATCTACCACATCATTATAATGCTTATTCCAAGCATTATATACTGCATGAGAGGCATTGGACCCGATCCTCACGGGGAGAGCTCTCTCAAGGACATATTCCTTTCTCTCCTGCCTGAGGACTAGCCTCAGGTTCCGCGACCAAGTCAAGAAATTTGATCCGTTCAGTTTGTCCATCTCAAGGACAGACCGGATCGAGAAAGTGTTTTGATTCTTTGTGCTAGTCATAACTGAAAT
The DNA here is from genome assembly GCA_030180135.1 of Orychophragmus violaceus. Classification (NCBI taxonomy): domain Eukaryota; kingdom Viridiplantae; phylum Streptophyta; class Magnoliopsida; order Brassicales; family Brassicaceae; genus Orychophragmus; species Orychophragmus violaceus. The sequence goes on from CM058232.1 coordinate 46,139,152, forward strand.
TTAGAGATAAATAGAGTTTTAGTTATTCAGTTCATAAAAGAGTAATCTTAATAACTTATAAGAAAACTCGCATTGCATTCAAAATTTCTTTGTTCAACCTCATAAGAATGCAATGATTCCGAGACCCATGTTCAGCTAAATCCAAAGTGGGCCACTGGCCGTCACCCGGAAGCAGCTTTACTTGGTAAGCATACACACAGCTAGTTATATCCATATAACTCTCGGTTGTGGATTGGGCCCAAGGCCCAATACACCAGATGTCTCAAGGCCCGGGACTCCCGATGGCCCAGTCAAGGAAACCAATCTCTTACAGCCAAATAATCACTAAAATCTGGGACTCCCAATGAAATTAGTGACTATATACTACTTTACTTACGCAAAAACAGACACCTCACACTGTAAGCCATATCTGTAATTGAATAAGCGTTAAGTAGCTGACAAGATTGGGCAAGACATCCAAGCTTGATATTGGTTTTGAGGATTTTAGGTTTTCTTTCCAAAAATAGAAGATTACTATTTTTGGAAACTTACTTATTTTAGAAACTTTCTAAATTTAGAAACATGCTAAAAATAGAAATTTCTAATTTAATATTTTATTAAAGTTTTCGGTTGGGTCACAAATTATAGGCCCAATTCTTGGCCCAAGACCACAGAATTCCAATTGGCCCAATAATTTGACATAACCGAGTCGGTTCATTAATTCTGGTCCGAGACCAAATTAACTACTAAATCCAACTGGTTATTTACTAAACCAGACCAGCTCTAAATTATTTGGTCCAACCAAATCAAACTTAGACCAGCCTTCGGTTTAGGTTAAAATTCAATTTTGAATTTAAATCCGGTTTAACCAGAAATAAAATAATACCAATTGTATTAAATAATTTCCAGCAAACCGCGATTTGGGTTAACGGCTTAAACCATACATTAATCAATGCTTTGAAACGATTTTGTCTTTAGCTTAAAGACAAAATCATGATCAATCACTAACGTTGACTTTTTCCAAATTGAACAATTATTTAATCTCATGATCATGACTTTTCGTTTGATAAATAATTGATTCAATAATCCAAATAGTTTCATGACTTTCACATAAAGACGAAATTGATTTTGACTTTTTTCAAATCTCATCATGACATAATCGATCAATTTACAAGGCCAGCGATTATGTGATTCTCTATGATCGAACAAAGTCAACAAGCAATTTATAACAAGCCATCATCATCACTAATAAGACAAAAACATGATCTTTACAAATCGTAACTAATCTCAACAAAAGCGATTCAATAACTGACTTTAATGTCATGATCGTATTAACAACCAATCATGTTTCTCTTATGATTGCAAAACTAAACAAAGTCAACATCACATCGATGCCAAGCAATTCGCTTAATCACACGATAATTGATTCCTTTTCGAAATTTAACATGACGATAGCGACTTCAATCATCAAGCTTTCTTATCTCTAGGTTTTCAAGGTTTCAATCAATTTTACTCATTAAAATCGATTCAACAAACTAATAAACAACCTAGTATGATCCAAAAAGCAAAAACCTAACAACCTGTCTCTGATACCACTGTAGGATTATTGTGTTTTTCCATGGTTCAATTCCCAAATTGCAACCTAGCACATAATCATCTAGGATCTAGGTGATTTGCAGTTGAATCATAAACAGATCAGGATCATTACCTTATGATTGCAGCGGATTAATCAATGGAATATCGAGATCTACAAGAGCTGATGATTACCGGCTCCTCCTCAGGTATCCACACGCTTACAAGCTATTGGATCAGGCTGCTAGACCAAGCTCGGAATCAACAGAGAGAGAGGAAGACTGGGTCTGTAAAATCGCAGGAGAAGAAGCATTAGGGCTTCCTGCGCCTTTCCTCTTCCTTATATTGGCCCAAGTAATTAAACTAATGGCTCATTAGGCTTTTGGGCCCAAGGCCCAAATCAGACAAAATAACTGTATTTTGTCTGGCCCAATTCTCTGTACAAATACAGTAAATGCCTTGCATCTTACCGTATTAATTCCATTTAACTTTCCCGTTAGCTATGGTGTGTGACCCTTAGGGATCATACAATACTGGTAATAAGTCCTAAACTTATAGATCATGAGCGGGCTCTAGCAAGTCATCATGATCACCCAGTATTTATGACTTATGTCTGATCTCGACACTTATCATACTTTCTAGAGATAGTACGGTAGATTTCAGGACATTCCCAACAGTCGCCCCGCGTCGATCGATGCCCAAGGGTGTCGATCGATGCAAGGCGATTATCGCTCGCGGTTATGTAGATAACTGATGTCTGAACCGCAATCAATTCGTTAAACTGTAAATCGTGACTGCATCGACCGATGCACAATGTGTGTCGATCGATGCAATGCGATTATTCCTGTTTCCCTCAGCTCTGAAAACACTTAAACAGAAAAATTAAAAATACCAAATCAAAACGAAAAAACAAAAACAAAAACGAACCTAACAGTGGTTTGCCTCCCACTCAGCGCTTGTTTTTAGTCATTAGCTTGACTATTGGAAGAGATTTGACTCAAGGCGGTTTCAACAGAGACTTTGAGTGTCTCTGTGAGTATCTCTTCATCCAAGGAGGTGTATAGGCATTATGATCATGAGGCTTCCCAAGGAAAGAGTAATCAGAATCAGGGCGGGAGCGAAGCTTGGGCGGTCTACTGCGTTTTCCTGCATTCAAAACAATGTGATCAGATGGTTTAAGCTTAGGTGATTTGTACCTTACCTTTGATGCAGATCTGATGTTTGGGGCTTTCTGCTTATGAGCAGTTGCAGGTACTGAAGATGTTAGAGCAGGTTCAAGAGGAACTGCCATCTTCTTCTTTCCACTATCAGATATTGTAGTTCCACCAATCTGAACTTCTTTTTTCAGATGACCATCAGTGGAGATCATCTTCTTTGCATGAACTCGCGAAGTTTCAACTGGTGGTGTTTTATTCACCTTCTTATCTATCACTTTCATGCAGTTAGCCACTTCTAGCTCTTGTTTGGAAGGTTTAGGAACCTTAGGATATGGCACAGGGGGCTTATAGACTCGTTCTGGTACTGTTGTAGGTTTCTGGTCATGTCTGCGTTCTGTGTCGATCGTTGCATGATGTGTGTCGATCGATGCAAGGCGATTCTGTTCGTCGCAAGATCTCGAAATTGCCGTCAGAACGGCGTGCCGATCGACACTAAGGGGGTGTCGATCGATGCATGTATCAGGCAGACAATATTCATCCAGAAAATCCGAGATTATGCTCTCTTCTTCACCTAGCAACTCAATCTCATCCCCTAAGGTCACAACTTTGATGTGCAGCTTCCGTTCAGCTCTCTTAGCTTCATTATGCCTTTGCATTGTTTCAGCTGTTTGAACTCGGACATCTAGCTTCTTCATATGTGTGCTCAAGTATTCAAACTTCTCATTCAGATCTTCATGTAATGCATCCATCCTTGAGTTGAAGGACACAGTGATCTGTTGTTCTCTCTCAAGAAACGGTTCCATCATAGCTTCTAATCTGCTCTTATGTGTAGGTGCAGGCGGTACTTGGTAAGAAGAAATACCATAGTTCCTCGAGAAGGTATTACCCTGTTGCTGGAAAGGTCCCTGAAAAGCTGATTCCTGACTGTAGAATTCATTCCCTCCAACGCAGTTGATAGCTTCTTGTGCATACTTTCCAAGTAGAAGGCAATGCAGATAGTCAACTTTACTCTTCAACCCAGCTATCTGTGAATTATCAATCCCTGGACTAAAGAAATCATACATCTTCCTACGATATGTGTCGATCGATGCAGTGGAAGCGTCGATCGATGCAAGCGCGATGATGTGACGATCGACACACAGAACCGTGTCGATCGATGCAGTGCGATTACAGGCGTACCTGAAACGCAAGAACAGAAAAGAAAAAAAAAATTAGTAGCAAAAAATAAAAACGAAAAACCTAGTCTAAACCCTAAGTTCAAATCTATCGAAGACTTAAAAGAGTCCCCGGCAACGGCGCCAAAAACTTGATAGGTGTAGTTTTAATCCCTATTCTAACTGCAAGTGCACAGTGATGTAGTTGTAGTACTTAGGGTATCGAATCCACAGGGACTCCGGTCAACGATAGATAAGAACAAAAAAGATTAAACTAGGAGAAAGCAAAGGTGATTAAACTAAAAGCAGAGCAGAAAAGTAAATCAGTAGCAGGAGTGGTTTGTAAGCAAGGAGGCGAAGCGTTAGGTTTCAGGAGTTCTCAGGAAATCAGGAACACAAGCAATCAATAAATCTGGATCTAATCAGAAACTGTTCTAGAACTCAAACACAGATATAGAACTAACCAAATTCCTTTGCGATAATTCTCTAAGTCTAAGTGCAGCAAACCAAACTTTCGTTTGCAAGAACTAACAGATTAAACCAGCATTCATTCCAAGTTTGATATGTTCACAATTAACCTAAACCAAACTTTCGTTTGCGAGAAGTTTAATTGCTCATCTAGGTTCTTTCTAGCTAAATTAACCAACTTCCGCTGCATTAATCAGCCCAACATCATAATTCTGATTAGCTACTTCAGATTAAGCATTAAGAACACCCTAAACAAAGAACTAGCAGATATGAATCCCTACAGATTGATTTAACTATAGTTCCATGAAATCCCTAATGAGAATCCTTTAACCTAACAGGTAATCTACTCAGACATATTCATCAAGACAGAAAATATCATAAGTAGAAAACCAAATATCATAAAACAAAGTAAAGATCTGGGGTTCAAAATCCTCTCTCTCTCGAGAGCAGGATCAGCCCCTAACTCTCTCTGAAATAAAATAAGACTTAAGAAAAGCGTAGTCTAAACAAGTGGCTAAAAACCCTAATATATAGTCTAAAACACGTTTTGGGCTTCTGTGTAAATATCTGGGCTTTTCTGCAATATCAACATTCTTCATTAAACCGCCGAATTTGGCCCATTCGCGCTATGCATCGATCGATGCAGGTGTGCAACGATCGACGCAATCCTCAAATCTGGACAGTGAACTTTGTCTCTCGGCCAGACACTCCAAATAGCTCCAGAAAGTGCCATAATCACCAAATCTGCTCCAAATGTGCTTGTACCTAATAAACACCTGAAAAGACTCTAAAACATAGTAAAAGACTCGATAAAGAACACATATACCATGGTTAAAATCCCTAAAATCCATGGTATATCATGTACCTCATCTCTCTTTTTATTGTGGTAATGATATTTATGTTTTGAGTATGTTTATCCCTCTTCTTATTAATTCAAAAACACTTTGTATTCACACCTTATGGCCAATTATGGTTCTGAGACAACTTATAAATTTATTTAATTAAAATATTGACGGTAATATAGTATTCACACAAACCAAATGAATGATGGGCAATCGTTTAGAATTGAGATGAACAAATTTCTCTAAAAATATTTTGGTATATCTTCCTGAATATATATATTATGGTTTCCAGAAAATGAAGTAGTTTTAAGAGATGAACGTCTTATCTGATTGCTAATGACGTAGTTTCAGTTCAAAAAAGAACACACTCATTTATCTCACGTAAGCCGCAGTCTTGAATTCAGTTGAACTACTTTTACAAATATGTTTGGAATTTCTTGATGAATATGGTTTGCAGAATATCCACTAAAAAGGGGGGTTTTGTTATTCCATGATGTAAATTAATTTGCTTTGGTTTAGGGTTTAGAAGTGCTTTAGGGTTTAGATTTTTAACCACTAGAAAAGGGGGTTTCGATATTCCATACTGTAAATTAATTTGCTTGGGTTCATAAATTAGTGGTTTAGGGTATAGATTTTAACCACTAAGAAGGGGGTTTCCATATTCCATATTGTTAATTAATTTGCTTAGGTTCATAAATTAGTGGTTTAGGGTATAGATTTTTAACCACTAAAAAGGAGATTTCGATATTCCGTACTGTTAATTAATTTGCTTGGGTTTAGGGTTAAGAATTGTTTTAGGGTATAGATTTTAACCACTAGAAAGGGGGTTTCGATATTCCATACTGTAAATTAATTTTCTTGGGTTCATAAATTAATGGTTTAGGGTATAGATTTTAACCACTTTGAAGGGGGGTTTCGATATTCCAAACTGTTAATTAATTTTCTTAGGTTCATAAGTTAGTGGTTTAGGGTTTAGATTTTAACCACTAAAAAGGGGATTTTCGATATTCTGTACTGTTAATTGATTTTCTTGGGTTTAGGGTTTAGAAGTGGTTTAGGGTATAGATTTTAACCACTAAGAAGGGGGGTTTCCATATTCCATACTGTTAATTAATTTGCTTGGGTTCATAAATTAGTGGTTTAGGGTATATATTTTAACCACAAAAAAGGGGATTTTTGATATTCCGTATTGTTAATTAATTTGCTTGGGTTTAGGGTTAAAAAGTGGTTTACGGTATAAATTTGAACCACTAAGAAGGATGTTTTCGCTTAGGGTTTAGATTCTAAAAATAGGTTAGGAAGATCTTCCTAAATATGTAATACGTTTTACTGAATACAACAAAAAAAAATTCCCATATAGGGATTCGAACTCGGGACATGAGAGTCGTTGTGTACTCGGGTAGTGAGTGAAGTGTATAAACCATCTGGGCTATCTGTTCGGACTTGTTTGTTTGTGAATTCATTTAATGTTATCAAATAACGTTTAAGAATCAAAACCAAATAAAAACACGTTGGATATTATCGCTCTTAATCCTCTTTGACAAAACTCTTTGTAGTTTTTAGATCCCGAAAAAAACTTGAAAAGGGGATCGAGCGAGCTTCTCTTCCATTTTCTTCATCCTTTCGACATAATTTCTGGGAAATCGATTTGTATTCTCTGTCGAAATTACTGGGTCAAGCAGGTACGCAATTGTTCTTTTTGTTTAATTTTGTTCATCAATTATATTCTTCACACTGAATCTTTGATATCTCAAGTATTTATGCTTTGTTACTTGTTCTTCTTCTTTATGCTCGCTATTAGCACGAATTCGCATGTCGTCTATGAAGTTTAAGTGTTCCAGAGATGTTATGAATTCCGTTTTGAGATGATGGAGATTAATTTTGATTGCACTCTTGACAGATATGGGCCGTTATAGCCAGCCATCAAGTTCAAGCGCTAGTCTTGCTGATTCTGATTATGTAGGTAAGGCTGTTGTTGAAGAAAATGGGATGCTCACGGGTTACTACTGCGGCCGTAAGGCAATACTCGACACATGCCATTCTCAATTGGAACCATGTAGAAGATTTTTCACTTTTTCTAGTAACGACGATGGAGAGTGCCACATTTGGAAATGGTGGGACGAGGCTGTGACTGAAGATTTAGTCGCTCTTAAGAGTGATTTTGCTGAAATGTCGTTAAAAATGCATTTCTTGATTGTTGGTGAATCACAGACCATGAGTGAAAAAATTAAAAAAAAAGCTCATGTGGAGATTGATGTATTGAAGCAGCTTCAGACAGAGAATGAAGAAAGGATTTCCAAGCTAGAGAAAGTTTTGATAACCAAGAATAAGTCATTCCCTGACATGGAACCGAAGATTCTGTTGGTGGCATTTGCTCTTCTGCTTGTACTTCTTCTCATATGGGTAAAGTGATAGTTGATGTTATGATGTAATGGCCTTAGATACTTGGTGTGGTGTGTTCTTCTTATGGAATGGTTTTGGAAGATCTTCCAAACTATGTAAAACGGTTTCCTGAAAATCATTTTCTATTAGTGTGAATCATGCATGTACTCTAAGTTGGACTAAACAAATGTGTTAGATTACGACGATTCCTGAATACGCGTATTTCCTTACTGAATAACAATATTCTACTAACATTAACATGTTCCAATGACTTAACAAATAACATTGAGATTTCATTTCAAATAAATAAATATTAGCCACTAAGACTTCAAATATACTTCTTTTACAAGCAAAATGTTCATAAAACATAAAAAGAAATAATGCAAAATGAATCAGTTTCATTTCCACTTTTGGAAGGAATCTGGAATGACTTTGCAGAAGAACTCTGTTTCTATATCCCAAAAACATTTGTCGCACATGTTATCTTCCTTTTCAATTTCATTCCACGGGGTTCTCCAATTGTTAAGCGTAGCACAAACGCAATAAAGAACTCCTTCCATATTGATTTCTAGCCTCCTTGCTCTGATGAATTCTAGCGGATTCGAAGGCCACAATCTTATGCCAACTTTTCTAACAATCTTTCCAAGTTTTTTAGCAGATTCTCTCGTGAATTCAAACTTTCCAAATAACTCATCGTCACCATCTTTATTAAATGTCCTCCTTATCATACCGTATGAGTATATCGCTACTTCATAACCACGATTGGCTATATTCTTCAATGCTTCAATTTGATCATTTTGACATTCCGTGTAAAGGAAGTCAGAGATTGCTTTCAAAAACAATGTTGATGTGTTACCCGCTTGGTAACACTTACGATTGAAAGCATCAGTTTCGCCAATATAGTTGCTGCGCAAACGAACTAGATCAACGGATTGGTAGAATTCTTCTCTTTCCGCTATATCTCTTACGGTTTTACATGTTATCTTCGAGTGCTTGAAGTCGATAAAGTTGTCCTCGCAAGTATGAATGAGTACCTTCATGATTAGATCTTCTGCCAGCGCAAGAAGATTGAAAGGTATGATGGCCTTTCTTGCCCTTGTAACTGAACGTGTCTCACAAACATACATTTTGTATGGTGGTAAATACCAGTATTTGTTTATCATATTTACTTTTTGAAAATGAGCACGGTTATGGCAATTATGGAACACAATTCTTTATATAGAGAGTCAAAAGGCGGTTGTTAAAAAACCAAGAGACATGAATTACTTTATTTTTCACACTCCTTCCTCAAGTTTACTCATTTCCTGTGTTTGCATCTATTCGCAAAGTTGAATGTTAAAAAAATTGTTACTTTGAAATGGGCTTGGTAAATGGGCTTTCGAAAATAGATTTGCTTAAGAAAATTTTGTTATTGAGCAGAAGGATATCAGAGACACTAATTTGAACCAATTTTAATGTAATACCTTGTCCCAATGGAAAATCAACCATTTTATGCAACTCTTTAAACATAATAACTCAGGTTCGATTCTAGTATTAATCATTTTTTTTATTCCGATTAGAAAGTCGGGTTTTTGTCTATTTATTCACAAATATAGGAAGATGTCATACACATTCATGAAAGATTTCCTAAAATATATAATTGGACTTTTGCATCTACCTATACAACAATTCAAATTTAAGAACATGTTTTACACATTTAGGAAGTCTTTCTTAAAACCAAATAAAGGAGAATTATTGAGACAGTTAGTACAACTACTATAATTTAGTTAGATATGCCAACACAATTTAGCAAATAAAAATCATTTTGTTCATTTGGATATTTAGTCATTTTTGAAATGGTTAATCCTAAAACGTGTAATGGTAAATTTTGTATTTACGTCTTAGAAAGACATGTAAATGGGCTTTGTAAATGGGCCACCATACATTAGCATATGTGCTTCTTATTGTATAAATTTTTTGATTTTGTAAGGCTTTCCAGATTTACGAATATTAAGCATTTTTGTAATTCCGACTTAGAAAGGCTTGTAAATGGGCCACCATACATTAGCATATGTGCTTATTATCATTTAAATTTTTTGATTTTGTAAGGCTTTCCAGATTTAGGACTATTAAGCATTTTTGTAATTCCGACTTAGAAAGGCTTGTAAATGGGCCACCATACATTAGCATATGTGCTTATTATCATATAAATTTTTTGATTTTGTAAGGCTTTCCAGTTTGGGTTTTAGAAGGACTTGTTTTAATTAGAACAACATTAACTGAAATAAATCATGCCATGTTAGCGAAAGGAAGAACAACAAATTATCCAAAAAAAGAAGTTTAAACATGGCATTGCAATCCAAAAAAAAAAGACAAGAAACAAAAGTCATCTTATGGATTTTGCTTAATTTGGCCAAACAATAACTTTTTGGTCAACTTGTCTGCAAAATACCATTTCTCCTCCGTCTATAAATACTTAAGACACGATCCTCTTCCCTTTCTACGAATTTCCCAGATATATGAAGCGCAGTTGCAGTTGTTGACAATGTAGATAACGATATTGGCTTTTGCTTCCTCAAACCACTGTGGAAGTTGATACATCCGCTGTCGAGTACTATCAAGAAAAAGCTTCCTTTTGCATTTCAGGGCAAATTCTTTTGAAATCTCTCCATCATACTGATCCGATGGGTTCATGATTCTGTCAAGACAAGCCCTTGCGTATATAGCAAGATCATAACCTCCATCTGCCGCTTGTTGATATACCATGGATTTTAGGGTTTTTAACCATGGTATATGTGTCATTTATCGAGTCTTTTACTATGTTTTAGAGTCTTTTCAGGTGTTTATTAGGTACAAGCACATTTGGAGCATATTTGGTGTTTATGGTACTTTCTGGAGCTAATTAGAGTATTTGGCCAAGAGGTAGACTTCACTGTCGATATTTCAGAGACGCAACGATCGACACACCAGTGGCATCGATTGTTGCACCAGCGAGATGGGCCAAACGACGGTTTAATGAAGAATAATGAAATTGCAGTTTTGCCCAGAAGTTCCTGATATTTACAAAGAAGCCCCAATTCGTGTTTTAGGTTATAAATAGAGTTTTTAAGCCATTGTTTAGGCTATGCTTAATAACTAAGTTTTATTCTCTTAGGAGATTTTAGGGGCTGGTTTTGTTCTCGAAAGAGACTTGATTTTGAACCCCGGTTCTTATTTGATTATATGATATTTGGTTTTCTACTTATGATATTTTCTGTCTCGATGAATATGTCTGAGTAGTTTACCTGTTAGGTTGAAGGATTCTCATTAAGGATTTCAGAGAATTATAGTTTAATTAATCTGTAGAGATTCATATCTGCTAGTTCTTTATCTAAGTTGTTCTTAATGCTTAATCTGAAGTAGCTGATCAGAATTATGATGTTAGGTTGATTAATTCAGCGGAAGTTGGTTAATTTGGCTAGAAAGAACCTAGATAAGCAATTAAACTGTTCACAAACGGAAGTTTGGTTCAGGTTAATTGTGAACATATCAAACTTGGAATTAAAGCTGGTTTAATCTGTTAGCTCTCGCAAACGAAAGTTTGGTTTGCTGCACTTAGACTTAGAGAATTATCGCAAAGGAATTTGGTTAATTCTATATCCGTGTTTGAGTTCTAGAACAGTTATTGATTAGATCTAAATAGATTGATTGCTTGCGTTCCTGATTTCCTGAGAACTCCTGAAACCTAACGCTTCGCCTTCTTGCTTACAAACTCACTCGATTTGCTTTGCTATTTCATTTACTGTTTTCACACCTGCTTCGCTTAATTGAATCTGAACTACTAATAATCTATTGTGTGACTGAGAGTCCTTGTGGGATTCGATACCTTATATACTACGATTGCATTAATTGTGCACTTGCAGTAGAATAGGGATAAAACTATACACCTATCAAGTTTTTGGCGCCGTTGCCGGGGACTCTTTGAGTTCACCAATAGATTTAGTACTAGGATTTAGACTAAGCATTCTTTTTAATTTTCTTGTTTACTCACGTTTTTGATTTTTGGATTTGCAGGGATTCGCACTGCATCGATCGTTGCTACCTTGCACCGATCGACACAAGGCGAGAACGGCAATGCTGAGATCTGAGACGTTCAATAGGTTCCACTCTATGGAACTTGTGATTCTGATTCGCGGTGAAAACGGCGTTCTACGAGACCAAGAGGGTCATATATGCAACGCAAAAGGGCAGAAACTAGATGGGGAAGGAAACCCCATCTTGCCAGATTTCCATGTACTGGTTGGGCAAGTAGCTGAGATGAGAGATAAGATAGATGACATCCACAACGTCCTACTGAGGGAAAGACAGTTCCAAGCTGATGCAGAAACTGAAGGATTTGCAGAGGCAAAATATATGGCTGGAGCTGATTTTTATGGACAAACATTTGGACATCAGCAGAGACAAGGTTCTAGGCATGCTCAAGGATCAATAGATTATGGTTATACACCCTGCCTAGCATCTCCTGTACCTGCACAGAGGAGCCGATTAGAGATCATGATGGAGCAATCCATTGCGGAACAACAACAAACCACAGCGTCCTTCAGCTCGAAGCTTGAGAGCTTGTACACTAATCTGAATGAGAAATTTGAATCCTTGAACACTCATATGAAGTTGCTAGATACACAGATGGATCAGATTTCAAGTCCTACCACAAGGAAGGATACCCAGGAAACCCATGTCGTTAATATTCAGGTTGATCACAGGATGGATCATAGACCATATCTAGCAGTTAAGGCTATGGAATTTGTGGAAAACAGAGAGGAGTCTGACATTGAATTCCCTGAGTTTGAGAGCTTCGACGGACCTGACTCAACAGAGATTGACATGGATCTTTTGGCTTGGGTAGTTCAGACTGATACTAGACCAAGTCAAGAGGAGAAATTTGAGTTTGAGATTGCTGAATTAGACCAGGAAGCTGATGGACCCGAGACTGTAGTTGAAACTCGAGCTGAGACAACCGCGTCGATCGTTGCACCACATGCACCGATCGTTGCACCCCGTAAAGAACCAGTTTCACTTATACCTCGTGGAGTTTCTAAGGAAAGAATCTACAAACCTCCAATACCATTTCCAAAATCTCCTTTAAGGTCCAAAGATGTTGTTCAACACACAGTAGAGGTTGACAAGAAGATGGTGATTCCACAGGAGTCTACTCTAACATCTTCGAAGCTTAAAGCTACCCATAAGCAGAAGGCTCCAAACATCAAATCTCTGCCAAAGGTAAAGCATAAATCCTCTAAGCTTAAACCTCCTGACTCGACTGTTTGGAATGCGGAAAAAAGCTTTAAGCCACCCAAGTGTCGATCCCACCCTACATTCCTTCCTACGTTCCTTGGACGACATCATGATGCTACTGCTTACACACAACCATGGATGATAAGGCATTCACAGAGACACTCAAAGTCTCTGTTGAAACCTCCATGATTCTGACCTCTTTCCAAAAGTAAAGCTAATGACTTAAAACAAGCGCTGAGTGGGAGGCAACCCACTGCTAGGTTTATTTGTTTTTCCTTTTTATTTTTGGTGTTTTTCTTAGGATTTCACGTTTTTATTTGTTTTTGCTAGTTTTTAGATACAGAGCACAAAGTCTGGAGATGTGTGACGATCGTTGCTCACATGTGCAACGGTAGTTGCAATTGGTTTAAATCAAAAATTAAGGTATGTCTCGCTAAACCGGAATCGATCTGGTTCAACCAGCATCGATCGTTGCTGCTATGCAACGATCGTTGCACCCACGACCAAGGTAAGTTACCTTAAACCCTTCTTCTCCTTTTTCTTCCCCATTTCTCGCCGCCGATAACACCGAGAGCCAAAACCTAAAATCACCGTTTCTTCATCGATTTCTTTGATTCAAAGCGCTATTTCACTTATTTTTACTCCCCAAATCTATTTCTCCTACCCACTTCTCACGGAATCAAGGTAATGTACTTCTATTTGATAATTTTCGGATTCCACTTTTAGGGTTTTAGAAATTGGGAATTTTGATCAAAATTGATGAATGCATGTTAAGATGATTATGCTTTAGGTTGTTTAGTGATGGATTGTTTTCGATTTTGCGATTGATTAAACAATTTTGGAACGATATTGTTGACTGTTGATTGCGGCCAGAATCGCCCAGCAACGATCGTTGCACTTGTGCAACGGTCGTTGCTCGACGATTCTGGGGAAATGTTCGAAAATACGAAATCGCCTTGCAACGATCACTGCCTTAGTGCAACGGTCGTTGCACGACGATTTCACAGAGAGTCTGCCGTGACTAATTTGCTTAATTTTTAGTTTTGCAGATGGCAACTCAGGATCAACCCCGCAAGCGCAGAGCAACAGCCGCAAGCGCCTCACGACAGTACATTCCGCCACCAGAGTGGCTACACAGGGATTCTGATCCTCCAGAGCCATATCAGTTGGTTCATGCGACCATTGGGCCACCATGGCCAAGAGAAGATAAGACTCGGATTCAGTCTGATCGCAACTGGGGCAAGGGTATCAAGAGGATGCTCACTACGACTGATTTCACAGAGAGGCCGCTACACGAGTACTGGGACGAGTACGACACACTGCTGTATAACGGTTGGTGTGGCATGGAGATAGCGCCAACCAAGTTTGCTGATTACTCGACTTGTCATGGTCTCGGCATAGACAGACAAGTTATGGAGCTGTGCAGAGGCATTGGTCTGGGGACAATGCCGATGCAGCCTTACGATCTATACCCGGAGCTGGTGAGACAGTTGCTTGCCACATGCAGGGTTGTATACCCGAACCCGGAGAGCAGGAATGCTCAAGGAGGCACTTTTACCTTCATGTGCCTAGGCGCCAGGTATCGAGTGCCCCTTCTCGATATCTGTAAGATCTATGGGTTTAGCATTGAGCAGCCACGCACAGATTTGTCTCTTCCATGGGAACCAGCAGAGGCTGGGCAGTTTTGGCAGTACATTGGTGGTGGACGGTATCACTCACGGACTACACCAGTGATTAAGGTTAGGCATCCGGCCCTCAGGTATGTCTTGCGTATCTTGGGACGCACACTGTTGTGCAAGCATGAGTGATAGGTTCTAAGTTTTCCCTATACTAAAACTGCAAGTGAACAGCAATGTCAAAGTAGTATATAGGGTTATCGAATCCACAGGGACACTTGGTCTCAAGAGAATCAAACTATAGGAATAAATACTAGAAATAAGCAAGTAGTGAATGAAATAAATTGCGGTGCGAGAAAGTAAATCAGTAGCAGAGATTAACGGTTGTGAAGCAAGTAATTAAAAGCGTCAAGCCTAGGGTATTCTCAGGAAATCAGACAAGCAGACAGTTCATTCAGCAAGGATCTAATTAAGAACGGTTCTAGAACTCAAAACACAGATATAGAATTAACCAAATTCCTTTGCGATAATTCTCTAAGTCTAAGTGCAGCAAACCAAACTTTCGTTTGCGAGAACTAACAGATTAAACTAGCAATAAGTCCAAGTTTGATATGTTCACAATTATCCTAAACCAAACTTCCGTTTGCGCAAAGTTTAATTGCCCAATTTAAATAGTTCAGATTCCTAAACCCCACTTCCGTGACGTATTTAGCAACCTAAGATCTAGATTCTAATTGATCAGGTTAGAACTAGCTTTAAGCACAATTAAATTGAAGAACAGATATAGTTATGAATCCTTAACTGAATTTGAACAAGTCTAGCAAGTCATGAAATCCTATGTGAGAAACCCTAAACCTAACTATGGATCTACTCAGACATAGATAATGAAAACATAATCATAGAATGAATAAATTGCATAAAAGAATAAGAGTAAAAGGGGTTCGAAATCTTCTCCAAATACAGATGATGTAACAGGTTCAGATCAGCCCCAAAAAGCTCTAAAATCCTCTGCTCTTAATTATCAAAGTGTATGGTAAAAAGTGTAAAGCGTATCTAATAAAAACACTAAAAACTCTATTATATAGGCATAATCTCGGCCAAGGGCTTCTTTGTAAATATCAGGAACTTCTGGATCAAAGTGCAAATTCTTCACTCTTCTAAACCGCCGAGTTTTTGGCCCATCTCGCTGGTGCATCGATCGATGCTAGAGTGCAACGATCGACACCTTCCTCTGTTTCGGACAGTGAACTCTATCTCTCGGTCAAACACTCCAAAAATCTCCAAAATGCTCCATTATCTCCAATTCAGCTCCAAACCTGATTATACCTGTAAAAGACTCTAAACAAAGACAAAAGACACTAAAAACACACTTATATCATGGTCTAAAACTAGTAAAAACCATGATATATCAACTCCCCCACACTTAGCCTTTGCTTGCCCTCAAGCAAAACAGAGAACTAAAACATGGTGAAGAGGTTTGAAAACTCTTCAGAAACTCATTTCATCCTAGAAGCTACAATACTCAGATTCCCCTTAGTAAACCACTGAAAGAATCAATCACAGGATATCAAGACCACAATGTACTTCCCCCACACTTAGCAACTGTCCTAGGTAAACTCCACAATCACATTCAAGCATTCAAATTCTCCCTACTGACTTCTGCAAGTATTTAAGTGCGGTCTCACCTAAGGAGTATCGATCTAAAGGCACATGGATTCTTACCTTATCAGCTCTAGACCACCATACTATCTTTCTCTAGTCCCTTTCTTCTCTTTCCCTTCTTTAACAACTGATTTTTCCCCACTGGGTATCATTTTATTTTTTTTATCAGTGTTCTTCCCGTTATGGGGTATACTTTGGACACATTCCATGGATCACATGAGAGATAATAGTGTTTGCTACTATTCCCATGACCACTTCGGAGTTACTAACTCATCCTCAGTTTATTATTATTTTTTTTTTTTTTTTTTTACAGAAGGGGAGAAGGGGACTAAATAGGACAGGTTTACAGGCTGTGTCAGAACTAACAGGGAATCCGACATAAAGCATACCAAGCCCTTAGGTGAGAAATCTAAGTCAGTATTAAGGTTGAAGTCAGTAAAGGATCCTCTGATAATGTGGGTGTTCCCAGTAGGTTGATCTGTGATGGAGTTTTCTAATAGTCAAAGATAGATCCTGCAACTTCATCCCAATGGTTACTTAAGTTCCTGCAAGTCTTGTAAATCTTCTCAGAAAATCATAGTTTCTTACTTAAACAATTTTGACTCAATAAAACAAAAATTTTGAAAAACGGACTGACTCTTAAGAAAACAGAAAGATATAAGTCAGTAGCACCTCCCCCACACTTAAGACACACTGTCCCCAGTAGTGTCCAGCGAAGGATCGGTAAAAAGAAAATAAAAATTGAAAAGGTGAAATTATGTCTGTCGGGTTACCTCTGTCGCTAAGCATCGACCGTTGCACTAAGTGCATCGACCGTTACTTGGCGATTTTCGTGTATAGTCGATCGTTGCTCAGGACCGCAACGATCGCTGCAATGCGATTACTTTCGTGTTGTGTCGATCGATGCAGAAATGCATCGATCGCTGCACTGCGATTTAACCGAGACCTGCAAACATAAACTCACCAGAAACAAAAACAAACGTAAAATCCTAACAAAAACACCAAAAATGAAAAAGAAAAACACTAGTACCTAATGGTGGGTTGCCTCCCACCCAGCGCTTGTTTAAGGTCAATAGCTTGACCGGACGGATGAGATCTTTCAAGTAGAGGGTGCAGCATCCAGAGGCAAAATCTGACCTCTTGGAATCTCGGCCTTAGCCCAATAGTGTTTTACCCTCTGCCCATTAACAGCAAACTCATTACCTTCCTTGCCAATTAAAATGACAGCTCCATATGGACGCACTTCTTTTATTGTGTAGGGACCGGACCATCTTGATTTCAGCTTCCCTGGAAACAAATGCAGACGAGAATTGTACAGAAGTACCTGGTCATTAGGCTCAAACCGTCTAGAAACAATCTTTTTATCATGATAAGCCTTAGTCCTCTCCTTGTACAGCTTTGAGTTCTCATAGGCAAGATGTCTAATCTCATCCAACTCATTGAGCTGTATCAATCTCCTCTCTGCAGCTGGTTTGAGGTCAAAGTTCATCTGTTTTACAGCCCATGCTGCTTTGTGCTCAAGTTCCACTGGCAGATGACATGCTTTCCCATACAGCAAATGGAATGGAGTAGTCCCTAATGGTGTTTTAAATGCAGTCTTGTAGGCCCATAAAGCATCATCAAGCTTAGCTGCCCAATCTTTCCTTGTCTTCCCGACTGTCTTCTCCAAGATCTCCTTGATTTGTCTGTTAGAAACCTCTACCTGTCCACTAGTCTGTGGGTGATAAGGAGTAGCAACTCGGTGATGCACTCCATGCTTCTTCAGGAGCTTCTCAAAAACCTTATTAATAAAGTGAGATCCTCCATCACTAATTACTATCCGGGGTACTCCAAATCTAGGGAATATGATAGATTTAAACAGCTTAATGACTACTGAAGAGTCATTGGTTGGACTGGCTATTGCTTCTACCCACTTAGAAATATAATCCACAGCAACTAATATGAATTTATTCCCATAAGATGAGGGAAAGGGACCCATAAAGTCTATGCCCCAGCAATCAAAAACCTCAACCTCAAGAATGAAATTCTGAGGCATCTCATGCTTCCTGCTAATTTTCCCTCTTCTCTGGCAGGCATCACAATGAGAAATAAAGGAATGAGTATCAGCGAACATTGTAGGCCACCAGAAACCTGCTTGCAAAACCTTAGACACAGTCTTAAATGTAGCAAAATGTCCTGCATAATCTGAACCGTGACAGTGGAAAAGGATATCTGGAACCTCTGACTCAGCAACACATCTTCTATAAAGGCCATCCGAACAATGCTTATAGAGGTAAGGTTCATCCCAATAGTACCTCCTAAGTTCTCTGAAGAACCTCTTCTTTTCATATCCTTTCAGATTATCTGGTTCAGTCTCTGCAGCTAGATAATTGGCTATGTCTGCATACCATGGTCGATCATTTGTTGCGACAGCGTACATCTCGAACTCATGCTTTCCGATCCGCACCATAAAAGTTTCTGGGTATGTATCCGCACTGCAACGATCGTCACAGTCAGGTGTATCGATCGTTACTGCCCCGATAGATGCATCGATCGACGCTGATGTAGCATCGATCGATGCAACGCGATTAATCCGACAGTTCTGCAGATTTCTGTCCAAATCTGTCTCACAGATTGTCCCAACCATATTGACGTTTTCTTCAGGCAAGTAGTCATTAATTGGCACGTCCTCCTCTACTAGCATCCTCGAAAGATGATCAGCAACTCCATTCTCAACCCCTTTTTTGTCTCTCACTTCAATATCAAATTCCTGAAGCAACAAGATCCATCTCAGCAGTCTTGGCTTAGCATCCTTTTTCTGCATCAGATACTTCAGTGCTGAATGATCAGTGTGTACAATCACCTTGGAGCCAACAAGATAAGAGCGAAATTTCTCAAATGCAAAGACAACTGCTAGCAACTCCTTCTCTGTAGTTGCATAGTTTCTTTGTGCATCATCCAGTGTCCTACTGGCATAATAGATAGCATGAAGCTTTCTATCTTTCTTTTGTCCAAGAACAGCTCCCACAGCATAATCACTTGCATCACACATTACCTCGAAAGGCAAATCCCAATCCGGTGGCTGAACTATGGGAGCACTCACTAATGCCTGCTTGATCTGCTCAAATGCAGTTTGACAATCTGCAGTGAACTCAAATTTGGTGTCTTTACACAGCAAAGCAGTTAGTGGCCTAGCAATCCTACTAAAATCCTTAATGAACCGTCTATAGAAACCAGCATGTCCAAGAAAGCTTCTAATAGACTTAACAGAATCAGGTGCCTGCAGGTTCGTCATTACCTCGATTTTGGCGCGGTCCACCTCTATTCCTGCTTCGGACACTTTATGTCCAAGCACAATGCCATCTCTGACCATGAAATGACACTTCTCCCAGTTAAGAACTAAATGCTTCTCTTCACATCTTTTCAGAACCTTACACAGATTATCTAAGCATTCATTATAGGATGATCCATATACTGAGAAATCATCCATGAATACTTCCATAAAATCCTCAATCATATCTGTGAATATGGACATCATGCATCTCTGGAAAGTGGCTGGTGCATTGCAGAGTCCAAAAGGCATCCTACGGTAAGCAAAAGTCCCATATGGACAAGTAAAAGTGGTCTTTCCCTGATCCTCCGGATGGATGGGAATCTGAAAGAAACCTGAGTAGCCATCTAGGAAGCAGTAGTAAGGATGATTTGCTAACCTTTCGAGCATCTGATCAATAAAAGGCAAAGGAAAATGATCCTTCCTAGTAGCAGCATTAAGCTTCCTGTAGTCTATACACATCCTGTGTCCAGTCACGGTCCTAGTAGGTATCAGCTCGTTCTTCTCATTTTTCAAAACTGTAACACTGCCCTTCTTTGGCACTACATGGACTGGACTCACCCAATCACTGTCAGAGATAGGATATATAATTCCAGCGTCAAGGAGTTTCATAATCTCCTTTTTGACTACTTCCTGCAGATTAGGATTAAGTCTCCTCTGATGTTCGATTGATGTCTTGGACTCATCCTCAAGATGTATCCGGTGCATGCACAGCTCCGGTGAGATACCTGAAATATCATTAAGGGAATAGCCAAGAGCTTTGCGATGCTTGCGCAGCTTGCTTAGCAGTAAAGTGAGCTCTGCGTTGTTCAAACTAGCGTTGACAATCACTGGATAAGTTGAATTCGGTCCAAGAAATGCGTACCTTAGCCCGGATGGGAGTTGTTTCAGATCTATTTTCGGAGCTTTTTCCTCTGCCCAGTCTCTGTCGACTTGCAACGATCGTTGCTTAGTTGGTATCGATCGTTGCAGTCCCGCGTCAGACACTTCCACTTGCATTGCAACCTCGACAGAATCCATCAATCTTGTATAGCACATTGCAGGCTCGTCCTGCAGGTATTCCAACTCCAAAATAGAACTCAGTAAAGCCCTTTCTAGTGGGTCCTCAGCATGTGATTGATGGAAGTAATCTGCAGCCAAATCACCCAATGTGTCCACATAAAAGGTATGCCCGTCGATGGTCGGTCTCTTCACCAGTTTGTTCATGTCAAAACTCATCTTCAGATCACCCACATTCAGGATTATCTTACCTCCTTGACAGTCAATCATCGCACCAGCTGTTGCTAAGAAAGACCTGCCTAGAATTAATGGGTCTTTTGGCTCCTGTCCATATTGTAGAACCACAAAATCAGTTGGGATTACGCACTTGCCAACTGTTATAGGCACATCCTCTATTACTCCTTCTGGAATCCTGACTGATCTGTCTGCCAGAACCAGTGATATCCTAGTTGGTATAAAATCTGTCATCCCTAGTCTTTTAGCAACAGAAAGGGGCATTAGATTTACACTGGAGCCAAGATCACATAGGGACCTTTCGAACCTCTCCTTATAGATAGCACAATCCAACACGAAGCTGCCCGGATCTTTCAATTTCTCTGGAATTCTACCTTGAACCACTGCACTACATACTTCATTGAGCATCATTATACTTTCTTCATCAGACATGTACCAGAAATTGCATCCTTGAGGCATCTCTTCATCATGGGGGAAGTTTCAATGGAATCCAACAAAGGTACTTCAACCTTTACCTTTTTTATGAACTCCTTCCATTTTGCATATTGCCTATCATTCTTAGCTTTTCTGGGGTTCTTGGGATAAGGTATCTTAGGCTTGTATACTCTTTCAGCCGACTGTTTTGGGTTTTCAGCACTCGAACTTTCTGCAGTCACCTTGTGTCGATCGTTTCCTTTATTGCACCGATCGATGCTAGGCGATTTTGTTACGACCTCCGGTTCCTTGATTTCGCTTGGCAACGATCGCTGCTGAGATGCATCGATCGATGCTCGGCGAATATCGCGTATCTCATCCTCCAATTCTTCAATTTCCACGAGTTCCTCAACGCTTAACTGCTTTTTCTCGCCAGATGACAGCTCATTACCACTTCTTAATGTCACGGCATTGCATTGGTACTTAGGATTGGCATCAGTCCTCCCCGGGAGATATCCTTCTTCCCTTTGAGCATGTCCAGCAGTTTTTGCAACCCTAGCATCAAGCTCTTTCATGTGCGTGTTCAAACTTTCAAACTTCCCATTCAGCTCCATGTAGATTGTATCCATCTTTGCATCAGCATCTGCTGCATACTTAGTCTGATTCTCCATCATTTGTCTTAGCATCATCTCTATTTTACTATCAGACTCATTGGCTTTCTCAAAACCACTTTGCTGAACTCCATTTGAGAATCTGTTTCCCTGTTGATTTCTAAATCTATTGCTTTGGAAACTAGAACTTCCCATGTAATTCACTTCTTCTTCCTGAGTGTCCTCCTCAGTCTGAATCACCTCTATATCTTGGGCAGAGTGGACAGCTTTTTTACTTGTCAGGAGATTGTAAACTGTGTCTAGCCTGGATCTAATCTCAGTCATGTTAGAATCCTCTATACTTCCACCGGATTTCTTCCTCTTTTCATCCATAGATTTGCAACTGTAGCTGTTAATAAGGTTCCCAATCAACTGCACAGCTTGTGTAGGAGTCCTGGTGTTGAAATTAGCATTACTGGAATTATCCAGCGCAGTCTGATAAGGAAGATCTATGCCTCTGAAGAAGATACCAATCAGCTGTACTTCTGTGAATCCATGGTGTGGACAGTCACGCTGATACTGCTTAAATCTCATCCAGGCAGTCTTCAAGGGCTCCACAGCTCCTTGGGAAAAGGTGAGTATGTCCTGTCTGGACTGATCCGAGCGTGCATCATCATAAAAGTGATGCAGGAACTCACTCTTTAAGGCTGCCCAAGTAGTATACTGACCAGGTGCCAGTTGTCTCAGCCATGCACTAGCGTCTCCAGCAAGACTGTGCGGAAATAGCTTAAGGAATAGATAGTCCGGGCATACTCCTTCATACTTCATGCCAGTGACTATGTCTTCAAACTTGTCAATGTGATCCATAGGCTGCTCTGCTTGAAGACCATGAAAAGCAATCTGTCTCATCAGCTGGTAGTAGATGGTTTTTACCTCAAAATCATTCCTCTCAAAAGCAGGAAGCACTAGAGCTGCTCGGTTTGCATGAAACTCATCAGGTCTGTTGTAATCAGCTAGTGTCCTCTCATGAACCACCATCTCTCTACCTTGGGCCTGTCCTTGACCCTGGTTTCGGTTCAGCTCCTGTTGCTCAGGAGGATCAGGGATTACATTCCCTTCAGCATCAACCCGATGCCCAGCAGCATTGTACGGGTTGTCATCTTGGTCCCTCAGGGTACCTTCAGCATCTGGTATCAAGATCAAACGTTCTCGTACCATTCTCTCTCTCTTTTCTCTTCTGTTAGTCCTTTCTAGACGTCCAAGTTCCTCTAGTCCGAGATTAAGCAAGCTCGAGTTCGGATTACTTCGAGTTTTCTGCGTTGGCATAAACTGTCTGTAATCGTCCAGCAACGATCGATGCTATCAGTGCAACGATCGATTCAATTCTCAGAATCGCCTAGTGACGATCGACGCAAGGTATGCAACGATCGACGCAAGGCGAAATTCGTACCTGCGACAGAAAGAAACCGAGAAAAAAGAAAATCAGCAGAATCAAAACAAAAAAAAACGAAAAAGAACAAAAACAAAAAGAAAAATTTCTAGCAAAAACCCTAAGTTCGGTCCTATCAAAGACTCAAGAGTCCCCGGCAACGGCGCCAAAAACTTGATAGGTTCTAAGTTTTCCCTATACTAAAACTGCAAGTGAACAGCAATGTCAAAGTAGTATATAGGGTTATCGAATCCACAGGGACACTTGGTCTCAAGAGAATCAAACTATAGGAATAAATACTAGAAATAAGCAAGTAGTGAATGAAATAAATTGCGGTGCGAGAAAGTAAATCAGTAGCAGAGATTAACGGTTGTGAAGCAAGTAATTAAAAGCGTCAAGCCTAGGGTATTCTCAGGAAATCAGACAAGCAGACAGTTCATTCAGCAAGGATCTAATTAAGAACGGTTCTAGAACTCAAAACACAGATATAGAATTAACCAAATTCCTTTGCGATAATTCTCTAAGTCTAAGTGCAGCAAACCAAACTTTCGTTTGCGAGAACTAACAGATTAAACTAGCAATAAGTCCAAGTTTGATATGTTCACAATTATCCTAAACCAAACTTCCGTTTGCGCAAAGTTTAATTGCCCAATTTAAATAGTTCAGATTCCTAAACCCCACTTCCGTGACGTATTTAGCAACCTAAGATCTAGATTCTAATTGATCAGGTTAGAACTAGCTTTAAGCACAATTAAATTGAAGAACAGATATAGTTATGAATCCTTAACTGAATTTGAACAAGTCTAGCAAGTCATGAAATCCTATGTGAGAAACCCTAAACCTAACTATGGATCTACTCAGACATAGATAATGAAAACATAATCATAGAATGAATAAATTGCATAAAAGAATAAGAGTAAAAGGGGTTCGAAATCTTCTCCAAATACAGATGATGTAACAGGTTCAGATCAGCCCCAAAAAGCTCTAAAATCCTCTGCTCTTAATTATCAAAGTGTATGGTAAAAAGTGTAAAGCGTATCTAATAAAAACACTAAAAACTCTATTATATAGGCATAATCTCGGCCAAGGGCTTCTTTGTAAATATCAGGAACTTCTGGATCAAAGTGCAAATTCTTCACTCTTCTAAACCGCCGAGTTTTTGGCCCATCTCGCTGGTGCATCGATCGATGCTAGAGTGCAACGATCGACACCTTCCTCTGTTTCGGACAGTGAACTCTATCTCTCGGCCAAACACTCCAAAAATCTCCAAAATGCTCTATTATCTCCAATTCAGCTCCAAACCTGATTATACCTGTAAAAGACTCTAAACAAAGACAAAAGACACTAAAAACACACTTATATCATGGTCTAAAACTAGTAAAAACCATGATATATCAATGAGGCAAACAAGATGCGCAAGAATGAGTTGGAGATACTGTTCAGAGGACTTACAGAGCAGTTCAGGGGTACCGATGTGAGAGACCCGGCTAGGAAAGTCAACCTGGGAGCTTTATTTGCCCATCATCTTTGCGAGCTGCAGAAGAAGCCTTATGACGGCGTGCGCAAGGAGACAGTAGGGAGTCTTCTTACTCCTATCTTCAGACACTGCAGGATACCTATGGGGGATACAGAGTGCGTTACTGAGAGAGAGTTCCTGGATCTCAGTCACTTGCAGAGTGCTACGTGGCTGAAGGAGGGGCGAGTGTGGGTTTACTTCGACCCTGAGGATACATAGTATGGTATTGATCTTCCTGCTGCTAGGTTGACTCAGATTGATACCATTGATGCTCTGAGTTTCCGCCCTCCTGCCAGAGCTCGACGCGCAGTGCCTACTATGGCTCATCGGCTGGGAGAGCTTTCTACGAGAGCTTCGTCCTCCTCTGCACCTGCGCCTGCTGCTGCTTTGGGCCCTTATCCTGAGATAACAGTTCCCTACGGTAGTATGTCTGAGGCTGAGTGGAGAGAGCGTAGTGATGGGATATGGAAGACCATCTGGGAGTGGATGCGAGGCTGCACTTGCAAGAGACAGCCACAGGTTCACCAGCCCGTCCCAGGACCTTCTCGACGCAGACGACGCTCCCCGACTCCTACTTCTTCGAGCGGTACTGATCGCATAGCTGAGGCAGCCAATGACGATGAGATATATGGTGGGATAGATGATATTAGCGAGTGAGAGTGATCTCCATTTTCAGACTTTCGGTTCTGTACTTTTTATCCTTTTCTTAATTATCTTTGCACTTTTTCCTTTTGATTCTTAGGATGATTTTGTTTTTGGATGTTATGTTTGATATGCTACGCTATTTGCTTCGATTTTACTCTGTTTCCAGTGTTTCCATCTTGCAGGATTCGAAATTTGATAGATTCCAACGGACTGACCTGCTAACTTGCTGACTGATCTGATACACGCATTGCAACGATCGTTGCTGCTATGAGCAACGATCGTCACCCAACAAAAATCGCATAGCAACGATCGATGCACTTAGTGCAACGATCGGTGCCTTAGCGATATAGGTAAAATACGACAGAACTCAGACATCCATTAACAATTTTTCATTTTCTTTTTACCGATCCTTCGCTTGACACTACTGGGGACAGTGTGTCTTAAGTGTGGGGGAGGTGCTACTAACTTATATCTTTCTGTTTTCTTAAGAGTCAGTCCATTTTTCAAAAATTTTTGTTTTATTGAGTCAAAATTGTTTAAGTAAGAAACAGTGAACTTTTGAGAAGATTTATAGCACTTGCAGGAACTTAAGTAACCATTGGGATGAAGTTGCAGGATCTATATATGACTATTAGAAAACCCCATCACAGATCAACCTACTTGGAACACCCACATCACTTCAGGTATCAGAGGATCCTTTTACTGACTTCAACCTTAATACTGACTTAGATTTCTCACCTAAGGGCTTGGTATACTCTGTGTCGGATTCCCTGTTAGTTCTGACACAGCCTGTCAACCTATCCTATTTGGTTCCCTTCTCCCCTTCTATAAAGTAAAAAAAAAAAAGATAATAAACTGAGGATGAGTTAGTAACTCCGAAGTGGTCACAGGAATGGTAGAGACCCCTATTATCTCCTGTGCTATCCATGGAATGTGTCCAAAGTACACCCCATAACGGGAAGAACACTGATAAAAAAAAAAAAAATGATACCCAAAGTGGGAAAAATCAGTTGTTAAAGAAGGGAAAGAGAAGAAAGGGACTAGAGAAAGATAGTATGGTGGTCTAGAGCTGATAAGGTAAGAATCCATGTGCCCTTTGATCGATACTCCTTAGGTGAGACCGCACTTAAATACTTGCAGAAGTCAGTAGGGAGAATTTGAATGCTTGAATGTGATTGTGGAGTTTACTTAGGACAGTTGCTAAGTGTGGGGGAAGTATATGTTGGTCTTGATATCCTGTGATTGATTCTTGCAGTGGTTTACTAAGGGGAATCTGAGTGTTGTTGCTTCTATGACGAAAAGAGTTTCTGAAGAGTTTTCAAACCTCTTGACTACATTTAGTTCTTTGTTTTGCTTGAGGACAAGCAAGAGCTAAGTGTGGGGGAGTTGATATACCATGGATTTTAGGGTTTTTAACCATGGTATATGTGTCATTTATCGAGTCTTTTACTATGTTTTAGAGTCTTTTCAGGTGTTTATTAGGTACAAGCACATTTGGAGCATATTTGGTGTTTGTGGCACTTTCTGGAGCTAATTAGAGTATTTGGCCGAGAGGTAGACTTCACTGTCGATATTTCAAAGACGCAACGATCGACACACCAGTGGCATCGATCGTTGCACCAGCGAGATGGGCCAAACGACGGTTTAATGAAGAATAATGAAATTGCAGTTTTGCCCAGAAGTTCCTGATATTTACAAAGAAGCCCCAATTCGTGTTTTAGGTTATAAATAGAGTTTTTAAGCCATTGTTTAGGCTATGCTTAATAACTAAGTTTTATTCTCTTAGGAGATTTTAGGGGCTGGTTTTGTTCTCGAAAGAGACTTGATTTTGAACCCCGATTCTTATTTGATTATATGATATTTGGTTTTCTACTTATGATATTTTATGTCTCGATGAATATGTCTGAGTAGTTTACCTGTTAGGTTGAAGGATTCTCATTAAGGATTTCAGAGAATTATAGTTTAATTAATCTGTAGAGATTCATATCTGCTAGTTCTTTATCTAAGTTGTTCTTAATGCTTAATCTGAAGTAGCTAATCAGAATTATGATGTTAGGTTGATTAATTCAGCGGAAGTTGGTTAATTTGGCTAGAAAGAACCTAGATAAGCAATTAAACTGTTCGCAAACGGAAGTTTGGTTCAGGTTAATTGTGAACATATCAAACTTGGAATTAAAGCTGGTTTAATCTGTTAGCTCTCGCAAACGAAAGTTTGGTTTGCTGCACTTAGACTTAGAGAATTATCGCAAAGGAATTTGGTTAATTCTATATCCGTGTTTGAGTTCTAGAACAGTTATTGATTAGATCTAAATAGATTGATTGCTTGCGTTCCTGATTTCCTGAGAACTCCTGAAACCTAACGCTTCGCCTTCTTGCTTACAAACTCACTCGATTTGCTTTGCTATTTCATTTACTGTTTTCACACCTGCTTCGCTTAATTGAATCTGAACTACTAATAATATATTGTGTGACTGAGAGTCATTGTGAGATTCGATACCTTATATACTACGATTTCATTAACTGTGCACTTGCAGTAGAATAGGGATAAAACTATACACCTATCACTTGTCGAATCAATTGGAAACCTACATCTCTATTTCCTGCTCTAAACATTTCGCTAAGACCCAACAAGTATAGAGCAGAGAGATTACCGTTTCGAAGACATTGTTCCTTAAAATTAGAGAAACCTGGATAACATCTGATAGGAGTTTGCATGTCCATCAAATCTACCTCACACAGAAACAAAGACGTCTCCAGGATGGATTTCCAAGATCGACAAACCGCTTTTGAACTGACGTACTCGGTATATGTACATCCACTTTTCTTGAGCAAAATGTTGTGGATGATTTCTGGGGGAAGATGAGGTATATTGCATCTAACTGGCTTCATTCTTTTGCGAAATATGGATTTTCTTGTAGATTTTGTGGAAAGAAGAAGATTAAACTTAAAACCCATTTTTTCCTCTCTCTGTGATGAAGATGACTTTTGATTACACCAAAACTATACATCTCTCTTAATAGATAAGACAAAAAGAATAATTCGTAGAGTGGCGTCTCTTGAAATTCCTAGAGCAACGAAATGAAAAGACGTAGACCATTGGAATTCGTAGTGTAATGTGTATACATTGTTGGGCTTTTCTTATTTTGTTGGGCTTTGTACCAATTACACATATTTTGTTGTACCAATTATCTTTTGCTTTGTTGGGCTCGTACCAATTGTGTAACTACTTCCTGAATACTACCTTGGCCAAATGGCTACTCGATATTCCAATATACACTACATTTCAACCAAATGATCCAGGTTCGATTCTCGTAATTCCAAGTTTTTAAACAGTTTTACTTGCCCTTTTTACTTTTAAAAACTAGAATGACATTTTGAAAGCAATTCCAGAAATATGAAAGAACTTCCAGAAAATGTGTAAAGGATTCCTGAATTACGAAAACACAAACATAACATTTAAAGACTAAACACTTTTATCTCTGTTTGATACACATTACTTACTAAATTGTAAGTTCACATTCAAGTCAACACAAGATCAAAGTTTACAAATTGAAAAACAAAAGCAACAGTAATATCTTAAACTTCTTCAACTTGAAAAACAAAAGCAACAATAATATCTTAAACTTCTTCAACTACATGACATTTTTACCTTTATCCAATGCAGTCTCGATAAACTCCTCAAAGATTTCGCAAGCTAACTTTGATCTTATGTCATGTGCATTCTCATCAGCAATCCTTGACATATCTCTCATCCCCAGGGAGTGGCACTCTAACATCTTCACCACAAAGAGACCACAGTTGGAATGTAGACTAGTCTTAGGAATATCTTTTGCCTGCTCTATAGTAAATGGTGTAACATCATTGAAATCTTCTTTAGAAACTTCCTCAAGCAAGGCTAGAATCATCTCTGCATCAAATGACCACAGATGATAAACCAAACATCAGTAAAAACAAACATAAATAATCAATAAAACATCACTACAAATATGATTATACCTGCATATTTTTTTACTTGAGCAAAACAAGCATTTATATCCTCAGAAGGAAGACCACAATTGTAGAATGTGATCGTTCTTTTCTTGAGGTTTATCACCATTTCAATCCAATGCCTAACTTTTTTGGTACGTGTAACACCATACACTACCTCCAAATCCTTATCTCATATCCTTTTAGGATAACTTTTACCTGTTACATATCCATGATAATGAAATAATTCAGGATAACATTTCAATAAACTTTAACACACAAAGAGAATGAAATAGTTCCAGAAACTGAGATACATAACACAAAGAATGAATTATTCACAGCAACATAAGCACATAAATTTACCTGTTACAACATCAGTTATCTCTTTATTGAAAATCAAACGCTTTATGGGTTGAGGAGGTTTCTTGAATCTGTCATAAACATCATCGAAATTACAGAAGAATCCCATTGAGCAGATGCAAGATTGTGGAAGCCGATTATTATGGAACCAAGCAGCATTCTCGTTTTTTCGGGATCGCAACACTTGTAAAGCTGAACTTATGTTCTAAGAAAAAAAAAGATGAATATTAACGTTGATGTTACACAATCATATCTTTCATAACAAAATTTGATTTGTATACAATAAATTTACCTTTGTATCCATTGAATGTTCTGGATTTTCGATGCTTTCAAAAAATGATTATTCACCTTACATCCATCAATTACAAGGGGTCTGTGGATAATATAAAAATTTAGTTAGTCACAATAACAAGATCACAACTACATAGTTAAATATTTAGTTATTTACACTCTAACCTTGCATGTTTGCCTCGTAATTCCATCCAATCTTGATTTGAATAACGAGGGAGTGCAGGAGTCATGAATGGATCCACAGCTAAATTCATCTTTGGTGTTACCATTAACGCATGGTTTCTTGCCTTGTAAGGAGTCTTAGTCGTTTTTGATTTTTTGGGTTCTCGTTTACTCCTTCTCAGAAACGGTTCATTCTTATCAGATTGTTTTCTTTTTTTGTATGTTTTATCAGTTTTCTCCTTTTCAGGAGGGATTTGTTCATCTGAATCAAGATCTTCTTGAAAGAATAAATGTAAAAAAACAAGGTTATGAAGCTTTTTATTTTAATTGTCTTAATTTTAACTTATTACATACCGATTCTGATGGCTCTTCCTGACTTGGCTGATTACTAGACAATGAAACATTTACATTGTCCTCCTCCTTATGGAAAGTCCACCAATGAACTAGTTAAATTCATACATTTTTAAAAACAATTTAATGAAAATAATTATTTTCAATTATACATGTTCAATTACTCGCAATTTATTTGCATGGAACTGAATGACTTCAGTAGAATCAGTTAGGCACACAGTGAATCTCCCTTTAGTCATCAGTGTCTTAATGCGTCCTTCACACCAGCTGTATTTGTAATACACCTCAACTTTTTGCGCCAATACAAACCCTCTATGTTCATCCACTATAGGAGATTGGCTAGAAGATGTTTGAAGAGATGGAATAGTTGATGGAATAGGAGGTCGGCTAGCTAATGGAGATTGCCTAGCTGATTGAGACTTGTCGTTTTCCACAATGTCAATCTCCTACAATTAATATTTGTTAAAGAACGGTCATTAAATTAGGTGTTATTACACTATATTTGAAGTTAATAACAAAATTACAAGTAACAAGAGGCAATTTACCTCATCATTTGAAATTTCTTTTTGGTTTCTCTATAAACTCGAGAGTTTGTATCAGTTGTTTTGTCCAAACCATCTATATCACTCTGTTCATTATGAAACATAAGGAAGACATTCATAAACAAAACATAAGGATTATATTCACTCTTAAATTAAAAGTGACAAGTGACTACTTACCACATGCTCATTTCTTTGCAATGGTGGAGATTTTGTCAAAGTTGTCTTATCCAAAGGCTTTGTACCAATCTTTCCATTAAAACCATATGAAGACATTCATATTAATAGTTTGTTAGTGCCAAAATTAAGTGCCAAAATTCTTACCCCCTCTTCCATTGACAGAGGCTGTGTAGGCTGTCTACTATTTGGCGTCATCTGCAACAACAACAATTATACATCACTTATCACCAAATCAAACATCAACTTCTAAACAGAAACAATATCTATACAAGCAACACAACAACTTCTAAACAGAAACAGTAACTATACAAGCAACATCAAAAGCCAATTATGAAAAAACTTGAATTGTACAAAGATGGACTCATAAAATCAACCATAACTGGCTTATCAGAGTTTACAAGAAGATCATCGAATGAGTCATATGTCTGCTTTTTCGCTTCAATCTGAAATAATTACTTAGTTCACAACACTGGTGGTCAGTCACTTAGTTCAAGCTAAATCGGGAATTAGATAAAGGCACTCAGTTTAAACCCTAAAAGAATGAGCTAGGTCTATCACGGTTCTTCACTACCACGGGACAATATCAAGCAACTATACAAGCAACATCAGAAGCCAATTTTGAAAAAAACTTGAATTGTACAAAGATGGACTCATAAAATCAACCAGAACTGGCTTATCAGAGTTTACAAGAAGATCATCGAATGAATCATATACGAGAGTCGACATCACTGGTCAGTCACTTAGTTCAAGCTAAATCGGGAATTAGATAAAGGTACTCACTTTAAACTCTAAAAGAATCACGGTTCTTCACTACCACGGGACAATATCAAGCAACTATACAAGCAACCTTAGAAGCCAATTTTGAAAAAACTAGCGTATACAAACCTTAAGTCTGGAGAGGCGATCGCAGGAGATTAAGAGATCGATTTGAAGCGCGATGAAGCGATCGCCGGAGAATAGGAGACTCGATCGCCGAAGATTAGGAGATCGATTCGGAGCGCGATGAAGCGATCGCCGGAGATTAGGAGACTCGATCGCCGGAGATTAGGAGACTCGATCTCGATGAGGCGATTCTCAGGCGTCAGAGAGCGTCTCGATAGAAAAGAGGGAAATGAGGAAATTAGGGGTTACTCCAGAAATATCTGAGGGCATTTTTGTCTTTTAACCTTTAATGAAATGCTAAATTCTGGATTTTCAGCGCGTGATGCCATTTTTTGGACAAGGTAAGCCTTTTGTGCCTTTTATGAGAATTGCCAACAAAATAATAAAATAAATCCAAAGTTAAAAAGGTAAACACCAAATCAAATATTTAAACCTTTTAAATAAAACCAATCAAAAATAATAAATTTTAATATAATAAATTGATAAAATCATAAAAATTTAAATTAAATAATAAATATAGGCACTAAGCGAAGATCAACTCTAATAGATATTTAAAATGAATGATTTAAATATATAAAGTTATCATTAGAAACTAGAACGGATCGGTTGTGAACCATCTAAAAACAGATGACAACAACCATTTTATTTTCCAAATAAAAATCTGAATTTCTTAAACTTATAAATATTTTTTAACTTTGTAAATATTTTTTATTTTAATTTACTTTAATAATAATTTTTTACAATTCAACCACTTATTAAATATATAATAGTTAAAAGAGGGCTTTCTCCACCGGACTCATCAACCCTCTTGATTGATCTATTTTGGATAAAAAAAATTTTACATCATCATCATTAAAATATAGATTAATCTACAATACATTATTTAATTTAAAATCATTTAATTATTTAAAAAATCACTAAAACATAAATATAAGTTAAAATAAATTGAAATTTAATTTAATTTATAAATATATAAATATTATATATATATTAAAAAATAAATATATCTTTCATATTTTGCGCAATAAATTAATAAAGATAACTTATTGGTAAAAAAAATCAACACCTGAATGGCTCGATAAGGCCCAAAGGTCTTATCACTTAAACATGTCGACATTAACGACATCACCCTGGTCCAAATTAAAACACATATGATATATGCCTTATGGTTTGGAAAACAATTGCGTATTGAAGAGGACGTGCCCGAAAATAAAGTGAACCTTCGAGCTGATTTTGTCAAAATTGATGACTCCTAAAACGGCACAATCCGACACGAGTCGACACCACCGGATTACTGAGACACATAGACTTCACGGTAGTAAACAAGCCAATTCCATATACTGTTATTGTGGGTAGGAGCTGGATCTACACCATGCAAGCAGTTCCATCTACATACCATCAATGCATTAAATTCCCTGACCCTAAGAGAATTAAAACAATCTAAGGAAGCCAAAAGTTCTATCGGCAGAAAACATCTAAATTATAGCAACTACAGTAAAGAAATGAGCTCGCAGACCCCACGTTCTGCGGACCTCGAAAGAGCTCGTTCTACAAGTCTGCATCGACGATGCCAACCCCAAGAGGTGTATCGCCATCGGAGCGGACCTAACAAACCCAATCAAGGACGAGCTTATAGCCTCCTCAATGATATTGTGGACAGATTCGCGTGGCAAACCTCCGATATGAAAGGAGTCAGCTTGGAAGTGACCTCTCACGACCTAAACGTTGATCTTACATACAAACCTAACAAACAAAATGGCTCGGTCCCGATCGAGCTAAAGCAGTTAATGATTAGGTCGACTACTTAAAAGTAGGTCAGATCAGGGTAGTCAAATACCCCGACTGGCTTGCTAACCCAGTAAATCAAAAAGAAAGACGGGAAGTGGAGAGTGTGTATTGATTTTACCGATCTCAATAAAGCTTTTCCCAAGGACAGCTTTCTACTTCCTCACATAAATGGTATGGTAGAAGACACAACTGGCCATAAGCTATTATCTTTCATGGACGCTTTTTCTGGGTATAATCAAATTCTGATGAACCCATAATACCAAGAGAAAACAACTTTCATCACGGACGGAGGTATCTATCCCAAACCGTTAAAAACAAAAATCATTTTTTCTCCTTTTGTTTTTTTAGTCGACCCTTCTAAGATGATTGAAATTCACATTGATGCCAAGGTTTTTTGCTACAGAGTAATGCCCTTCGGACTAAAAGCGCATGTGAAACATATCAGCCTTGGTAAACAAGATGTTTGTAAATTAGCTAGGTAAAACCATGGAGGTTTATATCGATGACATGTTGATCAAATCCTCATGGGAATGCAATAATGTACCCACTAAAAGAATGCGTCCTTATCCTAAACCCAGTTAAATGCTCCTTCAGAGTATTCTCCGGCGAGTTCCTCAGTTATATCGTGACCGAAAGAGAAATCAAATCCAAAAGGAAACATATCGCAATTTTCATATAGATGATGTCTCCTGAGACAAATCGAGAAGTGCAACGACTGGCCGGGAGAATAGTATTTCTCAATCGCTTTATCCCCTGATCTACTGAAAAATGTCTCTCGTTCTACCAGCTCCTCAGAAGGAACAAAAAATTCCTATGGGATAAAAAATACAAAGGGGCATTCATACAAATCAAAGACATTCATAAAAAATACAGTAGAGGATAACCAACCTACCTCTACGTCACAGTGTCGTCAGCTGCAGTGAGAGGAGTACTAGGTTGCAAACAGCATAATGAGCAACAACCAATCTTCTACCTAAGCAAAACACTAATAGATACGGATACCCAATATCCAACAATGGAAACCTGGCTCTAGCTCTGGTCATGTCAAATCGCAAGCTCCGACCTTACTTTCAATCACAATTAATTGTAGTGATTACTTCACGACCAATTCAAACTTTACTCCACAGTCCAAGCCAATAAGGCCCACTAGCTAGACAAGCCATCGAGCTCAACGAGTATGATATCCAATTCCGAACTAGGACATGCGCAAAAGCTCAAGGCTTAGCTGACTTTGAGATCGAGCTGACACCACATTCCACAGAAGAAGCCATTCCAGGAAAAAAATGGACATTCCATGTTGATGTAACGTCCTCAAAGTATGGATCCGAAGTTGGCATCAAACTAGTAACCCCTACAATAGAGGTGCTAGAACAATCCTTCAGACTCGGCTTTGTAGCATATAACAACAAGGAAGTTTACAAAGCTCTCATCGCCGGTCTCAAGCTTGCGCTTGGGATTCGAGCTAGAGAACTGTTAGCTATCAGTGATTCTCAGCTCGTCACAATCCAATTCCATGGCGAGTACGAAACTAAGGATGTAAAACTCATCCGCGTATTAAAAAACTAGCTAAAATATCGTGAGGTGAAATATCGTGAAGCCTACCTAAAATTCATGCGCGTATTAAAAAACTAGCTCGATTCATTCGAACTAACCAGAATATCGTGAGGTGAAATCACTTATGCAGACGCTCTGGCAGCGACCTCTGCACCTTTGATTAAAAGAATAATTCATGTTGAATGAATAAAAAAATCCAGTATTGACATAGTGCTCAAAGTACTAACCGTCAATGACATAAGACCCAATGACTACCTAGAATACACTGACTCTAACCCCCTAACGGGAACAACTGACATACTTCCTCTAGATGATGAGTTTGTTCCCCCTGGGCAGAGAACTCCTATCGAGGAGGAACCACCTGACCCCCTCTCGGCAGATCAGCTCATACCTTACTGGAGAATACCCATCATCAGTTCTATCAAGAATGTGACTGTACCCCCATACAAATGGGAAGCTCATAAGCTCAGAGCTAAGAGTGCAAACACTGTATGGTAAAAAACAGATTATACAAACGCAGTCTCTCCAAGCCATGCTTAGTATGCCCTCACGGAAAACAAATCGCAACTTTACTTAAAAGAAAAGGCATACTTTTGGCCTACTATGGTTGCAGATTGCGAGACTTGCTCAGCAAAGTGCGACAAATGGCAACGGCATGCAACTCTAATCCACCAACCAGCTGAAAAGCTACCTTAAATATCATCTCCCTAACCATTCATGAGATGGTCTATGGACGTCGTCAGACCCTTCGTGCCGTCTTTCAAGAAGAGACATTGTTATCTGCTAGTTTTAATAGATTATTTCACCAAATAAATAGAGGCAGAGTTGTATCAGAAAATAATCTATTCTAAACGTAAAAATTCTTCTGGAAAAACGCTGTTTGTCGCCACGGTCTCCCTTACGTGATCGTAACAGTTAACATGACCAATCACGCCTCCAAAAGGTTCCAAGATTTCTCAGAAACATATAAAATATACTTGACCACCTCAACCCCGAGGTACCCACAAGGAAATGGTCAGCCGAAGCAGAAAATAAGTAATTATTGACAACCTCAAGAAAAAAACTCGATGCTAAGAAACTGAGATGGGGTGAAGAGCTCCCAGAATACTTTGGGCGTGCCGCACAACACCTCACAAAGCTACCAACAAAAATACGCTCTCACTCGCATACGGAATGAAAGTGGTAGTTCCAGACGAGTTGCAGGTTCAAAGCCTTTGGAGTATACATTGTCCTCAAAATGGATATCTAAAAAAACGGATGCTCTTGGATCGCTTATAGATGATCAACTAAAGACGTGATTAAGCTCTAATCTGAAACCAAAATTATCAGCAAGCTGCAACTTGCTACTACAACTCTAAAGTCAGACCAAGGAGATTCAGAGTAAGAGATTATGTATTGCACATATTCTATAAACACACCAAAGAGATAGGATCTGAGAAACAAGGGACCAATTGGGAAGGCCCCTACCTAGTCACCGAGGTAGTCCGCAACGGAGTCTATAGGCTCAAGAACGTCTAAAGTGACAAACCAGAAATATGACCATGGAATGCCTTGAATCTGAAGAGGTATTATCACTACGTGCTTCTCTCAAAATCAAACTACGTCTAGGCTTGATCCCTTGACAGGGTGTATAGGCAGCTCGCCCCTTGAGTTTAGCTCCCACCTCTTTTACTTCATTTATTTATCTCATCAGTCTCAACAACGGGCAAACCCCTTTTGTACAAAATCTGATCGAATAAAATAAACGTTTTTTCATTAATTCCTCTTATTCATACTTCTGTCGATCTAAACATTTGATCTCAGTCTCAAAACGGCTAAAAAAATCTAATACAAGGAACTAAGCATGCAAGCTATAATCGGAAATAAATCTTGATAAATATTCTCGGAAACACCCTAAAATATGTCCTCACATCACAAAAATGAGCTTGACTACTAGTTACACAAGAGCTCAACCTGAGCCTCCGAGTCAGCAAGTCTGTTGGAAAAGGCAATGGAAATATCCCCCTGGACATGCGACTCGAGCCTCCATTACTCGATCCGCTTCTTCATCTCCTAGAGTTGTTTTGAGCGAGGCACATCCCTCAGCCTTTGTTCAGACACAAAAAGTAAACAAAATAATTAAAACATACTATACATGTAGTCTCAAAACAATCAAGAGATCATGTAATTTACCATCTTAATGGCGTCATGTAACTCCACTTAGGTCTCTTGTTCGGTCATGTTTATGAGGCCGAAAGCTGACTTCTGGTCCCCTTGAAATGCCTGAGAAGGTAGGCCAGTCCCTCCGGGTCTTCAACGATTGGAAAGTCCTTTGAATGCTCGATCTTCCAATGGAAAGGGCGACTCCGTTAGACCCACCAAACGAGTCGACCTCGCATTGGCTGCATTCGAGGTCCCGCGATGTCCCATGGTCGTCCTCTGATACTTGGTCAGAGTACCTTCCCGATCTTGGGGAACAATACATCCTAAGCCCCCGCTCTTGGCGCAGAAATTTTGGGAGCAATCACCACTGAAATTGTCTCGACAGCTCGTTGAGCATCACTTCTGCCAACAGCGAGTGGAGGAGCATAAATCATCTCTCTATCGGATATGACGAGCGGAGCAATAAGCGCCACATTGATCGCGGATGCCACATCACCCGAATAGACTCTCCCCGAGCCTGTGGTGGTCTCTCACGTGTTTCTCCTTGAACGGAAAAACGGTTTGATTATGCTTGCCATTGGATGCAGAACAATTAACGAGGAACTAGAATCAGATTTTTCAGAAATACGAGCTGCAGGAAAACGTTGGACCTCTATTAGTTACTCGGAAATAATGTTAAAACTAAAACGGTTTGTGAGACCATGCCTTTTTCTGGACGCAAGTGCTCCGACGATCTGCGATCCCGGATGCTTTCTTGAAACGAGCTAATGTAAACGAGGACCGATTAATGTTGCCTCTCTGGAGGGTGGAAACAAGTCCTGAAAGCCTTTAGTAAGTGGGTATTCTGTAATAGAAGCTGCAAAATGGCAAAAGAAACAAGGAAAATAAGTTAGCAAAATATGCCGAGCATAATGCATTAATAAAAGATCTACTATGCGCCTCCTCTAACCGGCGCCAATATCCCAAACGGATCGAATTCTCTCAAAATTAACCCCCCCCCCCAATTGTAGGCGGACAGCCTCGGAAGATGAATTATTTTCATGTCAGTCACCGTCTCGCCTAGATGTCTCCAACATAACCCTACGATCGGGACGAGGAGAGGCGTAAAATGTCCCCTCGTTCCTCAGGTTCCTCTTCACCACCATCAACTGGTGGAAATCGGAGACTGTAAGAGTACATCACATCTCCAACGCTCTCACCTGACGCCCGATAATCTGTCTCACGAGACTAGGGAACATATGAGGAAAGACTAGCTCCGAAATAGCCAGCACCACTAACATAAGCTTTGGAATCGGAAGGTGAGTCCGCACGATTCAAAGAATGTCGTGTAGGCACAACACCAACCAAGATGAACTGATTCTGGATTCTCGAACTGAGAGAGAACATCAATTTCGAATCCCCTCCAGAATTTGTGGATTCTCTGCATGTCTTCGAGGTATCATTGAGTAGCCGTCGGCGAACTGTACGGTTCAAACAACATCTCTCTTGTTGCACCCAAAGTATATGTGCCGTCATCTCTTCCTTGGTTTAACGCCATAACGAAATTCAAACATGGGAACTAAATCGAAGTAGAAAACAAAAACGAGGGAAGAGGTTGAGAAAGAAAATATTTTTGCAAATCTAGAATGAGAAATCTAAAAAGCCTTTCGACGAAAACCAGAATCATATCCTAAGCTTCGAAAACAATTTATAAACAATCTCAATCAGATTTAGGGTTTGCGCTTCATTGATGGGAGGCGTGGACAGCTCTTTTGAAACTAGTGATTGTGGTGGTTCTCGAGATTTTGTAGATATCTCGTCCCCATCAATCTCAACCGACGGATTCAAAATTCACTCATGAATTTCGAGGTCGTGTGGATCTCTCACTCCCGCAGATTTCAACCGTTGGATTCAGATCTTTTAAGATTAAAATCGTGGCAGTTCCCCAAATGCATGGATCCTTCGATCTGAATGGTCTCAACCGTTGGATTAAAAATCTTATAATGATTTCAAATCTTGGCACCCGCGATCTGACATCAGCGGATTAGACCTCCGCAATTGGAGGGACTGTTTACATTTCACGGCAATCAATTATTATCTCAAAAATAGTTAATGGGTGGGGGGAGGGTAACTGTTGGTACCAAAATCCATACCTAGATTTGGCCCGAGAATTCCCAAAGACCTTATCAATTTAACATGTCGACATTAAAGATATCACTCTGGCCCAAATTAAAGCCCATCTGGTTTCTACTTTATCGATTGGAAAACAACTGCATATTGTAGAAGACGTTCCAGATAATAAGTTCAATCGTCGAGCTGATTTAGTCAAAATTGATCACTCCGAGATCAGCTCAGCTGTTCGGAGATCACATAGATTCTTCCAGCATGCGCACTATGAGATATGCGGGATGGAGAGCTCGACAAAGAGGCTATAAATAGAGTTCGATGATTTTAGATTAAAGACCTTTTTACACACATAAACAGCTCTACAAGCTCATTGTAAAACTCTCTCTAGAGACCCATTTGTAATCTTCTTTCGTTTAATACAAGATAACTATGAAACCTATATTCGTTTAGACAGTTCTTTGAAACATTGTTTAATTTTTGAGGTGTTAGTCCTTCGACAATTTCCCCCTTCCAAATCATAAATCTCTAATGTGGATTTCCGGATCCACATAACTAAATCTTAAAACAAATGAAAATACTATATAATATGATAAAAATTACATTATTGAAAAAATTAGGAGCAAAAATAATAGAACAAAAAAATTAATAAATAATAAATGTGAATAAAAGGGAAATATGATAAAAGATAGATAAATTGATAACATAAATAAAGACTATATAAAATATAAAAGCATAAAAATTAGAAATTAATAAGAATAACGAAATTCAAAATGATAAATAAACACTAAAATATTATTTTAATATAATAACTTGGATGAATAAAAAGTATAAATAATAAAAATGATAAGTGTCAAGAATACAAACAGAAATGCGATGAAAAGATAGATTAAATTAACATAAACAAAAAAAATTTCAAAATTACAGAATTATTAAAAATAAATGAAATCATTAAATTAACAAAATTTAAAATGACAAATAAAAAATTCAAATATTATTTTAATATTAGCATTTGGATGAATAAACAAGTAGAAATAGCAAAAATATATATAATGCATGAAAGATTGGAACGATGGTAAAAAATTTGAAGGAAATAAAAATTTACTAAATAAAAACAGAAAAGTCATTAAACTATTAATAATAAAAACATGTAAAATATATTATTTATAATAAAAATTAAAATAATAATGGCATATTAGCGTATGTTCTTTTATGTAAATTATTATGATAAAATAAATTTAAAACATATAATTATATTGAAACTCAAAATAAAATAAAAAGTATTAAAAAAAATTTTGACAAAGGGTTTTCATTAATATATAATTTTGAAATACAAAACAAGAAAATACATAAAAAAAACCAGCCCAACTTAACTCCATAGAAAATGGGCCTCGCTAGAAACAAGCCCAAACAAGAAAACCTCAAAAATCCAGCCCAAAACTCAAAAGTAAACCCTAATCACGAGAACAATATTGTTATCGCCGCCACGCCGCGAGGAGGGAGAGACCTTGAGCTTGGACAAAAGCCAAAGGACGCCGCAGACAACACCACCGACTGAAGAAGGGACCATACCCGTCGACAAGGAACTATGCCGGTATGCGAGGAGGGTAAGAACAAAGAAGTGGGATTCCAGAGGCGAGAGGGCATAATTGGTCCCAAGAAACCGCGCCGTAGTAACCGCCAAGGAGATCTATTCACGCCGCTTGCTGCCCTCGAAGCCCTGGGCTTGCTCTAGATCGCCGAGGTTCATGCAATCCCGCAAACATAGTCACCATCTCTCTCTTTAACACTTCCACCGGTCTTTGTCTCCAAAGATGGACCTTAGACAACCGGAGAGCAAACCAGAGACCCAAAACGAGAGCTCTTGAGGAAGCGTCACCAACCCTTGTCCTCAATAGAGCTAGATCCGCGTAGAGCCACCACCTCGAAACCTTCGGAGAACTACTAGGATGGCTACGAAACCCCAAGACCCGCCATGAAATCTGGTGAAGGAGCATCACTAGCCAAGGAACGAAGCACAAGGGAAAAGAAAAGAAAAACTGGACCTCTCACACCGCCGGCAGAACCACCAGACAGGGAGAGGCAGATGCGACGAGAGTTTCGAAGTTAGAGAGAAAGTGGAGAAGAAAGAGAAGGAGAACGATTGTCCGTCATTTATTAAGTATTTATAAATTAGAAGAAAATTCTGCGTGTGTAAGCACGTAATCTCTCCAAATTATTAATGGAAATTCGGCCAAAGAAAACCTAAACTTTGCATGAATTGCCAAAACAGACAAGAACTTTTGACCTGGCCGAAAAAATACTAAACTTTCTTTAACTTTTAAATTTATTGTCAATCTTTTCGTTGACTCGCCAATTAAGCACACCGTTAGTAAATTTAACAGAAAAATTAAACTTCGTTAATCCTAATGTTATTGTGCTCGTTAAATGAAACAAAAAGACGTCGTTTTACTTGTTTCTAGTTAAAAAAACATGTGCATCGCCTGGATTTGAACTCACCACCTCATGGTCAAATAACAAGGTTTCTTCCAACGAGCTAAAGGCACTTTTATGAATATCTCTAACATATTTTATTTTATTGAGCATTGACTAAATATCCAAGAAATCTCTAAAATCCTACAATAATTTTTAAATTTTCAAAAATAAAAAACAAAATCTGAAAATTAACAACTACAAATAATATATATTTTTCGCTAAAAATGAAAAACAAATTCCAAAATTTCAAATTATAAAAATTCTAAAAAAAATAATAAAAGGTTAAAATTAAAATAAATGATCAATAATTAGAATGAACATACACCAAAAATACCCAAAAAAATAAACATATATGTTAGGCTAACAAATATAGTTTGATGTATGTCATTTCTATTGTTTCATGTATAACATACATTTGTATCATAGCTTAAATTTTTGTTTTCTGTTAACCCCAAAAAGATATTAGAAAAAGTTTAATGTAAATACTTGATGCTGAATTTAAATTTATAAGTGAAATTTTTTTGTGTATATTCGTTAAAATTATTTTAATTATTAATTTTAATTTTAGCATTTTGTGTTTTTAAATTTTTCAAAAAAATTTTGCAATTTTTTAATTGTAACGACAAAAATAAAATATTATTTATGATTTTATTTTTTGAGAATATTTCTTGAATTTTTGCTATTTTATTGAAAATTTAAATATTTTTTAGGTTTTAAAACAAAAATTTAGATATTTTGTCAATA
This sequence comes from Orychophragmus violaceus, assembly GCA_030180135.1. Classification (NCBI taxonomy): domain Eukaryota; kingdom Viridiplantae; phylum Streptophyta; class Magnoliopsida; order Brassicales; family Brassicaceae; genus Orychophragmus; species Orychophragmus violaceus. The sequence goes on from CM058232.1 coordinate 46,181,911, forward strand.
CTTAATAAATTACAATATGTTAGAGATTTTGTTGAAAGTGCATTTAGCTCAGTGGAAGAATCCTTGTTATTTGGTCATGAGGTCGTGAGTTCGAACCTAGTGTCCGTCGTTTTACTGAACGAGCACAGTAACAGTAGGATTAACGGAGTCTAATTTTTCTGTTAAATTTATTAACGGTGTGTTTAATTGGCGAGTCAACGAAAAGATTGGTAATAAATTTAAAAGTCAAAGAAAAATTTAGTGTTTTTTTGGCCAGTTCAAAGTTCGTGTCTGTTTTGGCAATTCGTTTAGAATTTTTTTGGCCGAATTTCCAATTATTAATATCCAAGTTATTAATAATAAGAAACATAACATGAGACGTAGAAACGTCAAATACCATAGAATATTACATATTTACATGTGATCACAAAAGGTAGACAGCGCCACCACAAATCTCTGTCACGCTCTCTTCTTCCTTTTCAACCTTGTATATTATTATTTTCCTTTCTACTTAAGTAATATTTATTTTTCTAACTCTTCTTAGAACATTTACATTGAAGGTTCTTACGAGGTTTTTGGCACGGGTTCTTAGACAAAACAGAATAAAAAAATATTTTTTTTTAAGAATCCTTTAAAGACCGAACCTTATATAAAGATTTTAAGAATCGGTTTCTTCACTGTTCACGCCTACGTGGCACTTTCTTATTCGTTCTTTTTCTTTTTTTTTTCCGTTTTTTTCCCCAAACTTTCCAAAAAAATATATATTAAAATAAGATTTAAGAACCATGTAGGGGAATTCATTGATGTACATGATCTTATATATTACACATCGAAACCTAGAATATCTCTATTGCAAAAAAAAGGCCGAAGAAAAATTGTAAAATGAAGGGCACCCATTTGCCGGAAGAATCCAAGGAACCAATCTCTCCGGGATCTTCTCACAAGAAGCAAAGCAAGCTGGCCACAAAATCATGTTTTCCGGAGACGAAGACGGTGTTGTCAGGAAGTGAGAGACTGAAGAGACACAGAGAGGAAGTTGCCGGGAAAGTTCCCATACCGGAAAGTTGGGGTAAAGAAGGATTGCTTATGGGGTGGATGGATTTCTCTGCCTTCGACGCTGCTTTTACGTCAGACCAGATTGGCTCTGCTAGAGCTGCATTAATGGCTGAAGCGGGAGAAGATGCCGGTACCAGAGGAAGTAGGCCTCAACGGCTCAGAGTTGAGAGCTCTTGTTGATTTCATTGTCTAGACACTTGAATATGCAAATAATACTCATCGTGTTGGAATTGTGTCCAGTAATCTCGGTACTGTCTCTAGAAAGTAAGAGTATGTCAATGATCAGACATAAGTCATATAATACTGGGGGTCATGATGGCTTGCTAGAGTCCGCTCATGATCTATAAGTTTTGGACTTATTGCCTTTATTATATGATCCCATATGGGTCACACGCCTAAGCTAACAGGAAAATGTGTTGGAACGGCTTAGCAGAAGTACGGTAAAAGTGCCAGGCATTTGTCGTACTTAGAGAGAGATTAATGGGTCTGATTAAATCCAAGGGATTTAATCAGATTGGTATTTGGGCCCAAAAGCCCAAAAGGAAATAGACAAGTTTTATAATTAAAACTTAAGTCTGATTTTTCCTTCTAACCCTAGCCCCCTGCGATTTTCCTCTCTCTCTCTGCGCCTCCCACAGCTTGGTCTAGCAGCCTCTCTTCCTGACGGTGTGCGTGTGTGAACCTCTGGAGGAGTTATCACTTGGTGGCTCTCTGATCTCAGACCATACCTTCTCTTTCCGCTGCATAAACAGGTATAAGGTGAGATCAATAATGTTTCTATTCCAGAGAACCTAGATCCGTATGTTTAGGACTGTTTAATCTGAAGAACTGAATCAGGATTAACACCAAAACATCCTTCAGTTGTATCAGAGCTATTGGTTCTGGTTTTTCTTGTTTAGAATCTCGTTTAGGATTGTTTTTCTTGTTTAAGAAGTGTTTTGAATCAACTACTGATAAGATAAATCACTTAAGCAACAAGGAATTGAAACCTAAACATATATGAAATCGCAAAAACCAAGCTATATGACTTGGATTGCGATCGGCCGAGTGTTGAACCGATCGGCTTGGCCGGTTGGATCGCACGACCGAGAGGTGCGATGGATCCGATCGCGAGATCGACCACGATCGTCGGCTTCTCCCGTCCCGATCGCATGGATCCGCAAGGCAGATCGCATGGATCTCGGCCCAACCTCGCGTCCCGATCGTCGCCTCGCGTCCCGATCACTCGTCCGGCCATTGTCCGAAGCCGTCTCGATCTCGGATCGTCGTGTGCGGCTTGCGGCTGGGCATGGTGATCGTGGAGCTAGGTCACAACCATAATTGGCTCGTGACAATTTCGGTTCGGTTCGGTTTAAAAACATGATTAAAATCAAAACGTCTCGGTTTAATAAACAGATTTAATAATTTTATTAAGTTCTGGTTAAACCGGGATAAGAAATCCAAAGTCGAAATATTGGATTTTGTGCCTAAACCAGGATTTTCTAATTTGATTTGGTTGGACCAAATAAATTGAGAAAATCCGGTTTAGTAAATAACCGGTTGACAATTGTGGTCATCGTAGTAATTAATTTTGGTTAGACCAATTTTAATGAACCAGACCGGTTATGTCATTTAATTGGGCAATTGGGTTATGTTTTGGACATGGACCAATTCTTGGGCCTCGGGCCAAGAAGTTAAAACAATTGGGCCAATTATTTGAGTCTTTTCTTTCAGATTAATTTAAAATTTATTTTATAAAGTTATATAAATCGATTTTAAATTAAAGTTTCCGAAATTTTGAAATTAGAAAGTTTCTTAAAATAGAAGTTTCTAGATTTGCATGTTTTGGATTTTAAGAAATTTCTAAAGTTAGAAAGTTTCCTGTTTTAGAAAGTTTCCAATTTTAGAAAGTTTCCAAAAATAGTAGGTTTCCAAAATGGAAAGTTTCCCAAAATAGTAATCTTCTATTTTGGGATGAAATTTTAATAAACCTACGAACCTCAAATAATATCAAGCGTTGGATGTCTTGTCCAGGCTATGTCAGCTGTCGAAGCCCATTCAATTGTATTCATGGCCTTACAGTGTGAGGGTGTCTACTTTTGCGTGGATAAGACGGTTTGTGATTCATAAATGTCATTGGGAGTCCCAGACATTAATGATTACATGACTGTATAGTCTGGTTTTCTTGACTAGGCCATCGGGAGTCCCGGGCCTTGAGACATCAGAGTGGATTGGGCCTCGGGCCCAGATTCACAACCAAGAGTTATATCACGGATATAATTAGCCGACAAAGGGCTTACCGATATAAGCTAAGGTTGGGTGACGGCCAGTGGCCCACTTTGATCTTAGTTATATGTGGATCTTGGAATCATTATATTCTATTGAGGGTAACTTATGTTATTGAATATAATGCGTGATTAATCATATTAAATTTAATACGAGAATAATCATATTGAACATATTAACTAATAACCTTTTATCTTATATATTTCAGCTATGACTACTACAAGCACACAAAACACATTCTCAATCCGGTCTGTTCTCGAGAAGGAGAAGCTGACTGGAACGAACTTCCTGACGTGGTCAAGGAACTTGAGGCTGGTCCTCAAGCAGGAGAAGAAGGATTATGTCCTTCGTGATCCTCTCCCCGAGAGGCCTGCTAACAATGCCGCCAGGACTCTGCATAATGCTTGGGAAAAGCATTCGTCAGATGAAAATGATGTGTATTGCCTTATGTTGGCGACAATGACTGCTGAGCTGCAAATGCAGTTCGAGAGTGTGTTGTCACCAATTGAGATAATGGCAAGCCTGAAATCGCTTTTTCAGGAGCAAGCAAGGACTGAGAGGTTTCAAACAGTTAAGAACCTCTTAGACTGTAAGTTGGCTGCGAATGCGGCAGTGAGTCCTCATGTCTTGAAGATGATGGGTTATCTCGATCATCTTCAGAAACTCGACTGCCCTATCAGCCAGGAACTTGCCTGCGACATCGTTCTGCAGTCTTTACCTGCAAGCTATGATCAGTTCATTCTGAACTTTAATATGCATGGCTTGAGTAAGACATTGCCTGAGCTTCACGGAATGCTCAAGACTGCAGAGCCCAACTTGAGGAAAACCGCCAAGGACCCCAATGTGCTTATGGTGCAAAAGGGAAAGGGGTTTAAGAAATCCTCTGCTAAGGATAAGGGAAAGGCCAAGGCTGTCCAAGTCGCGGACAAGGACACGCCAAAGCCCAAGCCCAAGTCCAAGGCTGGGCCAACTGACATATGCAGGTTCTGTAAAGAACCAGGGCATTGGAGGAGAGAATGTAAGAAATTCCAAGAAGGTCTAAAGGAATTGAAGAAGAAGACTCTCGAGACTTCTTCGACAGGTATTTTTGTTATAGAAGTTAATACAACTACTTCTGATAATACCTCATGGGTTATGGATACTGGTTGTGGGGCTCATATTTGTACTAATATGCAGGCACTCAGCAACAGTAGAAGGCTGAAGCAAGGACAAGTGGAGCTACGAGTTGGGAATGGAGCGAAAGTTCCAGCACTAGCTGTAGGCACATACTTGTTGTCTTTACCTTCGGGATTGATTTTAGAACTCAATAATTGTTATTTTGTACCTGCTATAAGCAGAAATATTATTTCAATTTCTTTGTTGGATTTGGAAGGTTATGATTTTTCAGTTAAGAATAAATTATGTTCCTTCAATCGCAACAATTTGTTCTATGGTTCTGCCCCTCTTACAAATGGGCTTTACATACTCGATCAATCCGCGCCAATTTATAACATTAATACCAAACGGTTCAAACCTAATGAGGAGAACCGAACGTTTCTATGGCATTGTCGTTTAGGGCACATCAGCGAGAAACGCATCAAGAGGCTACATTCGAATGGACTTCTTGGCTCATTTGACTTTGAGTCATGTGAGAAATGCGAATCCTGCATGATGGGCAAAATGACACGGGCCCCCTTTAATAAACCTAACGAGAGGGCCAGTGACTTATTGGGCCTGATACACACTGATGTGTGTGGCCCAATGTCCACAAATGCAAGAGGAAACTATCAGTACTTCATTACCTTTACTGATGATTTCAGTAGGTATGGATATGTTTATTTGATGAAACATAAGTCTGAATCTTTTGAAAAGTTCAGAGAATTCCAAAATGAAGTACAGAACCAACTTGGCAAAAGCATTAAGGCTCTTCGGTCCGACCGAGGAGGAGAATACTTAAGCCAAGAATTCAGTGATCATCTAAGAGAGTGTGGGATCGTATCCCAACTCACTCCTCCCGGAACACCTCAATGGAATGGTGTGTCTGAGAGGAGAAATCGGACCTTATTGGATATGGTTCGATCTATGATGAGTCACACAGACCTTCCAATATCCCTTTGGGGATATGCTCTGCTAACAGCAGTGTTCACTCTAAATAGAGCGCCATCGAAAGCAGTAGCAAAGACACCATATGAATTATGGACTGGAGTGGCTCCAGTGTTGTCTTATCTTAGAATTTGGGGTTGTGAAGCCTATGTCAAGAGATTAATCTCAGACAAGCTTACACCAAAGTCTGATAAATGCTACTTCATTGGTTATCCGAAAGAAACCAAGGCTTATTACTTCTATTTGCGTTCCGAGAACAAGATCTTTGTTGCCAGGGATTGTAACTTTCTTGAGAGGGAGTTTCTCTCTAAGAAAGACAGTGGGAGTAAGGTACTGCTTGAAGAAATTCAAGATGAACAGGATACTGCTCAACCTAATGAGGAAGAGCAGCAGGAGGACCTACAAGAAATTGTAGAGCCTGAACCTGTAGTACCTGAAGTTCGTAGATCCGGGAGGATCCGTCACGAACCCGAGAGATATCAAGGATTCCTCGTGACTGACTGTCATGATCTTCTGATCATTGATGGTGATGAACCATCGAACTTCAATCAAGCCATGATGGGCCCAGATTCCTCGAAGTGGCGCAAGGCCACTGATTCCGAAATGGACTCCATGTCGGTCAACCAAGTGTTTTCGTTGGTTGACTTACCCGCTGGTGTAAAAGCCATCGAGTGCAAATGGATCTTCAAGAAGAAGATTGACGTGGATGGAAATGTCCAGATTTATAAAGCCAGGTTGGTGGCAAAAGGTTTCAGACAAGTTCACGGTGTGGACTACGATGAAACCTATTCCCCAGTGGCTATGATGAAATCTATTCGGATTCTACTAGCAACTGCAGCTTTTCATGATTATGAAATTTGGCAGATGGACGTGAAAACCGCCTTCCTGAATGGTATTCTGGAAGAGGATGTGTATATGACACAACCTGACGGTTACATAGATCCAAAGAATGCTGGGAAAGTATGCAAGCTTCATAAATCCATTTATGGATTGAAGCAAGCATCGAGGAGCTGGAATCTTCGTTTTGATGAAGCGATCAAGCAATTTGACTTCATCAGAAACGAAGAAGAACAATGCGTGTATAAGAAAACTAGTGGGAGCAAGATAGTATTTCTTATTCTGTATGTCGATGACATACTGCTTCTCGGAAACGACGTTCCAATGCTGAAGTCGGTAAAAGACTGGCTTGGAAGTTGTTTTTCCATGAAAGACATGGGTGAAGCCGCATACGTTCTTGGAATCAGGATCTACCGGGATAGATCTAGAAGGCTGATAGGCTTGTGTCAAGATTCATACATTGACAAAGTCCTGCAAAGATTCAGCATGAAAGATTCCAAGAAAGGCTTCACGCCAATGGTACATGGCACAACGCTAAGCAAGAAGCAGAGCCCTACGACGGCTGCTGAGCTTGAGCGCATGAAGAATATTCCTTATGCATCTGCAATAGGATCTGTCATGTATGCCATGATCTGTACTCGTCCTGATGTTGCTTATGCATTGAGCATGACGAGTAGATACCAGTCAAATCCAGGTGAAAACCATTGGATTGCCGTCAAGAATATCCTGAAGTATCTAAGACATACTAAGGATAAGTTCTTGGTATACGGTGGAAGTGATGTGCTTAAAGTCAGTGGATTCACGGACGCAAGTTTCCAGACAGACCAAGATGATTTCCGGTCACAGTCCGGTTATATCTTTTGTCTGAATGGCGGTGCAATCAGTTGGAGAAGCTCCAAGCAAGACACCGTTGCTGATTCCACTACAGAAGCTGAATATATCGCCGCCTCAGAAGCTGCGAAGGAAGCTGTTTGGATACGAAAGTTCATTATTGAACTAGGTGTGATACCAGATGCGGCTGAGCCTCTGGCACTGTTTTGTGATAACAATGGTGCTATTGCTCAGGCAAAGGAACCAAGATCACACCAGAAATCCAAGCATGTTCTAAGAAGATTTCACTTGATACGTGACATCATTAATAGAAAGGAAGTCAAGATCAGCCGAGTTCAGACAGATGATAACGTCGCTGATCCGTTGACGAAGCCACTCCCAAGGCCTAAGCTCGAGTTTCTGACTGAAGCTGTAGGCATTAGAGACATTGAAATGTAATCTAAATTTGAGTGGGAGTTTGAGGGCTTTATTTAGTTATTTGATATGTTCTTGTAAAACATTTTTTTTGTTTAATGAAATTATTATTTCAAGATTATTTTAACTGTGATGAAATAATCGTTCCAAAGTGATATAAACCATTTTATAGGTCATCGAAGTAAGTGACTTGATCTTGAGTCATCAAAGTCATTTAGCTTGATCATGAGACCCTATATTTGATAGATGGATTATATCATTCTGTCCCTAGTCGAAGGTTGTTGAAATTGGAACACCAACAACCGTGTGAGACTAGATTGGTATGTGACTTATGACAAAGTCTCAGTATGTCATAGATGCGTGGCATCAAAGTCAGTACATAGGTGTATGTTGGGAACATACGACCGGACATGACCCGCTTATGAGAACTCTTCAGGATATTTATATCTGTGTCATAAGAGATTCTCACTACGACAATAGAGTATAGTCCTTAGACCTGAGTTCGCATGCATGTGACTGCACATGGACTGATGCACTTTGATCATTGTCTATCGCTGTCGTTCTGCGATAGTTATAAGGACCTTGTTTGGGTGTATTACGAAATGAGTATTTTACAGTGATGGAACAAGACGGGATTTGTCCCTCCAAGATAAATGGAGTGAATATCTCTAGGCCAATCGGAGATTTGAATACTGGAAAATGCATGGCCATGCTCAAACGGACTGTCCCGAGTCGTTTGGATTGTCAGTATCAAATCAGAGTCCGATGAACAAGATTAGGCTTTATAAGGATGACACTAATCTTGCCTTATGACTAATCGAGATATTGAGACAAAAGGATTATGAATACAGAGATTCCAGTACAAGTGGGAGATTGTTGGAATTGTGTCCAGTAATCTCGGTACTGTCTCTAGAAAGTAAGAGTATGTCAATGATCAGACATAATGAAGGAATGTTTAGATGAATCCTGATTCAATTCTCTGATTCAGATTATCCTAAACATGCGGATCTAGGTTCTCTTGATTAGAAACAATTGTTGATCTCACCTTTTACCTGTTTATGCAGCGGAAAGGGAGAACATGTCAGAGATCAGAGAGCCACCAAGTGATAACTCCTCCAGAGGTTCACACACGCACGCAAAGGAATCTGGCTGCTAGACCACGAGGAGGGAGGCGACAGAGAGAGAGAGAGAGGCGCAGACTTAGAGAGAATTAGAGAGCTAGGTCAGGTTTTATTCATTTAAAACCTGTCTTAGTTCTCATGGGCTTTCGGGCCCAATTCTCGGTCTTATTATTTCCTAGGCGTTCACGCACTGTGTCGATCGACACACCTTGTGTATCGATCGACACACGATTGCTGAACCCTTTAATCTCTAAGTACAGTAAATGCCTAGCACTTTTACCGTACTTCTGTCAATCCGTTCCTACACATTTTCCTGTAAGCTTAGGCGTGTGACCCATATGGGATCATATAATAAAGGTAATAAGTCCAAGACTTATAGATCATGAGCGGACTCTAGCAAGCCATCATGACCCCCAGTATTATATGACTTATGTCTGATCATTGACATACTCTTACTTTCTAGAGACAGTACCGAGATTACTGGACACAATTCCAACAATCTCCCACTTGTACTGGAATCTCTGTATTCATAATCCTTTTGTCACAATATCTCGATTAGTCATAAGGCAAGATTGGTGTCATCCTTATAAAGCCTAATCTTGTTCATCGGACTCTGATTCGATACTGACAATCCAAACGACTCGGGACAGTCCGTTTGAGCATGGCCATGCATTTTCCAGTATTCAAATCTCCGATTGGCCTAGAGATATTCACTCCATTTATATTGGAGGGACAAATCCCGTCTTGTTCCATCACTGTAAACTACTCATTTCATAATGTACCCAAACAAGGTCCTTATAACTATCGCAGAACGACAGCGTTAGACAATGATCAAAGTGCATCAGTCCATGTGCAGTCACATGCATGCGAACTCAGGTCTAAGGACTATACTCTATAGTCGTAGTAAGAATCTCTTATGACACAGATATAAATATCCTGAAGAGTTCTTATAAGCGGGTCTTGTCCGGTCGTATGTTCCCCAACATACACCTATGTACTGACTTTGATGCCGCGCATCTATGACACACTGAGACTTTGTCATAAGTCACGTACCAATCCAGTCTCACACGGTTGTTGGTGTTCCAATTTCAACAACCTTCGACTAGGGACATAATGATATAAGTCATTTATCAAATATAGGGTCTCATGATCAAGCTAAATGACTTTGATAACTCAAGATCAAGTCATTTACTTCGATGACCTATAAAATGGTTTATATCACTTTGGAACGATTATTTCATCACAGTTAAAATAATCTTGAAATAATAATTTCATTAAACATCTTAAATGTTATTTCAAGAACATATCCAATAACTAAATAAAGCCCTTTAATAACTCCCACTGAAATTAAGACTACATCTTAATTTCACTTATCCTACAGCAACAGTCCGCGACTCGTGCTTAGGCCTAAGGAGTGGCTTCGTTAATAGATTAGCAACGTTCTCATTCGTTGAAACTTGCTGATCTACTTAACATCTCTGTCATTTATCTCACGGAATAGGTTATACCTATCCTCAAGGTGTTTGGACCTCTGAAGTGCAGCTAGTCTCATCTATGCTGGAAATCACATCAAGTTCAGTGACGAACTCTTCTTTCCAAACAACCTCTTTCGCCACTTCCCAAGTTGCGAAATGTTCAGCTTAAGTCATGGAGTCAGCAACAGTGCCTTGCACCGCCAGATAGACACAAGATATAACCGGACTGTGATCGGAAATCATCTTTGTCTATTGGAAACTTGCCTTTCAGACTCTACCGACTCGTAGCACCTCACTTTCTCCGTAACTCAAGAATTTATCCTTAGTATTCCTCAAATACTTTAGGATATTCTTTACGGCAATCCAGTGATTCTTTGCTGGATTTGACTGGTCTTTACTTGTCTTGCTTAACATTAAAGCAACATCGAACAAGTACGTTTCATGGCATACATGATAGATCCAATTGCCGACGCATATGGAATCTTATCCATGCATTTAAGCTCAGCAGTTATCGTAGGACACTGTGTCTTGCTTAACGTAATGCCATGTGACATTTGCATAAAACCCTTCTTGGAATGCTGAAAACCTGTAGGACTTTGTCGGGATAAGAATCCTGACTTTGTCTTACCAGCTCTTTCGGATCTCTATCTTTAGATCCAAAATCCAAGAACATATGTGGCTTTACTCATGTCAATCATTAGAACCAACTCCCAAGCCAGTCCTTTAATGACTGCAGCATTGGGACGTCATTTTCGAGAATCAGTATGTCATCGACATACAATATGAGAAATGCAATATCGCTCCCACTAATCTATTAGTAAACACACAGTTCCGCTTCGTTCCTGTTCAAGTCAAAACCTTGACTACTTCAACAGAACGAAGATTCCAACTCCGATATGTTTGCTTCCATCCATGAATGGATCGATGAAGCTAACTTACATAAAATGTAATTTTTCGGAGTCCGGGCTCACTTTCGCTTCTTTGAATTTCGCAGATTCGTCGCTTTCAATGATCATCAGATCATGCGAACTTTCAATGATTATCAGGTTCAACTAATGACGAGAAATAACTCTCGGATTAGTAACTGATTCATTCATATCTGCGAACTTCAGGCTCCACAGGTGTAGATTCTACAGAAATCTGTAAATCCTTCCGCTGCTCTCCCTCAATAGGTAAAGCAGCCTCCTGTATTTCTCGAATTTCTTCGAGTTATACTTTTACTCCCACTGTTCTTCTTGGAAAATAACTTCCCTTCTTAGAAAACAGAATGGACGTAAAAGTAACAAGCCTTGGTTTCCTTCGGACAAGGCTCCACAGGTGTAGATTCTACAGAAATCTGTAAATCCATTCGTTGCTCTCCCTCAACAGGTTGAGCAGCCTCCTGTATTTCTCGAATTTCTTCGAGTTATACTTTTACTCCCACTGTTCTTCTTGAAAATAACTTCCTTTCTTAGAAAACAGAATGGACGTAAAAGTAACAAGCCTTGGTTTCCTTCGGACAACCAGCGAAGTAGTACAACTACAAATACTCAGTAAAGACGAATTTGGATCGATTCCAATCCACATTTACGTGGTGTCTTTCAACTGATATTTGTGGAACTATTTCAGCGTAAACTTAGATATTTTAGAGCGTTATTCTTAAATAATATCATGGAAGATTCGTGTGACTCATCTTTAATCATTTCTAATAAGATATGATTCTTTCTCACAGAAACACCTTCAGGTTTTTAGGAGAAATGAGCTGTGAAACGATTTCACACTCATTAAGATGATCACACAATCAATGACTTAAGTATTCTCACTCGTGATTTAATCCAGAGTCTTAATACTTTTGTCATTCAGATCCTATACTTCATTCTGGAACTCTTTCGACCATGTCAAAGAATTCCGACTTGTGTCTCATCAAATGAACACAGTCACACTCACTGAAGTAATCAGTAGAGACAATGAAGTACAGGAGATTTTCTCTGGCATTACTGCTCATTGGGCCACATACATGAGTATGTTCCAGGTCCAATAAGCCTTTGGGCCTTTCTCTAGCTCGGCTAAGATAGGCCCTTTACCTTTTGGTCTAGTAAACAGAATTCAAGTCTCATAAGATATTTTATCAAATGAGCCCAATAGTCCATGACTATGGGATTTCTGAATCCGACTTACTCTATGTGACCAAGACTTTTATGCCAAAGAAAATCAGGTTTAATTCATCAGATTTAAACCAATTCGGTATTTATGTTACATTTAGGCACTCTTTGGTTTAAGATATAAAACCCATTCCATGAATAGGGTGCTACAATTAATATTTCATTAAGATCAAAAGAACAAAACTTGTCTTTTATCAAAATGAAAAACATTCAAATTCTTACAAGAAAATAAAAGACAACTCTGCTTAAAGCAGGTACATTGTAGCAATTACTTAATACAAAACCAAGCCTAAAAGGGATCTATAAGTGAAAACCCTACGGCTGAGGCAGCATCCCAAGCTCCTTCCAGACATGTAGTTTCACTTGCCCTTCCTTCAAAGTTCTACTGTTGCCCAGGCTCTGCATATTATAACAAATATCAGTGCCACAACCAGTATCCAATACCTATAAGGTAGAACTTGAAGTAATAACATGAATACCTGAGGAAGTAGTCGCATACATCAACTTCAACTCCTCATCATCTTCCATGAATTTAATGCAATCTCTCTTCCAATGCCCTGTTTCCTTACAGTAGCAGCACTTACCAACGTAAGAGGTATCTGACTCGGGCTCAGAAGACACACGCTTGCCATGATTCAAAATCTGGACAACTTTGTCTTCACCCTTGTCAGCATTAGGTTTAGTAAACCTACCCTTCTCATTCATGAGATTGTACAGGGTACTCTTCACGTTTGGCTCAACTGTCTTGAGCATATCATGCAGTTCAGTCAGCGTCTTCGTTAAGCCTTTCTTGATATAGTTCCTTCTGAACTTATCATAGCTTGACGGCAGTGACTGCAGAATGATCTCAGTTGCCAATTCTTGGCTAACTGGATAATCCAGTTTCCTCAGGTTATCAATGTAACCCATCATTTTACTGACATGAGGACTCACTGGATGATCATTTGGTAGCTTGCAGCTAGTGAGAGACTTAACCAACTGGTATCTCTCCACTCTTACCTGCTCCTGAAATTTCAATTTCAGGCTGCTGATCATCTCTATTGGCGACTCCATGTTCTCATATTGCTTCCGCAAATCTGAGTCCATGGTAGCCAACATCAGACCACGCACATCTACCGCATCATTATAATGCTTATTCCAAGCATCATATACTGCATGGGAGGCATTGGACTCGATCCTCACGGGGAGAGCTCTCTCAAGAACATAGTCCTTTCTCTCCTGTCTGAGGACTAGCCTCAGGTTCCGCGACCAAGTCAAGAAATTTGATCCGTTCAGCTTGTCCATCTTAAGGACAGACCGGATCGAGAAAATGTTTTGATTGTTTGTGCTAGTCATAACTGAAAATTAAGATAAAAGGATTTTAGTTAATATGTTCAATATGATTAATCTCGTATTAAATTTAATATGATTAATCACGCATTATATTCAATAACATAAGTTACCCTCAATAGAATATAATGATTCCAAGATCCACATATAACTAAGATTAAAGTGGGCCACTGGCCGTCACCAAAACTCAGCTTATATCGGTAAGCCCTATGTCGGCTAATTATATCCGTGATATAACTCTTGGTTGTGAATCTGGGCCCGAGGCCCAATCCACTCTGATGTCTCAAGGTCCGGGACTCCCGATGGCCTAGTCAAGAAAACCAGACTATACAGTCATGTAATCATTAATGTCTGGGACTCCCAATGACATTTATGAATCACAAACCGTCTTATCCACGCAAAAGTAGACACCCTCACACTGTAAGGCCATGAATACAATTGAATGGGCTTCGACAGCTGACATAGACTGGGCAAGACATCCAACGCTTGATATTATTTGAGGTTCGTAGGTTTATTAAAATTTCATTCCCAAAATAGAAGATTACTATTTCGGGAAACTTTCTATTTTTGGAAACCTACTATTTTAGGAAACTTTCAAAATTGGAAACTTTCTAAAACCGGAAACTTTCTAACTTTAGAAATTTCTTTAAAATCCAAAACCCGCAAATCTAGAAACTTCTATTTTAAGAAACTTTCTAATTTCAAAATTTCGGAAACTTTAATTTAAAATCGACTTTATAATTTTATAAAATAAATTTTAAATTAATCTGAAGAAAGACTCAAATAATTGGCCCAATTGTTTTAACTTCTTGGCCCGAGGCCCAAGAATTGGTCCATGTCCAAGACATGACCCAATTGTCCAATTAAATGACATAACCGGTCTGGTTCATTAAAATTGGTCTAACCAAATTTTAATTACTACGATGACCACAATTGTCAACCGGTTATTTACTAAACCGGATTTTCTCAATTTATTTGGTCCAACCAAATCAAATTAGAAAATCCTGGTTTAGGCACAAAATCCAATATTTCGACTTTGGATTTCTTATCCCGGTTTAACCAGAATTTAATAAAATTATTAAATCTGTTTATTAAACCGAGACGTTTGATTTTTAATCAAAATTTTAAACCGAGCCTTAAACCCAACCGTATCGATCGATGAACCAACCGCATCGATCGATTCATCAACCGCATCGATCGATTCATCAATCGCATCGGTCGATGCTCTCAGCATCGATCGATGCGTTCACGCGTTGAGCAGGCTTGGCCGAGATATGCGAAATCCATGCGATCGTTCGATCGATCCATGCGATTGCAGTCGATCTCTCGCGGTTGTATCGACCGATCCATGCGATCGTATCGATCGATCCATGCGATCACAGCCGATACTTCTTTATGAAAATCGCATTCCAAATCAATATAGCTTGGATTTGCGATTTCAAGTGTGTTTAGGTTTCAATTCCTTGTTGCTTAAGTGATTTCTCTTATCAGTAGTTGATTCAAAACACTTCTTAAACAAGAAAACAATCCTAAACTTGAATCTAAACAATAAAAACCAGAACCAATAGCTCTGATACCACTGAAGGAATGTTTAGATGAATCCTGATTCAATTCTCTGATTCAGATTATCCTAAACATGCGGATCTAGGTTCTCTTGATTAGAAACAATTGTTGATCTCACCTTTTACCTGTTTATGCAGCGGAAAGGGAGAACAGGTCAGAGATCAGAGAGCCACCAAGTGATAACTCCTCCAGAGGTTCACACACGCACGCAAAGGAATCTGGCTGTTAGACCACGAGGAGGGAGGCGACAGAGAGAGAGAGAGAGAGGCGCAGACTTAGAGAGAATTAGAGAGCTAGGTCAGGTTTTATTCATTTAAAACCTGTCTTAGTTCTCATGGGCTTTCGGGCCCAATTCTCGGTCTTATTATTTCCTAGGCGTTCACGCACTGTGTCGATCGACACACCTTGTGTATCGATCGACACACGATTGCTGAACCCTTTAATCTCTAAGTACAGTAAATGCCTAGCACTTTTACCGTACTTCTGTCAATCCGTTCCTACACATTTTCCTGTAAGCTTAGGCGTGTGACCCATATGGGATCATATAATAAAGGTAATAAGTCCAAGACTTATAGATCATGAGCGGACTCTAGCAAGCCATCATGACCCCCAGTATTATATGACTTATGTCTGATCATTGACATACTCTTACTTTCTAGAGACAGTACCGAGATTACTGGACACAATTCCAACACATAAGTCATATAATACTGGGGGTCATGATGGCTTGCTAGAGTCCGCTCATGATCTATAAGTTTTGGACTTATTGCCTTTATTATATGATCCCATATGGGTCACACGCCTAAGCTAACAGGAAAATGTGTTGGAACGGCTTAGCAGAAGTACGGTAAAAGTGCCAGGCATTTGTCGTACTTAGAGAGAGATTAATGGGTCTAATTAAATCCAAGGGATTTAATCAGATTGGTATTTGGGCCCAAAAGCCCAAAAGGAAATAGACAAGTTTTATAATTAAAACTTAAGTCTGATTTTTCCTTCTAACCCTAGCCCCCTGCGATTTTCCTCTCTCTCTCTGCGCCTCCCACAGCTTGGTCTAGCAGCCTCTCTTCCTGACGGTGTGCGTGTGTGAACCTCTGGAGGAGTTATCACTTGGTGGCTCTCTGATCTCAGACCATACCTTCTCTTTCCGCTGCATAAACAGGTATAAGGTGAGATCAATAATGTTTCTATTCCAGAGAACCTAGATCCGTATGTTTAGGACTGTTTAATCTGAAGAACTGAATCAGGATTAACACCAAAACATCCTTCACATCGTGATGTTGCATGTTGTTAGATAGCTATCTTCATATTGATTTTGCAAATTGGACAATTGACAACCTTTCAATGTTTCAATTAGTAAACTGAATTGATTTATTTGGGGAATTGGAGGTTATACAACATACGTATGTATGGTTATATCATATACACTTCTTTTTTTGCGTAACTGTTAATATTAATTTATATGAATGTTGAGTTTTACAAAAAGATTAAACTCAGGTATTTTCGACAGAGGAAGAAATAGAGAAAAGAGAGTAACAAAGGTTTTCGAACAGAACAATGTCTGAACTCAATCTATCCAAAGTTGCATAACGTTTCGGAACTGTTGACGATCCCTTCTTGATGTTATAACTTATAGTGCTCCTTACTTGTTTGTGAATGTCCTTGATGATCACACTGGAATGCTTAGCGAGTTGAAGTTCTGTTGTTCCTTTCCATCCAGATATAATAAAGAGTTGGCTGAACCACCAGCTTACCAAGGGTGGAAGGAGAAGATGTAACACCCGTCTCCCGGCGAACCGGAGACGCGGCATTAGGATGCCCGTTGAACCGAACTCGGTTCAACCGGGACGCCAACTCAACTTGTTCCAGGTCCCAGGCGCCTCCTTCGTATTCAAAATCACCAATGACGTCACTCGACTGTATCGATCCCGCATCCGGACCTGCAAGAAAACGGGGACAGGAAAGGAAAGAGGCCTGAGTAATTGTTTCAAACACAATTACCCAGTGAGGTCGGGCTTAAGGAGCCCGCGATCCCGCTTACATTACACAACTACGACTCACAAGTCCTAAGCTAATAACACCTTGCAAACAGGTCTGAAGGCTTCACCACGCAATCTACATCCACTCGTGCTTTCACACTCGTGGACCCCTTCCTTCGACCGGTAGGCCCAAAAAATCCTTCTTTTCCTTCTGGGGGTTCGTCAGACCCCCGACGCCTTCTCGAGGGACACGCACCCCGTACGCATCCCGCCACACAACACCCTTTCGGGGGGGCTACCACAACTACCAATCATATCCATCACACACAAACAACATTTTCGGGCTCAGTGATAACCTAGTAGTTCTACGTTCCACAATCAATCACATAGTGCACATTACTAATCTACTCTATCTAGGAAAGACGCGATTAACCTAGGACTATCTGTTGGAATTGTGTCCAGTAATCTCGGTACTGTCTCTAGAAAGTAAGAGTATGTCAATGATCAGACATAAGTCATATAATACTGGGGATCATGATGGCTTGCTAGAGTCCGCTCATGATCTATAAGTCTTGGACTTATTGCCTTTATTATATGATCCCATATGGGTCACACGCCTAAGCTAACAGGAAAATGTGTAGAAACGGTTTAGCAGAAGTACGGTAAAAGTGCTAGGCATTTACTGTACTTAGAGAGAATAAAACGGTTTAGCTACTCTGTGTCGATCGATACACAAGGTGTGTCGGTCGACACAGTGCGCGAATGCCGTCGAGTTAATTGGTGTTTGGGCCAAATGGCCCAAATGGAACCGGACAAGTTTTATGAGATAAAACTCGTGTTCAGAACAATTAACCCTAAGCCCCAGCCGAACTCTCTCTCTCTCTCTGCGCCGAGCTCCTTGTGGTCTAGCAGCCGTTTTCTGTGATCGCGTGTGTGAACCTTTGGAGGATTCATCTCTCGGTGTTTCTCTGATCTCAGACATACCATCTCTTTCCGCTGCAAACAGGTATAAGGTGAGATCATCATTTGTTTCTATTCTGAGAAGAACCTAGATCCGCATGTTTAGGTTGATATGAATCTAAGAATTGAATCAGGATCAACTAAACAATCCTTCAGTGGTATCAGAGCCATTGGTTCTGGTTTTTCTTGTTTAGATTCAAGTTTAGGATTGTTTTTCTTGTTTAAAAGTGTTTTGAATCAACTACTGATAAGAGAAACCATTTAAGTAACAAGAATTGAAACCTAAACACACATAAAATCGCAGAAACCAAGCTATATGATTTGGTAGAATGCGATTTTCATAAGGCAGTATCGACTGCGATCGCATGGATCGATCGATACGATCGCATGGATCGGTCGATACAGTCTATCGGCTAACCCTGTTAACGCGTGAAAGCATCGATCGATGCAGGATCGATGCAGGTTCGATGTTGGTGCATCGACCGATGCGGTTGGTGCATCGATCGACACGGTTAGGGTTTTGGCTCGGTTCAGTGCATGCGTGAGAGCATCGATCGATACAGGATCGATGCACGATCGATGCAGGATCGTTGCTAAGAGCATCGACCGATGCGGTTGATGGATCGATCGACACGGTTGGTTCATCGATCGACATGGTTGGTTTAAGGCTCGGTTTAATATTTTAATTAAAATTAGACGTCACGGTTTAATAAACAGATTTAATAATTTTATTAAGTCTGGTTAAACCGGGATAAGAAATCCAAAGTCGAAAAATTAGATTTTGTGCCTAAACCAGGATTTTCTAATTTGATTTGGTTGGACCAAATAAATTGAGAAAATCCGGTTTAGTAAATAACCGGTTGACAATTGTGGTCATCGTAGTAATTAAAATTTGGTTAGACCAATTTTATTGAACCAGACCGGTTATGTCATTTAATTGGACAATTGGGTCATGTCTTGGACATGGACCAATTCTTGGGCCTCGGGCCAAGAAGTTAAAACAATTGGGCCAATTATTTGAGTCTTTCTTCAGATTAATTTAAAATTTATTTTATAAAATTATAAAGTCGATTTTAAATTAAAGTTTCCGAAATTTTGAAATTAGAAAGTTTCTTATATTAGAAGTTTCTGGATTTGCGGGTTTTGGATTTTAAAGAAATTTCTAAAGTTAGAAAGTTTCCGTTTTTAGAAAGTTTCAAATTTTAGAAAGTTTCCAAAAATAGTAGGTTTCCAAAATGGAAAGTTTCCCGAAATAGTAATCTTCTATTTTGGGAATGAATTTTTAAATAAACCTACGAACCTCAAATAATATCAAGCGTTGGATGTCTTGTCCATTCTATGTCAGCTGTCGAAGCCCATTCAATTGTATTCATGGCCTTACAGTGTGAGGGTGTCTGCTTTTGCGTGGATAAGACGGTTTGTGATTCATAAATGTCATTGGGAGTCCCAGACATTAATGATTACATGACTGTATAGTCTGGTTTTCTTGACTGGGCCATCGGGAGTCCCGGGCCTTGAGACATCAGAGTGGATTGGGCCTCGGGCCCAGATTCACAACCAAGAGTTATATCACGGATATAATTAGCCGATTTAGGGCTTACCGATATAAGCTAAGGTTTGGTGACGGCCAGTGGCCCACTTTAATCTTAGTTATATGTGGATCTTGGAATCATTATATTCTATTGAGGGTAACTTATGTTATTGAATATAATGCGTGATTAATCATATTAAGTTTAATACGAGATTAATCATATTGAACATTTTAACTAATAACCTTTTTATCTATATATTTCAGCTATGACTACTACAAGCACACAAAACACATTCTCAATCCGGTCTGTTCTCGAGAAGGAGAAGCTGACTGGAACGAACTTCCTGACGTGGTCAAGGAACTTGAGGCTGGTCCTCAAGCAGGAGAAGAAGGATTATGTCCTTCGTGATCCTCTCCCCGAGAGGCCTCCTGCCAATGCCGCCAGGACTCTGCATAATGCTTGGGAAAAGCATTCGTCAGATGAAAATGATGCCTATTGCCTGATGTTGGTGACAATGACTCCTGAGCTGCAAAAACAGTTCGAGAGTGTATTGTCACCCATCGAGATAATGGCAAGCCTGAAATCGCTTTTTCAGGAGCAGGCTAGGACTGAGAGGTTTCAAACTGTTAAGAACCTCTTGGACTGCAAGTTGGCTGCGAATGCGGCAGTGAGTCCTCATGTCTTGAAGATGATGGGTTATCTCGATCATCTTCAGAAACTCGACTGCCCAATCAGCCAGGAACTTGCCTGCGACATCATTCTGCAGTCATTACCTGCAAGCTATGATTAGTTCATTCTGAACTTTAACATGCATGGCTTGAGTAAGACATTGCCTGAGCTTCACGGAATGCTCAAAACTGCGGAGCCCAATTTGAGGAAAACCGCCAAGGACCCCAATGTGCTTATGGTGCAGAAGGGCAAGGGGTTTAAGAAATCCTCTGCTAAGGATAAGGGAAAGGCCAAGGCTGTCCAAGTCGCGGACAAGGACACGCCAAAGCCCAAGCCCAAGTCCAAGGCTGGGCCAACTGACATATGCAGGTTCTGTAAAGAACCAGGGCATTGGAGGAGAGAATGTAAGAAATTCCAGGAAGGTCTAAAGGAATTGAAGAAGAAGACTTTTGAGACTTCTTCAACATGTATTTTTGTTATAGAAGTTAATACAACTACTTCTGATAATACCTCATGGGTTATGGATACTGGTTGTGGGGCTCATATTTGTACTAATATGCAGGCACTCAGCAACAGTAGAAGGCTGAAGCAAGGACAAGTGGAGCTACGAGTTGGGAATGGAGCGAAAGTTCCAGCACTAGCTGTAGGCACTTACTTGTTGTCTTTACCTTCGGGATTGATTTTAGAACTCAATAATTGTTATTTTGTACCTGCTATAAGCAGAAATATTATTTCAATTTCTTTGTTGGATTTGGAAGGTTATGATTTTTCAGTTAAGAATAAATTATGTTCCTTCAATCGCAACAATGTGTTCTATGGTTCTGCCCCTCTTATGAATGGGCTTTACATACTCGATCAATCCGCGCCAATTTATAACATTAATACCAAACGGTTCAAACCTAATGAGGAGAACCGAACGTTTCTATGGCATTGTCGTTTAGGGCACATCAGCGAGAAACGCATCAAGAGGCTCCATTCGAATGGACTTCTTGGCTCATTTGACTTTGAGTCATGTGAGAAATGCGAATCCTGCATGATGGGCAAAATGACACGGGCCCCCTTTAATAAACCTAACGAGAGGGCCAGTGACTTATTGGGCCTGATACACACTGATGTGTGTGGCCCAATGTCCACAAATGCAAGAGGAAACTATCAGTACTTCATTACCTTTACTGATGATTTCAGTAGGTATGAATATGTTTATTTAATGAAACATAAGTCTGAATCTTTTGAGAAGTTCAGAGAATTCCAAAATGAAGTACAGAACCAACTTGGCAAAAGCATTAAGGCTCTTCGGTCCGACCGAGGAGGAGAATACTTAAGCCAAGAATTCAGTGACCATCTAAGAGAGTGTGGGATCGTATCCCAACTCACTCCTCCCGGAACACCTCAATGGAATGGTGTGTCTGAGAGGAGAAATCGGACCTTATTGGATATGGTTCGATCTATGATGAGTCACACAGACCTTCCAATATCCCTTTGGGGATATGCTCTGCTAACAGCAGTGTTCACTCTAAATAGAGCGCCATCGAAAGCAGTAGCAAAGACACCATATGAATTATGGACTGGAGAAGCTCCAGTGCTGTCTTATCTCAGAATTTGGGGTTGTGAAGCCTATGTCAAGAGATTGATCTCAGACAAGCTTACACCAAAGTCTGACAAATGCTACTTCATTGGTTATCCACGGGAAACCAAGGCTTATTACTTCTATCTACGTTCCGAGAACAAGATCTTTGTTGCCCGGGATTGTAACTTTCTTGAGAGGGAGTTTCTCTCTAAGAAAGACAGTGGGAGTAAGGTACTGCTTGAAGAAATTCAAGATGAACAGGATACTGCTCAACCTAATGAGGAAGAGCAGCAGGAGGACCTACAAGAAATTGTAGAGCCTGAACCTGTAGTACCTGAAGTTCGAAGATCCGGGAGGATCCGTCACGAACCCGAGAGATATCAAGGATTCCTCGTGACTGACTGTCATGATCTTCTGATCATTGATGGTGATGAACCATCGAACTTCAATCAAGCCATGATGGGCCCAGATTCCTCTAAGTGGCGCAAGGCCACTGATTCCGAAATGGACTCCATGTCGGTCAACCAAGTGTTTTCGTTGGTTGACTTACCCGCTGGTGTAAAAGCCATCGAGTGCAAATGGATCTTCAAGAAGAAGATTGACGTGGATGGAAATGTCCAGGTTTATAAAGCCAGGTTGGTGGCAAAAGGTTTCAGACAAGTTCACGGTGTGGATTATGATGAAACCTATTCACCAGTGGCTATGATGAAATCTATTCGGATTCTACTAGCAACTGCAGCTTTTCATGATTATGAAATTTGGCAGATGGACGTGAAAACCGCCTTCCTGAATGGTATTCTGGAAGAGGATGTGTATATGACACAACCTGACGGTTACATAGATCCAAAGAATGCTGGAAAAGTATGCAAGCTTCATAAATCCATTTATGGATTGAAGCAAGCATCGAGGAGCTGGAATCTTCGTTTTGATGAAGCGATCAAGCAATTTGACTTCATCAGAAACGAAGAAGAACAATGCGTGTATAAGAAATCTAGTGGGAGTAAGATTGTATTTCTTATTCTGTATGTCGATGACATACTGCTTCTCGGAAACGACGTTCCAATGCTGAAGTCCATAAAGGACTGGCTTGGAAGTTGTTTTTCCATGAAAGACATGGGTGAAGCCGCATACGTTCTTGGAATCAGGATCTACCGGGATAGATCTAGAAGGCTGATAGGCTTGTGTCAAGATTCATACATTGACAAAGTCCTGCAAAGATTCAGCATGAAGGATTCCAAGAAGGGCTTCACGCCAATGGTACATGGCACAACGCTAAGCAAGAAGCAGAGCCCTACGACGGCTGCTGAGCTTGAGCGCATGAAGAATATTCCTTATGCATCTGCAATAGGATCTGTCATGTATGCCATGATCTGTACTCGTCCTGATGTTGCTTATGCATTGAGCATGACGAGTAGATACCAGTCAAATCCAGGTGAAAACCATTGGATTGCCGTAAAGAATATCTTGAAGTATCTAAGACATACTAAGGATAAGTTCTTGGTGTACGGCGGAAGTGATGTGCTTAAAGTCAGTGGATTCACGGACGCAAGTTTCCAGACAGACCAAGATGATTTCCGGTCACAGTCCGGTTATATCTTTTGTCAGTTGGAGAAGCTCCAAGCAAGACACCGTTGCTGATTCCACTACAGAAGCTGAATATATCGCCGCCTCAGAAGCTGCGAAGGAAGCTGTTTGGATACGAAAGTTCATTATTGAACTAGGTGTGATACCAGATGCGGCTGAGCCTCTGGCACTGTTTTGTGACAACAATGGTGCTATAGCTCAGGCAAAGGAACCAAGATCACACCAGAAATCCAAGCATGTTCTAAGAAGATTTCACTTGATACGTGACATCATTAATAGAAAGGAAGTCAAGATCAGCCGAGTTCAGACAGATGATAACGTCGCTGATCCGTTGACAAAGCCACTCCCAAGGCCTAAGCTCGAGTTTCTGACTGAAGCTGTAGGCATTAGAGACATAGAAATGTAATCTAAATTTGAGTGGGAGTTTGAGGGCTTTTATTTAGTTATTTGATATGTTCTTGTAAAACATTCTTATGTTTAATGAAATTATTATTTCAAGATTATTTTAACTGTGATGAAATAATCGTTCCAAAGTGATATGAACCATTTTATAGGTCATCAAAGTAAATGACTTGATCTTGAGTCATCGAAGTCATTTAGCTTGATCATGAGACCCTATATTTGATAGATGTTTTATATCATCCCGTCCCTAGTCGAAGGTTGTTGAAATTGGAACACCAACAACCGTGTGAGACTGGATTGGTACGTGACTTATGACAAAGTCTCAGTGTGTCATAGATGCGCGGCATCAAAGTCAGTACATAGGTGTATGTTTGGGAACATACGACCGGACAAGACCCGCTTATAAGAACTCTTCAGGATATTTATATCTGTGTCATAAGAGATTCTTACTACGACTATAGAGTATAGTCCTTAGACCTGAGTTCGCATGCATGTGACTGCACATGGACTGATGCTCTTTGATCATTGTCTAACGCTATCGTTCTGCGATAGTTATAAGGACCTTGTTTGGGTACATTATGAAATGAGTAGTTTACAGTGATGGAACAAGACGGAATTTGTCCCTCCAATATAAATGGAGTGAATATCTCTAGGCCAATCGGAGATTTGAATACTGGAAAATGCATGGCCATGCTCAAACGGACTTTCCCGAGTCGTTTGGATTGTCAGTATCAAATCAGAGTCCGATGAACAAGATTAGGCTTTATAAGGATGACACCAATCTTGCCTTATGACTAATCGAGATATTGTGACAAAAGGATTATGAATACAGAGATTCCAGTACAAGTGGGAGATTGTTGGAATTGTGTCCAGTAATCTCGGTACTGTCTCTAGAAAGTAAGAGTATGTCAATGATCAGACATAAGTCATATAATACTGGGGATCATGATGGCTTGCTAGAGTCCGCTCATGATCTATAAGTCTTGGACTTATTGCCTTTATTATATGATCCCATATGGGTCACACGCCTAAGCTAACAGGAAAATGTGTAGAAACGGTTTAGCAGAAGTACGGTAAAAGTGCTAGGCATTTACTGTACTTAGAGAGAATAAAACGGTTTAGCTACTCTGTGTCGATCGATACACAAGGTGT
Source organism: Orychophragmus violaceus (assembly GCA_030180135.1). Classification (NCBI taxonomy): domain Eukaryota; kingdom Viridiplantae; phylum Streptophyta; class Magnoliopsida; order Brassicales; family Brassicaceae; genus Orychophragmus; species Orychophragmus violaceus. The sequence goes on from CM058232.1 coordinate 46,206,846, forward strand.
GTCGGTCGACACAGTGCGCGAATGCCGTCGAGTTAATTGGTGTTTGGGCCAAATGGCCCAAATGGAACCGGACAAGTTTTATGAGATAAAACTCGTGTTCAGAACAATTAACCCTAAGCCCCAGCCGAACTCTCTCTCTCTCTCTGCGCCGAGCTCCTTGTGGTCTAGCAGCCGTTTTCTGTGATCGCGTGTGTGAACCTTTGGAGGATTCATCTCTCGGTGTTTCTCTGATCTCAGACATACCATCTCTTTCCGCTGCAAACAGGTATAAGGTGAGATCATCATTTGTTTCTATTCTGAGAAGAACCTAGATCCGCATGTTTAGGTTTATATGAATCTAAGAATTGAATCAGGATCAACTAAACAATCCTTCACTATCTTCCGGAATTGAAATAGAGTAAGGGAGATAAACGACAGTTTTCCTCACCTTGGCCAAAGAAGGGCAAAACGGTAATTTAGGAAGTTCATCAGCCCAAACGAGCATCAGATCTGGAAAGATGACGGAAAAACAATCGATTTAGGCTTTCGTTTTGCTCATATCGGATTCGGGATGAGCAAGTTATGGCCACTCGAAGTTTGGTTGACTTAAAGTCAACGGTCGATCAAAGTCAACCGGTCAACCCGGTCAACCCAGACCCAGACCAAAACCCAGACTGAACCAGGCCCATATCCATAACTGGCCCAAATCCTAAACCAGACATAACCGAAACTAAACCGGGAGAAATCGAATTGAACCAGAAGATTAAAGGAAACCGGACTTACCAGGAATTAGAAGCTGAAAGAGGAATTGAACCGGACCGGTTAACCCAAACCAAACCGGTCAACGCCAACTGGTCAACCCAGACCGGCCAACCGAGTCAAATCGGTCACCGGTGAGTCAACTCGGCGGCGGTCCGGCGGCCCTCCGGCGGTGGAGCTCCGACGACAGTCGGTTCTCCGGTCACAAGCACTGCTCGCTTTTTTTTTAGAATGGTGTGAGAAATGAGGAGCCCCTCTCCTCCTTTTATAGGGAAAAGATCTAGGGCTTCCCTCCTTAATGAGTTGGGCTTTGGGCGTAAATCAGAAAAGAAAACACATTAATGAGGGAATAATGGACTTGGGCTTGAACTAACATAGCTTTCCTCTTCTTTTCTTAAATTTTTTTATATGGGCTGGTATGGGTATGTTACAGAAGAGCTAGATCAATGTTTTACCTAAGCTAGAAACATGTCCAAGACTGGAATAAAAACAGTGAGTGGCCTAATTTCCTTAAGACAGCACACCAAATTTACATGCTAAGCCACAGTGGAGCAGTAAGTGATCCCTGGTTTCGTCATGATGCAGGCAGATTACACAAGTCGATTGAACATTTAAACCCCAATTCGTCAATCTCCTCCTAGTAGGTAATCTATCCAGTTGGGAAGTTCACATAAAGAAGGCATACTTTGGCGTTGCACTTTTACACCAGATGCTCCTAAACCAGTCTTTTTAATGTCACTCAGTCTTATAGAATTCTAAGTTTTCTTAGATGAGTAAGTAGGAGATATTGTACCTTTAGTAGCCCATGCATAAGAATGGTTTGCTGAGAACTTGATGGTAGCTGAACTGCAGTGAGGTTGATAGACATCGTCTATCATGTTGCTGCTGACGTAGATAGAGGAGGCTTGGCAGTTAGGAGAGACTTGAAGCAGCTTGAGGAAGGAAAGTATAAAAAGAGATAGACGAGTGTTTAGAGAGGCATGCTTTGTATATTGATGTATGTAGACACTATGAGTCTCATCATGATCGTGTTGGAATTGTGTCCAGCAATCTCTGTACTGTCTCTATAACGTAAGAGTATGTCAGTGATCAGACATAAGTCATACAATGCTGGGGGTCATGATGGCTTGCTAGAGTCCGCTCATGATCTATAAGTCTTGGACTTATTGCCTTTATTGTATGATCCCATATGGGTCACACGCTTAAGCTAGCAGGAAATAATGTTGGAACGGCTTAGCAGAAGTACGACAAAAGTGCTAGGCATTTGTCGTACTAAGAGAGAAGAATTAATGGGTCTGATTAAATGGAATTTAATCAGATTGGTATTTGGGCCCATAAAGCCCAAAAGGAATTAGACAAGTTTTATGAATAAAACTTGAGTCTGTTTTTCCTTCCAACCCTAACACCCAGCGCCGTTTTTCTCCTCTCCCTGCGCCTCTCTTCCTGGTGGTCTAGCAGCCAGTTTCCTGTGATTGCGTGTGTGAGCCTTTGGAGGATCCATCTCTCGGTGTATCTCCCTGATCATTGACCTGTTCTCAATTCCGCTGCAAACAAACAGGTAAAAGGTGAGATCATAATGTTTCTAAATAAGAACACCTAGATCTGATGCATGTTTAGGTTGATATCAATATGAGAATTGAATCAGGATCAACCGAAACTTCCAACAGTGGTATCAGAGCCATTGGTTCTTAGGTTTCTTGTTTTAGATTCATTGTTTAGGTTGTTTAATCTGTTTAGATGTGTTTTGAATCCATTACTGATAAGAAAAACACATAAGAAACTGAATTAAATCCTGAACAAACACTTGAATCACAAAACCGAGCTATATGACTCGGGTTTTGTTGATTGGCCAAGGGTGATCGACCGGCTTGGCCGGTTAGTGATCACGGCCGAGAGACCGGGCGGGCAAAGATGGCCGGTCGGACGGAGCGATCGCGGGTCGGACGCACGATGGTCGGATCGGATCGGTTCATACGATCGCGATCGATCGTCGCGTCACGACCGATCACTCGTCCCGATCGCGTCCCAGCCGAGCGTCCATACGGTCGCGTGCGTCCGTCCGGTGAGCCGTCCCTGTCCCGTCCCGAACGTCCAGCTGGTCTCGTCCCGACCGTCCTCGATCTCGGATCGACCGGCTCGCGGCTGAGCGGCTGGATGTGAGTTTCTTGGATGGAAACTAGGTCACGACCAACTCGGTTTGGTTCGTGACCAATTCGGTTCGGTTTAAAACTTGATTAAAATCAACGTTTCGGTTTAATAAACAGGTTTAATAATTTTATTAAATCTGGTTAAACCGGAATAAGAAATCCAATGTCGAAAGAAATATTGGATTTAGTGCCTAAACCAGGAATTTCTAATTTGATTTGGTTGGACCAAATAAATTGAGAAATTCCGGTTTAGTAAATAACCGGTTGACAATTGTGGTCATCGTAGTAATTAAAACTTGGTTAGACCAGTTTTAATGAACCAGACCGGTTATGTCAATTAATTGGACAATTGGGTCATGTCTTGGACATGGACCAATTCTTGGGCCTCGGGCCAAGAAGTTAAAACAATTGGGCCAGTTAATTGAGTCTTTCTTCAGATTAATTTAAAATCTATTTTATAAAATTATAAAGTCGTTTTTAAATTAATGTTTCCGAAATTTTATAATTAGAAAGTTTCTTAAAATAGAATTTTCTGAATTTGCGGGTTTTGGATTTTAAAGAAGTTTCTAAAGTTAGAAAGTTTCCGGTTTTAGAAAGTTTCCAATTTTAGAAAGTTTCTAAAAATAGTAGGTTTCCATAAATAGAAAGTTTCCCGAAATAGTAATCTTCTATTTTGGGAATGATTTTAATAAACCTACGAACCTCAAGTAATATCAAGCGTTGGATGTCTTGTCCAGGCTATGTCAGCTGTCAAAGCCCATTCAATTGCATTCATGGCCTTACAGTGTGAGGATGTCTGTTTTTGCGTGGGTAAGACGGTTTGTGATTCATAAATGTCATTGGGAGTCCCAGACATTAATGATTACATGACTGTATAGTCCGGTTTTCTTGACTAGGCCATCGGGAGTCCCGGGCCTTGAGACATCAGGGTGGATTGGGCCTCGGGCCCAGATTCACAACCAAGAGTTATATCACGGATATAATTAGCCGATATAGGGCTTACCGATATAAGCTAAGGTTGGGTGACGGCCAGTGGCCCACTTTGATCTTAGTTATATGTGGATCTTGGAATCATTATATTCTATTGAGGGTAACTTATGTTATTGAATATAATGCATGATTAATCATATTATACTTTAATACGAGATTAATCATTTTGAACATATAACTAATAACCTTTTTATTTATATATTTCAGATATGACTACTACAAGCACTCAAAACACATTCTCGATCCGGTCTGTTCTCGAGAAGGAGAAGCTGACTGGAACGAACTTCCTGACATGGTCAAGGAACTTGAGGCTGGTCCTCAAGCAGGAGAAGAAGGATTATGTCCTTCGAGATCCCCTCCCCGAGAGGCCTCTTGCCAATGCTGCCAGGACTCTGCACAATGCTTGGGAAAAGCATTCGTCAGATGAAAATGATGTTTATTGCCTGATGTTGGTGACAATGACTCCTGAGCTGCAAAAACAGTTCGAAAGTGTATTGTCTCCAATCGAGATCATGGCAAGCCTGAAATCGCTTTTTCAGGAGCAGGCTAGGACCGAGAGGTTCCAGACAGTTAAGAACCTCTTGGACTGTAAGTTGGCTGCGAATGCGGCAGTGAGTCCTCATGTGTTGAAGATGATGGGTTATCTCGATCATCTTCACAAACTCGACTGCCCAATCAGCCAGGAACTTGCCTGCGACATCATTCTGCAGTCTTTACCTGCAAGCTATGATCAGTTCATTCTGAACTTTAACATGCATGGCTTGAGTAAGACACTGCCTGAGCTTCACGGAATGCTCAAGACTGCAGAGCCCAACTTGAAGAAACCCGCCAAGGACCCCAATGTACTTATGGTACAAAAGGGCAAGGGGTTTAAGAAGTCTTCTGCTAAGGATAAGGGAAAGGCCAAGGGTGTCCAAGTCGAGGACAAGGACACGCCAAAGCCCAAGCCCAAGTCCAAGGCTGGGCCTACTGACATGTGCAGGTTCTGCAAAGAACTGGGGCATTGGAGAAGAGATTGTAAGAAATTCCAGGAAGGTCTAAAGGAATTAAAGAAGAAGACTTTCGAGACTTCTTCATCAGGTATTTTTGTTATAGAAGTTAATACAACTACTTCTGATAATACCTCATGGGTCATGGATACTGGTTGTGGGGCTCATATTTGTACTAATATGCAGGCACTCAGCAACAGTAGAAGGCTGAAGCAAGGACAAGTGGAACTACGAGTTGGGAATGGAGCGAAAGTTTCAGCACTGGCTGTAGGAACTTACTTGTTGTCTTTACCTTCAGGATTGATTTTAGAACTTAATAATTGTTATTTTGTACCTGCTATAAGCAGAAATATTATTTCAATTTCTTTGTTGGATTTGGAAGGTTATGATTTTTCAGTTAAGAATAAATTATGTTCCTTCAATCGCAACAATTTGTTCTATGGTTCTGCCCCTCTTACGAATGGGCTTTACATACTCGATCAATCCGCGCCAATTTATAACATTAATACAAAACGGTTTAAACCTAATGAGGAAAACCGAACGTTTCTATGGCATTGTCGTTTAGGGCACATCAGCGAGAAACGCATCAAGAGGCTCCATTCGAATGGACTTCTTGGCTCATTTGACTTTGAGTCATGTGAGAAATGCGAATCCTGCATGATGGGCAAAATGACACGGGCCCCCTTTAATAAACCTAACGAGAGGGCCAGTGACTTATTGGGCCTGATACACACTGATGTGTGTGGCCCAATGTCCACTAATGCAAGAGGAAACTATCAGTACTTCATTACCTTCACTGATGATTTCAGTAGGTATGGATATGTTTATTTGATGAAACATAAGTCTGAATCTTTTGAGAAGTTCAGAGAATTCCAAAATGAAGTACAGAACCAACTTGGCAAAAGCATTAAGGCTCTTCGGTCCGACCGAGGAGGAGAATACTTAAGCCAAGAATTCAGTGATCATCTGAGAGAGTGTGGGATCGTATCCCAACTCACTCCTCCTGGAACACCTCAATGGAATGGTGTGTCTGAGAGGAGAAATCGGACCTTATTGGATATGGTTCGATCTATGATGAGTCACACAGACCTTCCAATATCCCTTTGGGGATATGCTCTGCTAACAGCAGTGTTCACTCTAAATAGAGCGCCATCAAAAGCAGTAGCAAAGACACCGTATGAATTATGGACTGGAGAAGCTCCAGTGCTGTCTTATCTAAGAATTTGGGGTTGTGAAGCCTATGTTAAGAGATTAATCTCAGATAAGCTTACACCAAAATCTGATAAATGCTACTTCATTGGTTATCCACGGGAAACCAAGGCTTATTACTTCTATCTACGTTCCGAGAACAAGATCTTTGTTGCCCGGGATTGTAACTTTCTTGAGAGAGAATTTCTCTCTAAGAAAGACAGTGGGAGTAAGGTACTGCTTGAAGAAATTCAAGATGAACAGAATACTGCTCAACCTAATGAGGAAGAGCAGCAGGAGGATCTACAAGAAATTGTAGAGCCTGAACCTGTAGTACCTGAAGTTCGAAGATCCGGGAGGATCCGTCACGAACCCGAGAGATATCAGGGATTCCTCGTGACTGACTGTCATGATCTTTTGATCATTGATGGTGATGAACCTTCGAACTTCAATCAACCAATGATGGGCCCAGATTCCTCTAAGTGGCGCAAGGCCACTGATTCCGAAATGGACTCCATGTCGGTCAACCAAGTCTTTTCGTTGGTTGACTTACCCGCTGGTGTAAAAGCCATCGAGTGCAAATGGATCTTCAAGAAGAAGATTGACGTGGATGGAAATGTCCAGATTTATAAAGCCAGGTTGGTGGCAAAAGGTTTCAGACAAGTTCACGGTGTGGACTACGATGAAACCTATTCACCGGTGGCTATGATGAAATCTATTCGGATTCTACTAGCAACTGCAGCTTTTCATGATTATGAAATTTGGCAGATGGACGTGAAAACCGCCTTCCTGAATGGTATTCTGGAAGAGGATGTGTATATGACGCAACCTGACGGTTACATAGATCCAAAGAATGCTGGGAAAGTATGCAAGCTTCATAAATCCATTTATGGATTGAAGCAAGCATCGAGGAGCTGGAATCTTCGTTTTGATGAAGCGATCAAGCAATTTGACTTTATCAGAAACGAAGAAGAACAATGCGTGTATAAGAAAACTAGTGGGAGCAAAATCGTTTTTCTTATTCTGTATGTTGATGACATACTGCTTCTCGGAAACGACGTTCCAATGCTGAAGTCTGTAAAAGACTGGCTTGGAAGTTGTTTTTCCATGAAAGACATGGGTGAAGCCGCATACGTTCTTGGAATTAGGATCTATCGGGATAGACCTAAGAGGCTGATAGGCTTGTGTCAAGACTCATACATTGACAAAGTCCTACAAAGATTCAGCATGAAAGATTCCAAGAAGGGCTTCACGCCAATGGTACATGGCACAACGCTAAGCAAGAAGCAGAGCCCTACGTCGGCTGCTGAGCTTGAGCGCATGAAGAATATTCCTTATGCATCTGCAATAGGATCTGTCATGTATGCCATGATCTGTACTCGTCCTGATGTTGCTTACGCATTGAGCATGACGAGTAGATACCAGTCAAATCCAGGTGAAAACCATTGGATTGCCGTAAAGAACATCTTGAAGTATCTAAGACATACTAAGGATAAGTTCTTAGTGTACGGTGGAAGTGATGTGCTTAAAGTCAGTGGATTCACGGACGCAAGTTTCCAGACAGACACAGATGATTTCCGGTCACAGTCCGGTTATGTCTTTTGTCTGAATGGCGGTGCAGTAAGTTGGAGAAGCTCCAAGCAGGACACCGTTGCTGATTCCACTACAGAAGCTGAATATATCGCCGCCTCAGAAGCAGCGAAGGAAGCTGTTTGGATACGAAAGTTCATTATGGAACTAGGTGTGATACCAGATGCGGCTGAGCCTCTGGCAATGTTTTGTGACAACAATGGTGCTATAGCTCAGGAAAAGGAACCAAGATCACACCAGAAATCCAAGCATGTTCAAAGAAGATATCACTTGATACGTGACATCATTAATAGAAAGGAAGTCAAGATCAGCCGAGTTCCGACAGATGATAATGTCGCTGATCCGTTGACAAAGCCACTCCCAAGGCCTAAGCTCGAGTTCCTGACTGAAGCTGTAGGCATTAGAAACATTGAAATGTAATCTAAATTTGAGTGGGAGTTTTGTGAGCTTTATTTTAGTTATTTGATATGTTCTTGTAAAACATTATTTATGTTTTAATGAAATTATTATTTCAAGATTATTTTAACTGTGATGAAATAATCGTTCCAAAATGATATGAACCATTTTATAGGTCATCGAAGTAAATGATTTGATCTTGAGTCATCGAAGTCATTTAGCTTGATCATGAGATCCTATATTTGATAAATGTTTTATATCATCATGTCCCTAGTTGAAGGTTGTTGAAACTGGAACACCAACAACCGTGTGAGACTGGATTGGTACGTGACTTATGACAAAGTCTCAGTGTGTCATAGATGCACGGCATCAAAGTCAGTACATAGGTGTATGTTGGGAACATACGACCGGACAAGACCCGACTATAAGAACTCTTCAGGATATTTATATCTGTGTCATAAGAGATTCTTACTACGACTATAGAGTATAGTCCTTAGACCTGAGTTCACATGCATGTGACTGCACATGGACTGATGTGCTTTGATCATTGTCTAACGCTATCATTCTGTGATAGTTATAAGGACCTTGTTTGGGTACATTATGAAATGAGTAGTTTACAGTGATGGAACAAGATGGGATTTGTCCCTCCAATATAAATGGAGTGAATATCTCTAGGCCAATCGGAGATTTGAATACTGGAAAACGCATGGCCATGCTCAAACGGACTTTCCCGAGTCGTTTGTATTGTCAGTATCAAATCAGAGTCCGATGAACAAGATTAGGCTTTATAAGGATGACACTAATCTTGCCTTATGACTAATCGAGATATTGAGACGAAAGGGATTATGAATACAGAGATTCCAGTTCAAGTGGGAGATTGTTGGAATTGTGTCCAGCAATCTCTGTACTGTCTCTATAACGTAAGAGTATGTCAGTGATCAGACATAAGTCATACAATGCTGGGGGTCATGATGGCTTGCTAGAGTCCGCTCATGATCTATAAGTCTTGGACTTATTGCCTTTATTGTATGATCCCATATGGGTCACACGCTTAAGCTAGCAGGAAATAATGTTGGAACGGCTTAGCAGAAGTACGACAAAAGTGCTAGGCATTTGTCGTACTAAGAGAGAAGAATTAATGGGTCTGATTAAATGGAATTTAATCAGATTGGTATTTGGGCCCATAAAGCCCAAAAGGAATTAGACAAGTTTTATGAATAAAACTTGAGTCTGTTTTTCCTTCCAACCCTAACACCCAGCGCCGTTTTTCTCCTCTCCCTGCGCCTCTCTTCCTGGTGGTCTAGCAGCCAGTTTCCTGTGATTGCGTGTGTGAGCCTTTGGAGGATCCATCTCTCGGTGTATCTCCCTGATCATTGACCTGTTCTCAATTCCGCTGCAAACAAACAGGTAAAAGGTGAGATCATAATGTTTCTAAATAAGAACACCTAGATCTGATGCATGTTTAGGTTGATATCAATATGAGAATTGAATCAGGATCAACCGAAACTTCCAACAGATCGCTATGAGATCGTCGGTGTCAATTGTACTCACTATGAGAGTGTAACCGAGATCGGAATTACATAGATGTTCTTGTATTCACTGGTTATTGAAATCAATAAAGGAGTTAGAGATTTGTAAACTCTATCATTGGTGCAGTGAGTAACGAACGAATCCTACGCGATGCCGATGAAGAATTGGGAAGAATCGGTGTTCTGAATGATGGATTGATGAAATTGTGTGGATCGAAGGTGAAGATAGAGAGGTTCGTCGACGAATCCAACGCCAACAGGTTTCAGAAAGCTTCGTCGGAGATTTTCGTGTTCCCAGGTGATTACGAAGATGTTAATGTGCCGGTCAACGCGACGAGCTTCAATCGCAAGTTCGTAACAAGGGCGCAACCTGGATACTCAATCGAATCTGACGCTTTGTGGAATCGATCAAGTTATCGATAATTTCTCATACTAGTGACACCATAGTTGAGCCATCGACAACAATACGAGATCGATTGGATTCTGTGGGTGAGGGATTGAAGAAACTGTGTGAATCGGAGGCCCAATCGATAGCGTGTATATCCGCCATGGACGTTCATCTCAGTGCAATGATGTCGATAGTGGAGAAGATGGATTATCGTGCAATAATCGATATCTCCAAATCACACCATATACATGCGTCATCACATCCACTAATTCAGGTACAAGATTCTGATCTGGAACAAGAGTGAAAATTTTCACAACTAGGCTATCGATTTGGGAATTAGAATTTTGCAAAAATGATAGTATGTTTCAAGAAAGCTTGCCTATGTTTGATGGAACAAATCCGTCTGTTTGGATTTCGAAATCGGAAATTTTCTTTCGCCATTTCAGAGATAAATAGAAACTGGACCTAGTCTTTGCATACTTATAAGGAGCTGCATACACGTGGTTTAGTCGGGAGATGTATTTTGTCAAGAAAGATTGACAAAAGAAACTATCTCAGTGAGTGATCAGGTCAAAGAAGTGTATGAAGTATCTCTAGATTTGCAGGAAGAAGTGGTTTTACATACAAAACCAATTCACGTGCTTGCTCATGAGCAAGATTGTGTGCAGCTAGTGGAGTCACAAATTAGGAAGGAATTTCATGAAACTTCTGGTGATGCTATATCTTCACTGATGCATACATGTTACTTTAACAATTTAGTCTTATCTGAGGAACTTCATCAGAATTGTTCTTCTTATGAAGTTTTGCAAACCATATAATGCATTCATGAAATAGCTCAAGATAAAGAACTAGAGGCAGTATTCAAGTTACATGTCGATGAAAAGGCTGACTTAGCACGATAATCCCATGTATTTGACAACATACTCAGGAGAAGCTTCATGGTCCAACAGAGGAAGAAGCTGATGTTATTTCTCAATTCTTGGAGATTCAAACTCAAACAAAGGAAGCAACTTAGAGCTATTTCAAAATCTTGTCATAAAATGAGGGATGAGGGGTTTATAAGGCCACAGACAAACAAGTGGAGATAGAACAATATATCTTTTTAGGACGAAGAAAATGACGTTGAGGCCATATAAATTATTGGAAAGCTTTAACATTATCATGGTGACTAGTCCAGAGTTAGGAACTTACAAGCGTGTGGGAGGGAAAACAAGGCTACAGAATTGCGGAATGTTTCAGAAGTTGTGCGGTTGAAAGAAAATTCGGTCTCGTTGTATCTCGCAACAATCTTTCTGCAGTGGCATAAAGAAGATTTATAAAGGAACGGTGTTGTAATCACTCGCAGTGATTATACTGTTCAGAATTCTTCTTCATTTGAAATAAGGTTCTCGAACGAGTCACTTTTTGCGGCTGGTCAATAGGTAGAGAATCTGAATACGAGATAGCTGAGTTGGTCCACGATTAGGAAGTCGTCCTTCAACATGGAAGTGGCAGAGATGATGTTTCTATTGATTCAGTATGACACATTCAAGGCTTACACAATACAAAACTTGCTGGCATTCAAGGAAAGTTGTAGAATTCAGAGGCCTTGGCTTTGTTCCAATCGACAGATTTTACATGAGTTTAAACAGTTTATAGTTAGTGTGGGAAACTTCAAGTGAAGCATAAATGGCGTTTTAAGAAGTTAAATCAAGCATCATTATTGGCGTTGGAACAAGTTGAAGGCAGCCAAACATAGTTGCAGCTATCTGAGTCTTGTCATGGGAGTTATCTCATCATTTTCATCAGCTCAAGCTTGAGCGAAAGCTTGTTTTCAAGGATGGGACTATGCATGAGCATACTTATTGGCTGGTTGACAATGGATGTGATAATTGGGATGTGTTCATGATATATCATGGTTTTTAGGACTTTTAACCATGGTATATGTCTTCTTATCGAGTCATTTAGAGTCCTTTGGAGTCCATTTATGTAGGTTTACAGGTCTAGATACGTTTGGAGTGGATTTGGAGATTATGGTGCATTCTGGAGCATTTTGGAGCAATTGCCCGAGAGATGAGTTCACTATCAATTTCAGAGCATTGTGTCGATCGACACAACTCGTGCATCGATCGACACACATGCAGGATGGATAATTCTCGACGCATTTAACGAAGAATTTGGAAATTGCACTTTGACCCAGAAGTTTCTCGTAATTACAAAGAAGCCCCAACCGTGATTAGATCATTATATTAGGGTTTTTAAGCCATTGTTTAGGCTACGCTTTATTTGACATTCAGAGAGTATTAGGGGCTGATCAGATACTCGACAGAGAGAAGATTTCGAACCCCTGTTTCTTGTTCTGTTTTATGATATTCAGTATTCTATTCATCATGTCTTTTGTTATGATTGTCATGTCTGAGTAGTTTACATGTTAGGTTTAGGGATTCTCATTAGGGATTTCATGGAATTTTAGGTTGATCAATATGTAGGGATTCACACCTGCTAGTTCTTCATCTAGGGTTGTTCTTAATGCTTAATCTGAATTAGCTACCCAGATTTATGATGTTAGGTTGATTTCTGCAACGAAAGTTGATTAATTAACTAGAAAGAACTTAGATGAGCAATTTGACTATTCGCAAAGAAATTTGGCTTAGGAGAATTGTGAGCGAAAGAACTTGAGATAAATGCTTGTTTAAAACTCTAGGATTCGCAACGAAAGTTGGCTTGCTAGGTTGTTAGACATAGATAATATTCGCATCGAAAGTTGGTCTGTTATAATTCTGTGATTCTAGTTCTAGAACAGTTCTTAATTAGATCATGATTGATTGATTAGCTTGTGTTCCTGATTTCCTGAGAACTCCCTTGACCTGACGCTTCGTTTGATTGCCTACAAAACCGTTTTATTTACTATTCTGCTCTGATTTACTGCTTTCTACTGCTTTACCTAGCTTAACCTGAAATTCTACAATCTATCGCAGGATCTTGAGTCTCTGTGGATTTCGATACCCTATATACTACTAGTTCACGTCTGTGCACTTGTAGTGTAGATCTAGGGATTAAAACCTGATCGTAACAAGTTTTTGGCGCCGTTGCCGGGGACTCTTTTGAGTCTTCGATAGATTTGAACTTAGGGTTTGAACTAGGTTTTTCGTTTTTGTTTTGGTTACTAATTTTTCTATTTTCTTGCGTTTCAGGTACGCCTAGATTCGCCTTGCATCGATCAACACGGTCCTGTGTGTCGATCGTCACGTCTTCGCACCCTGCATCGATCGACGCTTCCCTGCATCGATCGACACATATGCGTAAACAGATCAGTTTATGTTTGATCGCGACTTGCGAAGTAATTCAGATAAGGAGCTCGTGAATCTCAAACATAAAGAGCTTGCTAAGCTAGAGAGAGAGAACAGAAAAGCTCGGAAGAAGGCTAAGATGGCGAACGTTAATCATGTGCCTTTTATTTTGAGACCTGATGCTGAGGGAGTTCTGAGAGACCGACAGAACAACCCGTACAACGATGAGGGGAAAAGGATCGATGCTAAGGGACGTGTGATCCCTGATCCTGAACCGTCCCAAGGTCAAGGGCAGATGATTAATCCTCCTGCTGATGAGAGGACTCTTGCTGACTACAACCGTCCGGATGAGTTCTATGCTAACCGGTCAGCAATTGTACCTCCTGGCTTTGAGAGGAATGACTTTGAGATCAAGACTGTCTATTACTCTCTTCTAAGGGAGAATCCTTTCCATGGTCTCCCACACGAGCAACCGATGGATCTTATTGATGATTTTGAGGACTACATCACTGGAATGAAGTATAATGGGGTAAACTATGACTATTTGTATCTCAAACTTTTCCCCTATTCTCTCGCTGGAGAGGCTGCAGCTTGGCTGAAACAACTTCCAACTGGGAAGTTTACTACTAGGGATGCTGTGAAGAGGGAGTTTTTGAGGCACTTTTATGATGATGTTCACTCTGATCAGTCGAGACAGGATATTCTCACCTTCACCCAAGGTCCTACAGAGCCTCTAAAGTCTGCTTGGGTGAGGTTTAAGAAGTACCAATGTGACTGGCCTCATCATGGATTCTCTGAAGTGACGCTGTTGGGCATATTCTTCAGAGGAATTGATCTACATTACCATTCTGCATTGGATAATGCCAGCAATGGTAATTTCAATACAAGGACTCCTGAACAGGCTAGGACGCTGATTGATAACTTGGTGAGCAGTAATAGCACCAAGACTGCTGATAGGAGAAGGAAAGAGTCTGGTGGAACGATTGATAATCTGGAGATTGCTGATATCAGGAATAAGCTGGACACTGTTCACAGTTTGTTGACTGGAAAGAAAGTTGTCCACTTTGCTAAGGAAGTTGAGGTGTTTAAGGCTGAAGAGGACAACAAAGAAGAGGATGTGAAATACATTAGTGGCTTTGGATTTCAAGGAAACAGGTTTGGAAATCAACAAGGTAATTCTTACCAGAGGACTTATGGATCATCCTCCTATCAGAAACCTCCTGCTGCTAGTGCTCATGAGAGCAAGATGGAAGCTATGATGGAGCGGTTTTTGGAGGGGCAGACTAAGACTACTGTGGACTTCAACAAGAAGCTGGATGCTGTGTATGAAGATCTGAATGGGAAATTTGAATCCTTGAGCACTCATGTGAATAAGCTAGATGTTCAAGTCCAACAGACATCTCAAGCAGTGCAAAGGCAAAATGGAGCTGGGAAAGCTGAACAGAACAAATTCTTCAATGTTGTGACCATAAGAGATGGGATTGACTTGCTGGAAGAAGAAGAGAGCATAATCTCAGATTTTCTAGATGAATAGTGTCTGTCTGAGACATGCGTCGATCGAGACAACCTCGATGTCGATCGATGCATTCCCGATACGTCTGATGAAATTGAACATAATCGCCTTGTGTCGATCGACACATATCTTGCATCGATCGACACAGATCGCAGACGGGGCCAGAAACCTGCAACAGTCCTAGAACGAGTCTATAAGCCCTCTGTGCCATATCCTAAGGTTCCTAAACTGTCTAAACAGGAGCTAGAAGTGGCTAACTGCTTGAAAGTGATGGAAAAGAAGTTGATTCAGATTACAGAGAAGATACCAGACCCAGGAGCCTTTGTGCTCGACTGTTCCATCTCTAAGGACAGACTCAAGCGTTCTCTGTGTGACTTAGGATCTTGTGTGAATCTCATGCCATACTCTGTGGCTGAGAGATTGGGAATGGTGGAATTCCAGCCTACTAGGATCTCTCTTATCATAGCTGATCGATCAAAAAGGTATCCGGAAGGAGTTCTAGAGGATGTTCCTGTCATAATTGGAAACTACTTGATTCCAACGGACTTTGTAGTGCTGAAGTATAACATTGAGCCAGATGATCCTTTGTTACTTGGTAGACCTTTCCTAGCTACTGCTGGAACTGTGATTAATGTGAGATATGGACTAATTGATCTCCACCTGGGATATGATCCATTGCGGTTCAAGATGGACAAGCTGCAGAAATCCAACATTGATAGACAAAGCTTCAGTGTGGAAGTGGAACCAGAGATTTCTGTTGGAGAAGAGAAGATGGCAGTTCATTCTGAACATGCTCTAACATCTTCAGATCCTGCAACTGCTCTTAAGCAGAAAGCTCCAAATCTCTTCCATCCACCAAAGCACAGGTATGACTCTTCTAAGCTCAAACCTCCTAACCACAAAGCTGTGAATGCAGGAAAACGCAGTATCCCACCCACGCTTCATTCCCGCCCTAGTTCTGTTCTCTCTTTCCTTGGGAGATCTCATGATCCGAATGCTTATACGCCACCTTGGATGAAGAGACATTCACAGAGACACTCCAAGTCTCTATTGAATCCCCCATAAGTCCGACCTCCTTTCCATAGTCAAGCTACTGACTTTAAACAAGCGCTGAGTGGGAGGCAACCCACTAGTAGGTTCGTTTTTCTTTTCATTTTTCGTTTTGATTTGGTGTTTTTAATTTTTCTGTTTTGTCTGTTCAAAAGCGTGAGAAACAGGCATAATCGCACTTCATCGATCGACACACATAGTGCATCGGTCGACACTGATGCGATTTACGGTTTGCCGATTCAATTGAGGATCCTAACTTTCGTTTGCGAGAACTAACAGATTAAACCAGCTTTAATTCCAAGTTTGATATGTTCACAATCTAATTAAACCAAACTTTCGTTTGCGAGAAGTTAAATTGCTTATCTAGGTTCTTTCTAGCTAAATTAACCAACTTCCGCTGCATTAATCAGCCTAACATCATAATCTAAGTGGCCAGTTCAGATTAAGCATTAAGAACAACCTAAACAAATAACTAGCAGATATGAATCCCTACTGATTAATTAAACTATAACTCCATGAAATCCCTAATGAGAATCCCTAAACTTAACAGGTAATCTACTCAGACATAATCATCGAAACAGAAAATATCTTGAATAGAAAACCAAATATCATAAAACAAAGTAAAGATCTGGGGTTCAAAATCCTCTCTCTTTCGAGAGCAGGATCAACCCCTAACTCTCTCTGAAATAAAATAAGACTTAATGAAAGCGTCGCCTAAACAATGGCTTAAAACCCTTATATAATAGCTAAAACACGTTTTGGGCTTCTGTGTAAATATATGGGCTTTTCTGCAAAATCAGCATTCTTCATTAAATCGGCGAGTCTGGCCCATTCGCATATGCAACGATCGATGCAGGTGTGCAACGATCGACGCAGTCTTCAAAACTGGACAGTGAACTCTGTCTCTCGGACCAAATCTCCAAAATACACCAAACAGCTCCAAAATCTCCACTTCTGCTCCAAATGTGTCTAAACCTGTAAACATACTAAAAAGACTCCAAAACATAACATAAGACTCGATAAATAAGGCATATACCATGATTAAAACCGGTAAAATCCATGGTATATCACAAAACTAACTAACAACCAGTAAAGAATTCGGGCATGAAACTATCAGAACCACATGTTTTTTTTCATGGTAGAGAAAAGAAAGCCACCTTAATTTAAAAAAAAAAAGGTGAAATCTTTAACAAGAAGAGCCCTTTCTGCAGCATTTCAGGATAATTCGAAAATATTTTAGTTGTTTTCTTGAAAGAATAGAGGCGGAGAAACCACACCACCTAATAGGTCTTCACAATAGTTCACACAATGAGATTGAATATCTTGCTTAGTGTTAACGATGGTGTCATCGCTCCCTTATAAGAAATAAATATAATTCATTGAGCGCTTAATTGCCATCAGCCTATGGAAATACGCAGATCCACAATCTCCTTCTTTAACCCATGTAACTCTTGACTTCCGAAGCAAGAAGGATTCCTCATCTTTAACCCATGTAACTCTTGTAATTGCCATCAGCCTATGGAAATACGCAGATCCCCAAAACCTTAGCATCCATTGTGGTGATCATGGCATGTCGTCTAGATAGTGCATCTGCCACCACATTGTCCTTGCCCTTTTTGTACTTGATTATGTAAGAAAAGGTCTCTATGAACTCCAGTCACTTAGCATGCCTCTTCTTAAGGTTGGTTTACCCTCTTAAGTGCTTCAAGGTCTCTTGGTCAGTGTGTATAACACACTCCTTAGCCAACAAACAATGTTGCCAAGTTTCCATGGCTCGGTGATATATCATGGTTTTTACTAGTTTTAGACCATGATATAAGTGTGTTTTAGTTTCTTTTTGTGTTCTTTTAGAGTCTTTTACAGGTATAATCAGGTTTGGAGCATATTTGGTGATTATGGCACTTTTTGGAGATTTTTGGAGTGTTTGGCCGAGAGATAGAGTTCACTGTCCGAAACAGAGAAATGCGTCGATCGTTGCACACATGCATCGATCGTTGCACCAGCGAGATGGGCCGAAACTCGGCGGTTTATGAAGAGTCAAGATATTGCACTCTGATCCAGAAGTTCCTGATATTTACAAAGAAGCTCCTGGCCGAGATTAGACCTATATAATTAAGTTTTTGGTGTTTTATTTTACTTTTGCTTTCATAATTAAGAGAAGAGGATTTTTAGAGCTTTTGGGGCTGATCTGAACCTTTACTTCATCTGTATTTGGAGAAGATTTCGAACCCCTTTTATTATTTATCTTCTATGCAATTTATTCATCATATGATTATGTTTTCATTATCTATGTCTGAGTAGATTCCTAGTTAGGTTTAGGGTTTCTCACATAGGATTTCATGACTTGCTAGACTTGTTAAATTCAGTTAAGGATTCATAACTATATATGTTCTTCAATCTAATTGTGCTTAAAGCTAGTTCTAACCTGATCAATTAGAATCAAGATCTTAGGTTGCTAAATACGTCACGAAAGTAGGGTTTAGGAATCTGAACTAATTAGGTTGAGCAATTAAACTTCTCGCAAACGAAAGTTTGGTTTAGGATAATTGTGAACATATCAAACTTGGGATTAATGCTAGTTTAATCTGTTAGTTCTCGCAAACGAAAGTTTGGTTTGCTGCAATTAGACTTAGAGAATTATCGCAAAGGAATTTGGTTAATTCTATATCTGTGTTTTGAGTTCTAGAACTGTGCTTAATTAGATCCTTGCTGAATGAGATGTCTGCTTGTCTGATTTCCTGAGAACGCCCTAGACTTAGCGCTCTTAATAACTTGCTTTCACAACCAACAATCTCTGCTTTCTGTTTACTTTCTCGCACTGCTTTTCCTTCAATCACATTGCTTTCTTCCTAGTTTAATTTCCTGTTCTTGAGCTATTGAATACCGGAGTCCCTGTGGATTCGATACCTATATACTACGACTACTGAACTGTGCACTTGCAGTTAGATATAGGATAAAACCTAGTCTCAAGCTGCGAAATTGTGTTGAAACTTGGTCATAAGTCTCAACACAATCTAGTCTCAAGCTGCGAAATTTTCAGCTTAAGTCATGGAGTCAGCTATAGTGCCTTGCACCGCCAGATAGACACAAGATATAGCCGGACTGTGACCAGGAAGTATCTTTGTCTATTGGAAACTTGCCTTTCAGACTCTATCGACTTGTAGCACCTCACTTTCTCCGTAAATCAAGAACTTATCCTAAGTATTCCTCAAATACTTCAGAATATTCTTTACGGCAATCCAGTGATTCTTTCCTGGATTTGACTGGTCTTTACTTGTCTTGCTTAGCATTAAAGGAACATCAAAACAAGTATGTGTCATGGCATACATGATAGATCCAATTGCCGTCGCATATGGAATCCTATCCATGCATTCAAGCTCAGCAGATATCGCAGGACACTGTATCTTGCTTAATGAATTGCCATGTGACATTGGCATAAAGCCCTTCTTGGATTGCTGATTACGTGTAGGACTTTGTCAATTTAAGAATTCTGACTTTGTCCTACCAGCTCTTTTGGATCTCTATCTTTAGATCCAAAATCCAAAAACTACGTGGCTTTACCCAATGTCAATTATACAATAACTCCCAAGCCAGTCCTTTACCGACTGCAGCATTGGAACGTTATTTCCGAGAATCAGTATGTCATCGACATACACTATGAGAAATGCAATATTGCTCCCACTTATCTTTTAGTAAACGCACAGTTCCATTTCGTTCCTGTTCAAGTCAAAACCTTGACTACTTTAACAGAACGAAGATTCCAACTCCGATATGTTTGCTTCCATCCACGAATGGATCGATGAAGCTAACTTACACATAGTGTAATTTTTCGGAGTCCGGGCTAACTTTCGCTTCTTTGAATTTCGCAGATTCGTCGCTTTCAATGATCATCAGATCATGCGAACTTTCAATGATCATCAGGTTCAACTAATGACGAGAAATCACTCTCGGATTAGTAACTGATTCATCCAGATCTGCGAACTTCAGGCTTTACAGGTGTAAATTCTACAGAAATCTGTAAATCCATCCGCTGCTCTTCCTCAACAGGTTGAGCAGGCTCCTGTATGTCTCAAATTTCTTCGAGTTGTACTTTTACTCCCACTGTTCTTCTTGGAAAGTAACTTCCCTTCTTAGAAAACAGAATGGACGTAAAAGTAACAAGCCTTGGTTCCCTAGGACAACCAGCGAAGTAGCACAACTTCAAATACTCAGTAAAGACGAATTTGGATCGATTCCAATCCACATTTACGTGGTGTCTTTCAACTGATATTGGTGGAACTATTTCAGCGTAAACTTAGATATTTCTAGAGCGTTATTCTTAGAGAATATCATGGAAGATTCGTGTGACTCATCTTTAATCATTTCTAATAAGATCTGATTCATTCTCACATAAACACCTCTAGGTTTTCAGGAGAAATGAGCTGTGAAACGAGTTCACACTCATTCAGATGATCACACAATCAATGACTTAAGTATTCTTACTCGTGATCTAATCCAGAGTCTTAATACTTCTGTCATTCAGATTCTATACTTCATTCTAGAACTCTTTCGACCATGTCAAAGAATTCCGACTTGTGTCTCATCAAATGAACACAGTCGCACTCACTGAAGTAATCAGTAGAGACAATGAAGTACAAGAAATTTTCTCTGGCATTACTGCTCATCGGACCACATACATGAGTATGTTCAATCTCCGATAAGCCTTTGGGCCTTTCTTAGCTCGGCTAAGATGGGCCCTATGTCTTTTGGTCCAGTAAGCAGAATTCAAGTCTCATAAGATATTTCATTCAAATGAGCCCAAAAGTCCATAACTATGGGGTTTCTGAATCTGACTTACTCTATGTGACCAAAACATTTATGTCAAGAAAAATCAGGTTTAATTCATCAGATTTAAACCAATTTGGTATTTATGTTACATTAAGGCACTCTTTGGTTTAAGACATAAAACCCATTCCTTGAATAGGGTGCTACAATTAACATTTCATTAAGATCAAAAGAACAAAACTTGTCTTTATCAAAATGAAAACATTCAAATTCTTCACAAGAAAATGAAAAACAACTCTGCTTAAAGCAGGTACATTGTAGCAATTACTTAATAAAACCAAGCCTCAAAGGCATCTACAAGTGAAAACCCTACGGCTGAGGCAGCATCCCAAGCTCCTTCCAGACTCGCAGTTCCACTTGCCCTTCCTTCAACGTTCTACTGTTGTTCAGGCTCTGCATATTATAACAAATATCAGTGCCACAACCAGTATCCAATACCTATAAGGTATAACTTGAAGTAATAACATGATTACCTGAGGAAGTAGTCTCATACATCGACTTCAACTCCTCATAATCTTCCATGAATTTAATGCAATCTCTCTTCCAATGCCCAGTCTCTTTACAGTAGCAGCACTTACCAACGTAAGAGATATCTGACTCGGGCTCAGAAGACACACGCTTGCCATGATTCAAAATCTGGACAACTTTGTCTTCACCCTTGTCAGCATTAGGTTTAGTAAACCTACCCTTCTCGTTCATGAGATTGTACAGGGTACTCTTCACGTTTGGCTAGACTGTCTTGAGCATGTCATGCAGTTCAGTCAACGTCTTCGTTAAGCCTTTCTTGATATAGTCCCTTACGAACTTATCATAGCTTGACGGCAGTGACTGCAGAATGATATCAGTTGCCAATTCTTGGCTAACTGGATAATCCAGTTTCCTCAGGTTATCAACGTAACCCATCATTTTACTGATATGAGGACTTACTGGATGATCCATCGGTAGCTTGCAGCTAGTGAGAGATTTAACCAACTGGTATCTCTCCACTCTAACCTGCTCCTGAAATTTCAATTTTAGGCTGCTGATCATCTCTATTGGCGACTCCATGTTCTCATATTGCTTCCGCAACTCTGAGTCCATGGTAGCCAATATCAGACCACGCACATCTACCGCATCATTATAATGCTTATTCCAAGCATTATATACTGCATGACTGGCTTTGGATCCGATCCTCTCGGGGAGAGCTTTCTCAAGGACATAGTCCTTTCTCTCATGCCTGAGAACTAGTCTCAGGTTCCGCGACCAAGTCAAGAAATTTGATCCGTTCAGTTTTTCCATCTCAAGGACATACCGGATCGAGAAAGTGTTTTGATTGTTTGTGCTTGTTATAGCTGAAATTTAGAGATAAATAGAGTTTTAGTTATTAAGTTCATAAAAGAGTAATCTTAACAACTTATAAGAAAACTCGCATTGCATTCAAAATTTCTTTGTTTAACCTCATATGAATACAATGATTCCGAGACCCATGTTCAGCTAATTCCAAAGTGGGCCACTGGCCGTCACCCAGAATTAGCTTTACTTGGTAAGCATACACACAGCTAGTTATAACCAATAACTCTCGGTTGTGAATTGGACCCGAGGCCCAAATTCACCAGATGTCTCAAGGCCCGGGACTCCCGATGGCCCAGTCAAGGAAACCAATCTCTTTCAGCCAAATAATCACTAAAATCTGGGACTCCCAATGAAATTAGTGACTATATACTACTTTACTTACGCGAAAACAGACACCTCACACTGTAAGTCATATCTGTAATCAAGTAAGCGTTAAGTAGCTGACAAGATTGGGCAAGACATCCAAGCTTGATATTGTTTTGAGGATTTTCAAGTTTTATTTCCAAAAATAGAAGATTGCTATTTTGGGAAACTTTCTTAATTTAGAAACTTTCTAAATTTAGTAACTTACTAAAAATAGAAATTTCTAATTTAATATTTTATAAATATCTTAGGTTGGGTCACAAATTATAGGCCCAATTCTTGGCCCAAGACCATAGAATTCCAGTTGGCCCAATAATTTGACATAACCGATCCGGTTTATTAATTCTGGTCCAAGACCAAATTAACTATCAAAACCATCGGTTATTTACTAAACCAGACCAGCTCTAAATTATTTGGTCCAACCAAATCAAACTTAGACCAGCCTTCGGTTTAGATTAAAATTCAATTTTGAATTTCAATCCGGTTTAACCAGAAAATAAATAATACCATGTATTAAATAATTTCCAGCAAACCGCGAATCGGGTTAACCGCTTGAACCACCAATTAAATTGGATCGGTTTAGTTAAGTCCAAAACCGGGAAGAAACACCTTGTGTTTTAGCCAATTTTGACCTAACTTGCGGTTCTGGCTAAAGTAGACAATGAACCACAATCGGATTGATCGGTTCATTGTCTCGGTTTAGGGAAAGATGAACCACGAAGCTCGGCTGAACCGATTGGCTACTCGCGGATCATCTGCATCGCCTTCGTATCGATCGATATGAGTCTTTCATGTCGATCGATACTAGCGAGTATCAGCTCGGGTCAATCGGGTCATCAGGACCGCGAGATGTCAATCGGATCGATCGATATCGACCGATACCTCGCTCCCTCGTCGATCGACATGGGCATCGCCTTCGTATCGATCGATATGAGTCTTTCATGTCGATCGATACTAGCAACCAGATCGCACACCAATGGCTTTCAATCGGATTGATGCGATCTAATTCTTAGGTTTTCATGTTTTCTGATCAAATTTCTTAACCAAATTCGATTTTAAACAGTAAGAACAACCTAAATCAGATTCATAAAGCAAAAACCAATAACCTGTCTCTGATACCACTGTTGGTTTATATGTGTGTTCATGGTTCAATTAACAGATTGCAACCTAGCACATATAACTCAGATCTAGGTTCTTGCAGAACGAATCACAAAACCAAACCTGATCATTACCTTTCAGTTTGCAGCGGATTGATGGATGGTAATGATGAGATCAGCTAGAACAGATCAGATGCCTGTTCCTCCTTCAGTATCCACACTCTTACAAGCCGGGATGGTTGCTAGACCAAAGCAATGGATTGATCAGAGAGAGAAGAGAGACGGCTCACGTTTTGGTCGCAGACTCTTCGAGTCGAAATTATCAGACAACTCAAATAAATATCGACTCTGTCATAAACCTAAACCGATGTCTCGGTTTCGCAACTGTGTCGACCGACACATACACTTGTGTCGATCGACACAAGTCATTTGTCTCGATATGGGCCCAAGTGATTTAAACTAACGGCCCAACTCTCTGCACAAATACAGTAAATGCCTTGCATCTTACCGTATTCATTCCATGTTAACTTTCCCGTTAGCTATGGTGTGTGACCCTTTGGGATCATACAATACTGGTAATAAGTCCTAAACTTATAGATCAAGAGCGGACTCTAGCAAGTCATCATGATCACCCAGTATTTATGACTTATGTCTGATCTCGACATTTATCATACTTTCTAGAGATAGTACTGTAGATTTCAGGACATTCCCAACACTCCATCTGGGAGATGAGCCACTGCGTTATGAGATGGATA
Source organism: Orychophragmus violaceus (assembly GCA_030180135.1). Lineage (NCBI taxonomy): Eukaryota > Viridiplantae > Streptophyta > Magnoliopsida > Brassicales > Brassicaceae > Orychophragmus > Orychophragmus violaceus. The sequence goes on from CM058232.1 coordinate 46,231,004, forward strand.
AGCTGCGTAGACCACTGATAGATGGGCAGTCATTCACCATAAGGAATGCAGATGATGAGCTGCCTGATGACACTGTGATTATAGATCCTGGAGCACATTTTACTCCATCTTTTCTTGGACATGAGCATTCTGCAACAGCCTACTCGCCACCTTGGATGAGGAGACTTGGACAGAGACCGGAAAAGTCTCTGTTGGGATCTCATGGTGCCTGAAAAATCTTGTCCGTCCGGTCAAGCTATTGACCTTAAACAAGCGCTGGGTGGGAGGCAACCCACCATTAGGTACCGGTGTTTTTCTACTTAATTTTTGGTGTTTTGTTAGGATTTTACGTTTGTTTTTGTTTCTGGTGAGTTTATGGTTGCAGGTCTCGGACAGATTCGCAGTGCGTCGATCGATGCACTTCTGTGTCGATCGTCACAACACGATCGGAATCGCATTGCAGCGATCGTTGCAGTTCTGAGAAACGATCGACCATACACGAAAATCGCCAAGTAACGGTCGAGGCACTTAGTGCAACGATCGATGCTTGAGCGACAGAGGTAAACCCGACAGAACTCAACAGAACTTTAACAATTTTTATTTTCTTTTTACCGATCCTTCGCTTGACACTACTGGGGACAGTGTGTCTTAAGTGTGGGGGAGGTGCTACTGTTGTTTATCTTTCTGTTTTCTTAAGAGTCAGTCCATTTTTCAAAAAAAATTGTTTTATTGAGTCAAAATTGTTTAAGTAAGAAACTATGATTTTCTGAGAAGATTTACAAGACTTGCAGGAACTTAAGTAACCATTGGGATGAAGTTGCAGGATCTATCTCTGACCATTAGAAAACCCAGACACAGATCAACCTACTGGGAACACCCACATCACTTCAAGTATCAGAGGATCCTTTTAGTGACTTCAATTTAATACTGACTTAGATTTCTCACCTAAGGGCTTGGAATACTCTGTGTCGGATTCCCTGTTAGTTCTGACACAGCCTGTCAACCTATCCTATTTAGTTCCCTTCTCCCCTTCTATAAAGTAAAAAAAAAAAGATAATAAACTGAGGATGAGTTAGTAACTCCGAAGTGGTCACAGGAGTGGTAGAGACCCCTATTATCTCCTGTGCGATCCATGGAATGTGTCCAAAGTACACCCCATAACGGGAAGAACACTGATAAAAAAAAAAAAAATGATACCCAATGTGGGAAATATCAGTTGTTAAAGAAGGGAAAGAGAAGAAAGGGACTACAGAAAGATAGTATGGTGGTCTAGAGCTGATAAGGTAAGAATCCATGTTCTTTGATCGATACTCCTTAGGTGAGACCGCACTTAAATACTTGCAGAAGTCAGTAGGGAGAATTTGAATGCTTGAATGTGATTATGGAGTTTACTTAGGACAGTTGCTAAGTGTGGGGGAAGTACATGTTGGTCTTGATATCCTGTGATTGATTCTTTCAGTGGTTTACTAAGGGGAATCTGAGTATTGTAGCTTCTAGGATGAAATGAGTTTCTGAAGAGTTTTCAAACCTCTTCACCAAGCTTTAGTTCTCTGTTTTGCTTGAGGGCAAGCAAAGGCTAAGTGTGGGGGAGTTGATATATCATGGTTTTTACTAGTTTTAGACCATGATATAAGTTTATTTTAGTGTCTTTTTGTGTTCTTTTAGAGTCTTTTACAGGTATAATCAGGTTTGGAGCATATTTGGTGATTATGGCACTTTTTGGAGATTTTTGGAGTGTTTGGCCGAGAGATAGAGTTCACTGTCCGAAACAGAGAAATGCGTCGATCGTTGCACACATGCATCGATCGTTGCACCAGCGAGATGGGCCGAAACTCGGCGGTTTATGAAGAGTCAAGATATTGCACTCTGATCCAGAAGTTCCTGATATTTACAAAGAAGCCCCTGGCTGAGATTAGACCTATATAATTAAGTTTTTGGTGTTTTATTTTACTTACGCTTTCATAATTAAGAGCAGAGGATTTTTAGAGCTTTTGGGGCTGATCTGAACCTTTACTTCATCTATATTTGGAGAAGATTTCGAACCCCTTTTATTCTTTATCTTCTATGCAATTTATTCATCATATGATTATGTTTTCATTATCTATGTCTGAGTAGATTCCTAGTTAGGTTTAGGGTTTCTCACATAGGATTTCATGACTTGCTAGACTTGTTAAATTCAGTTAAGGATTCATAACTATATATGTTCTTCAATCTAATTGTGCTTAAATCTAGTTCTAACCTGATCAATTAGAATCTAGATCTTAGGTTGCTAAATACGTCACGGAAGTGGGGTTTAGGAATCTGAACTAATTAGGTTGAGCAATTAAACTTCTCGCAAACGAAAGTTTGGTTTAGGATAATTTTGAACATATCAAACTTGGGATTAATGCTAGTTTAATCTGTTAGTTCTCGCAAACGAAAGTTTGGTTTGCTGCACTTAGACTTAGAGAATTATCGCAAAGGAATTTGGTTAATTCTATATCTGTGTTTTGAGTTCTAGAACTGTGCTTAATTAGATCCTTGCTGAATGAACTGTCTGCTTGTCTGATTTCCTGAGAACGCCCTAGACTTAGCGCTCTTAATAACTTGCTTTCACAACCAACAATCTCTGCTTTCTGTTTACTTTCTCGCACTGCTTTTCATTCAATCACATTGCTTTCTTCCTAGTTTAGTTTCCTGTTCATGAGCTATTGAATACCGGAGTCCCTGTGGATTCGATACCTATATACTACGACTACTGAACTGTGCACTTGCAGTTAGATATAGGATAAAACCTGACACCTATCACTCGGACCAATGCATATAGCTATTTATCATATGTGGGATAGTTAAGGGTAGCACCACTCAACTTCTCATTGAGAAAGGCCATGGGTCGTCCTCCTTGGGTCAGAACAGCTCTGATCCCTAAACCTGAGGCATTGCACTCAATTTCAAACGGTTTAGTAAAATCATGAAGAACTAAAACATGTTCAATAGTTAGTCGGTTTTTCAATATTTGAAAAGCTTGTTCTTGGGATTTCTCCCATTTAGACCCCATGTCTTTCTTAATGAGGAATGTGAGAGGTGCAGCGAGGGTGCTGAAATCCTTCACAAAACGTCTGTAGAAGCTAGCCAGTCATTGGAAGCTCCAGACTTGACCGACATTTTTTGGGGTTGGCCATTCTTAAATAGCCTTTATGATCTCTTCATCAACATGTAGTCCCTGTGAACTAACAACAAATCCTAGGAAAACAAGTTGATTAGTCCAGAATGTACACTTCTTGAGGTTAGCAAAGAGACTCTTTTGTCTAAGAGTACTCAAATTTGCTCTAGAATATCATCAAAGTAAAAAACAACAAATCTACTGATGTGTGGCCTAAGAACATGGTTCATGAGGTGCATAAAAGTGTTTTGTGCATTGGTGAGACCAAATGTCATCACAAGCCACTCAAAGAGCCCTTGCTTGGTTTTGAAGGTTGTCTTCCATTCATCACCTTCCTTCATACGCACTTGGTTGTAGCCACTCCTAAGATCAACCTTAAAAAACACATTAGCTCCACTTAACTCATTAAGCATATCATTTAACCTTGGTATTGAATGGCGGTATTTGGTAATGTTGTTTACGGCTCTACAATTAAAATAAACAAAGGTCCCTTATTTTCCTTTATTTTTTTTATCTATATCTCTCTCTCTTAATTTTTGTTCCTTTGTTTATTTTTATCCATGCCGATCTCCTTTCTACTACCTTATTTAAAAATGGGTAATATTTGTGCCGAGTCGAGCGAATCCTCGACTAGTTTAGTAAGTTGAGGTGATTTTGACGTCGAAAGTATCCCTTCTTTTCCTACAACTACCAGCTTAGCCACTGCTAGTCCCGTGAATGAATTATATCGGTGTCAAGCCGAATCTCTTCGTAGTGATGCAGCCAATATGGCTTCGTCGCATTCTAGCGAGCATGTTCCGCTTGTCCAGAGGGTAGCATCTACTAGCTGTGGTGCCAAAAAGAATGAAAACAGGGGAAAAAAGAAGAAATTTCTCCCTGAGTTTCTGATAATGATTTCAGTGTTTTTCAACCTGCTCTGATGACGCATCATTGACTTTGTTGAAAAGCTCTTTTGAGATGTGAGGACGTGAAACTTCTGCTCCCTTCTTTATGAATCGTTTCCTTTTTGCTAATGTTGTGTTTCCGTTTCCGAGTGTGTCGGTCGATTTCTACGCAAGGTACAAGATTGCTTTTACGCATCTCAACGTTGCCAGCATTCTGAACGTGACTGCTCTCACACAACTTGGTGATACCCTTGGTCAACCATTAACGTCTCATATTTTTGAGAGCTTTGGTCAGTTCAATATTAACACGACAAAGCCAAAATTGATTTCCATCAACTTAGGGCCAAAATTTAAGTTGATGGTGGGTTTTCATGATTTGTAGAGGAACTAGTTCTTTGCCAAAGTGGACGAGCTCTCATTCCCGATCCATGTTTACCAATCTTCAGCGAATGGAATCTTTCCTTTGGTAGTTAATCAGATGGTTGATTATGTTTTCTTTTAAGCGTTTCTTGTTTTTTGATCATTTTGAATTTTTCTTTTTTGCAGATCGTCGATCTTCCAACCATCTTAGTCAGGCATACTTGGAGGAAGTCGGCGAGAGATTTTTGGAACTAGGTTGCCAAATTGGCATGATATTGATGAGAAATGTCGTGTTGCTTTAACTCTGTGTTGGTAACCGTCGCGTCGCTTCGATAACCGCTCTTCTTTTGCTATAAATATACCCCCACCTTTAGTCATTTCTCATCATCTCCACTTTCCTCTTCTCCTTCTGCTTCCACCAAATCTCATACTCCTTCTTTCCGATTCCTTATCCCTCTTTTGTCTTCTTTTCTCCCTTAAAGGTGATGATAAGTCCTTTGTTTCTCTAGTATTCAGGTTTATGTCGACCTCCAGAGTCGCATTGCGTCGAGCTCGTCGATGAGCTTATGCTCTTTTTTCTAAAGGGTATCTCGTCGGTTCATGGAATTATGCCGATGGTTACTTCTGTTTGACACCCTACCCAACTTAAGGGCGGCACTCAGATCCTTCGTTTGGATCGATCTGATGCGTTGTTAATTTCAGTAACATGCTCTGGTCTTCTCCTTCTGGGATCATTTACCTTCTGCGTAAGCCTCATTTCTCTGTTTTTCTTTAGATATTTGCAGCTCAGAGTTTTGATCCTCTTTTTTTTTGCAGAGCAACTGATGGTACATAGGAGCGGACCCGTCCTGGAAGAGGCGGGCAGATTGCTCTTTTGAGCAAGCTGTTCAGCGGAGCTAGGTTAGCGGTGAGATGAGAGTTTTGGAATGGTTAAGTCGGCGCTTTTGAGTTCTTTTTTACCCCAAGAAGATCCTTCGTCCGACCTTGGTTTCATCATGGATCCTATCTGTGTGGCTGACTATCAGGGATGAGCCTTGCGAGAGACAGGCGACGAAATCGTCTATCAAGAAAGGTGTCTTGGCGGTGAGATGGGATCCTCTATCTTCAGGAGAATATTGGAGCCAGTGTTGATTTCATAACAGTTTTTTTCTCATCGGCGGCCTTGATGGGAGAAGACGAAGCAATCGTCCTGTCGAGAAAGCGGTTTGGTTTATGGCGGAAAGAGACCGATCCTTCAACACGAGCTACGACTTGGATGAAACTGTCTTTCAAGAAAGTAGTTTATCTCTTTTTCCTTTTATATCTCGAATTGTAATAGTATCTTTTGAAGATAAATAAAACAAAGAACTTTTCATTTCTCCTTATTCTTCTCCTTCTTGTTGTACTTCGGCTTATGTACTCGTTCTTGCTAAATAAAGCAAGGAAATCACCCTTTGATTTTGTTCATGAATTGCTTGATGTCTTTATTTGATGTAGACTTATGTCGATCTGGTGAATCCTTTTTAAGGAAGTTTGATCAATTTGTTCTCGGCATAATCGTTCTATGTATTTCGTAAAATGCCAATGTGGCTTAGTATCATGCCGACGTAGTTTAAACTTGTCAACGTAAATGAAAGATTTTTTGGGCCAGCTGATACATCGGCGGGATTGTAATTCTCTTGTGGACAACGCATGCGGAGTTAGTTCCGTTTTGTTGTAAAAGAGGGGGGGGGGGTTCTGAGGTGTGCCTTGGTTCATTTTTCGTGATGCGGGTGGATTATAAATGCCGGCCTCATATCACGGATGTCACTTAGTCTAAGATCGTTTGTGCGAGGCATGTCGGCTTATTTTTCACACTAGACTTAAGAAAGCGGGGGCGATCCCGGCTTATCCCTTCAGTAATGTGGCTATGGTTAACACCCTTTGCACATATGATGAGGGCGTGGATTATTTCACCACTTCACTTCGCGAATCGTGTTTGGATCGGTCATATGGCCAGGATGCCGATGTAGATAAAATATCTTTTTCTAAAAAGATGTAATTTTATTGAATGTATAGCTGAATCCGCGAGGACTGCCTACGTACCATGTTAAAGGGATCAATCCATTCGTAGTTCGTTTTACATAAATAGTAGCCCAGTGAGCGTTCTTTTTTTTTTGACAGAAAGATTTAGTACACGACCCGCTTGAGGTGCATCGAGTTCCATGAGAAGCTGATGGGCTTTCCGTTTAGCTTGGAGAGCTCGTAGACCCCGGGCTTGACGACCCTAGAGATTTGATAAGGTCATTCCTAATGAATATCGAGTTTGTCGGCGTTCTTCTCTCTTGTTCCTTTATGAACTTTGCGTAGGACGAGGTTCTTCCTTTCGATATCAACCTTTGATATTTTGTTGTAATATCGAGCAAAGAGGTGTAGATAATAATGACTCCGTAGGAGGGCCTTGTCTGTAACACCCCTGACCCGTTCTAGAGATATAGACGACTCGAAAGTGTCACAATGTGATAGCTGGAGACAGCCAATGCCTAGTTTTGAAAAGGGATCCGAACCCTAGACAAAGACTGGCTACGACTATCACCCCTCTCGGCTTTGGCCTAAGGCTTTACAACCCGTACCTTGACCTTGAGCTATGTTAGTTCGGACTAAACTAATACCATGAACACAATCTGAATTTTTAACAAAACATATCTTATTCATATACTAGCTTGTGGAAAGTACGAGATTACAAATCAGTTAATATACAGCGGCCATGGCCTAGTACCCAAAACATAATGTACATAAGTTCGCACACCGTATTACAACTGCCAACAAAAACTACTATGGTGTCCTAACGTTCTGTTCCACTCCCTTACAACCCGCCTATTGGTTACCTGCAAAACAAATGAGTCATGAGTATTCTAGCAATACTCAGTAAATTAAGGGCCCCCAAACATGCATTAGTTCCCATCTCGTCCCCAGAGACAAAGAGCAATAATTCACAACGCAATTACAAAGGCAGAGTAGACAACATGCCATATCTCATTATATGCATTTATCTAAACTCATTCATTTCCACATGCCGAGGCCTCTAGACGTATCAGACACTCCACACCCATTCTCTCACGTGACTACTCGGGTCAATCACCGCGAAGGATCATTATCCGAGCATCACACCCATTACTGGAACTTATCCCTTGGGACCGCATCGTTACACGATGCTCGGCCATGGGAGCGACCCAAACCCTCCGAGCCTTCTCCGAATTCACGGAGGTACAAAACGGGAGTGCCGAGTACATCATCCTAGAAAATATTACACATGTCCTAGGATACATTATCTAGAACATTTCCCAATTCTATATCAATACATTCATAACAATATTACACATGCTCATAAATGTAACTACTCAAAAAACCTGGTCCGTAGAGTCCGTAGACCTCTAGCGGCTACATGCATATCACACACAATCCATATCCAATTCCAACGTGCAATAAAACAACTCAAAGGCACTTGGAAAACAAAACAACACATGATCCGCAAAACTCAATCCGTGGGTTTACTCAACATCATAAAAGAGATAGAACCGTTGCTCATCTCTTAACCAAACATGCATCAAAACGTGTTAACACAACACACAACCGAAACTCACCCTTTTCCGATCCTTTCTCCTTAACTCCGAACTTTCCCGCTAGATCCAAATAAGTGGAAGATTAAGAAAAATAAGGCTAGGGATGATGGTAATACTTAGATATACGGCTTACCAACTTTCACGGCTTAATCTGCTCGTTCTGTCCCGTTCACCCGTTCTGTCCTGTGCTTAAACCGCCCAAAACTCACTTTCTCTCTCTAACCCGTCACTTTCTCTCTCTAGAAGTGTCAATGTTCAGAAAACTGAAAATGGCTTATGGGAGTCTCCTATTTATAAATGAGCATGGCAAGGTTGATTAATGATAAGTGGCGACCATGCAGTCAACTTGTGCATGGGCTGGGACAAGTGTGGTCGACCAGCCATGCACAGCGACAGTTGGTCTGGTCATGCACGGTGACAGGTGGTCTGGTCATGCACAGTGACATGTGGTCTGGTTATGCACAACGATAGGTGGTCTGTCCGACCGCTCGACCACCCGACCACTTGACTGCCCGTCCGACCGACCACTCGACCAGGCCCGACTACCCTCGACCATCTCCGACCAAACGCCAATTTTCTCGACCCACTCCAATTCTGACTCGACCAATGTCCTCAAAATTCTCCAAGAGGGCAATGCACTTCCCTTCCCAACCATTTTTAACTCTGGGGAGGTTCTTATCCAAACATCAGAGCCTTTACCCGATTCCTGGCCGCTCCATCCAGTTTTACCTTATTAGTCAGGTTATTACATTCCACCCCCCTATTTAGAATTCGTCCTGAATTCTAGTGTGGTCGTGATGTCTCTCCTTGATCATAAATTGTATCCTCCTCGAAGAACTCTGGATGCTCATTTCAAAATCTTCCTTCATCCTCCCATGTAACTACCATTCGGCTTTGATTGCCCCAAAATACTTGAATCTAAGGAATCTCGTGGTTTTTCAGTTTCTTTATCCGTCTTGTTCCAATTCTGACGGGTCCTTCAAGATAAGTAAGATCCTTACGCAATTCTTGCATCTGTTCTGGTACTATTGCATCCGGATCGGAATATGTTTCCGTAACATCAAGACATGAAACACCGAATGCATGATCATGTCCGACGGACTGACTCTTAAGAAAACAGAAAACAAAAGTCAGTAGCACCTCCCCCACACTTAAGACACACTGTCCCCAGTAGTGTCCAGCGAAGGATCGGTAAAAAGAAAATAAAAAATTGAAAAGATGAAATTATGTCTGTTGGGTTACCTCTGTCGCTCAGGCATCGATCGTTGCACTAAGTGCATCGACCGTTACTTGGCGATTTTCGTGTATGGTCGATCGTTGCTCAAGAGCGCAACGATCGCTGCAATGCGATTCCTTTCGTGTTGTGACGATCGACACAGAAGTGAGTCGATCGTTGCACTGCGATTTTGTCCGAGACCTGCAAACATAAACTCACCAGAAACAAAAACAAACGTAAAATCCTAACAAAAACACCAAAAATTAAGTAGAAAAACACCAGTACCTAATGGTGGGTTGCCTCCCACCCAGCGCTTGTTTAAGGTCAATAGCTTGACCGGACGGATGGGAATTTTCAGGTAGAGGGAGCATGATCCAGGGGCAAAATCTGACCTCTGGGAATCTCGGCCTTAGCCCAATAGTGTTTTACCCTCTGCCCATTTACAGCAAACTCATTACCTTCCTTGCCTACTAGCACAACAGCTCCATATGGACGCACTTCTTTGATCGTGTAGGGTCCAGACCATCTTGATTTCAGCTTGCCTGGAAACAAATGCAAGCGAGAATTGTATAACAGTACCTGATCGTTAGGCTTAAACTGTCTGGAGACAATCTTTTTGTCATGATAAGCCTTAGTCCTTTCCTTGTACAACTTTGAGTTCTCATATGCAAAGTGTCTAATCTCATCCAACTCATTGAGCTGTATCAATCTCCTCTCTGCAGCTGGTTTGAGGTCAAAGTGTTGGGAATGTCCTGAAATCTACCGTACTATCTCTAGAAAGTATGATAAGTGTCGAGATCAGACATAAGTCATAAGTACTGGGTGATCATGATGGCTTGCTAGAGTCCGCTCTTGATCTATAAGTTTAAGACTTATTACCAGTATTGTATGATCCCTAAGGGTCACACACCATAGCCAACGGGAAAGTTAAAATGGAATTAATACGGTAAGATGCAAGGCATTTACTGTATTTGTACAGAGAGACTTGGGCCATTAGTTAATTACTTGGGCCCATATCGAGATACAGGACTTGTGTCGATCGACACAGGTATATGTGTCGGTCGACACAATAGCGAAACCGAAACATCAGTTTAGGTTTTTGACGAGTCGAGATAAATAAGAAGGGAGTCTTATTATTTCGATGTGTGTCTGCGAATCTGAAAACTGGCCGTCCTGTTTCTCTCTGTTTCCTCCAACTTTGGTCTAGCAGCCGTCCCGTGCTTGTAAGAGTGTGGATACACGAGGAGGAGCCGATTCTAATCAGCTCTAATCTGATCTCGACATTACAATCATTCCGCTGCAAAAGGTAATGTCCAGGTTTGTTTTATGATTCAGTTACAAGAACCTAGATCTGTTTAAGATTATGTGTTAGGTTGCAATCTGTTAATTGAACCTTGGAAAAACACCCATAATCCAACAGTGGTATCAGAGCCCAGGTTTCAGGTTTCTTGTAAATTTGGATCATTCTTAGGTTGTTTTACTGATTAGAATCGAATTTGAATGTTGAAATTTGATTAAGAATCTCAAAAAACCTAAATGAAATCGCATTAATCCGATTGAAAGCCATCGGTGTGCGATTTGGACACTTGTGTCGATCGACGAGGGGGCGATATCGGTCGATATGCATATCGGATCGATTGTGTCGCTGACCCGAAGACCCGATCACAACGAGCTGTTGTTTGCCAGTATCGATCGATGAGGGAGCGTGATATCGATCGACATAAGTCGGATCGATTGTCTTCTCGCTGTCCCAATGACCCGATCGATAAGTGCTGATACACGCGAGTATCGATCGATGCAGGAGCGTTGTATCGATCGATACATGTGCGTGGTGTACAATCCGCGAAAAGCCAATCGGTTCAACCGAGCTTCGCGGTTGGTACTTTCCAACCCACAAACAAAGGATCAATCAAACCGATTGTGATTCATTGTTTGCTTTAGCCAATCCCGCAAGTTAGGTCAAAATCAGCTGAAATTGATTGGTTAAACCAATTGATTTCTTCCTGATTTTGGATTTAACCGAACCGATCAATTTATTGGTAGTTCAAGCGGTTAACCCGAATCGCGGTTTGCTGGAAATTATTTAATACATGGTATTATTTATTTTCTGGTTAAACCGGATTGAAATTCAAAATTGAATTATAACCTAAACCGAAGGCTGGTCTAAGTTTGATTTGGTTGGACCAAATAATTTAGAGCTGGTCTGGTTTAGTAAATAACCGATGGTTTTGATAGTTAATTTGGTCTTGGACCAGAATTAATAAACCGGATCGGTTATGTCAAATTATTGGGCCAGCTGGAATTCCATGGTCTTGGGCCAAGAATTGGGCCTATAATTTGTGACCCAACCTAAAATATTTATAAAATATTAAATTAGAAATTTCTATTTTTAGTAAGTTACTAAATTTAGAAAGTTTCTAAATTAAGAAAGTTTCCCAAAATAGTAATATTCTATTTTTGGAAATAAAACTTGAAAATCCTCAAAACAATATCAAGCTTGGATGTCTTGCCCAATCTTGTCAGCTACTTAACGCTTACTTGATTACAGATATGGCTTACAGTGTGAGGTGTCTGTTTTCGCGTAAGTAAAGTAGTATATAGTCACTAATTTCATTGGGAGTCCCAGATTTTAGTGATTATTTGGCTGAAAGAGATTGGTTTCCTTGACTGGGCCATCGGGAGTCCCGGGCCTTGAGACATCTGGTGAATTTGGGCCTCGGGCCCAATTCACAACCGAGAGTTATTGGTTATAACTAGCTGTGTGTATGCTTACCAAGTAAAGCTAATTCTGGGTGACGGCCAGTGGCCCACTTTGGAATTAGCTGAACATGGGTCTCGGAATCATTGTATTCATATGAGGTTAAACAAAGAAATTTTGAATGCAATGCGAGTTTTCTTATAAGTTGTTAAGATTACTCTTTTGTGAACTTAATAACTAAAACTCTATTTATCTCTAAATTTCAGCTATAACAAGCACAAACAATCAAAACACTTTCTCGATCCGGTATGTCCTTGAGATGGACAAACTGAACGGATCAAATTTCTTGACTTGGTCGCGGAACCTGAGACTAGATCTCAGGCATGAGAGAAAGGACTATGTCCTTGAGAAAGCTCTCCCCGAGAGGATCGGATCCAAAGCCAGTCATGCAGTATATAATGCTTGGAATAAGCATTATAATGATGCGGTAGATGTGCGTGGTCTGATATTGGCTACCATGGACTCAGAGTTGCGGAAGCAATATGAGAACATGGAGTCGCCAATAGAGATGATCAGCAGCCTGAAATTGAAATTTCAGGAGCAGGTTAGAGTGGAGAGATACCAGTTGGTTAAATCTCTCACTAGCTGCAAGCTACCAATGGATCATCCAGTGAGTCCTCATATCAGTAAAATGATGGGTTACGTTGATAACCTGAGGAAACTGGATTATCCAGTTAGCCAAGAATTGGCAACTGATATCATTCTGCAGTCACTGCCGTCAAGCTATGATAAGTTCGTAAGGGACTATATCAAGAAAGGCTTAACGAAAACGTTGACTGAACTGCATGATATGCTCAAGACGGTTGAGCCAAACGTGAAGAGTACCCTGTACAATCTCATGAAGGAGAAGGGTAGGTTTACTAAACCTAATGCTGACAAGGGTGAAGACAAAGTTGTCCAGATTTTGAATCATGGCAAGCGTGTGTCTTCTGAGCCCGAGTCAGATACCTCTTACGTTGGTAAGTGCTGCTACTGTAAAGAGACTGGGCATTGGAAGAGAGATTGCATTAAATTCATGGAAGATTATGAGGAGTTGAAGTTGATGTATGAAACTACTTCCTCAGGTATTCATGTTATTACTTCAAGTTATACCTTATAGGTATTGGATACTGGTTGGTGCACTGATATTTGTTATAATATACAGAGCCTGAGCAACAGTAGAACGTTGAAGGAAGGGCAAGTGGAACTGCGTGTCTGGAAGGAGCTTGGGATGCTGCCTCAGCCGTAGGGTTTTCACTTGTAGATGCCTTTGAGGCTTGGTTTTATTAAGTAATTGCTACAATGTACCTGCTTTAAGCAGAGTTGTTTTTTCATTTTCTTTTGAAGAATTTGAATGTTTTCATTTTGATAAAGACAATTTTTGTTCTTTTGATCTTAATGAAATGTTAATTGTAGCACCCTATTCAAGGAATGGGTTTTATATCTTAAACCAAAGAGTGCCTAAATATAACATAAATACCGAATTGGTTTAAATCTGATGAATTAAACCTGATTTTTCTTGGCATAAATGTTTTGGTCACATAGAGTAAGTCAGATTCAGAAACCCCATAGTTATGGACTTTTGGGCTCATTTGAATGGATATCTTATGAGACTTGAATTCTGCTTACTGGACCAAAAGACATAGGGCCCATCTTAGCCGAGCTAAGAAAGGCCCAAGGGCTTATTGGAGATTGAACATACTCATGTATGTGGTCCGATGAGCAGTAATGCCAGAGAAAATTTCCTATACCTCATTGTCTCTACTGATTACTTCAGTGAGTGTGACTGTGTTCATTTGATGAGACACAAGTCGGAATTCTTTGACATGGTCGAAAGAGTTCCAGAATGAAGTATAGATCTGAGTGACAGAAGTATTAAGACTCTGGATTAGATCACGAGTGAGAATACTTAAGTCATTGATTGTGTGATCATCTGAATGAGTGTGAAGTCGTTTCACAGCTCATTTCTCCTGAAAACCTAGAGGTTTTCTGTGAGAATGAATCAGATCTTATTAGAAATGATTAAAGATGAGTCACACGAATCTTCCATGATATTCTCTAAGAATAACGCTCTAGAAATATCTAAGTTTACGCTGAAATAGTTCCACCAATATCAGTTGAAAGACACCACGTAAATGTGGATTGGAATCGATCCAAATTCGTCTTTACTGAGTATTTGTAATTGTGCTACTTCGCTGGTTGTCCTAGGGAAACCAAGGCTTGTTACTTTTACGTCCATTCTGTTTTCTAAGAAGGGAAGTAACTTTCCAAGAAGAACAGTGGGAGTAAAAGTATAACTCGAAGAAATTCGAGAAATACAGGATGCTGCTCAACCTGTTGAGGGAGAGCAACGGATGGATTTACAGATTTCTGTAGAATCTGCACCTGTAAAGCCTGAAGTTCGCAGATCTGAATGAATCAGTTACTGATCCGAGAGTGATTTCTCATCATTAGTTGAATCTGATGATCATTGAAAGTTCGCATGATCTGATGATCATTGAAAGCGACGAATCTGCGAAATTCAAAGAAGCGAAAGTAAGCCCGGACTCCGAAAATTACACTATGTGTAAGTTAGCTTCATTGATCCATTCATGGATGGAAGCAAACATATCGGAGTTGGAATCTTCGTTCTGTTGAAGTAGTCAAGGTTTTGACTCGAACAGGAACGAAGCGGAACTGTGCGTTTACTAAAAGATAAATGGGAGCAATATTGCAATTCTCATAGTGTATGTCGATGACATACTGATTCTCGAATATAACGTCCCAATGCTGCAGTCGGTAAAGGACTGGATTGGGAGTTGGTTTTATGAATGATATGAATAAAGCCACGAAGTTCTTGGATTTTGGATCTAAAGATAGAGATCCAAAAGAGCTGGTAGGACAAAGTCAGGATTCTTAAATTGACAAAGTCCTACACGTAATCAGCAATCCAAGAAGGGTTTTATGCCAATGTCACATGGCAATTCATTAAGCGAGATATAGTGTCCTGCGATATCTGCTGAGCTTGAATGCATGGATAGGATTCCATATGCGACGGCAATTGGATCTATCATGTATGCCATGACACGTACTTGTTTTGATGTTGCTTTAAAGTTAAGCAAGACAAGTAAAGACCAGTCAAATCCAGCAAAGAATCACTGGATTGCCGTAAAGAATATTCTGAAGTATTTGAGGAATACTTAGGATAAGTTCTTGATTTACGGAGAAAGTGAGGTGCTACAAGTCGATAGAGTCTGAAAGGCAAGTTTCCAATAGACAAAGATACTTCCTGGTCACAGTCCGGCTATATCTTGTGTCTATCTGGCGGTGCAAGGCACTGTAGCTGACTCCATGACTTAAGCTGAACATTTCGCAGCTTGAGAAGCGGCGAAAGAGGTTGTTTGGAAAGTAGAGTTCATCACTGAACTAGATTTGATTCCCAGCGTAGTTAAGACTAGCTGCACATCAAAGGTCCAAACACCTTGAGGATAGGTATAACCTATTCCGCGAGATAAATGACAGAGGTGTTAAGTAGATAAGCAAGTTTCATCGAATGAGAATGTTGTTAATCTATTAACAAAGCCACTCCTTATGCCTAAGCACGAGTCGCGGACTGTAGCTGTAGGATGAGTGAAATTAAGATGTAGTCTTAATTTCAGTGGGAGTTTGTAAAGGGCTTTACTTAGTTATTTTGAATGGTTCATGAAAACATAGTATTTTATGTTTGTGAAATCTAATGATTTCTGGATTATTTTAAATGTGATATAAATAATCGTTCCAAAATGATTCATGTCATTATATATGGGCCATCGAAGTACATGAGTAGACTTGATCCTGAAACCCCATATTTAACGAAGTGACATAAATCATAGTGTCCATAGTCGAAGGTTGTTGAAATTGGAACACCGACAACCTGTTGAGACTAGATTGTGTTGAGACTTATGACCAAGTTTCGAGGGGTCATAGATGCGCGGCATCAAAGTCGACACATAGGTATATGTAGGGGAGCATATGACCGGACATGGCCCGCTAATGAGAACTCTGCAAGATATTAATATCTGTGTCATAAGAAGTTCTCATATACGACTATAGAGTATAGTCCTTAGACCTGAGTTCGCATGCATGTGGCTGCACATGGAGTAATGCGCTTTGATCATTGTCTAACGCTGTTTCGTAACTGGGAGCTATACGGACCTTGGTTGGGTGTATTATGAATTGTGTAGTTCATAGTGATGGAACAAGACGGGATTTGTCCCTGCCGTTTAACGGAGGTAATATATCTAGGCCAATCGGAGACTTGATAGCTGGTAAGAGAGTGGCCACTCCCAAACGGACTTGCCCAAGTCGTTTGCATTGTCAGTATCAAATCTGGTCCGATGAACATGGTCTGGCTATATAAGGATGACACGCATCTTGCCTTATGCCAGATCGAGATATTGAGACAAAAGGATTAGGGAATGTAGGATTCCAGTACAATCGGAAGATTGTTGGGAATGTCCTTTGTAGAATTCCAGTACAAGTGGGAGATTGTTGGGAATGTCCTGAAATCTACCGTACTATCTCTAGAAAGTATGATAAGTGTCGAGATCAGACATAAGTCATAAGTACTGGGTGATCATGATGGCTTGCTAGAGTCCGCTCTTGATCTATAAGTTTAAGACTTATTACCAGTATTGTATGATCCCTAAGGGTCACACACCATAGCCAACGGGAAAGTTAAAATGGAATTAATACGGTAAGATGCAAGGCATTTACTGTATTTGTACAGAGAGACTTGGGCCATTAGTTAATTACTTGGGCCCATATCGAGATACAGGACTTGTGTCGATCGACACAGGTATATGTGTCGGTCGACACAATAGCGAAACCGAAACATCAGTTTAGGTTTTTGACGAGTCGAGATAAATAAGAAGGGAGTCTTATTATTTCGATGTGTGTCTGCGAATCTGAAAACTGGCCGTCCTGTTTCTCTCTGTTTCCTCCAACTTTGGTCTAGCAGCCGTCCCGTGCTTGTAAGAGTGTGGATACACGAGGAGGAGCCGATTCTAATCAGCTCTAATCTGATCTCGACATTACAATCATTCCGCTGCAAAAGGTAATGTCCAGGTTTGTTTTATGATTCAGTTACAAGAACCTAGATCTGTTTAAGATTATGTGTTAGGTTGCAATCTGTTAATTGAACCTTGGAAAAACACCCATAATCCAACACAAAGTTCATCTGTTTTACAGCCCATGCTGCCTTGTGCTCAAGTTTTACTGGCAGATGACATGCTTTCCCATACAGCAAATGGAATGGAGTAGTCCCCAATGGCGTTTTAAACGCCGTCCTGTAGGCCCATAAAGCATCATCAAGCTTAGCTGCCCAATCTTTCCTTGTCTTCCCAACTGTCTTCTCCAAGATCTCCTTGATTTGTCTGTTAGAAACCTCTACCTGTCCACTAGTCTGTGGGTGATAAGGAGTAGCAACTCGGTGATGCACTCCATGCTTCTTCAGGAGCTTCTCAAAAACCTTATTAATAAAGTGAGATCCTCCATCACTAATCACTATCCGAGGTACTCCAAATCTAGGGAATATGATGGATTTAAACAGCTTAATGACTACTGAAGAGTCATTGGTTGGACTAGCTATTGCTTCTACCCACTTAGATACATAATCCACAGCAACTAATATGAATTTATTCCCATAAGATGAGGGAAAGGGACCCATAAAGTCTATGCTCAGCAATCAAAAACCTCAACCTCAAGAATGAAATTCTGAGGCATCTCATGCTTCCTGCTGATTTTCCCTCTCCTCTGGCAGGCATCACAATGAGAAATAAAGGAGTGAGCATCAGCGAACATTGTAGGCCACCAGAAACCTACCTGCAAAACCTTAGACACAGTTTTGAAAGTAGCAAAATGTCCTGCATAATCTGATCCGTGGCAGTGGAATAGGATATCTGGAACCTCCGACTCAGCAACACATCTTCTATAAAGGCCATCCGAACAATGCTTATAGAGGTAAGGTTCATCCCAATAGTACCTCCTAAGTTCTCCGAAGAACCTCTTCTTTTCATACCCTTTCAGATTATCTGGTTCAGTCTCTGCAGCCAGATAATTGGCTATGTCTGCATACCATGGTCGATCATTTGTTGCGACAGCATTAATCTCAAACTCATACTTTCCAATCCGTATCGTAAAAGTTTTTGGGTCTGTATCCGCGCTGCAACGATCGTCACAGTCGGGTGTATCGATCGTCGCTGTCCTGATAGATGCATCGATCGACGCTGACGTCGCATCGATCGACGCAACGCGATTAATCCGACAGTTTTGCAGGTTTCTGTCCAAATCTGTCTCACAGATTGTCCCAACCATATTGACGTTTTCTTCAGGCAAATAGTCATTAGTTGGCACGTCCTCCTCAACTAGCATCCTCGAAAGATGGTCAGCAACTCCATTCTCAACCCCTTTCTTATCTCTCACTTCAATATCAAATTCCTGAAGCAACAGGATCCATCTCAACAGTCTTGGCTTAGCATCCTTCTTCTGCATCAGATACTTCAGGGCTGAATGATCAGTGTGTACAATCACCTTGGAGCCAACAAGATAAGAGCGAAATTTCTCAAATGCAAAGACAACTGCCAGCAACTCCTTCTCCGTAGTGGCATAGTTTCTTTGTGCATCATCCAGTGTCCTACTGGCATAATAGATAGCATGAAGCTTTCTATCTTTCTTCTGTCCAAGAACAGCTCCTACAGCATAATCACTTGCATCACACATTACTTCGAAAGGCAAATCCCAATCCGGTGGCTGAACTATGGGAGCACTCACTAATGCCTGCTTGATCTGTTCAAATGCAGTTTGACAATCTGCAGTGAACTCAAATTTGGTGTCTTTGCACAGCAAAGCAGTTAGTGGCCTAGCAATCCTACTAAAATCCTTGATGAACCGTCTATAGAAGCCAGCATGTCCAAGAAAGCTTCTAATAGACTTAACAGAATCAGGTGCCTGCAGGTTGGTCATCACCTCGATTTTAGCGCGGTCCACCTCTATTCCTGCTTCGGACACTTTATGTCCAAGCACAATGCCATCTCTGACCATGAAATGACACTTCTCCCAGTTAAGAACTAAGTGCTTCTCTTCGCATCTTGTCAGAACCTTGCACAAATTATCTAAGCACTCATTATAGGATGATCAATATACTGATAAATCATCCATGAATACTTCCATAAAATCCTCAATAATGTCTGTGAATATGGACATCATGCATCTCTGGAAAGTGGCTGGTGCATTGCAGAGTCCAAAAGGCATCCTACGGTAGGCGAATGTACCATATGGACAAGTGAAAGTAGTCTTTCCCTGATCCTCTGGATGGATGGAAATCTGAAAGAAACCTGAGTAGCCATCTAAGAAGCAGTAGTAAGGATGATTTGCTAACCTTTCGAGCATCTGATCAATAAAAGGCAAAGGAAAATGATCTTTCCTGGTAGCAGCATTAAGCTTCCTGTAATCTATGCACATCCTGTGTCCTGTCACAGTCCTAGTAGGTATCAACTCGTTCTTCTCATTCTTCACAACTGTAACACCGCCCTTCTTTGGCACTACATGGAGAGGACTCACCCAATCACTGTCAGAGATAGGATATATAATTCCAGCGTCAAGGAGTTTCATAATCTCCTTTTTGACTACTTCCTGCAGATTAGGATTAAGTCTCCTCTGATGTTCGATTGATGTCTTGGACTCATCCTCAAGATGTATCCGGTGCATGAACAGCTCCGGTGAGATACCTGAAATATCATTAAGGGAATAGCCAAGAGCTTTGCGATGCTTGCGCAGCTTGCTTAGCAATAAGGTGAGCTCTGCGTTGTTCAGGCTAGCATTAACAATCACTGGGTATGTTGAATTAGGTCCAAGAAAGGCGTACCTTAGCCCGGATGGAAGTTGTTTCAGATATATTTTCGGAGCCTTTTCTTCTGCCCAGTCTCTGTCGTCTTGCAACGATCATTGCTTAGATGGTGTCGATCGTTGCAGTCCCGCGTCAGACACTTCTACCTGCATTGCAACCTCGACAGAATCCATCAATCTTGTATAGCACATCGCAGGCTCGTCCTGTAGGTATTCCAACTCCAAAATAGAGCTCAGTAAAGCCCTTTCTAGTGGGTCCTCAGCATGTGATTGGTGGAAGTACTCTGCAGCCAAATCACCCAATGTGTCCACATAGAAGGTTTGCCCGTCGATGGTTGGTCTCTTTACCAGTTTGTTCATGTCAAAACTCATCTTCAGATCTCCCACATTTAGAACTATTTTGCCTCCCTAACAGTCAATCATCGCACCAGCTGTTGCTAAGAAAGATCTGCCTAGAATCAATGGGTCTTTTGGCTCCTGTCCATATTGTAGAACCACAAAATCAGTTGGGATCACACACTTGCCAACCGTTATAGGCACATCCTCTATTACTCCTTCGGGAATCCTGACTGATCTGTCTGCCAAAACCAGTGATATCCTAGTTGGTATAAAATCTGTCATCCCTAGTCTTTTAGCAACTGAAAGGGGCATCAGATTTACACTGGAGCCAAGATCACATAGGGACCTTTCGAACCTCTCCTTGTAGATAGCACAATCTAATACGAAGCTGCCTGGATCTTTTAATTTCTCTGGAATTCTGCCTTGAACCACTGCACTACATACTTCATTGAGCATCATTATACTTTCTTCATCAGACCATTTTCCAGAAATTGCATCCTTAAGGCATCTCTTCATCATGGGGGAACTTTCAATGGAATCCAACAAAGGTACTTCAACCTTTACCCTTTTAATGAACTCCTTCCATTTTTCATATTGCCTATCATTCTTAGCTTTTATGGGGTTCTTGGGATAAGGTATCTTAGGCTTGTATACCCTTTCAGCCGACTGTTTTGGGTTTTCAGCACTCGAACTTTCTGCAGTCACCTTGTGTCGATCGTTGCTCTTATTGCATCGATCGACGCTAGGCGACTTTGTTTCGACCTCCGGTTCCTTGATTTCGCTTGGCAACGATCGTTGCTTAGATGCATCGATCGATTCGCGGCGAATATCGCGTATCTCATCTTCCAACTCTTCAATTTCCACGAGTTCCTCAACGCTTAACTGCTTTTTCTGGCCCGATGACAGCTCCTTACCACTTCTCAATGTCACGGCATTGCATTGGTACTTAGGATTGACATCAGTCCTTCCCGGGAGATATCCCTCTTCCCTTTGAGCATGTCCAGCAGTTCTTGCAACCTTAGCATCAAGCTCTTTCATGTGTGTGTTCAAACACTCAAACTTCCCATGCAGCTCCCTGTAGATTGTATCCATCTTCGCGTCAGCTTCTGCTGCGTACTTAGTCTGACTCTCCATTAGCTGTCTCAGCATCATCTCTACTTTACTCTCAGACTCATTGGCTTTCTTAAAACCACCTTGCTGAACTCCATTGGAGAATCTGTTTCCCTGTTGATTTCTAAATCTACTACCTTGGAAACCAGAACCTCCCATGTAATTCACCTCTTCTTCCTGAGTGTCTTCCTCAGTCTGAATTACCTCTACATCTTGGGTAGAGTGGACAGCTTTCTTACTTGTTAGGAGATTGTAGACTGTGTCCAATCTAGATCTAATCTCAGTCATGTTAGAATCCTCTATACTTCCACCGGATTTCTTCCTCTTTTCATCTATAGTCTTGCAACTGTAGCTGCTAATCAGGTTCCCAATCAACTTCTTAGCTTGTGTAGGAGTCCCGGTGTTGAAATTAGCATTACTGGAATTATCCAGCGCAGTCTGATAAGGGAGATCTATGCCTCTGAAGAAGATACCAATCAGCTGTACTTCTGTGAATCCATGGTGTGGACAGTCACGCTGATACTGCTTAAATCTCATCCAGGCAGTCTTCAAGGGCTCCACAGCTCCTTGGGAAAAAGTGAGTATGTCCTGTCTGGACTGATCTGAGCGCGCATCATCATAAAAGTGACGCAGGAACTCACTCTTTAAGGCTGCCCAAGTAGTATACTGACCAGGTGCCAGTTGTCTTAGCCATGCACTAGCGTCTCCAGCAAGACTGTGCGGAAATAGCTTAAGGAACAGATAGTCCGGGCATACTCCTTCATACTTCATGCCAGTGACTATGTCCTCAAACTTGTCAATGTGATCCATAGGCTGCTCTGCTTGAAGACCATGAAAAGCAATCTGCCTCATCAGCTGGTAGTAGATGGTCTTTACCTCAAAATCATTCCTCTCAAAAGCAGGAAGCACTAGAGCTGCTCGGTTTGCATGAAACTCACCAGGTTTGTTGTAGTCAGCTAGTGTCCTCTCATGAACCACCATCTCTCTACCTTGGGCCTGTTCCTGACCCTGGTTTTGGTTCTGCTCCTGTTGCAGTTGCTCAGGAATGACATTTCCTTCAGCATCAACCCTCTGCCAGTCGGCATTGTAGCGGTTGTTATCTCGGTCCCTCAGGACACCTTCAACATCGCGTTCCAGAATCAAACGCTCTCGCATCATTCTTTCTCTTCTTTCTCTTCTGTTAGCTCTCTCTAAACGTCCAAGCTCCTCAAGATCGAGATTAACCAAGCTCGAGTTCGGATTACTTCTAGTTTTCTGCGTTGGCATAAACTGTCTGTAATCATCCAGCAACGATCGATGCTATCAGTGCAACGATCGGTTCAATCTCAAATCGCCTAGTGTCGAACGATGCAAGGGTGCAACGATCGACGCAGTGCGATATTAGTACCTGCGACAGAGAGAAAAACCGAGAAAGTCAGTAACTAAAAAAAACAAAAATAAAAACGAAAAGAAAACGAAAAATCCTAGTAAAACCCTAGGCTCGAAGCTATCGAAGACTCAAAGAGTCCCCGGCAACGGCGCCAAAAACTTGATAGGTCAAGAATTAATCCCTATACTAAACTGCAAGTGCACAGCAATATCAATGTAGTATATAGGGTATCGAAATCCACAGAGACTCCGGTGTTCAATAGCTCAAGAACAAGAATTTAACTAGAAAGAAAACAATGTAATTGAATCAAAAGGAATGCAAGAAAGTAAATCAGTAGCAGAGATTGTTGGTTGTGAAAGCAAGTTATTAAGAGCGCTAGGTCTAGAGCGTTCTCAGGAAATCAGACAAGCAGACAGTTCATTCAGCAAGGATCTAATTAAGCACAGTTCTAGAACTCAAAACACAGATATAGAATTAACCAAATTCCTTTGCGATAATTCTCTAAGTCTAAGTGCAGCAAACCAAACTTTTGTTTGCGAGAACTAACAGATTAAACTAGCATTAATTCCAGGTTTGATATGTTCACAATTATCCTAAACCAAACTTCCGTTTTCGAATAGTTTAATTGCCCAATTTAATTAGTTCAGATTCATAAACCCCACTTCCGTGACGTATTTAGCAACCTAAGATCTAGATTCTAATTGATCAGGTTAGAACTAGCTTTAAGCACAATTAAATTGAAGAACATATATAGTTTGAATCCTTAACTGAAATTGAACAAGTATAGCAAGTCATGAAATCCTATGTGAGAAACCCTAAACCTAACAAGGAATCTACTCAGACATAGATAATGAAAACATAATCATATGATGAATAAATTGCATAAAAGAATAAGAGTAAAAGGGGTTCGAAATCTTCTCCAAATACAGATGATGTAACAGGTTCATATCAGCCCCAAAAGCTCTAAAAATCCTCTGCTCTTAATTATGAAAGCGTAATGTAAAGCGTATCTAATTAAAACACTAAAAACTCTATTATATAGGTCTAATCTCGGCCAGGGGCTTCTTTGTAAATATCAGGAACTTCTGGATCAAAGTGCAAATTCTTGACTCTTCATAAACCGCCGAGTTTTGGCCCATCTCGCTGGTGCATCGATCGATGCTAGGCATGCAACGATCGACACCTTTCTCTGTTTCGGACAGTGAACTCTATCTCTCGGCCAAACACTCCAAAAATTTCCAAAATGCTCCATTATCTCCAATTCAGCTCCAAACCTGATTATACCTGTAAAAGACTCTAAAAGAACACAAAAGACACTAAAACACACTTATATCATGGCCTAAAACTAGTAAAAACCATGATATATCACCTTTATCTAGATAACCAATCCATTCCAAGGATTACGTCAAACCGTCGAAGAGGTGGTACAATGAGATCCACGTGGAAAAATCTTCCCTGGAACTAAAGGGGTACATCTATCAACTCACCCGAGGCTGCTATGGTGTGGTCTCCTGGTGTTAACACTGAAACCCTCACATTTCTTACCCCATAACCACTTACAAACCTCGCCACCACCTCGGGAGTCACAAAACTATGTGTTGCTCCCGAGTCAAACAAAACATGTGTGGAATACCACCAACACGTAATGTTCCTACTACAACATATAATTATATAGAGTACAACTCAATCTCACACACAAACACAAGAGCAAACATCAAAATATTAGAGAAAGATTAGCATCCAGACATACATGTAATGGGGATCTTTCCGGAGCGTGAAGGTCTAAGGATAGAGTCAAATTATATCCCTATTCTACTTCAAGTGCACAGTGATGCGAATGTAGTATTCAGGGTATCGTATCCACAAGGACTCAAGTTTCACACGACATATTATATATTCTTCAGTTAAGCTAAGCCAACCAAGAGAAAGCAGTAAACAAATGCAAGTAAATTAAAGTGAGTTTCGATGGGAGAAAGGCGTCAGACATATGAAATTCTCGGGAATTATATAATGCTAGACACTTAACTAACCGGATTCAGATTAAGCTCGAGTTCAAGAACTAGAAACACAATGCTAAACAATCCAACTCTCGCTGAGATTATTTCTATATCTAGCAACCTAGCGATCCAAATCTCTTTGTGATCCTAGAGTTCTAAACAAGCATTAAGAACAGGTTGTTCGGTTCACAATTCTCCTAAACCAAATCTATTTGTATCTTGTCAAATTGCTCACACTAAGTTTATTCAGATTATAACTCACACTCTCGTGCTAAGTTAATTATTTCAGATCTAAATCCTAGCTGATCAGTCCAGAATTCAGTATTAAGCACAACTTAGGTGATGAACGAATAGGTTTAGAATCCAATCAATCAGTTATCTAAACATGCATAAAACCCTATGAGAATTCCTAAATCTAACTAGGTTACTACTCAGACATATTATCAGATAAATAATACATCATTGAATAGAAAACCAAAGACTGAATAGATAGATAAAAAGGGGTTCGCAATCCTTCTCTCAAAGGTTACAAGTAGCAAGAACAGCCCCTTGGCACCAAATCTCTCAATCTCCAAGCAAGAACAAAAGTAAGAACAAGATAAATGATAATGAGTCTGAAAACCTAATTAAAACTCATAAACACGTTTTGGGGCTAGATTAGAATTATGGAAACTTCTGGGCAACTTTGCAATTCTTCAAAAGATGTCTTCAACTCGGCGTATAATGTTCTGTCGCCCTCGATGTTGACCGACACTAAGTTGATGTCGGTCGACATCCTACCGTGGTCGAGACTCCAACTTCAGCTCATTGCACAGATTGCCAGAAACGTCCTATAATCCCACTCTTTGCTCCAAACGCAAGCCTACCTGTAGAAGACTCAATAGACTCGAAAAACTAGGTTAAAGACTCAATATACACAACTATATCATGGTTGAAAACCTAGAAAAACCATGATACACTTGACATTTGGCTACCCAATCCGCCACTGATCTCTTCAGGCCTGGCCAATGATAATACCACCAAATATCTCTGTACATCTTGGTGCTTCCGGGTGAACACTCAATAATGACTGATGTGCTGTCTATAAGATCTCTTTATGTATCTCTCCACTTTCTGGTACTGTGATTCATCCCTTTAGCAGTAGCGTTCCATCCTCAGCTAGGTGGAACTCGCTCACACTCGTTTCTTCAGGATTTTCCAAATTTTCAATGATCTTCCGCGTCTTCTCGTCTCTTTGTTCTTCCCCGATCTGTTGTATCAGCCCTGCTTGGTTTACTGCATGAAGTCCCCTTCGCTCACTTGTTTCTCCTTCTAAGACCGATAGACTTACCTTCTTCAGTTCCTGGTCCAAGGCTTCCAGTTCCTTCTCCATGTTCATGTTTGTCTTTCGTCGGCTTAGAGCATCTGTACAAAATTGGCCTTTCTTGGGTGGTACTGAATCTTGACGTTGTAGTCCGTGATGAAGTTCATCCATCTCCTCTGTCGTAAGTTTAGATCAGCCTAAGTGAAGAGGTATTTCAAGATTTTGTGATCAGTGAACACATGTATATTTTCTCCGTACAAGTATGATCTCCATATATTAAGAGCGAAGACCTCGACTGCCATTTCCAAATCATGAGTGGGGTAATTTTCCTCATGCTTTCTCAATTGTCGTGAAGGATAGGCAATTATTCTCCCCTCCTGCATGAGAACGCATCCTAGCCATACTCGTGATGTATGCATCCATGTATACCTCATAAGGCTTACCGGGCTCAGGTAGCGTTAACATCGGGGCGGTAGTTAATGCTTCCTTGAGTTTCCTGAATGCATTCTCCGTCTTTTCCTCCCACACAAACAGAACTTCCTTTCCCGTGAGTTTGGTCAAAGGCTTGGCGATTGTCGAGAAGCCTTTGACAAACTTTCGGTAATACCCGGCTAGCCCAAGAAAACTCATTTACCTCCGTTGATGTGGTTGGTTGTGTCCATTCCTGTATGACCGCAATCTTCTCTTGATCGGCGGACACTCCTTGTCCTGATACCCGATGTCCTAGGAAACCTATTTCCCGTTTCCAGAACCGGCACTTGCTAAATTTAGCGTACAACCTCTTCTCTCTTAGCCTCTCCTACACTTTCGCCAAATGTTCCACGTGCTCCTCTTTGGTTTTTGAATAGATCATAATGTCGTCAATGAAAACAATCATGAAACTATCCAAGTAATCGTGAAACACCTCGTTCATCAACCGCATGAATACTGCTGGAGCGTTGGTGAGTCCGAATGGCATAACAACAAACTCGTATTGACCATACCGAGTGTTGAATGTTGTCTTTACCACATCCTTTTCTGCGGTCGGAATTTGGTGATATCCCGACGCCAAATCTATGTTGGAAAACCAAATAGCTCCCCGCAACTGATCCAGCAACTCATCGATCCTAGGAAGGGGGTACTTATCCTTGATCGTGAAGTTGTTGATCACGCGGTAATCAATGCATAGCCTCATACTGCCATCTTTCTTTTTGACGAACAACATTGGGGCTCCCCATGGTAAAGAACTCGGACGAATAAAACCTTTACCCATCGTATCTTCCAATTGTGTCTTTAATTCTGCAAACTCGGCCGGGGCCATCCAGTACGGCGCCTTGGCGATGGAGCCCGTCCCCGGTTCCAAGTTAATGGTGAACGGGTTGCTCCTAAGTGGAGGCAGTTCCGTCAATGGTCTAAAGACATCACTGAACTCCTTAACCACAAGGATTTCCTCAACCTCTAACTCTTTTCCGCCATCCTCCGTTTGAACACTAATGGCCACCAAGTATGCTTCCCCACTCTCCAATTCCTTCACACTCCGCAAAGCTGAAATCAATGCCTATGACGTGCTCGGTTTGATTCCATGAAACATAACCGCTGATGGTTGGTCTGTTGGGAATGTCCTGAAATCTACTGTACTATCTCTAGAAAGTATGATAAGTGTCGAGATCAGACATAAGTCATAAATACTGGGTGATCATGATGACTTGCTAGAGCCCGCTCTTGATCTATAAGTTTAGGACTTATTACCAGTATTGTATGATCCCAAAGGGTCACACACCATAGCTAACGGGAAAGTTAAAAGGAATTAATACAGTAAGATGCAAGACATTTACTGTATTTGTACAGAGAATTGGGCCAGACAAAATACAGTCTTTTGTCTGATTTGGGTCTTGGGCCCAAAAGCCTAATAGGCCATTAGTTTAATTACTTGGGCCCATATAAGGGAAGAGAGGGCGCCAGTTAGCCTCAGCTTCTGCGATTTTAGGTCTGGCCGTCCTCCTCTCTCTCTGTGGTTCCAGCTTGGTCTAGCAGCCTGATCCAGTAGCTTGTAAGCGTGTGGATACCTAGGAGGAGCCGGTAATCATCAGCTCTCAGTGATCTCTTCATTACCACCAATCCGCTGCACCTAATCATAAGGTAATGATCTTGATCTGTCTATGATTCAACTGCAAATCACCTAGATCCTAGTTGATTATGTGATAGGTTGTAATCTGATAATTAAACCTATGAACAAACATAATCCTACAGTGGTATCAGAGCCTAGGTCGTTAGGTTTTTGCTGTTTGGATCATATTTAGGTTGTTTTAAATGTTTAGAATCGAATTTGTGTTAAGAAATTTGATTAGAAAACTTGAAAACCTAATATGCAAATCGCATAAACCGATTGAAACCCATCGGTATGCGAAGCGGATGCGAGTATCGATCGCCGAGGGAGCGTGATATCGATCGATATCAATCGGATCGATTGCTTCTCGCTGTTCCGATGACCCGATCGCAACGAGCTGATGCACGCGAGTATCGATCGACGAGGAAGCGTGATATTGATCGATATCGATCGGATCGATTGCTTCTCGCTGTCCCGATGACCCGATCGCAACGAGCTGATGCGCCTGTCCCGATCGTATCGCGCGAGGTCCCGAAAGCGAGCTTGGCTCGTCTTCTCGATCCGGCGATGCGTGATCCGGTTGGCGAGACATACGTTCCGCGAGTAGCCATTCGGTTAAGCCGAGCCTCGCGGTTCGTCCCACCTAACCCGAGATGCGAACCAATCGTGCCATTGGGCCATTGCGGTTCGTCGTTGGTTTTGCCTTATCCCGCAAGTTAGGTCAAAATCAGCTAAAATTGATTGGTTAGACCAATCTATTTCTTCCTGATTTTGGACTTAACCGAGCTGATCCAATTTAATTGGTGGTTCAAGCGGTTAACCAAATCGCGGTTTGCTGGAAATTATTTAATACAATTGGTATTATTTAATTTCTGGTTAAACCGGATTTAAATTCAAAATTGAATTTTAACCTAAACCGAAGGCTGGTCTAAGTTTGATTTGGTTGGACCAAATAATTTAGAGCTGGTCTGGTTTAGTAAATAACCAGTTGGATTAAGTAATTAATTTGGTCTTGGACCAGAATTAATGAACCGACTCGGTTATGTCAAATTATTGGTCCAATTGGAATTCTGTGGTCTTGGGCCAAGAATTGGGCCTATAATTTGTGACCCAACCAAAAATTAAATAAAATATTTAATTATTTCCAAAATCAGAATTAAAAAGTTTCTAAGTTTAGAAATTTCTAGATTAAGAATGTTTTGGAAAATAGGAAATTTCTAGATATAGAAGGTTTCCAGATTTAGAAAGTTTCTAAAATAAGCATGTTTCCAGATTTAGAAAGTTTCTAAAATAAGCATGTTTCCCGATTTAGAAAGTTTCTAAAATAAGTAGGTTTTCCAAAATAGTAATCTTCTATTTTTGGAAGGAAAACCTAAAATCTTCAAAACAAATATCAAGCTTGGATGTCTTGCCCAATCTTGTCAGCTACTTAACGCTTATTCAATTACAGATATGGCTTAAAGTGTGAGGTGTCTGTTTTTTCGTAAGTAAAGTAGTACATAGTCATTACTGTCATTGGGAGTCCCAGACTTTAATGATTATTTGGCTGTAAGAGATTGGTTTCCTTGACTGGGCCATCGGGAGTCCCGGGCCTTGAGACATCTGGTGAATTTGGGCCTCGGGTCCAATTCACAACCGAGAGTTATATGAGTTGTAACTAGCTGTGTGTATGCTTACCTAGTTAGCTAATTCTGGGTGACGGCCAGTGGCCCACTTTGGTTTAGTTTAACATGGATCTCGGAATCATTGTATTCTTATGAGGATAAACTAAGAAATTTTGAATACAATGCGAGTTTTCTTATAAGTTGTTAAAATTACTCTTTTATGAACTAAATAACTAAAAATCTATTTATCTCTAAATTTCAGTTATGACTAGCACAAACAATCAAAACACTTTCTCGATCCGGTCTGTCCTTGAGATGGACAAACTGAACGGATCAAATTTCTTGACTTGGTCGCGGAACCTGAGGCTAGTCCTCAGGCAGGAGAGAAAGGACTATGTCCTTGAGAGAGCTCTCCCCGAGAGGATCGGGTCCAATGCCTCTCATGCAGTATATAATGCTTGGAATAAGCATTATAATGATGCGGTAGATGTGCATGGTCTGATGTTGGCTACCATGGACTCAGATTTGCTAAAGCAATATGAGAACATGGAGTCGCCAATAGAGATGATCAGCAGCCTGAAATTGAAATTTCAGGAGCAGGTAAGAGTGGAGAGATACCAGTTGGTTAAGTCTCTCACTAGCTGCAAGCTACCAAATGATCATCCAGTGAGTCCTCATGTCAGTAAAATGATGGGTTACATTGATAACCTGAGGAAACTGGATTATCCAGTTAGCCAAGAATTGGCAACTGAGATCATTCTGCAGTCACTGCCGTCAAGCTATGATAAGTTCAAAAGGAACTATATCAAGAAAGGCTTAACGAAGACACTGACTGAACTGCATGATATGCTCAAGACAGTTGAGCCAAACGTGAAGAGTACCCTGTATAATCTCATAATGGAGAAGGGTAGGTTTACTAAACCTAGTGCTGACAAGGGTGAAGACAAAGTTGTCCAGATTTTGAATCATGGCAAGCCTGTGTCTTCTGAGCCCGAGTCAGATACATCTTACGTTGGTAAGTGCTGCTACTGTAAAGAGACTGGGAATTGGAAGAGATATTGCATTAAATTCATGGAAGATTATGAGGAGTTGAAGGTGATGTATGAGACTACTTCCTCAGGTATTCATGTTATTACTTCAAGTTCTACCTTATAGGTATTGGATACTGGTTGTGGCACTGATATTTGTTATAATATGCAGAGCCTAAGCAATAGTAGAACGTTGAAGGAAGGACAAGTGGAACTGCGTGTCTGGAAGGAGCTATGGATGCTGCCTCAGCCGTAGGGTTTTCACTTGTAGATGCCTTTGAGGCTTGGTTTTGTATTAAGTAATTGCTACAATGTACCTGCTTTAAGCATAGTTGTCTTTCATTTTCTTGTAAGAATTTGAATGTTTTTCATTTTGATAAAAGACAAGTTTTGTTCTTTTGATCTTAATGAAATATTAATTGTAGCACCCGATTCAAGGAATGGGTTTTATATCTTAAACCAAAGAGTGCCTAAATGTAACATAAATACCGAATTGGTTTAAATCTGATGAATTAAACCTGATTTTTCTTGGCGTAAATGTTTTGGTCACATAGAGTGAGTCGGATTCAGAAATCCCATAGTTATGGACTTTTGGGCTCATTTGATCGGATATCTTATGAGACTTGAATTCTGCTTACTGGACCAAAAGACAAAGGGCCAATCTTAGCCGAGCTAGAGAAAGGCCCAAAGGCTTATTGGACCTTAAACATACTCAGGTATGTGGCCCGATGAGCAGTAATGCCAGAGAAAATTTCCTGTACTTCATTATCTTTACTGATTACTTCAGTGAGTATGACTGTGTTCATTTGATGAGACACTAGTCGGAATTCTTTGAAATGGTCGAAAGAGTTCCAGAAGGAGGTATAGAATCTGAGTGACAGAAGTATTGAGACTCTGGATTAGATCACGAGTGAGAATACTTAAGTCATTGATGGTGTGATCATCTGAATGAGTGTGAAGTCGTTTCACAGCTCATTTCTCCTGAAAACCTGGAGGTGTTTCTGTGAGAAAGAATCAGATCTTATTAGAAATGATTAAAGATGAGTCACACGAATCTTCCATGATATTCTTTAAGAATAACGCTCTAGAAATATCTAAGTTTACGCTGAAATAGTTCCACCAATATCAGTTGAAAGACACCACATAAATGTGGACTGGAAATGATCCAAATTCGTCTTTACTGAGTATTTGTAGTTGTGCTACTTCGCTGGTTGTCCTAGGGAAACCAAGGCTTGTTACTTTTACATCCATTCCGAAAACGAAGTTAGGTTGTTCGGAATTCTGTTTTCTAAAAGGAAAGTTTCTTTCCAAGAAGAATAGTGGGAGTAAAAGTATAACTCGAAGAAATTCGAGAAATACAGGAGGCTGCTCAACCAGTTGAGGGAGAGCAGCGGATGGATTTACAGATTTCTGTAGAATCTACACCTGTAGAGCCTGAAGTTCGCAGATATGAATGAATCCGTCACTAATCCGAGAGTGATTTCTCGTGATTAATTGCCATGATCTGATGATCATTGAAAGTGACGAACCTGCGAAATTCACAGAAGCGAAAGTGAGCCCGGACTCCGAAAATTATACTGTATGTAAGTTAGCTTCATCGATCCATTCATGGATAGAAGCAAGCATATCGGAGTTGGAATCTTCGTTATGTTGAAGTAGTCAAGGTTTTGACTTGAACAGGAACGAAGTGGAACTGTGCGTTTACTAATAGATAAGTGGGAGCGATGTTGCATTTCTCATAGTGTATGTCGATGACATACTGATTCTCGGAAATAACGTTCCAATGCTGCAGTCGGTAAAGGACTGGCTTGGGAGTTGTTTTTATGATTGACATGGGTAAAGCCACATATGTTCTTGGATTTTGGATCTAAAGATAAAGATCCAAAAGAGCTGATAGGACAAAGTCAGGATTCTTATATTGACAAAGTCCTACACGTTATCAGCATTCCAAGAAGGGTTTTATGCCAATGTCACATGGCATTACGTTAAGCAAGAAACAGTGTCCTACGATATCTGCTGAGCTTGAATGCATGGATGAGATTCCATATGCGTCGGCAATTGGATCTATCATGTATGCCATGACACGTACTTGTTTTGATGTTGCTTTAATATTAAGCAAGACAAATAAAGACCAGTCAAATCCAGCAAAGAATCACTGGATAGACGTAATGAATATCCTCAAGTATTTGGAAAATACTTAGGATAAGTTCTTGATTTACGGAGAAAGTGAGGTGCTACAAGTCGGTAGAGTCTGAAAGGCAAGTTTCCAACAGACAAAGATGATTTCCGGTCACAGTCCGGTTATATCTTGTGTTTGTCTGGCGGTGCAAGGCACTGTTGCTGACTCCATGACTTAAGCTGAACATTTCGCAGCTTGGGTAGCGGCGAAAGAGGTTGTTTGGAAAGAAGAGTTCATCACTGAACTTGATGTGATTCCTAGCACAGATGAGGCTAGCTGCACATCAGAGGTCCAAACACCTTGAGGGTAGGTATAACCTATTCCGTGAGATAAATGATAGAGGTGTTAAGTAGATCAGCAAGTTTCAACGAATGAGAACGTTGCTAATCTATTAACAAAGCCACTCCTTAGGCCTAAGCACGAGTCGCGGACTGTAGCTGTAGGATAAGTGAAATTAAGATGTAGTCTTAATTTCAGTGGGAGTTAGTAAAGGGCTTTATTTAGTTGTTTTGAAAGGTTCATGTAAACATAATATTTTATGTTTATGAAATTTATGATTTCTGGATTATTTTAACTGTGATTTAAATAATCGTTCCAAAATGATTCATGTCATTATATATAGGCCATCGAAGTACATGAGAAAGACTTGATCATGAAACCCTATATTTAACAAAATGACATAAATCAGAGTGTCCATAGTCGAAGGTTGTTGAAATTGGAACACCAACAACCACTTGAGACTAGAGTGTGTTGAGACTTATGACCAAGTTTCATGGGTCATAGATGCGCGGCATCAAAGTCGACACATAGGTATATGTAGGGGAGCATATGACCGGACATGACCCGCTGATGAGAACTCTACAAGATATTAATATATGTGTCATAAGAGGTTCTCATCTACGACTATAGAGTATAGTCCTTAGACCTGAGTTCGCATGCATGTGGCTGCACATGGATTGATGCACTTTGATCACTGTCTAACGCTGTTTCGTTACTGGGAGCAATAAGGACCTTGGTTGGGTGTATTATAAAGTGAGTAGTTCATAGTGATGGAACAAGATGGGATTTGTCCCTCCTGTTAATGGAGGTAATATCTCTAGGCCAATCGGAGACTTGATAGCTGGTAAGAGTGTGGCCACACCCAAACGGACTTGCCCAAGTCGTTTGCATTGTCAGTATCAAATCTAGTCCGATGAACATGATCTTGGCTATATAAGGATGACACACATCTTGCCTTATGCCAGATCGAGTTATTGAGACAAAAGGATTAGGGAATGTAGAATTCCAGTACAAGTGGGAGATTGTTGGGAATGTCCTGAAATCTACTGTACTATCTCTAGAAAGTATGATAAGTGTCGAGATCAGACATAAGTCATAAATACTGGGTGATCATGATGACTTGCTAGAGCCCGCTCTTGATCTATAAGTTTAGGACTTATTACCAGTATTGTATGATCCCAAAGGGTCACACACCATAGCTAACGGGAAAGTTAAAAGGAATTAATACAATAAGATGCAAGACATTTACTGTATTTGTACAGAGAATTGGGCCAGACAAAATACAGTCTTTTGTCTGATTTGGGTCTTGGGCCCAAAAGCCTAATAGGCCATTAGTTTAATTACTTGGGCCCATATAAGGGAAGAGAGGGCGCCAGTTAGCCTCAGCTTCTGCGATTTTAGGTCTGGCCGTCCTCCTCTCTCTCTGTGGTTCCAGCTTGGTCTAGCAGCCTGATCCAGTAGCTTGTAAGCGTGTGGATACCTAGGAGGAGCCGGTAATCATCAGCTCTCAGTGATCTCTTCATTACCACCAATCTGCTGCACCTAATCATAAGGTAATGATCTTGATCTGTCTATGATTCAACTGCAAATCACCTAGATCCTAGTTGATTATGTGATAGGTTGTAATCTGATAATTAAACCTATGAACAAACATAATCCTACATGGTCTTCCTCGAGTACGATCCTACCACGACCACAATCTAGATGAATCCTATATCTAGATAACCAATCCATTCCAAGGATGACGTCAAACCATCGAAGAGGTGGTACAATGAGATCCACGTGGAAAAATCTTCCTTGGAACTAAAGGGGTACATCTATCAACTCACGCGAGGCTGCTTTGGTCTGGTCTCCTGGGGTTAACACTGAAACCCTCACATTTCTTACCCCATAACCACTTACAAACCTCGCCACCACCTCGGGAGTCACAAAACTATGTGTTGCTCCCGAGTCAAACAAAACATGTGTGGAATACCACCAACACGTAATGTTCCTACTACAACATATAATTATATAGAATACAACTCAATCACACACACAAACACAAGAGCAAGCATCAAAATATTAGAGAAAGATTAGCACCCAGACATACCTGTAATGGGGCTCTTTCCGGAGCCTGAAGGTCTAATGATAGAGTCAAATTATATCCCTATTCTACTTCAAGTGCACAGTGATGCGAATGTAGTATTCAGGGTATCGTATCCACAAGGACTCAAGTTTCACACGACAGATTATATATTCATCAGGTAAGCTAAGCCAACCAAGAGAAAGCAGTAAACAAATGCAAGTAAATTAAAGTGAGTTTTGATGGGAGAAAGGCGTCAGACTTAGGAAATTCTCGGGAATTATACAATGCTAGACACTTAACTAACCGGATTCAGATTAAGCTCGAGTTCAAGAACTAGAAATACAATGCTAAACAATCCAACTCTCGCTAAGATTATTTCTATATCTAGCGACCTAGCGATCCAAATCTTTTTGTGATCCTAGAGTTCTAAACAAGCATTAAGAACAGGTTCTTCGGTTCACAATTCTCCTAAACCAAATCTCTTTGTATCTAGTCAAATTGCTCACACTAATTTTATTCAGATTATAACTCACACTCTTGTGCTAAGTTAATTATTTCAGATCTAAATCCTAGGTGATCAGTCCAGAATTCAGTATTAAGCACACAACTTAGGTGATGAACGAATAGGTTTAGAATCCAATCAATCAGTTATCTAAACATGCATAAAACCCTATGAGAATTCCTAAATCTAACTAGGTTACTACTCAAACATATTATCAGATAAACAATACATCATTGAATAGAAAACCAAAGACTGAATAGATAGATAAAAAGGGGTTCGAAATCCTTCTCTCAAAGGTTACAAGTAGCAAGAACAGCCCTTGGCACCAAATCTCTCAATCTCCAAGCAAGAACAAAAGTAAGAACAAGATAAATGATAATGAGTCTGAAAACCGAATTAAAACTCCTAAACACGTTTTGGGGCTAGATTAGAATTAGAGAAACTTCTGGGAAACTTTGCAATTATTCAAAAGATGTCTCCAACTCGGCGTATAATGTTATGTCGCCCTCGATGTCGACCGACACTAAGTTGATGTTGGTCAACATCCTACCGTGGTCGAGACTCCAACTTCAGCTCGTTGCACAGATTGCCGGAAACGTCATATAATCCCACTCTTTGCTTCAAACGCAAGCCTACCTGTAGAAGACTCAATTGACTTGAAAAACCAGGTTAAAGACTCATTATACACAACTATATCATGGTTGAAAACCAAGAAAAACCATGATATATCAACTCCCCCACACTTAGCTCTTGCTTTCCCTCAAGCAAGTAAAAGAACTAAAGCATAAGAAAGAGGTTTGAAAACACAGAAACTCATTTCGTCTTAGGAACCTTCACATTCACATTCACTTAGTAAGCCACTGAAAACTTTCCTACAGATATCAAGACCACAATATACTTCCCCCACACTTAGAAATTGTCCCAAGTAAACTCCACAATCAGATTAGGATATTCAAGTTCACCACACTAACCTCTGTATACAATTAAGCGCGGTCTCACAGAGGGATTATCGATCAGAGGATACATGGACTCAACTCAGTCAGTACTTGACCACCAAACTGTCGGTTTCTGGTTCCTTTCTTTTCCCTTCTCCCTTAGCACTGATTTTTCCCCACTTGGTATCATTTTATTTTTTCTATCAGTGCTCTTTCATTTTTATTCGATGTGTAACTTTGGACATGTTTCCATGGATGCACACGAGGTAATAGGGGTCTCTACCACTCCCGTGACCACTTCGAAGCTACTAGCTTATCCTTAGTTTTAATCTCTTTTTTCTTTTACTTTCAAAGGAGGGGAAAATCAGGAACCATACTTAGACAGGATCATAGGCTGTGTCAACACATCAGAGGAATTCGATCCAGAGATATCAAGCCTCTAAGTGAGAAAATAAGTCAGGATTAGAGGTGAAGTTAGTGATGGATCCTCTGAATACCTGGTTAGATATGGGTGTCCTTGGTAGGTTGATCCATTTGGGGTTTTCTAATAGTCATAGAGCTACTGCAAGTCTGTCCAATGGTCACTTAGTTCCTGTTCCAGCGAAAAATATCCTCGAAAAATCATAGTTTCATACACATTTTGACTCAATAAAACCATTTTGAAAACAAATGAAAACAAGGGACTGACTCTAAGAAAACAAAACACAATGTCAGTAACCACCTCCCCCACACTTAGACTGCACTGTCCCCAGTGCAATCGCAGCTTGGGTTCGGAAGAACATATAAGTAACCGAGAACTTAGAGAACAGAAACCGTACATGTGGTCGTAGTCGATGTCGACCGACACACAGCCAGTGTCGGGCGACATTAGGCTCTAATCGACATTGATTTGATCCTAATCGAGCATGATCGACTTCCATCCGTGTTCTCGAGTTCAGCGTCGACCGACACTGTGGAATGTCGACCCTGATGTCTGCAAACCTGTTCTTTACGGCTCTGACACACAAAAACCAGAAAAATCAAAAGACACAAGGACAAACACCGAAGAGAAACGAAAACTAACCTACAGTGGGTTGCCTCCCACTCAGCGCTCGTTTAACGTCAATAGCTTGACTGTATCGCGATCAGGCATTGGGTGGATTATCCAGATGGACAATGTTGCCTTCTGGAATTTCAGCTTTCGCCCAGTAATATTTCACCCTTTGCCCATTGACTGTGAACTCCTCGCCTTTGGAATTCATCAAGATAACAACTCCGTGTGGTCTAGCTTCCTTGACGGTGAATGGTCCTGACCAACGAGAACACAACTTGCCAGGAAACAGTGTTAAGCGAGAGTTATAGAGGAGTACCTGATCATTGGGTTCAAAGTTGCGTGAGATGATCTTCTTATCATGATATGCCTTTGTACGCTCCTTGTACAACTTTGAGTTCTCATAGGCATGGTGGCGAATCTCATATAACTCATTAAGTTGTATCAAACGTCTCTCAACTGCAGGTTTGAGGTCATATTTCATCTGTTTGACAGCCCATCTAGCCCTGTGTTCGAGCTCAACTGGAAGGTGACAGGCTTTCCCATAAAGTAGATGGAAAGGTATAGTTCCAACTGGCGTCTTAAACGCAGTCCTGTAGGCCCACAACGCGTCATCTAGCTTAGCTGACCAATCCTTCCTTTTTTTTCCCACTGTCTTCTCCAGAATCTCCTTGATTTGTCTGTTAGAGACCTCCATCTGTCCACTAGTCTGAGGGTGATATGGAGTAGCCACACGATGATTAACACCATGCTTCTTAAGAAACTTCTCAAAGACCTTGTTGATGAAGTGAGAACCACCATCACTTATCACAATCCTAGGCACTTCAAATCTGGGGAAGTTGATAGTCTTAAACAGCTTAAGAACTACCGAAGAGTCATTGGTCGGACTTGCAATCGCTTCAATCCACTTGGATACATAGTCCACAGCAACCAATATATACATGTTCCCATAGGAAGATGGAAACGGACCCATGAAATTGATGCCCCAGTAGTCAAAATCTTCAACCTCGAGGATGAAGTTTTGTGGCATCTCATGTCTTTTGATGATCTTCCCCCTCCTCTGACACACATCACACTGCAAGACAAACAACTGGGCATCCTTGAACATCGTAGGCCACCAGAAGCCTGATTGAAGAACCTTAGACACTGTCTTGAATGTAGCAAAGTGTCCAACATACTCAGAACCATGGAAGTGGTACAACACATTATC
Organism: Orychophragmus violaceus; assembly: GCA_030180135.1. NCBI lineage: Eukaryota > Viridiplantae > Streptophyta > Magnoliopsida > Brassicales > Brassicaceae > Orychophragmus > Orychophragmus violaceus. The sequence continues at coordinate 46,269,805 of CM058232.1, forward strand.
AACTTAAGACTTTGGGATGCAACGTCTGTAGATACCATCAGAGCAGTGCTTGTACAAGTAGGGTTCATCCCAATAATAGCGCCTGACTTCCCTAAGGAACTTCTTTTTAGCATAACCTTTAAATACTTCAGGCTCATCCTCCGCAACAAGGTAGTTGGCTATATCGGCGTACCAAGGTCTAGTAGAGAAAGAACCTTGGGCGATTGAAGCTATGAACATGTCGGCTTCATCATCCAGATTAGCTGCCTGCATCTGCAACGGGTGTCGACCGACCCCAGTGTTGATGTCGACCGACATCGTCCCTAATCGGCCAAGCGGTGTCGTGTTTGATCGATTATCGTCCGTTTTTCCGAGTCGAGTATCGACCGACATGAATTGAGTGTCGACCGACACTTGCCCTGCAACCCGTGTAGAAAGCAGTGAACTCGCATAAACTGCTTGAAATCCTGTCTCAACCTTGTAGATGTTCTCCTCTGGTAGAAAATCATCTATAGGAACATCATCATCGATCCTAATCCGTGATAAGTGATCAGCAACACCATTCTCTACTCCTTTCTTGTCTCTCACCTCTATGTCAAATTCCTGGAGCAACAAAATCCATCTCAGCAGCCTTGGCTTAGCATCTTTCTTCTGCATCAGATACTTAAGCGCATAATGGTCAGTATGCACAACTACCTTGGACCAAATCAGATAGGGGTGGAACTTCTCGAATGCAAACACAACTGCCAACAATTCCTTCTCAGTGGTTGCATAATTTCTTTGAGCATCATCAAGAGTTCTACTTGCATAATAGATAGCATGGAGCTTCTTGTCCTTCTTCTGCCCAAGCACAGCTCCTACCGCATAATCACTGGCATCACACATTACCTCAAAAGGCAGAGTCCAACCTGGTGGTTGCACAATTGGAGCCGAGATCAAGGCCTGTTTCAGCTCCTTAAATGCAGCATGACACTCATCTGTGAACTCAAACTTCACATCCTTGCTGAAGTCTTTAATAAATCTCCTATAAAAACCAGCATGCCCAAGAAAACTCCTAATTTCTTTGACTGAATCTGGCGCTTGCAGTCCGGTCATCACCTCAATCTTAGCTCTGTCTACCTTAATTCCTGCCTCAGAAACTCTATGCCCAAGCACAATGCCATTCTTGACCATAAAATGACATTTCTCCCAGTTCAAAACCAGGTGCTTTTCTTCACAGCGAGCTAGCACCTTGCATAGATTATCAAGACAAGCATGGTAAGATGGCCCGTAGACAGAAAATCATCCATGAAGACCTCCATAAAATCCTTGATCATGTCTGTGAAGATAGACATCATGCATCTCTGAAACGTCGCAGGAGCATTACACAGTCTGATTGGAATTCTGCGGTATGCAAAGGTGCCATAGGGACAAGTAAATGTGGTCTTCTCCTGGTCCTCTAGGTGGATAGGGATCTGAAAGAAACCAGAATAACCATCCAAGAAGTAGTAGTAAGGATGATTTGCCAACCTTTCCAACATCTGATCAATGAAAGGGAGGGGAAAGTGGTCCTTTCTGGTGGCTGCATTCAACTTCCTGTAGTCTATGCACATCCGATGACCAGTAATCGTCCTCGTAGGAATCAGCTCATTTTGTCATTCTTCACCACTGTGACTCCTCCCTTCTTAGGAACCACATGAACTGGGCTGACCCAATCACTGTTTGAAATAGGGTAGATGATCCCAGCTTGCAGCAGCTTCATGATCTCCTTCTTCACAACCTCTTTCAGTTTAGGATTCAAACGCCTCTGGTTCTCAATTGACGACATGCTCTCATCCTCAAGGTGTATCCTATGCATGCACAAGTCTGGAGAGATGCCTGAAATATCATCAAGAGAATAGCCAAGAGCTTTGCGATGCTTGCGTATCTTGCTTAGCAGTAAAGTGAGTTCTGCGTTATTGAAATCAGCATTGACAATAACAGGATAAGTGGAATTGTTACCTAATAACGCATATTTGAGGCCTGCAGGTAGCTGCTTCAATTCGATCTTTGGAGCTTTCTCCTCGTTCCAATCACTTGCGACTGGTGTCGACCGATTATCATGTAGTGTCAGTCCACACAGTGTGTCATTGGTTGCTTCCAAGTTCATTACCTTCTCAGTAGAATTCGGTAGTCTTGAGTACCCAGCTGCAGCATCATCCTCCAGTTCCAAATCATGCTCATAACTCATCAAAGCTCTCTCCAAAGGGCCAGCAAGATGCATCTGATTGAAGAATTCTACAGCTAAATTCTCAATTGTATCAACATAGAAGGTCTGTGTTGGGAATGTCCTGAAATCTACCGTACTATCTCTAGAAAGTATGATAAATGTCGAGATCAGACATAAGTCATAAATACTGGGTGATCATGATGGCTTGCTAGAGTCCGCTCTTGATCTATAAGTTTAGGACTTATTACCAGTATTGTATGATCCCGAAGGGTCACACACCATAGCTAACGGGAAAGTTAAATGGAATAAATACAGTAAGATGCAGTGGCATTTACTGTATTGGATCAGAGAATTGGGCCAGACAAAATGCAGGCTTCTGTCTGATTTGTGTCTTGGGCCCAAATGATTAATGAGCCATTAGTCAAATGACTTGGGCCCATTAATGAGAGATGTAGAAATCGAAAACCCTAAGGGATAACACATCCCATGCGATTTTCTCTAAGTGTGGCCGCGAGTTTTTCATCTCTCTCTCTAACTCTCTTTCTGATCTGATCCATCTCTTTGGTCTAGCAGCCATCCCGGCTTGTAAGAGTGTGGATACCAAAGGAGGAGCAGGTTGTTCATCTGTTCTGACTGATCTCATCATTACCATCAATTATCCGCTGCAATCTGAAAGGTAATGATCCAGGTTTGGTTGGTTTTATGATTCGTTTTGCAAGAACCTAGATCTGTTTAAGATTATGTGTTAGGTTGTAATTTGGGAATTAAACCTTGAACAAAACACAATAATCCTTCAGTGGTATCAGAGCTAAGGCATTAGTTTCTTGTAAATTTGGATCATAGGGTTGTTTAAAAGTTTTAAAGAATCAATTAAGAAATGAAAATTGATTAGAAAACTAAAAACCCTTAATCCCCTAACTTGTGTTATTGATGCCGTCGATCGTTTTTAACCGATCGATAAAATTTAAAGATTGGCCGATGTTAAAGCATGTGATCGTGTGTCGATCATGCTTTTGATCAACCAATCGGCTGATGGGTTATAGGCGTGTGATCGATGGCTAATACGGCCGTATTTCTAACCCTAATCGATTGCAATCATAAGTAAAAGGTCAAATTGTTTTGTCTTTATGTGGAAGATAACATGATTGTAAGAGTTATTAATTGAATTAATTGGCATACGATAAGGAAGAGCATAATCGATTTGTCTTCTTGTGTCTTCTTGTGTAAAGAGCATAATTAATTGAATTAATCGTTTTGTCTTCTTGTGTAAAGAGCATAATCGATTTGTCATGATCATGAGCAATTATGATTGAATGAATCGTATGTATTGAATCATGATCGATTTTGTCCTTTTGTGATTGTGTATGAATCAATTAATTATTTAATTGTATGGTTTAAGCCCTTAACCCGAATCGCGGTTTACTGGAAATTATTTAATACAATTGGTATTATTTAATTTCTGGTTAAACCGGATTGAAATTCAAAATTGAATTTAACCTAAACCGAAGGATGGTCTAAGTTTGATTTGGTTGGACCAAATAATTTAGAGCTGGTCTGGTTTAGTAAATAACCGATGGTTTTGATAGTTAATTTGGTCTTGGACCAGAATTAATAAACCGAATCGGTTATGTCAAATTATTGGGCCAACTGGAATTCTATGGTCTTGGGCCAAGAATTGGGCCTATAATTTGTGACCCAACCCGAAAATATTTATAAAATATTAAATTAGAAATTTCTATTTTTAGTATGTTACTAAATTTAGAAAGTTTCTAAAATAAGTCAGTTTCCCAAAATAGTAATCTTCTATTTTTGGAAATAAAACTGAAAAATCCTCAAAAACAATATCAAGCTTGGATGTCTTTCCAATCTTGTCAGCTACTTAACGCTTATTCGATTACAGATATGGCTTACAGTGTGAGGTGTCTGTTTTCGCGTAAGTAAAGTAGTATATAGTCACTAATTTCATTGGGAGTCCCAGACTTTAGTGATTATTTGGCTGTAAGAGATTGGTTTCCTTGACTGGGCCATCGGGAGTCCCGGGCCTTGAGACATCTGGTGAATTTGGGCCTCGGGTCCAATTCACAACCGAGAGTTATATGAGATATAACTAGCTGTGTGTATGCTTACCAAGTAAAGCTAATTCCGGGTGACGGCCAGTGGCCCACTTTGGATTTAGCTGAACATGGGTCTCGGAATCATTTGCATTCTTATGAGGATAAACAAAGAAATTTTGAATGCAATGCGAGTTTTCTTATAAGTTGTTAAGATTGCTCTTTTATGAACTAAATAACTAAAACTCTATTTATCTCTAAATTTCAGCTATGACTAGCACAAACAATCAAAACACTTTCTCGATCCGGTCTGTCCTTGAGATGGACAAACTGAACGGATCAAATTTCTTGACTTGGTCGCGGAACCTGAGGCTAGTCCTCAGGCAGGAGAGAAATGACTATGTCCTTGAGAGAGCTCTCCCCGTGAGGATCGGGTCCAATGCCTCTCATGCAGTATATAATGCTTGGAATAAGCATTATAATGATGCGGTAGATGTGCGTGGTCTGATATTGGCTACTATGGACTCAGATTTGCTGAAGCAATATGAGAACATGGAGTCGCCAATAGAGATGATCAGCAGCCTGAAATTGAAATTTCAGGAGCAGGTAAGAGTGTAGAGATACCAGTTGGTTAAATCTCTCACTAGCTGCAAGCTACCAAATGATCATCCAGTAAGTCCTCATGTCAGTAAAATGATGGGTTACATTGATAACCTGAGGAAACTGGATTATCCAGTTAGCCAGGAATTGGCAACTGAGATCATTCTGCAGTCACTGCCGTCAAGCTATGATAAGTTCGTAAGGAACTATATCAAAAAAGGCTTAACGAAGACGTTGACTGAACTGCATGATATGCTCAAGACAGTTGAGCCAAACGTGAAGAGTACCCTGTACTATCTCATGAATGAGAAGGGTAGGTTTACTAAACCTAATGCTGACAAGGGTGAAGACAAAGTTGTCCAGATTTTGAATCATGGCAAGCGCGTGTCTTCTGAGCCCGAGTCAGATACCTCTTACGTTGGTAAGTGCTGCTACTGTAAAGAGACTGGGCATTGGAAAAGAGATTGCATTAAATTCATGGAAGATTATGAGGAGTTGAAGTTGATGTATGAAACTACTTCCTCAGGTATTCATGTTATTACTTCAAGTTATACCTTATAGGTATTGGATACTGGTTGTGGCACTGATATTTGTTATAATATGCAGAGCCTGAGCAACAGTAGAACGTTGAAGGAAGGGCAAGTGAAACTGCGTGTCTGGAAGGAGCTATGGATGCTGCCTCAGCCGTAGGGTTTTCACTTGTAGATGCCTTTGAGGCTTGGTTTTGTATTAATAATTGCTACAATGTACCTGCTTTAAGCAGAGTTGTCTTTCATTTTCTTGTAAAGAATTTGAATGTTTTTCATTTTGATAAAGACAAGTTTTGTTCTTTTGATCTTAATGAAATGTTAATTGTAGCACCCTATTCAAGGAATGGGTTTTATATCTTAAACCAAAGAGTGCCTAAATGTAACATAAATACCGAATTGGTTTAAATCTGATGAATTAAACCTGATTTTTCTTGGCATAAATGTTTTGGTCAAAGAGTAAGTCGGATTCAGAAACCCCATAGTTATGGACTTTTGGGCTCATTTGATTGGATATCTTATGAGACTTGAACTCTGTTTATTGGACCAAAGAACAGAGGGTCCATCTTAGCCGAGCTAGAGAAAGGCCCAAAGGCTTATTGGAGATTGAACATACTCATGTATGTGGTCCGATGAGCAGTTATGCCAGAGAAAATTTCATGTACTTCATCGTCTCTACTGATTACTTCAGTGAGTATGACTGTGTTCATTTGATGAGACACAAGTCGGAATTCTTTGATATGATCGAAAGAATCCAGAATGAGGTATAGAATCTGAGTGACAAAAGTATTGAGACTCTGGATTAGATCACGAGTGAAAATACTTAAGTCATTGATGGTGTGATCATCTGAATGAGTGTGAAGTCGCTTCACAGCTCATTTCTCCTGAAAACCTGGAGGTGTTTCTGTGAGAAAGAATCAGATCTTATTAGAAATGATTAAAGATGAGTCACACGAATCTTCCATTATATTCTTTAAGAATAACGCTCTAGAAATATCTAAGTTTACGCTGAAATAGTTCCACCAATATCAGTTGAAAGACACCACGTAAATGTGGATTGGAAATGATCCAAATTCGTCTTTACTGAGTATTTGTAGTTGAGCTACTTCGCTGGTTGTCCTAAGGAAACCAAGGTTTGTTACTTTTACGTCCATTCTGTTTTCTAAGAAGGGAAGTTACTTTCCAAGAAGAACAGTGGGAGTAAAAGTGTAACTCGAAGAAATTCGAGAAATACAGGAGGCTGCTCAACCTGTTGAGGGAGAGCAACGGATGGATTTACAGATTTCTGTAGAATCTACACCTGTAGAGCCTGAAGTTCGCAGATATGAATGAATCTGTCACTAATCCGAGAGTGATTTCTCGTCATTAGTTGAACCTGATGATCATTGAAAGTTCGCATGATCTGATGATCATTGAAAGCGACGAATCTGCGAAATTCAAAGAAGCGAAAGTGAGCCCGGACTCCGAAAAATTACATTTTGTGTAAGTTAGCTTCATCGATCCATTCATGGATGGAAGCAAACATATCGGAGTTGGAATCTTCGTTCTGTTAAAGTAGTCAAGGTTTTGACTTGAACAGGAACGAAGTGGAACTGTGCGTTTACTAAAAGATAAGTGGGAGCAATATTGCATTTCTCATAGTGTATGTCGATGACATACTGATTCTCGGAAATAACGTCCCAATGTTGCAGTCGGTAAAGGACTGGCTTGGGAGTTGGTTTTGTGATTGACATGGGTAAAGCCACGTATGTTCTTGGATTTTGGATCTAAAGATAGAGATCCAAAAGAGCTGGTAGGACAAAGTCAGGATTATTAAATTGACAATGTCCTACACGTTTTCAGCATTCCAAGAAGGGTTTTATGCCAATGTCACATGGCATTACGTTAAGCAAGACACAGTGTCCTACGATAACTGCTGAGCTTAAATGCATGGATGAGATTCCATATGCGTCGGCAATTGGATCTATCATGTATGCCATGAAACGTACTTGTTTGATGTTGTTTTAATGTTAAGCAAGACAAGTAAAGACCAGTCAAATCCAGCAAAGAATCACTGGATTGCCGTAAAGAATATCCTAAAGTATTTGAGGAATACTAAGGATAAATTCTTGATTTACGGAGAAAGTGAGGTGCTACAAGTCGATAGAGTCTGAAAGGCAAGTTTCCAACAGACAAAGATAAATTCCTGGTCACAGTCCGGCTATATCTTGTGTCTGTCTGGCGGTGCAAGGCACTGTTGCTGACTCCATGACTTAAGCTGAAAATTTCGCAGCTTGGGTAGCGGCGAAAGAGGTTGTTTGGATAGAAAAGTTCATCACTGAACTTGATGTGACTAGCTGCACATCAGAGGTCCAAACACCTTGAGGGTAGGTATAACCTATTCCGTGAGATAAATGACAGAGGTGTTAAGTAGATAAGCAAGTTTCATCGAATGAGAACGTTGCTAATCTATTAACGAAGCCACTCCTTATGCCTAAGCACGAGTCGCGGACTGTAGCTGTAGGATGAGTGAAATTAAGATGTAGTCTTAATTTCAGTGGGAGTTTGTAAAGGGCTTTACTTAGTTATTTTGAAAGGTTCATGTAAACATAATATTTTATGTTTATGAAATCTATGATTTCTGGATTATTTTAACTGTGATATAAATAATCGTTCCAAAATGATTCATGTCATTATATATGGGCCATCGAAGTACATGAGTAGACTTGATCCTGAAACCCCATATTTAACGAAATGACATAAATCATAGTGTCCATAGTCGAAGGTTGTTGAATTGGAACACCAACAACCACTTGAGACTAGATTGTGTTGAGACTTATGACCAAGTTTCGAGGGGTCATAGATGCGCGGCATCAAAGTCGACACATAGGTATATGTAGGGGAACATATGACCGGACATGGCCCGCTGATGAGAAATCTACGAGATATTAATATCTGTGTCATAAGAGGTTCTCATATACGACTATAGAGTATAGTCCTTAGACCTGAGTTCGCATGCATGTGGCTGCACATGGAGTGATGCGCTTTGATCATTGTCTAACGCTGTTTCGTAACTGAGAGCTATAAGGACCTTGGTTGGGTGTATTATAAAGTGTGTAGTTCATAGTGATGGAACAAGATGGGATTTGTCCCTGCCGTATAACGGAGGAAATATCTCTAGGCCAATCGGAGACTTGATAGCTGGTAAGAGAGTGGCCACTCCCAAACGGACTTGCCCAAGTCGTTTGAATTGTCAGTATCAAATCTGTTCCGATAAACATGGTCTGGCTATATAAGGATGACACGCATCTTGCCTTATGCCAGATCGAGATATTGAGACAAAAGGATTAGGGAATGTAGGATTCCAGTACAATCGGGAGATTGTTGGGAATGTCCTGTGTAGGATTCCAGTACAAGTGGGAGATTGTTGGGAATGTCCTGAAATCTACCGTACTATCTCTAGAAAGTATGATAAATGTCGAGATCAGACATAAGTCATAAATACTGGGTGATCATGATGGCTTGCTAGAGTCCGCTCTTGATCTATAAGTTTAGGACTTATTACCAGTATTGTATGATCCCGAAGGGTCACACACCATAGCTAACGGGAAAGTTAAATGGAATAAATACAGTAAGATGCAGTGGCATTTACTGTATTGGATCAGAGAATTGGGCCAGACAAAATGCAGGCTTCTGTCTGATTTGTGTATTGGGCCCAAATGATTAATGAGCCATTAGTCAAATGACTTGGGCCCATTAATGAGAGATGTAGAAATCGAAAACCCTAAGGGATAACACATCCCATGCGATTTTCTCTAAGTGTGGCCGCGAGTTTTTCATCTCTCTCTCTAACTCTCTTTCTGATCTGATCCATCTCTTTGGTCTAGCAGCCATCCCGGCTTGTAAGAGTGTGGATACCAAAGGAGGAGCAGGTTGTTCATCTGTTCTGACTGATCTCATCATTACCATCAATTATCCGCTGCAATCTGAAAGGTAATGATCCAGGTTTGGTTGGTTTTATGATTCGTTTTGCAAGAACCTAGATCTGTTTAAGATTATGTGTTAGGTTGTAATTTGGGAATTAAACCTTGAACAAAACACAATAATCCTTCAGTCTGCCCATCAATGATGGGATGCCTCATCAGCTTATCCATGTCAAAATTCTACAGCTAAATTCTCAATTGTATCAACATAGAAGGTCTGCCCATCAATGATGGGATGCCTCATCAGCTTATCCATGTCAAAATTCATCACCAAATCACCCACATTGATTCCAATCTTCCCTCTCTTCACATTAATGGTGGTTCCAGCTGTAGCCAGGAATGGTCTCCCCAAGATAAGAGGGTCCTTAAGCTCATCATTGTATTGCAGGACTACGAAATCAGTTGGGATAACGCATTCACCAATCTTCACCGGTACATCCTCCAAGAGACCTTCAGGAATCCTCATGGAGCGATCAACTAGAATCAAGAAGATCCTAGTAGGTGTGAAATCTGTCATTCCCATCTGCTTAGCAACTGAATATGGCATCAGATTAACACTTGAACCCAAATCACATAGTGACCTCTCAAATCTATTGCTGAAGATGGTACAGTCCAAGACAAAGCTCCTTGGATCCTTTTGCTTCTCAGGAACTCTGTTTAAAATGACGGCACTACAGACCTCAGTGATCATCATCACACACTCTTCATCTCCCATGTCAAAAGTCAACATCTGCTTCAAACACCTCTTCAACACTAGATTGTTGTTGATAGCATCCATCAATGGCATTGGGAGAGTGATTTTGCTCAGCATAGCCATGTATTTAGCTTTGAATTGTTCAAAATTGGACTGCTTCGGGTTTCTCGGGAAAGGTACCTTGGGTTTATACACCTTCCCAGCAGCCGCAGGGGCTTTCTTAGCAGCATCAGGCTATGTACGCTGTTGGTGTCTACCGGCATTTGATTGGTGTCAGTCGACATTGCTTGTTTTCATTCTGTCATCGACCTCACAATCGACCTCGGTCGATTTCCGTCCGTCACGAGAATTCGAAGAAGTGGGTGTTGCCCGACATTCTGTGGTAGTGTCGGCTAACATTCGTCTTGCGGCTTCGTACTCTTCCTCAAATTCCTCTATCTCCTCGATTTCTTTATCACTGATCTGCCTAATAGGGATAGTGTTCAGCTCTTTCCCACTCCGCAGTGATACTGCATTGCAGTGATGCTTGGGGTTGGTATTTGTGCTTCCAGGAAGGAATCCGGCTTGCCTCTTAATAGCTCAAACAGTTTGAGCAACTTGAGAGTCCAATTGCTTCATATGTGTAGTCAAGGATTCAAACTTCTCATTCAAATCAGTGTAGACAGCATCTATCTTCTTGTTGAAATCCACAGCCGTGTTTGTCTGGCCCTCTAGCAACTGCTGGAGGATTATGGTGTTTGTTCAAGGTTTAATTCTCGTATTACAACCTAACACATAATCTTAACAGATCTAGGTTCTTGCAAAACGAATCATAAAACCAAACCTGTAACATTACCTATTGATTGCACAGCGGATTGATGGTAATGACAAGATCAGTCTAGAACAGATGAATCACCTATTCCTCCTTGAGTATCCACACTCTTACAAGCAAGGGATGGCTGCTAGACCAAAGAGATGGATCAGATCAGAGAGAGGTTAGAGAGAGGGATGAGCTCGCGGCTGCTAAGGAGAAAAATCGCAAGCCCTTAGCATAGGGTTTCGATTTCTTCCTCCTAATTAACTCTCTAATGGGCCCAAGTCTAATGACTAATGGCTCATTTGTTATTTGGGCCCAAGACACAAATCAGACAAAAGCCTGCATTTTGTCTGGCCCAATTCTCTGATCCAATACAGTAAATGCTATTGCATCTTACCGTATTGATTCCATTTAACTTTCCCGTTAGCTATGGTGTGTGACCCTTCGGGATCATACAATACTGGTAATAAGTCCTAAACTTATAGATCATGAGCGGACTCTAGCAAGTCATCATGATCACCCAGTATTTATGACTTATGTCTGATCTCGACACTTATCATACTTTCTAGAGATAGTACGGTAGATTTCAGGACATTCCCAACAATCTCCCACTTGTACTGGAATCCTACACAGGACATTCCCAACAATCTCCCGATTGTACTAGAATCCTACATTCCCTAGTCCTTTTGTCTTAATATCTCGATCTGGCATAAGGCAAGATGCGTGTCATCCTTATATAGCCAGACCATGTTTATCGGAACAGATTTGATGCTGACAATTCAAACGACTTGGGCAAGTCCGTTTGGGAATGGCCATTCTCTTACCAGCTATCAAATCTCCGATTGGCCTAGAGATATTACCTCCGTTAAACGGCTGGGACAAATCCCATCTTGTTCCATCACTATGAACTACACAATTCATAATACACCCAACCAAGATCCGTATAGCTCCCAGTTACGAAACAGCGTTAGACAATGATCAAAGCGTATTACTCCATGTGCAGCCACATGCATGCGAACTCAGGTCTAAGGACTATACTCTATAGTCGTATTTGAGAACCTCTTATGACACATATATTAATATCTTGTAGAGTTCTCATTAGCGGGCCATGTCCGGTCATATGCTCCCCTACATATACCTATGTGTCGACTTTGATGCCGCGCATCTATGACCCCTCGAAACTTGGTCATAAGTCTCAACACAATCTAGTCTCAACAGGTTGTTGGTGTTCCAATTTCAACAACCTTCGACTATGGACACTATGATTTATGTCATTTCGTTAAATATGGGGTTTCAGGATCAAGTCTACTCATGTACTTCGATGGCCCATATATAATGACATGAATCATTTTGGAACGATTATTTTATATCACAGTTAAAAATAATCCAGAAATAAAATTTCATTAACATTTAAAATGTTTACATGAACCAATCAAAATAACTAAAACAAAAGCCCTCACAACTCCCACTCAAAAAGAGATTACATTTGAATATCTCTAATTCCTACAGCAGCAGTATGCAACTCGTGCTTAGGTCTCGGGAGTGGCTTTGTCAACGGGTCAGCCACGTTCTCATCAGTGGGAACTCTGCTGACCATCACTTCACCTCTATTCACTATATCACGAATCAGGTGATACCTTCTCATAATGTGTTTGGATTTCTGATGATGTCTCGGTTCCTTGGCTTGAGCAATTGCACCATTGTTGTCACAATACAGTGCTAGAGGCTCAGTGGCATTTGGGAATACACCGAGTTCAATCAAGAAGTTCCTTATCCAAACTCCTTCCTTCGCAGCTTCCGAAGCAGCGATGTATTCAGCTTCAGTTGTGGAATTTGCCACGGTGCTCTGCTTGGAACTCTTCCAACTTACTGCACCGCCATTCAGACAGAAGATGTAGCCAGACTGTGACCGGAAATCATCTTTATCTGTCTGAAAACTTGCATCCGTGAATCCACTGATTTCAAGCACTTCACTTCCTCCGTAAACCAAGAACTTATCCTTAGTATTCCTCAAATACTTCAGGATATTCTTTACGGCAATCCAGTGACTCTCACCTGGATTAGACTGGTACCTACTCGTCATGCTTAGTGCATAAGCAACATCAGGACGAGTACAGATCATGGCATACATGATAGATCCTATAGCCGAAGCATAAGGAATCCTACTCATGCGCTTAAGCTCATCAGGTGTTTTAGGACACTGATCCTTTCTTAGTGTAGCACCATGTATCATTGGCGTGAACCCCTTCTTGGATTTATCCATTCTGAATCGATGCAGGACTTTATCTATACAAGCATCTTGACAAAGTCCAATCAGCTTTTTAGATCTGTCTCTAAAGATTCGGATTCCAAGAACATACGCGGCTTCACCCATGTCCTTCATGGAAAAACAACTTCCCAGCCAGTCTTTAACAGACTTCAGCATTGGAATATCATTTCCAAGAAGCAATATGTCATCGACATATAGGATAAGAAACGCCACTTTGCTCCCACTAGTTTTCTTATACACACATTGTTCCTCTTGGTTTCTGATGAAGTCAAAGTTCTTTATTGCTTCATCAAAACGAAGATTCCAACTCCTCGATGCTTGCTTCAATCCATAAATGGATTTGTGAAGCTTGCATACTTTCCCAGCATTCTTAGGATCAATGTAACCGTCAGGTTGTGTCATATACACATCCTCCTCCAAGATTCCATTCAGGAAGGCGGTTTTCACATCCATCTGCCAAATCTCATAGTCATAATAAGCGGCAGTTGCTAGGAGAATCCGAATTGATTTCATCATTGCCACTGGTGAATAGGTTTCATCATAGTCTATACCATGAATTTGCTTGAAACCTTTTGCCACCAACCTGGCCTTGTAAATCTGGACATTTCCATCCATGTCAATCTTCTTCTTGAAGATCCATTTACACTCGATGGCTTTTGCACCAGCAGGTAAATCAACCAGTGAAAACACTCGGTTAGTAGACATGGAGTCCATCTCGGATTCAGTGGCTTCACGCCACTTTAAGGAGTCAGGGCCCATCATGGCTTCTGAAAAGTTCGAGGGTTCATCACCGTCAATGATCAAAAGATCATGGCAATTAGTCACAAGGAATCCCTGATATCTATCAGGTTCCTGACGAATCCTTCCGGATCTTCGAACTTCAGGTACTGCAGGTTCAGGTTCTATTACAACTTCATGTAATTCATCCTGCTGTTCTTCCTCATTAGGTTGAACAGGTTCCTGTCCTTCTTGAATTTCATCAAGTTGTACCTTACTCCCACTATCTTTTCTAGAGAGAAACTCCCTTTCAAGAAAAGTACAATCCCGAGCAACAAAGATTTTGTTCTCGGATCGCAGATAGAAGTAATAAGCCTTGGTATCCCTAGGATAACCAATGAAGTAGCATTTGTCAGATTTTGGTGTAAGCTTGTCTGAGATTAATCTTTTGACATAGGCTTCACAACCCCAAATTCTGAGAAAAGACATTGCTGGAGCTTTTCCAGTCCATATCTCATATGGTGTCTTTGCTACTGCCTTTGATGGCACTCTGTTCAGTGTGAACGTTGCGGTGAGCAAAGCATATCCCCAAAGGGATATAGGAAGGTCTGTGTGACTCATCATGGATCGGACCATATCTAACAATGTCCGATTCCTTCTCTCAGACACACCATTCCACTGAGGTGTTCCAGGAGGTGTGAGTTGGGAGATGATCCCACACTCACTCAGATGATCACGAAATTCTTGGCTCAAGTATTCTCCTCCTCGGTCCGACCGAAGAGCCTTAATACTTTTACCAAGCTGGTTCTGTACTTCATTCTGGAATTCTTTGAACTTTTCAAAGGTTTCCGACTTATGTTTCATCAAGTAGACATATCCATATCTACTGAAATCATCAGTGAATGTAATGAAGTACTGAAAGTTTCCTCTAGCACTTGTGGACATTGGGCCACACACGTCAGTATGTATCAGGCCCAATAGTTCACTGGCCCTTTCTGTGGGTTTATTGAAAGGAGCCCGTGTCATTTTGCCCATTAGGCAAGATTTGCATTGCTCACAAGACTCAAAGTCAAATGAGCCCAAGAGTCCATTTGAATGGAGCCTCTTGACGCGTTTCTCACTAATGTGCCCCAAACGACAATGCCAGAGAAACGTTTCATTTTCTTCGTTAGATTTGAACCGTTTTGTATTTATGTTATATACTGGAGCAGATTGATCCAGCATGTACAGCCCATTTATAAGAGGGGCACAGCCATAGAACATATCATTGAGATTAAAGGAACACAATTTATTCTTAATAGAAAAATCAAATCCTTGCAAATCCAACAATGAAACTGAAATGATATTTCTGCTTATAGCAGGTACAAAATAACAATTCTCAAGTTCTAAAATCAATCCAGAAGGTAAAGACAACAAGTAAGTGCCAACGGCCAGTGCTGGAACCTTCGCTCCATTGCCAACCTGCAACTCTACTTGCCCTTGCTTCAACCTTCTACTGTTGCTGAGCGCCTGCATATTAGTACAAATATGAGCCCCACATCCAGTATCTAATTGTTGGAATTGTGTCCAGTAATCTCGGTACTGTCTCTAGAAAGTAAGAGTATGTCAATGATCAGACATAAGTCATATAATACTGGGGGTCATGATGGCTTGCTAGAGTCCGCTCTTGATCTATAAGTCTTGGACTTATTGCCTTTATTATATGATCCCATATGGGTCACACGCCTAAGCTAACAGGAAAATGTGTAGGAACGGTTTAGCAGAAGTACAGTAAAAGTGCTAGGCATTTACTGTACTTAGAGAGAATAAAAGGTTTAGCCACTGTGCATCGATCGATGCATAAGGTGCAACGATCGATGCAGTGCGCAAACACCGACGAGTTAATTGGTATTTGGGCCAAATGGCCCAAACGGAACAGGACGAGTTTTGTGTCATAAAACTCGAGTTTCAGACTGATTAACCCTAACACTTGAGCCGTCAACTCTCTCTCTCCCCTGCGCCGTTTTCTCCCAGTGGCCTAGCAGCCTGCTTCCTGATTGGTGTGCGTGTGTGAACCTCTGGAGGAGTTATCACTCGGTGGCTCTCTGATCTCTGACCTGTTCTTCCTTTCCGCTGCACAAAATAGGTAAAAGGTGAGATCTACTTATGTTTCTATCCAAGAGAACCTAGATCTGGCATGTTTAGGATCAAGTAATCTGATGAATTGAATCAGGATTATCACGAAAGATCCTTCAGTGGTATCAGAGCCATTGGTTCTGGTTCTTCTTGTTTAGATTCATGTTTAGGATTGTTTAAAGAGGTGTTTTTGAATCAATCTACTGATAAGATTAAAACACTTAAGAAACAAGAATTGAATCCTAAACAAACAGTTGTAAAATCGCATGACCAAACTATATTGATTTGGTATGTGATCTAAACTGATTTTGCATCGACTGAGATCGCATTGCATCGATCGATGCAATGCAAGGATCGATCGTTGCAGTCGCGAGAGATTGACCGCGATCGCATGGATCGTTCGAACGATCGCATGGATCTCGTGAGAATCTCTCGGCCAAACCTGATAACCGTTCGTGCACACGTGAGAGCATCGATCGTTGCAGGATCGATGAACGATCGTTGCAGGATCGATGCTGTGAGCATCGATCGATGCGGTTAAGGTTTTCGGCTCGGTTTAATTTAATTAAAATTAAACGTCTCGGTTTAATAAACAGATTTAATAATTTTATTAAGTCTGGTTAAACCGGGATAAGAAATCCAATGTCGAAAGAATTATTGGATTTAGTGCCTAAACCAGGAATTTCTAATTTGATTTGGTTGGACCAAGTAAATTGAGAAAATCCGGTTTAGTAAATAACCGGTTGACAATTGTGGTCATCGTAGTAATTAAAACTTGGTTAGACCAGTTTTAATGAACCAGACCGGTTATGTCAAATAATTGGACAATTGGGTCATGTCTTGGACATGGACAAATTCTTGGGCCTCGGGCCAAGAAGTTAAAACAATTGGGCCAATTATTTGAGTCTTTCTTCAGATCAATTTAAAATTTATTTTATAAAATTATAAAGTCGATTTTAAACTAAAGTTTCCGAAATTTTGAAATTAGAAAGTTTCTTAATATAGAAGTTTCTGTATTTGCGGGTTTTGGACTTTAAAGAAATTTCTAAAGTTAGAAAGTTTCCGGTTTTAGAAAGTTTCCAATTTTAGAAAGTTTCCAAAATAGTAGGTTTCCATAAATAGAAAGTTTCCCGAAATAGTAATCTTCTATTTTGGGAATGAAATTTTAATAAACCTACGAACCTCATATAATATCAAGCGTTGGATGTCTTGTCCATTCTATGTCAGCTGTCAAAGCCCATTCAATCGTATTCATGGCCTTACAGTGTGAGGATGTCTGCTTTTGCGTGGGTAAGACGGTTTGTGATTCATAAATGTCATTGGGAGTCCCAGACATTAATGATTACATGACTGTATAGTCTGGTTTTCTTGACTAGGCCATCGGGAGTCCCGGGCCTTGAGACATCAGAGTGGATTGGGCCTCGGGCCCAGATTCACAACCAAGAGTTATATCACGGATATAATTAGCCGATACAGGGCTTACCGATATAAGCTAAGGTTGGGTGACGGCCAGTGGCCCACTTTAATCTTAGTTATATGTGGATCTTGGAATCATTATATTCTATTGAGGGTAACTTATGTTATTGAATATAATGCGTGATTAATCATATTAATTTTAATACGAGATTAATCATATTGAACATATTAACTAAAATCCTTTTATCTTAAATTTCAGTTATGACTAGCACAAACAATCAAAACACTTTCTCGATCCGGTCTGTCCTTGAGATGGACAAGCTGAACGGATCAAATTTCTTGACTTGGTCGCGGAACCTGAGGCTAGTCCTCAGACAGGAGAGAAAGGACTATGTCCTTGAGAGAGCTCTCCCCGTAAGAATCGGGTCCAATGCCTCCCATGCAGTATATAATGCTTGGAATAAGCATTATAATGATGCGGTAGATGTGCGTGGTCTGATATTGGCTACCATGGACTCAGACTTGCGGGAGCAATATGAGAACATGGAGTCGCCAATAGAGATGATCAGCAGCCTGAAATTGAAATTTCAGGAGCAGATACGAGTGGAGAGATACCAATTGGTTAAGTCTCTCACTAGCTGCAAGCTACCAGATGATCATCCAGTAAGTCCTCATATCAGTAAAATGATAGGTTATATAGATAACCTGAGGAAACTGGATTATCCAGTTGGCCAAGAATTGGCAACTGAAATCATTCTGCAGTCACTGCCGTCAAGCTATGATAAGTTCAGAAGGAACTATATCAAGAAAGGCTTAACGAAGACGCTGACTGAACTGCATGATATGCTCAAGACAGTTGAGCCAAACGTGAAGAGTACCCTGTACAATCTCATGAATGAGAAGGGTAGGTTTACTAAACCTAATGCTGACAAGGGTGAAGACAAAGTTGTCCAGATTTTGAATCTTGGCAAGCGTGTGTCTTCTGAGCCCGAGTCAGATACCTCTTACGTTGGTAAGTGCTGCTACTGTAAGGAGACAGGGCATTGGAAGAGAGATTGCATTAAATTCATGGAAGATAATGAGGAGTTAAAGTCGATGTATGAGACTACTTCCTCAGGTATTCATGTTATTACTTCAAGTTCTACCTTAAAGGTATTGGATACTGGTTGTGGCACTGATATTTGTGATAATATGCAGAGCCTAAGCAACAGTAGAACGTTGAAGGAAGGGCAAGTGAAACTACATGTCTGGAAGGAGCTTGGGATGCTGCCTCAGCCGTAGGGTTTTTCACTTATAGATCCCTTTGAGGCTTGGTTTTGTATTAAGTAATTGCTACAATGTACCTGCTTTAAAGCAGAGTAGTCTTTCATTTTCTTGTAAGAATTTGAATGTTTTTCGTTTTGATAAAAGACAAGTTTTGTTCTTTTGATCTTAATGAAATATTAATTGTAGCACCCTATTCATGGAATGGGTTTTATATCTTAAACCAAAGAGTGCCTAAATGCAACATAAATACCGAATTGGTTTAAATCTGATGAATTAAACCTGATTTTTCTTGGCATAAAAGTCTTGGTCACATAGAGTAAGTCGGATTCAGAAATCCCATAGTCATGGACTGTTGGGCTCATTTGATAAAATATCTTATAAGACTTGAATTCTGTTTACTAGACCAAAAGGTAAAGGGCCTATCTTAGCCGAGCTAGAGAAAAGCCCAAAGGCTTATTGGACCTGGAACATACTGATGTATGTGGCCCAATGAGCAGTAATGCCAGAGAAAAATTTCCTGTACTTCATTGTCTCTACTGATTACTTCAGTGAGTGTGACTGTGTTCATTTGATGAGACACAAGTCGGAATTCTTTGACATGGTCGAAAGAGTTCCAGAATGAAGTATAGGATCTGAATGACAAAAGTATTAAGACTCTGGATCAAATCACGAGTGAGAATACTTAAGTCATTGATTGTGTGATCATCTTAATGAGTGTGAAATCGTTTCACAGCTCATTTCTCCTGAAAACCTGAAGGTGTTTCTGTGAGAAAGAATCAGATCTTATTAGAAATGATTAAAGATGAGTCACACGAATCTTCCATGATATTATTTAAGAATAACGCTCTAAAATATCTAAGTTTACGCTGAAATAGTTCCACAAATATCGGTTGAAAGACACCACGTTAATGTGGATTGGAATCGATCCAAATTTGTCTTTACTGAGTATTTGTAGTTGTGCTACTTCGCTGGTTGTCCTAGAGAAACTAAGGCTTGTTACTTTTACGTCCAATCTGTTTTCTAAGAAGGGAAGTTATTTTCCAAGAAGAACAGTGGGAGTAAAAGCATAACTCGAAGTTTTCTTAGGGAAACCAAGGCTCGGTACTTTTACGACCATTCTGTTTTCTAAGAAGGAAATTACTTTCCAAGAAGAACAGTGGGAGTAAAAAGTATTTTTACGACCATTCTGTTTTCTAAGAAGGGAAGTTACTTTCCAAAGAAGAACAGAGGGAGTAAAAGTACAACTCGAAGAAATTCGAGAAATACAGGAGGCTGCTTAACCTATTGAGGGAGAGCAGCGGAAGGATTTACAGATTTCTGTAGAATCTACACCTGTGGAGCCTGAAGTTCGCAGATATGAATCAGTTACTAATCCGAGAGTGATTTCTCGTCATTAGTTAAACCTGATAATCATTGAAAGTTCACATGATCTGATGATCATTGAAAGCGATGAATCTGCGAAATTCAAAGAAGCGAAAGTGAGCCCGGACTCCGAAAAATTTACATTTTATGTAAGTTAGCTTCATCGATCCATTCATGGATGGAAGCAAACATATCGGAGTTGGAATCTTCGTTCTGTTGAAGTAGTCAAGGTTTTGACTTGAACAGGAACGAAGCGGAACTGTGTGTTTACTAATAGATAAGTGGGAGCGATATTGCATTTCTCATAGTGTATGTCGATGACATACTGATTCTCGGATATAACGTCCCAATGCTGCAGTCAGTAAAGGACTGGCTTGGGAGTTGGTTTTGTGAATGACATGGGTATAGCCACGAAAGTCTTGGATTTTGGATTTAAAGATAGAGATCCAAAAGAGCTGGTAGGACAATGTCAGGATTCTTAAATTGACAAAGTCCTACACGTTTTTCAGCAATCCAAGAAGGGTTTTATACCAATGTCACATGGCATTACGTTAAGCAAGATACAGTATCCTACGATAACTGCTGAGCTTAAATGCATGAATAGGATTCCATATGCTTCGGTAATTGGATCTATCATGTATGCCATGAAACGTACTTGTTTGATGTTGCTTTAATGTTAAGCAAGACAAGTAAAGACCAGTCAAATCCAGCAAAGAATCAAGTTTCCTAAAGTATGTCCTAAAGTATTTGAGGAATACTAAGGATAAGTTCTTGATTTACGGAGAAAGTGATGTGCTACAAGTCAGCAGAGTCTGAAAGGCAAGTTTCCAACAGACAAAGATGATTTCCGGTCACAGTCCGGTTATATCTTGTGTCTGTCTGGCGGTGCAAGGCACTGTTGCTGACTCCATGACTTAAACTGAACATTTCGCAGCTTGGAAAGCGGCGAAAGAGGTTGTTTGGAAAGAAGAGTTCGTCAATGAACTTGATGTGATTCCCAGCATAGATGAGACTAGCTGCACATCAGAGGTCCAAACACCTTGAGATAAATGACAGAGATGTTAAGTAGATCAGCAAGTTTCAACAAATGAGAAAGTTGCTAATCTATTAACGAAGCCACTCCTTAGCCCTAAGCACGAGTCACGGACTGTAGCTGTAGGATAAGTGAAGTTAAGATGTAGTCTTAATTTCAGTGGGAGTTAGTAAAGGGCTTTATTTAGTTATTGATATGTTCTTGTAAAACATTTGAGATGTTTGATAATGAAATTATTATTTCAAGATTATTTTAACTGTGATGAAATAATCGTTCCAAAATGATATGAACCATTTTATAGGTCATCGAAGTAAATGACTTGATCTTGAGTCATCGAAGTCATTTAGCTTGATCATGAGACCCTATATTTGATAGATGTTTTATATCATCCTGTCCCTAGTCAAAGGTTGTTGAAATTGGAACACCAACAACCGTGTGAGACTGGATTGATACGTGACTTATGACAAAGTCTCAGTGTGTCATAGATGCTCGGCATCAAAGTCAGTACATAGGTGTATGTTGGGGAACATACGATCGGACAAGACCCGCTTATAAGAACTCTTCAGGATATTTATATCTGTGTCATAAGAGATTCTTACTACGACTATAGAGTATAGTCCTTAGACCTGAGTTCGCATGCATGTGACTGCACATGGACTGATGCACTTTGATCATTGTCTAACGCTATCGTTCTGCGATAGTTATAAGGACCTTGTTTGGGTACATTATGAAATGAGTAGTTTACAGTGATGGAACAAGACGGGATTTGTCCCTCCAATA
The DNA here is from genome assembly GCA_030180135.1 of Orychophragmus violaceus. NCBI lineage: Eukaryota > Viridiplantae > Streptophyta > Magnoliopsida > Brassicales > Brassicaceae > Orychophragmus > Orychophragmus violaceus. The sequence goes on from CM058232.1 coordinate 46,291,560, forward strand.
TAAATGGAGTGAATATCTCTAGGCCAATCGGAGATTTGAATACTGGAAAACGCATGGCCATGCTCAAACGGACTTTCCCGAGTCGTTTGGATTGTCAGTATCGAATCAGAGTCCGATGAACAAGATTAGGCTTTATAAGGATGACACCAATCTTGCCTTATGACTAATCGAGATATTGTGACAAAAGGATTATGAATACAGAGATTCCAGTACAAGTGGGAGATTGTTGGAATTGTGTCCAGTAATCTCGGTACTGTCTCTAGAAAGTAAGAGTATGTCAATGATCAGACATAAGTCATATAATACTGGGGGTCATGATGGCTTGCTAGAGTCCGCTCTTGATCTATAAGTCTTGGACTTATTGCCTTTATTATATGATCCCATATGGGTCACACGCCTAAGCTAACAGGAAAATGTGTAGGAACGGTTTAGCAGAAGTACAGTAAAAGTGCTAGGCATTTACTGTACTTAGAGAGAATAAAAGGTTTAGCCACTGTGCATCGATCGATGCATAAGGTGCAACGATCGATGCAGTGCGCAAACACCGACGAGTTAATTGGTATTTGGGCCAAATGGCCCAAACGGAACAGGACGAGTTTTGTGTCATAAAACTCGAGTTTCAGACTGATTAACCCTAACACTTGAGCCGTCAACTCTCTCTCTCCCCTGCGCCGTTTTCTCCCAGTGGCCTAGCAGCCTGCTTCCTGATTGGTGTGCGTGTGTGAACCTCTGGAGGAGTTATCACTCGGTGGCTCTCTGATCTCTGACCTGTTCTTCCTTTCCGCTGCACAAAACAGGTAAAAGGTGAGATCTACTTATGTTTCTATCCAAGAGAACCTAGATCTGGCATGTTTAGGATCAAGTAATCTGATGAATTGAATCAGGATTATCACGAAAGATCCTTCACTAATACCCAAGTGGTATTATCAGAAGTAGTAGTATTTACTTCAATAACAAAAATACCTGAAGATTTAGTCTCCAAGGACTTCTTCTTCTTCAGACTTTCCTGGTATTTCTTACAGTCCCTGCGGTAATGCCCTGCCTCTTTGCAAAAGTGGCAGATATCAGAAGGCCCAGCTTTAGACACGGGCTTGGGCTTGGCCTTTTCATTGCTGACTACCTTGCCCTTTCCCTTGTCTGCAGCGGATTTCTTGAAACCCTTGCCCTTCTGAACCATGAGTACAGACGACTCCTTGGTCTTCTTCAGATTCGGTTCTGCAGTCTTGAGCATACCATGTAGCTCAGGAAACGTCTTTATCAACCCATGCATATTATAGTTCAAAATGAATTGGTCATATGCAGGAGTAAGAGACTGCAGAACGATATCACAAGCAAGCTCTTGGCTTATAGGACAGTCGAGCCTAGTCAAATGATCGAGATAACCCATCATTTTTAGAACATGTGGACTAACTGCTGCATCCTTAGCCATTTTACAGTCCAAGAGATTCTTAACAGTTTGGAATCTCTCTGTACGAGCCTGCTCCTGAAACAACGCTTTCAGATTTGCCATCAGCTCCATGGGACAAGTCAGGCCTTCCCACTGCATCTGCAGTTCGGGAGCCATTGTCGCCAACATCAGGAAAATCACGTCATTAGCATCTGAAGAATGTGTATCCCAAGCATTCTTCACAGCTTGTGCGGCATTATTCGCAGGTCTAGGAGAGAGAGCTCTTTCAAGGATATAAGCCTTCTTCTCCTGTCTGAGCACGAGTCTCAGGTTCCTGGACCAGTTCAGGAAGTTTGATCCGTTCAGTTTGTCCTTCTCAAGGGCAGACCGGATCGAGAAAGTGTTTTGTGTTGTTGTGCTTGACATAGCTGAAAAATGAGACATTAGAGATTTTAGTTATTAAGTTCATAAAAGAGTAATCTTAACAACTTATAAGAAAACTCGCATTGTATTCAAAATTTCTTTGTTTAACCTCATAAGAATACAATGATTCCGAGACCCATGTTCAGCTAAATCCAAAGTGGGCCACTGGCCGTCACCCGGAATTAGCTTTACTTGGTAAGCATACACACAGCTAGTTATATCTCATATAACTCTCGGTTGTGAATTGGACCCGAGGCCCAAATTCACCAGATGTCTCAAGGCCCGGGACTCCCGATGGCCCAGTCAAGGAAACCAATCTCTTACAGCCAAATAATCACTAAAGTCTGGGACTCCCAATGAAATTAGTGACTATATACTACTTTACTTATGCGAAAACAGACACCTCACACTGTAAGCCATATCTGTAATCGAATAAGCGTTAAGTAGCTGACAAGATTGGAAAGACATCCAAGCTTGATATTTTTTTTGAGGATTTTTAAGTTTTATTTCCAAAAATAGAAGATTACTATTTTGGGAAACTTTCTTATTTTAGAAACTTTCTAAATTTAGTAACTTACTAAAATAGAAATTTCTAATTTAATATTTTATTAAATATTTTGGGTTGGGTCACAAATTATAGGCCCAATTCTTGGCCCAAGACCATAGAATTCCAGTTGGCCCAATAATTTGACATAACCGATTCGGTTTGTTAATTCTGGTCCAAGACCAAATTAACTATCAAAACCATCGGTTATTTACTAAACCAGACCAGCTCTAAATTATTTGGTCCAACCAAATCAAACTTAGACCAGCCTTCGGTTTAGGTTAAAATTCAATTTTGAATTTAAATCCGGTTTAACCAGAAATTAAATAATACCATGTATTAAATTATTTCCAGCAAACCGCGATTTGGGTTAACCGCTTGGACCACCAATTAAATTGGATCGGTTCAGTTAAATCCAAAACCGGGAAGAAACACCTAGTGTTTTAGCCAATTTGATTTAACTTGCGGTTTAAGGCTTTAAACACACAATTAACCGCCAATTAAATGGACCGGTTAAATCGGTGTGGTTTTGGGCAACGAACCGCGAAGTTCGGTTTAACCGATTGACTATTCGCGGGACGTAAAATTTTAACGGGCCAAACAATCGGATCCAAGACCCAACTCGGCCCATTAACGCAAACGATGGCCCATTAACGAAATTGACCTAGCGTGTGCTCACGATCGCTAACGATCGATCATCGCACGGCCACACACGCATCACGCGATCCATGCTAGCCTCACGATCGTATGATCGATCTCGGCCATGCTGATCACGACATGCGCATGTTCTGATCCTTTGCCTCACGATCATATCGATCGATCTCGGCTTAGGGATCATACGCGATCGTTATCGGCTCATCACAAGCGATTAGGGTTTAATAATGGAATGGGACATTCGATTATTAACAAGATCATTCGGCCAAGACCAAAATCAAGCAGCCGATTTAGGGTTTTAATTAGTTTTAATCAATTTTCATTCCTTAATTGATTCAAAAACCATTAAAATCATATGATCCAATTTCACAAGAAACCTAAAACCTAGGCTCTGATACCACTGATGGATTAGAGTGTTTGTTCAAGGTTTAATTCTCGTATTACAACCTAACACATAATCTTAACAGATCTAGGTTCTTGCAAAACGAATCATAAAACCAAACCTGTAACATTACCTATTGATTGCACAGCGGATTGATGGTAATGACAAGATCAGTCTAGAACAGATGAATCACCTATTCCTCCTTGAGTATCCACACTCTTACAAGCAAGGGATGGCTGCTAGACCAAAGAGATGGATCAGATCAGAGAGAGGTTAGAGAGAGGGATGAGCTCGCGGCTGCTAAGGAGAAAAATCGCAAGCCCTTAGCATAGGGTTTCGATTTCTTCCTCCTAATTAACTCTCTAATGGGCCCAAGTCTAATGACTAATGGCTCATTTGTTATTTGGGCCCAAGACACAAATCAGACAAAAGCCTGCATTTTGTCTGGCCCAATTCTCTGATCCAATACAGTAAATGCTATTGCATCTTACCGTATTGATTCCATTTAACTTTCCCGTTAGCTATGGTGTGTGACCCTTCGGGATCATACAATACTGGTAATAAGTCCTAAACTTATAGATCATGAGCGGACTCTAGCAAGTCATCATGATCACCCAGTATTTATGACTTATGTCTGATCTCGACACTTATCATACTTTCTAGAGATAGTACGGTAGATTTCAGGACATTCCCAACAACTGCTCCATCATAGCTTCCAGCTTACTCTCATGAGCATTAGTCGCAGGAGGTGTCTCATAGGAAGATGATCATTAGGTCCTCTGATAAGAGTTGTTCTGCTGAAAAGGCTTCTGGTAACCAGCATTCTGACCATATCCATAAGAGTTTTGATTGCTTGTGAAAGCACTCTTCTGTCCACCAGTCAAGAACTTGTTGCTTTGCTGATTCCCAAACATGTTTCCTTGGAATCCAGAACCACCAATGTAGTTCGCATCTTCTTCTGTGCAGCCTTCTTGAGGTTCAAACTCTTCAACATCTTGAGCAAAGTAGACATGCTTCTTGCTAGTCAACAAGCTGTGAACAATATCCAGCTTGTTCTTCATCTCAGCTATCTGCAGATGATCAACTTTTCCACCGGACTCTTTCCTTCTCTGATCTGCAGTCTTAGCGCTGTTGCTGCTTACCAAGTTCTCAATCAATATCCTGGCTTGCTCAAGAGTCTTTGTGTTGAAGTTACCATTGCTGGCAGCATCTAACGCAGACTGGTACCAGAGATCTACACCTCTGAAGAAAATGCCCAGCAGTTGAACTTCAGAGAATCCATGATGGGGACAGTCTCGTTGGTACATCTTGAACCTTATCCAAGCAGACTTAAGCGGCTCCGTAGGTCCCTGAGTGAATGTCAGAAGATCTTGTCTGAGCTTATCAGAGCGAGCATCATCATAGAAATGTCTCAGGAACTCTCTCTTCACTGCATCCCAAGTGGTTAACTTCCCAGGTGGAAGTTGCTTAAGCCAAGCTGCAGCCTCTCCAGCAAGAGAATATGGGAAAAGCTTGAGTAAAAGGAAGTCATAAACCATTTCGTTGTGCTTCAGCCCAGTGACGAAGGCTTCAAAATCCTCAAGGTGGTCCATGGGTTGTTCATGTGGAAGACCATGGAAAGGATCCTGCCTCAGAAGTGCGTAGTAGGCAGTCTTGAGCTCAAACTCATTCCTCTCGAAAGGAGGAGGCACAATTGCTGACCGGTTAGCATAAAACTCATCGGGTCGGTTGTAGTCAGCAAGAGTCCTCTCAGCAACATGAGGATTAGGTGGCTGTCCATTAGCTCCAGGATTGACCATATGCCTCTCATCTTGAGGCTGCTCAGGTTCAGCGATCACATTCCCTTGGGCATCAATCCTTTGCCCCTGAGCGTTGTAGGGGTTGTTCTGTTGGTCTCTCAGAACTCCTTCAGCATCAGGTCTCAAGATTAAACGATTGTTCATCATCCTTGAAGATCTTTGTGCCTTTATGTTCGTTCTCTCAAGTTTAGCTAGCTCCTCAAGCCTGAGGTTAACAAGTTCTTCGTTTGGGTTGCTTCGGGTGTGTCGACTTGGCATACACTGATTTCAGAGATGAAATCCGTGAGGGGTGTCGGGTGATACTAGTTTGGTGTCGGTCGACGCTGAGTGCTTCAGTCGATTCTGCAGCAACAAAAACGAGCCAAACAAGAGAATGTGAGTAATAAAGAAATAAAAGACTTAGACTAAACCTTAAAACAAAATCTATCGGCGAACTCAGTTGAGTCCCCAGCAACGGCGCCAAAAACTTGATAGAGTCAAGTTATATCCCTATTCTACTGCAAGTGCACAGTGATGCGAATGTAGTATTCAGGGTATCGTATCCACAAGGACTCAAGTTTCACACGACAGATTATATGTTCTTCAGTTAAGCTAAGCCAACCAAGAGAAAGCAGTAAACAAATGCAAGTAAATTAAAGTGAGTTTTGATGGGATAAAGGCGTCAGACTTATGAAATTCTCGGGAATTATACAATGCTAGACACTTAACTAACCGGATTCAGATTAAGCTCTAGTTCAAGAACTAGAAACACAATGCTAAACAATCCAACTCTCGCTGAGATTATTTCTATATCTAGCAACCTAACGATCCAAATCTCTTTGTGATCCTAGAGTTATAAACAAGCATTAAGAACATGTTCTTCGGTTCACAATTCTCCTAAACCAAATCTCTTTGTATCTAGTCAAATTACTCACACTAAGTTTATTCAGATTATAACTCACACTCTCGTGCTAAGTTAATTATTTCATATTTAAATCCTAGGTGATCAGTCCAGAATTCAGTATTAAGAACAACTTAGGTGATGAACGAATAAGTTTAGAATCCAATCAATCAATTATCTAAACATGCATAAAACCCTAGGAGAATTCCTAAATCTAACTAGGTTACTACTCAGACATATTATCAGATAAACAATACATCATTGAATAGAAAACAAAAGACTGAATAGATAGATAAAAAGAGGTTCGAAATCCTTCTCTCAAAGGTTACAAGTAGCAAGAACAGCCCCTTGGCACCAAATCTCTCAATCTCCAAGCAAGAAAAAAAGTAAGGACAAGATAAATGATAATGAGTCTGAAAACCTAATTAAAACTCCTAAACACGTTTTGGGGCTAGATTAGAATTAGGAAAACTTCTCGGCAACTTTGCAATTCTTCAAAAGATGTCTTCAACTCGGCGTATAATGTTCTGTCGCCCTCGATGTCGACCGACACTAAGTTGATGTCGGTCGACATCCAACCGTGGTCGAGACTCCAACTTCAGCTCGTTGCACAGATTGCCAGAAACGTCCTATAATCCCACTCTTTGCTCCAAACGCAAGCCTACCTGTAGAAGACTCAATAGACTCGAAAAACCAGGTTAAAGACTCAATATACACAACTATATCATGGTTGAAAACGTAAAAAAACCATGATATATCATCTAACATAATCTACTTCTAAGGCATAAACTATTTCCACAGTTGCTTGCGTCTTGGCCGGGGGTCCTTTTGTATCCTCACCGGTTGCTTCCCTGAAGCTCTAGATGTTCCAGTCTCTTTGTTTGGGCAGGATGTCGCTGATATACCATGGATTTTAGGGATTTTAACCATGGTATATGTGTTCTTTATCGAGTCTTTTAATATGTTTTAGAGTCTTTTCAGGTGTTTATTAGGTACAAGCACATTTGGAGCAGATTTGGTGATTATGGCACTTTCTGGAGCTATTTGGAGTGTCTGGCCGAGAGACAGAGTTCACTGTCCAGATTTGAGGATTGCGTCGATCGTTGCACACCTGCATCGATCGATGCATAGCGCGAATAGTCCAAACTCGGCGGTTTAATGAAGAATGCTGATATTGCAGAAAAGCCCAGATATTTACACAGAAGCCCAAAACGTGTTTTAGACTATATATTAGGGTTTTTAGCCACTTGTTTAGACTACGCTTTTCTTAAGTCTTATTTTATTTCAGAGAGAGTTAGGGGCTGATCCTGCTCTCGAGAGAGAGAGGATTTTGAACCCCAGATCTTTACTTTGTTTTATGATACTTGGTTTTCTACTTATGATATTTTCTGTCTCGATGAATATGTCTGAGTAGATTACCTGTTAGGTTAAAGGATTCTCATTAGGGATTTCATGGAACTATAGTTAAATCAATCTGTAGGGATTCATATCTGCTAGTTCTTTGTTTAGGGTGTTCTTAATGCTTAATCTGAAGTAGCTAATCAGAATTATGATGTTGGGCTGATTAATGCAGCGGAAGTTGGTTAATTTAGCTAGAAAGAACCTAGATGAGCAATTAAACTTCTCGCAAACGAAAGTTTGGTTTAGGTTAATTGTGAACATATCAAACTTGGAATTAATGCTGGTTTAATCTGTTAGTTCTTGCAAACGAAAGTTTGGTTTGCTGCACTTAGACTTAGAGAATTATCGCAAAGGAATTTGGTTAGTTCTATATATGTGTTTGAGTTCTAGAACAGTTTCTGATTAGATCCAGATTTATTGATTGCTTGTGTTCCTGATTTCCTGAGAACTCCTGAAACCTAACGCTTCGCCTCCTTGCTTACAAACCACTCCTGCTACTGATTTACTTTTCTGCTCTGCTTTTAGTTTAATCACCTTTGCTTTCTCCTAGTTTAATCTTTTCTGTTCTTATCTATCGTTGACCGGAGTCCCTGTGGATTCGATACCCTAAGTACTACAACTACATCACTGTGCACTTGCAGTTAGAATAGGGATTAAAACTACACCTATCAAGTTTTTGGCGCCGTTGCCGGGGACTCTTTTAAGTCTTCGATAGATTTGAACTTAGGGTTTAGACTAGGTTTTTCGTTTTTTTTTTTGCTACTAATTTTTTTTTTTCCTGTTCTTGCGTTTCAGGTACGCCTGTAATCACACTGCATCGATCGACACGGTCTTGTGTGTCGATCGTCACATCATCGCGCTTGCATCGATCGACACATATCATAGGAAGATGTATGATTTCTTTAGTCCAGGGATTGATAATTCACATATAGCTGGGTTGAAGAGTAAAGTTGACTATCTGCATAGCCTTCTACTTGGAAAGTATGCGCAAGAAGCTATCAACTGCGTTGGAGGGAATGAATTCTACAGTCAGGAATCAGCTTTTCAGGGACCTTTCCAGCAACAGGGTAATACCTTCTCGAGGAACTATGGTATTTCTTCTTACCAAGTACCGCCTGCACCTACACATAAGAGCAGATTAGAAGCTATGATGGAACAGTTTCTTGAGAGAGAACAACAGATCACTGTGTCCTTCAACTCAAGGATGGATGCATTGCATGAAGATCTGAATGAGAAGTTTGAATACTTGAGCACACATATGAAGAAGCTAGATGTCCGAGTTCAAACAGCTGAAACAATGCAAAGGCATAATGAAGCTAAGAGAGCTGAACGGAAGCTGCACATCAAAGCTGTGACCTTAGGGGGTGAGATTGAGTTGCTAGGTGAAGAAGAGAGCATAATCTCGGATTTTCTGGATGAATATTGTCTGTCTGATACATGCATCGATCGACACCCCCTTAGTGTCAATCGACACGCCGTTCTGACGGCAATTTCGAGATCTTGAGACGAACAGAATCGCCTTGCATCGATCGACACACATCATGCAACGATCGACACAGAACGCAGACATGACCAGAAACCTGCAACAGTACCAGAACGAGTCTATAAGCCCCCTGTGCCATATCCTAAGGTTCCTAAACCTTCCAAACAAGAGCTAGAAGTGGCTAACTGCATGAAAGTGATAGATAAGAAGGTGAATAAAACACCACCAGTTGAAACTTCGCGAGTTCATGCAAAGAAGATGATCTCCACTGATGGTCATCTGAAAAAAGAAGTTCAGATTGGTGGAACTACAGTATCTGATAGTGGAAAGAAGAAGATGGCAGTTCCTCTTGAACCTGCTCTAACATCTTCAGTACCTGCAACTGCTCATAAGCAGAAAGCCCCAAACATCAGATCTGCATCAAAGGTAAGGAACAAATCACCTAAGCTTAAACCTTCTGATCACATTGTTTTGAATGCAGGAAAACGTAGTAGACCGCCCAAGCTTCGCTCCCGCCCTGATTCTGATTACTCTTTCCTTGGGAAGCCTCATGATCATAATGCCTATACACCTCCTTGGATGAAGAGATACTCACAGAGACACTCAAAGTCTCTGTTGAAACCGCCTTGAGTCAAATCTCTTCCAATAGTCAAGCTAATGACTAAAAACAAGCGCTGAGTGGGAGGCAACCCACTGTTAGGTTCGTTTTTGTTTTTGTTTTTTCGTTTTGATTTGGTATTTTTAATTTTTCTGTTTAAGTGTGTTCAGAGCTGAGGGAAACATGAATAATCGCATTGCATCGATCGAAACACATTGTGCATCGGTCGATGCAGTCGCGATTTACAGTTTAACGAATTGATTGCGGTTCAGACATCGGTTATCTACATAACCGCGAGCGATAATCGCCTTCCATCGATCGACACCCTTGGGCATCGATCGACGCAGGGCGACGACAGGTAAGTGTTCTTCAACTTCTCGGATTGTTTCAAATTTGAATATTATTCTCACCGAGCTCATGCCTTGATTACACTGGGGACAGTGTAGTATAAGTGTGGGGGAGGAAGCTACTGACGCACGCTTTTGTTTTCTTAGTTTTTCAAAATTTGTTTTATTGAGTCAAAATTTGTATGAAACTATGATTTTTCGAGGAAACTTTTCGCTTGAACAGGAACTAAGTGACATTGGACAGACTTGCAGAGCCTCTATGACTGTTAGAAAACTCAGACACGGATCAACCTACTGAGGACACCCACATCACTTCAGGTATCAGAGGATCCTTTTACTGACTTCAACTTTAATACTGACTTAGATTTCTCACCTAAGGGCTTGGTATACTTTGTGTCGGATTCCCTTGTTAGTTCTGACACAGCCTGTCAACCTATCCTATTTGGTTCCCTTCTCCCCTTCCATAAAAAAAAGATAATAAACTGAGGATGAGTTAGTAACTCCGAAGTGGTCATGGGAATAGTAGCAAACACTATTATCTCTTATGCGATCCATGGAATGTGTCCGAAGTACACCCCATAACGGGAAGAACACTGATAAAAAAAATAAAATGATACCCAATGTGGGAAAAACCAGTTGTTAAGGAAGGGAAAGAGAAGAAAGGGACTAGAGAAAGATAGTATGGTGGTCTAGAGCTGATAAGGTAAGAATCCATGTGCCCTTTGATCGATACTCCTTAGGTGAGACCGCACTTAAATACTTGCAGAAGTCAGTAGGGAGAATTTAAAAGCTTGAATGTGATTGTGGAGTTTACTTAGGACAGTTGCTAAGTGTGGGGGAAGTACATGTTGGTTTTGATTTCTGTAGGAAAGTTTTCAGTGGCTTACTAAGTGAATGTGATTGTGAAAGTTCCTAGGACGAAATGAGTTTCTGTGTTTTCAAACTTCTTTTCTTATGCTTTGGTTCTTTACTTGCTTGAGGGCAAGCAAGAGCTAAGTGTGGGGGAGTTGATATACCATGGATTTTAGGGATTTTAACCATGGTATATGTGTTCTTTATCGAGTCTTTTACTATTTTTTAGAGTCTTTTCAGGTGTTTATTAGGTACAAGCACATTTGGAGCAGATTTGGTGATTATGGCACTTTCTGGAGCTATTTGGAGTGTCTGGCCGAGAGACAGAGTTCACTGTCCAGATTTGAGGATTGCGTCGATCGTTGCACACCTGCATCGATCGATGCATAACGCGAATGGGCCAAACTCGGCGGTTTAATGAAGAATGTTGATATTGCAGAAAAGCCCAGATATTTACACAGAAGCCCAAAACGTGTTTTAGACTATATATTAGGGTTTTTAGCCACTTGTTTAGACTACGCTTTTCTTAAGTCTTATTTTATTTCAGAGAGAGTTAGGGGCTGATCCTGCTCTCGAGAGAGAGAGGATTTTGAACCCCAGATCTTTACTTTGTTTTATGATATTTGGTTTTCTACTTATGATATTTTCTGTCTCGATGAATATGTCTGAGTAGATTACCTGTTAGGTTAAAGGATTCTCATTAGGGATTTCATGGAACTATAGTTAAATCAATCTGTAGGGATTCATATCTGCTAGTTCTTTGTTTAGGGTGTTCTTAATGCTTAATCTGAAGTAGCTAATCAGAATTATGATTTTGGGCTGATTAATGCAGCGGAAGTTGGTTAATTTAGCTAGAAAGAACCTAGATGAGCAATTAAACTTCTCGCAAACGAAAGTTTGGTTTAGGTTAATTGTGAACATATCAAACTTGGAATTAATGCTGGTTTAATCTGTTAGTTCTTGCAAACGAAATTTTGGTTTGCTGCACTTAGACTTAGAGAATTATCGCAAAGGAATTTGGTTAGTTCTATATCTGTGTTTGAGTTCTAGAACATTTTCTGATTAGATCCAGATTTATTGATTGCTTGTGTTCCTGATTTCCTGAGAACTCTTGAAACCTAACGCTCCGCCTCCTTGCTTACAAACCACTCCTGCTACTGATTTACTTTTCTGCTCTGTTTTTAGTTTAATCACCTTTGCTTTCTCCTAGTTTAATCTTTTCTGTTCTTATCTATCGTTGACCGGAGTCCCTGTGGATTCGATACCCTAAGTACTACAACTACATCACTGTGCACTTGCAGTTAGAATAGGGATTAAAACTACACCTATCAGTCGCGTAGTGTCCTTTTTCCCCACAAGCAAAACACATGACGTGAGTCGGTATTCCCTTTTGTCCACTCTTGCTGGGACATTACTTGGCAATATGACCCTCCTCTCCACACACAAAACTGGCTGTTGATCCTTCTACATGACCTGTTGGTGGCTTAAAATTCCTTCTAAAAATTTTCTTCCCTAGGCCGCCATCTCGGTTCTTTCACCTTCCCACTTTGTCCAGTATTCGTACCTCCTCCTTTTTTTGTTCATGACTGTTTTTTCTTGCATCTAATATTGGTTGGTATTTACCGCCTTCTCGATCATATGATGTAGACCAGTATAAGTTCCTACAACCATTTTACTAGATATCTCTGGGTTTAGTCCACCTAAGAACCTTCACATTAATGCTGACTCATCTCCCCGACTAAAGTAGATGTAACGTTGAAGTTATGTAAAATCAGCCTCATAGGCTTTGACTGTTCGCCCTCCTTGTTTCAACTGTAGAAACTCATTTTCTAATCGTTCTCGAGCTTCCGGTGGTAAGTACTTTTTCATGAATTCCAGTTGAAATGCTTCCCACGAGTATAATGGGTAACAACTGTTTTTCTTCACACTCATCCACCAACTGAGCTTCTCTCTCTAGAAAGTACACTGCGACGTCTCGCTTAAGATGTTCAGGATATCCTACTGCCACGAAGTTACGTTCCACAGCTTGTAACCATGGGTCAGCCTTGTAAGGATCCACACTTCCCCCGTATTGTTGAGTTCCCAACTTCTTCATTGTTATTATGACTTTAAAAAGTCGTGTGATGCGTTTGCAGTTGCATTTGATCCTCCATTGGCCCTTCTCTGGATTACTTGCGATAATATGTCGTGCACCATTGAAAGTGTCGAGTCAGCTCGTGGTTGCCCTTGTTGTCCCGGTGCGGCGGGAACTTGTTCAGCAGGGTGAGGGTTAGGTGGTGTGGCCACTCCTTCATTATGGTACCCAGCCCGGCCTGTCGGCATCACGTGTGGTATATCTTGTAAAAGATTGAGCCCAACGAGAAAGGTGATGGCTCATGCGGTGGTGGTATGGGATAATCCCATAACCCTGGATTTCCTTGCTCGTCAAAACCCTGCTCAGTCCTAGAGTCGTCCACTAATAAATCTTCCCACATGTAGTCCTCTTCTCCCGACCAAGGAGATGCATGAGGCGATGCGTGCTCATGACCGTGCCCGGATCCACCTTGTCCTGATGAGGAACCTCTCGGCCCGCTAGTATTTGAACAATTCCCAAACATATGCATTGAACCAACGTACCGGAATACCCTAGTTGACATGCTTGGCCTGCGAGCATGATCATGAACCATGCTCTGATACAACTATTTGTAACACCCCCGACCCATTCTAGAGATATAGACGACTCGGAAGTGTCACAATGTGATAGCCGGAGACAGCCATTGCCTAGTTTTCAAAAGGGATCCGAACCCTAGACAAAGACTGGCTACGACTGTCACCCCTCTCGGCTTTGGCCTAAGGCTTTACAACCTGTACCTCGACCTTGAGTTGTGTTAGTTTTTACTAAACTAATACCATGAACACAAGCTGAATTTTTAACAAAACATATCTTATTCATATACTAACTTGTGGAAAGTATGAGATTACAAATCAGTTAATATACAGTAGCCATGGCCTAGTGCCCAAAACATAATGTACATAAGTTCACACACCGTTTTACAACTGCCAACAAAAACTACTCCGGTGTCCTAACGTTCTGTTCCACTCCCTTGCAACCCGCCTATTGGTTACCTGCAAAAAAAAAAGAGTCATGTGTATTCTAGCAATACTCAGTGAATTTCGGGCCCCCAAACATGCGTTAGTCCCCATCCTATCCCTAGAGACAAAGAGCAATAATTCACAATGCAATTACAGAGGCAGAGTAGATGACATGCCATATCTCACTATATGCATTTATCTAAGCTCATTCATTTCCACATGTTGAGGCCTTTAAATGTATCGGAAACTCAACACCCATTCTCTCACGTGACTACTCGGGTCAATTTACCACGAAGGATCATTATCTGAGCATCACACCCGTTACTGGGACCTATCCCTCGGAACCGCGTCGTCACATGGTGCTCGGCCATGGGAGCGACCAGAGTAACCCTCCGAGTCTTCTCCGAATCCACTGAGGTACAAAACGGAGTGCCGAGTACATCATCCTAGACAATATTATACATATCCTATGATACATTATCTAGAACGTTTCCCAGTTCTAGATCAATACTTTCAGAACAGTATTACACATGATCATAAATGTAACCACTCAAACAACCTGGTCCGTAGATTCCGCAGACCTCTAGCGGCCACATGCATATCACACACAATGCATATCCAATTCCAACGTGCAATAAGATAACTCAAAAGCACTTGGAAAACAAAACAACACACGATCCGCAAACCTCAATCTGTGGGTTTACTAAACATCAGAAAAGAGATAGCAAACCTGCATCAAAACGTGTTAACACAACCCTCGATCATCTCCGACCCGACGCCAATTTTCTCGACCCACTACAAGTCTAACTCGACCAATGTCCTCAAAATTCTCCAAGAGGGTAATGCACTTCCCTTCCCAACCATTTTTAACTCCGAGTAGGTTCTTATCCAATCATCACGGCCTTAACATGATTCAAGGACGCTCCATCCAATTTTACCTTATTAGTCGGGTTATTACATTCTCCCCTACCCTTATTTAGAATTCGTCATGAATTATAGCGTGGTCGTGATGTCTCTCCTTGCTCATAAATTGTATCCTCCTTGAAGAACTCTGGATGCTCTTTCGAAATATTCCTTCATCCTCCCATGTAACTACCATTCGGTTTTGCTTGCCCCAAAATACTTGAATCTGAGGAATCTCGCGGTTTTTCAGTTTTTTTATCCGCTTTGATCCAATTCTGATGGGTCCTTCAAGATAAGTAAGATCCTTACGCAATTCTTCTATATGTTCTGGTACTAACGCGTCCATTACTGATGACTTAAGTGGCTTGAATCACAACCACGGTGGCTGGATTAGCACACTCAAGTTGGCCTTGGACGTGGTGTAGAAGGGTGTAGAAGGCTTGCTTGAATTGCTTTGCCTTAGCTCTGGTCATTGGTCCAATTGGTATGTGCAAAGCTTCTGATCCTTGCTCTCCTTTCTCCTCTGGTTCAAGCTGCTCCTTAGCTCCATTCTCCTCAGCTACAAGCTGCTTCTCAGCTCCATTCTCCTCTGGTTCAAGCTGCTCAATCTCCTCAGGTTCCAAGCTTCCCATGATCACATCATCCCCTCCCTCTTGAAAAGGATTTGACCTCAAATCTGGTTCATCTGTAATAAAAGGAACCAAGTCAGAAACGTTGAAGCTTGAACTCACATTATACTTACCTTGCAAGTCAATTTGGTAGGCATTGTCATTGATCCGTTTGATGATCTTGAATGGTCCATCAATGCGTGGCATCAACTTGGATTTTCTCTCATTAGGAAACCGCTCCTTCCTCAAATGTATACTTAGCATAAAGCTTTGTCTTCTCCTAAATGTTGATCCTAGCTTTCACATGAATCTGCTTGATGTAATCTGCCTTTTTCTTTCCATCCATACTAGCTCTTTCACTCAAAGGTAAAGGCATCAGATCCAAAGGTGATAAAGGATTGAAACCATAAACAATTTCAAATGGAGAGGACTTAGATGCAGAATGTTTAGCATGATTATAAGCAAATTCAACATGTGGCAAACATTCTTCCCATGTCTTAAGGTTCTTTTTGATCAATGCACGCAGAAGAGTAGACAATGTCCTATTAACTACTTCAGTTTGCCCATCAGATTGTGGATGACAAGTAGTAGAGAACAACAACTTAGTACCTAGCTTAGACCAAAGTGTCTTCCAAAAGTAACTAAGAAACTTAGTATCTCTATCAGAAACAATAGTCTTAGGCATGCCATGTAATCTCACAATATCCTTAAAGAACAGGTTAGCTACATGCATAGCATCATCAGTTTTGTGGCATGGAATGAAATGAGCCATTTTAGAGAACCTATCTACCACAAAATCCTTCCCTGTCTTAGTCCTAGGCAATCCAACAACAAAATCCATCGAAATATCATTCCAAGGATGCAAAGGAATAGGTAAGGGAGTATACAAACCGTGAGGCTGGACTTTGGACTTAGCTAGTTTGCAAGTAGAACACCTTTCACAAGCTTTCTCAACGTCCCTCTTCATGTGTGGCCAATGAAAATGCTCTTGCATCACCTTAAGTGTCTTAGCAACACCAAAGTGTCCCATTAATCCTCCACCATGTGCTTCCTTAACAAACAAATCTCTCAAAGAAGAATTAGGAACACACAAACGGTTTTCATAGAACAAGAACCCATCATGCCTATAGTACTTTTCAAATGCAAATTTCTCACAAGATGAATAAATCTTTCCAAAATCAGAATCATTTGCATAAAGAGACTTAATATGTTCAAAACCAAGTAACTTAGTCTTAAGAGCAGTCAGTAAGACATACCTTCTTGATAATGCATCAGCAACTACATTATCCTTACCTTTCTTGTATTTGATCACGTATGGGAATGTCTCAATGAATTCAACCCACATGGCATGTCTCTTGTTGAGTTTTTTCTGACCTTTTAGATGCTTAAGGTACTCATGATCAGTGAGTATGACAAACTCCTTTGGCCATAAGTAGTGCTGCCATGTCTGCAATGCTCTCACCAATGCATAGAGTTCCTTATCATAAGTTGGATAGTTCAGTGTTGCTCCTCCTACCTTCTCACTGAAGTAAGCAATTGGTTTCCTTTCCTGCATAAGCACAACACCTATACCAATACCAGAAGCATCACATTCGATTTCAAAAGTTTTAGAAAAAATCAGGAAGTGAAAGAACAGGTGAATGAGTAAGCTTCTCTTTCAAGGTTTGGAATGCTTGTTCATGAGCCTGCTCCCACTTAAAACCCACGTTTTTCTTGATAACCTCAGTGAGTGGAGCTGCTAGAGTGCTAAAATCCTTCACAAATCACCTATACAAACCGGCTAGGCCATGGAAGCTTCTCACTTCTCCAACTGTCTTTGGGCTTGGCCATTCTTTGATAGCTTTCACTTTCTCTTCATCAACCTTGATTCCATCTGTACTCACAACAAAACCTAAGAACACAAGGTTATCTGTTCCAAAAGTACATTTCTTATAGTTGGCATAAAGGCTTTCTTTCCTTAACACTTCAAAGACCAACCTAAGATGCCTAACATGCTCTTGTAGGTTCTGACTATATACTAGGATGTCATCAAAGTATACAACAACAAAATGCCCAATGAATGATCTGAGTGAAGGATGTTTAGTTGTTAATCCTGATTCAGTTCTTCAGATTAAACAGTCCTAAACATGCAGATCTAGGTTCTCTTGATTAGAAACTTTATGGATCTCACCTTATACCTGTTTATGCAGCGGAAAGAGAAGGTATGGTCAGAGATCAGAGAGCCACCAAGTGATAACTCCTCCAGAGGTTCACACACGCACACTGCAGGAAGAGAGGCTGCTAGACCAAGCTGTGGGAGGCGCAGAGAGAGAGAGAGAAATCGCAGAGGGGCTAGGGTTGGGTGGAAAAATCAGACTTAAGTTTTAATTATAAAACTTGTCTATTTCCTTTTGGGCTTTTGGGCCCAAATACCAATCTGATTAAATCCCTTGGATTTAATCAGACCCATTAATCTCTCTCTTAGTACGACAAATGCCTTGCACTTTTACCGTACTTCTGCTAAGCCGTTCCTACACATTTTCCTGTTAGCTTAGGCGTGTGACCCATATGGGATCATATAATAAAGGCAATAAGTCCAAGACTTATAGATCATGAGCGAACTCTAGCAAGCCATCATGACCCCCAGTATTATATGACTTATGTCTGATCATTGACATACTCTTACTTTCTAGAGACAGTACCGAGATTACTGGACACAATTCCAACAATCTCCCACTTGTACTGGAATCTCTGTATTCATAATCCTTTTGTCTCAATATCTCAATTAGTCATAAGGCAAGATTAGTGTCATCCTTATAAAGCCTAATCTTGTTCATCGGACTCTGATTCGATACTGACAATCCAAACGACTCGGGACAGTCCGTTTAGCATGGCCATGCATTTTTCCAGTATTCAAATCTCCGATTGGCCTAGAGATATTCACTCCATTTATATTGGAGGGACAAATCCCGTCTTGTTCCATCACTGTAAACTACTCATTTTGTAATACACCCAAACAAGGTCCTTATAGCTATCGCATAACGACAGCGTTAGACAATGATCAAAGCGCATCAGTTCATGTGCAGTCACATGCATGCGAACTCAGGTCTAAGGACTATACTCTATAGTCGTAGTAAGAATCTCTTATGACACAGATATAAATATCCTGAAGAGTTCTTATAAGCGGGTCTAGTCCGGTCGTATGTACCCCACATACACCTATGTACTGACTTTGATGCCGTGCATCTATGACACACTGAGACTTTGTCATAAGTCACATACCAATCTAGTCTCACACGGTTGTTGGTGTTCCAATTTCAACAACCTTCGACTAGGGACTGAATGATATAAGCCATCTATCAAATATAGGGTCTCATGATCAAGCTAAATGACTTTGATGACTCAAGATCAAGTCACTTACTTCGATGACCTATAAAATGGTTTATATCACTTTGGAACGATTATTTCATCACAGTTAAAATAATCTTGAAATAATAATTTCATTTAAACATAAGAAAATGTTTTACAAGAACATATCAAATAACTAAATAAAGCCCTCAAACTCCCACTCAAATTTAGATTACATTTCAATGTCTCTAATGCCTACAGCTTCAGTCAGGAACTCGAGCTTAGGCCTTGGGAGTGGCTTTGTCAACGGATCAGCGACGTTATCATCTGTCTGAACTCGGCTGATCTTGACTTCCTTTCTATTAATGATGTCACGTATCAAGTGAAATCTTCTTAGAACATGCTTGGATTTCTGGTGTGATCTTGGTTCCTTTGCCTGAGCAATAGCACCATTGTTATCACAAAACAGTGCTAGAGGCTCAGCCGCATCTGGTATCACACCTAGTTCAATAATGAACTTTTGTATCCAAACAGCTTCCTTCGCTGCTTCTGAGGCGGCGATATATTCAGCTTCTGTAGTGGAATCAGCAACGGTGTCTTGCTTGGAGCTTCTCCAACTGATTGCACCGCCATTCAGACAAAAGATATAACCGGACTGTGACCGGAAATCATCTTGGTCTGTCTGGAAACTTGCGTCCGTGAATCCACTGACTTTAAGCACATCACTTCCACCGTAAACCAAGAACTTATCCTTAGTATGTCTTAGATACTTCAAGATATTCTTTACGGCAATCCAATGGTTTTCACCTGGATTTGACTGGTATCTACTCGTCATGCTCAATGCATAAGCAACATCAGGACGAGTACAGATCATGGCATACATGACAGATCCTATTGCAGATGCATAAGGAATATTCTTCATGCGCTCAAGCTCAGCAGCCGTCGTAGGGCTCTGCTTCTTGCTTAGCGTTGTGCCATGTACCATTGGCGTGAAGCCCTTCTTGGAATCTTTCATGCTGAATCTTTGTAGGACTTTGTCAATGTATGAATCTTGACACAAGCCTATCAGCCTTCTAGATCTATCCCGGTAGATCCTGATTCCAAGAACGTATGCGGCTTCACCCATGTCTTTCATGGAAAAACAACTTCCAAGCCAGTCCTTTACCGACTTTAGCATTGGAACGTCGTTTCCGAGAAGCAGTATGTCATCGACATACAGAATAAGAAATACTATCTTGCTCCCACTAGTTTTCTTATACACGCATTGTTCTTCTTCGTTTCTGATGAAGTCAAATTGCTTGATCGCTTCATCAAAACGAAGATTCCAGCTCCTCGATGCTTGCTTCAATCCATAAATGGATTTATGAAGCTTGCATACTTTCCCAGCATTCTTTGGATCTATGTAACCGTCAGGTTGCGTCATATACACATCCTCTTCCAGAATACCATTCAGGAAGGCGGTTTTCACGTCCATCTGCCAAATTTCATAATCATGAAAAGCTGCAGTTGCTAGTAGAATCCGAATAGATTTCATCATAGCCACTGGTGAATAGGTTTCATCGTAATCCACACCGTGAACTTGTCTGAAACCTTTTGCCACCAACCTGGCTTTATAAATCTGGACATTTCCATCCACGTCAATCTTCTTCTTGAAGATCCATTTGCACTCGATGGCTTTTACACCAGCGGGTAAGTCAACCAACGAAAACACTTGGTTGACCGACATGGAGTCCATTTCGGAATCAGTGGCCTTGCGCCACTTAGAGGAATCTGGGCCCATCATGGCTTGATTGAAGTTCGATGGTTCATCACCATCAATGATCAAAAGATCATGACAGTTAGTCACGAGGAATCCTTGATATCTCTCGGGTTCGTGACGGATCCTCCCGGATCTTCGAACTTCAGGTACTACAGGTTCAGGCTCTACAATTTCTTGTAGGTCCTCCTGCTGCTCTTCCTCATTAGGTTGAGCAGTATCATGTTCATCTTGAATTTCTTCAAGCAGTACCTTACTCGCACTGTCTTTCTTAGAGAGAAACTCCCTCTCAAGAAAGTTACAATCCCGGGCAACAAAGATCTTGTTCTCGGAACGCAGATAGAAGTAATAAGCCTTGGTTTCTTTCGGATAACCAATGAAGTAGCATTTATCAGACTTTGGTGTAAGCTTGTCTGAGATTAATCTCTTGACATAGGCTTCACAACCCCAAATTCTAAGATAAGACAACACTGGAGCTACTCCAGTCCATAATTCATATGGTGTCTTTGCTACTGCTTTCGATGGCGCTCTATTTAGAGTGAACACTGCTGTTAGCAGAGCATATCCCCAAAGGGATATTGGAAGGTCTGTGTGACTCATCATAGATCGAACCATATCCAATAAGGTCCGATTTCTCCTCTCAGACACACCATTCCATTGAGGTGTTCCAGGAGGAGTGAGTTGGGACACGATCCCACACTCTCTTAGATGATCACTGAATTCTTGGCTTAAGTATTCTCCTCCTCGGTCGGACCGAAGAGCCTTAATGCTTTTGCCAAGTTGGTTCTGTACTTCATTTTGGAATTCTCTGAACTTCTCAAAAGATTCAGACTTATGTTTCATTAAATAAACATATCCATACCTACTGAAATCATCAGTGAAGGTAATGAAGTACTGATAGTTTCCTCTTGCATTTGTGGACATTGGGCCACACACATCAGTGTGTATCAGGCCCAATAAGTCACTGGCCCTCTCGTTAGGTTTATTAAAGGGGGCCCTATAGGGATTCGTTTGGTTGATCCTGATGTAATTCACAGATTCATCTCAACCTAAACATACAGATCTAGGTTCTCTTGAATAGAAACATTAGATGATCTCACCTTTTACCTGTTTGTTGCAGCGGAAGGAATAGAACAGGTCAGAGATCAGATAGATGCACCGAGGGATGAATCCTCCAAAGGTTCACACACGCTTCACAAGGAAATGGCTGCTAGACCACGAGGAGAGAGGCGCGCAGGGAGAGAGAGAGACGCGGCTAGGGTTCGGGTTGGGGAGAAAAGACTTGGCTTTTAGTCATTAAAAGCCTTCTCTTTTCCCTAATGGGCTTTTGGGCCCAATCTGATTAAATCCCATTTAATCAGACCCATTAATCTTTCTCTCTTAGTACGACAAATGCCTAGCACTTTTGTCGTACTTCTGCTAAGCCGTTCCAACACATTTTCCTGTTAGCTTAGGCGTGTGACCCATATGGGATCATATAATAAAGGCAATAAGTCCAAGACTTATAGATCATGAGCGGACTCTAGCAAGCCATCATGATCCCCAGCATTATATGACTTATGTCTGATCTTTGACATACTCTTACTTTCTAGAGACAGTACCGAGATTACTGGACACAATTCCAACAATCTCCCACTTGTACTGGAATCTCTGTATTCATAATCCTTTTGTCACAATATCTCGATTAGTCATAAGGCAAGATTGGTGTCATCCTTATAAAGCCTAATCTTGTTCATCGGACTCTGATTTGATACTGACAATCCAAACGACTCGGGAAAGTCCGTTTGAGCATGGCCATGCGTTTTCCAGTATTCAAATCTCCGATTGGCCTAGAGATATTCACTCCATTTATATTGGAGGGACAAATCCCATCTTGTTCCATCACTGTAAACTATTCATTTCATGATGTACCCAAACAAGGTCCTTATAGCTATCACAGAATGATAGCGTTAGACAATGATCAAAGTACATCAGTCCATGTGCAGTCACATGCATGTGAACTCAGGTCTAAGGACTATACTCTATAGTCGTAGTAAGAATCTCTTATGACACAGATATAAATATCCTGAAGAGTTCTTATAAGCGGGTCTTGTCCGGTCGTATGTTCCCAACATACACCTATGTACTGACTTTGATGCCGCGCATCTATGACACACTGAGACTTTGTCATAAGTCACGTACCAATCCAGTCTCACACGGTTGTTGATGTTCCAACTTCAACAACCTTCGACTGGGGACGGGATGATATATAACATCTATCAAATATAGGGTCTCATGATCAAGCTAAATGACTTCGATGACTCAAGATCAAGTCATTTACTTCGATGACCTATAAAATGGTTTATATCATTTTGGAACGATTATTTCATCACAGTTAAAATAATCTTGAAATAATAATTTCATTAAAACATAAAATAATGTCTTACAAGAACATATCAAATAACTAAAATAAAGCTCACAAAACTCCCACTCAAATTTAGATTACATTTCAATGTTTCTAATGCCTACAGCTTCAGTCAGGAACTCGAGCTTAGGCCTTGGGAGTGGCTTTGTCAACGGATCAGCGACATTATCATCTGTCGGTACTCGGCTGATCTTGACTTCCTTTCTATTAATGATGTCACGTATCAAGTGATATCTTCTTTGAACATGCTTGGATTTCTGGTGTGATCTTGGTTCCTTTGCCTGAGCTATAGCACCATTGTTGTCACAAAATAGCGCCAGAGGCTCAGCCGCATCTGGTATCACACCTAGTTCCATAATGAACTTTCGTATCCAAACAGCTTCCTTCGCTGCTTCTGAGGCGGCGATATATTCAGCTTCTGTAGTGGAATCAGCAACGGTGTCCTGCTTGGAGCTTCTCCAACTTACTGCACCGCCATTCAGACAAAAGATATAACCGGACTGTGACTGGAAATCATCTGTGTCTGTCTGGAAACTTGCGTCCGTGAATCCACTGACTTTAAGCACATCACTTCCACCGTACACCAAGAATTTATCCTTAGTATGTCTTAGATACTTCAAGATATTCTTTACGGCAATCCAATGGTTTTCACCTGGATTTGACTGGTATCTACTCGTCATGCTCAATGCATAAGCAACATCAGGACGAGTACAGATCATGGCATACATGACAGATCCTATTGCAGATGCATAAGGAATATTCTTCATGCGCTCAAGCTCAGCAGTCGACGTA
Source organism: Orychophragmus violaceus (assembly GCA_030180135.1). Classification (NCBI taxonomy): domain Eukaryota; kingdom Viridiplantae; phylum Streptophyta; class Magnoliopsida; order Brassicales; family Brassicaceae; genus Orychophragmus; species Orychophragmus violaceus. The sequence goes on from CM058232.1 coordinate 46,315,172, forward strand.
GGGCTCTGCTTCTTGCTTAGCGTTGTGCCATGTACCATTGGCGTGAAGCCCTTCTTGGAATCTTTCATGCTGAATCTTTGTAGGACTTTGTCAATGTATGAGTCTTGACACAAGCCTATCAGCCTCTTAGGTCTATCCCGATAGATCCTAATTCCAAGAACGTATGCGGCTTCACCCATGTCTTTCATGGAAAAACAACTTCCAAGCAAGTCCTTTACAGACTTCAGCATTCGAACGTCGTTTCCGAGAAGCAGTATGTCATCGACATACAGAATAAGAAATACAATCTTGCTCCCACTAGATTTCTTATACACGCATTGTTCTTCTTCGTTTCTGATGAAGTCAAATTGCTTGATCGCTTCATCAAAACATTCCAGCTCCTCGATGCTTGCTTCAATCCATAAATGGATTTGTTAAGCTTGCATACTTTCCCAGCATTCTTTGGATCTATGTAACCGTCAGGTTGTGTCATATACACATCCTCTTCCAGAATACCATTCAGGAAGGCGGTTTTCACGTCCATCAGCCAAATTTCATAATCATGAAAAGCTGCAGTTGCTAGTAGAATCCGAATAGATTTCATCATAGCCACTGGTGAATAGGTTTCATCGTAGTCCACACCGTGAACTTGTCTGAAACCTTTTGCCAACAACCTGGCTTTATAAATCTGGACATTTCCATCCACGTCAATCTTCTTCTTGAAGATCCATTTGCACTCGATGGCTTTTACACCAGCGGGTAAGTCAACCAACGAAAACACTTGGTTGACCGACATGGAGTCCATTTCGGAATCAGTGGCCTTGCGCCACTTAGAGGAATCTGGGCCCATCATGGCTTGATTGAAGTTCGATGGTTCATCACCATCAATGATCAGAAGATCATGACAGTTAGTCACGAGGAATCCTTGATATCTCTCGGGTTCGTGACGGATCCTCCCGGATCTTCGAACTTCAGGTACTACAGGTTCAGGCTCTACAATTTCTTGTAGGTCCTCCTGCTGCTCTTCCTCATTAGGTTGAGCAGTATCCTGTTCATCTTGAATTTCTTCAAGCAGTACCTTACTCCCACTGTCTTTCTTAGAGAGAAACTCCCTCTCAAGAAAGTTACAATCCCGGGCAACAAAAATCTTGTTCTCGGAACGTAGATAGAAGTAATAAGCCTTGGTTTCCCGTGGATAACCAATGAAGTAGCATTTGTCAGATTTTGGTGTAAGCTTGTCTGAGATTAATCTCTTGACATAGGCTTCACAACCCCAAATTCTGAGATAAGACAGCACTGGAGCTTCTCCAGTCCATAATTCATATGGTGTCTTTGCTACTGCTTTTGATGGCGCTCTGTTTAGAGTGAACACTGCTGTTAGCAGAGCATATCCCCAAAGGGATATTGGAAGGTCTGTGTGACTCATCATAGATCGAACCATATCCAATAAGGTCCGATTTCTCCTCTCAGACACACCATTCCATTGAGGTGTTCCAGGAGGAGTGAGTTGGGATACGATCCCACACTCTCTCAGATGATCACTGAATTCTTGGCTTAAGTATTCTCCTCCTCGGTCGGACCGAAGAGCCTTAATGCTTTTGCCAAGTTGGTTCTGTACTTCATTTTGGAATTCTCTGAACTTCTCAAAAGATTCAGACTTATGTTTCATTAAATAAACATATCCATACCTACTGAAATCATCAGTGAAGGTAATGAAGTACTGATAGTTTCCTCTTGCATTTGTGGACATTGGGCCACACACATCAGTGTGTATCAGGCCCAATAAGTCACAGGCCCTCTCGTTAGGTTTATTAAAGGGGGCCCGTGTCATTTTGCCCATCATGCAGGATTCGCATTTCTCACATGACTCAAAGTCAAATGAGCCAAGAAGTCCATTCGAATGGAGCCTCTTGATGCGTTTCTCGCTGATGTGCCCTAAACGACAATGCCATAGAAACGTTCGGTTTTCCTCATTAGGTTTAAACCGTTTTGTATTAATGTTATAAATTGGCGCGGATTGATCGAGTATGTAAAGCCCATTCGTAAGAGGGGCAGAACCATAGAACAAATTGTTGCGATTGAAGGAACATAATTTATTCTTAGCTGAAAAATCATAACCTTCCAAATCCAACAAAGAAATTGAAATAATATTTCTGCTTATAGCAGGTACAAAATAACAATTATTCAGTTCTAAAATCAATCCCGAAGGTAAAGACAACAAGTATGTGCCTACAGCTAGTGCTGAAACTTTCGCTCCATTCCCAACTCGTAGCTCCACTTGTCCTTGCTTCAGCCTTCTACTGTTGCTGAGTGCCTGCATATTAGTACAAATATGAGCCCCACAACCAGTATCCATGACCCATGAGGTATTATCAGAAGTAGTTGTATTAACTTCTATAACAAAAATACCTGATGAAGAAGTCTCGAAAGTCTTCTTCTTTAATTCCTTTAGACCTTCCTGGAATTTCTTACAATCTCTTCTCCAATGCCCCAGTTCTTTGCAGAACCTGCACATGTCAGTAGGCCCAGCCTTGGACTTGGGCTTGGGCTTTGGCGTGTCCTTGTCCGCGACATGGACAGCCTTGGCCGCTCCCTTATCCTTAGCAGAGGATTTCTTAAACCCCTTGCCCTTTTGCACCATAAGCACATTGGGGTCCTTGGCGGTTTTCCTCAAGTTGGGCTCTGCAGTCTTGAGCATTCCGTGAAGCTCAGGTAGTGTCTTACTCAAGCCATGCATGTTAAAGTTCAGAATGAACTGATCATAGCTTGCAGGTAAAGACTGCAGAATGATGTCGCAGGCAAGTTCCTGGCTGATTGGGCAGTCGAGTTTCTGAAGATGATCGAGATAACCCATCATCTTCAAAACATGAGGACTCACTGCCGCATTCGCAGCCAACTTACAGTCCAAGAGGTTCTTAACTGTCTGGAACCTCTCAGTCCTAGCCTGCTCCTGAAAAAGCGATTTCAGGCTTGCCATTATCTCGATGGGAGACAATACACTTTCGAACTGTTTTTGCAGCTCTGGAGTCATTGTCACCAACATCAGGCAATAGACATCATTTTCATCTGACGAATGCTTTTCCCAAGCATTGTGCAGAGTCCTGGCAGCATTGGCAAGAGGCCTCTCGGGGAGGGGATCTCGAAGGACATAATCCTTCTTCTCCTGCTTGAGGACCAGCCTCAAGTTCCTTGACCATGTCAGGAAGTTCGTTCCAGTCAGCTTCTCCTTCTCGAGAACAGACCGGATCGAGAATGTGTTTTGTGTGCTTGTAGTAGTCATATCTGAAATATATAAATAAAAAGGTTATTAGTTATTATGTTCAAAATGATTAATCTCGTATTAAAGTATAATATGATTAATCATGCATTATATTCAATAACATAAGTTACCCTCAATAGAATATAATGATTCCAAGATCCACATATAACTAAGATTAAAGTGGGCCACTGGCCGTCACCCAATCTTAGCTTATATCGGTAAGCCCTAAGTCGGCTAATTATATCCGTGATATAACTCTTGGTTGTGAATCTGGGCCCGAGGCCCAATCCACTCTGATGTCTCAAGGCCCGGGACTCCCGATGGCCTAGTCAAGAAAACCAAACTATACAGTCATGTAATCATTAATGTCTGGGACTCCCAATGACATTTATGAATCACAAACCGTCTTACTCACGCAAAAGCAGACATCCTCACACTGTAAGGCCATGAATGCAATTGAATGGGCTTTGACAGCTGACATAGCCTGGACAAGACATCCAACGCTTGATATTATTTGAGGTTCGTAGGTTTATTAAAATTCATTCCCAAAATAGAAGATTACTATTTCGGGAAACTTTCTATTTATGGAAACCTACTATTTTTGGAAACTTTCTAAAATTGGAAACTTTCTAAAAACGGAAACTTTCTAACTTTAGAAATTTCTTAAAATCCAAAACCCGCAAATTCAGAAACTTCTTTTTAAGAAACTTTCTAATTTCAAAATTTCGGAAACTTTAATTTAAAAACGACTTTATAATATTATAAAATAGATTTTAAATTAATCTGAAGAAAGACTCAAATAACTGGCCCAATTGTTTTAACTTCTTGGCCCGAGGCCCAAGAATTGGTCCATGTCCAAGACATGACCCAATTGTCCAATTAATTGACATAACCGGTCTGGTTCATTAAAACTGGTCTAACCAAGTTTTAATTACTACGATGACCACAATTGTCAACCGGTTATTTACTAAACCGGAATTTCTCAATTTATTTGGTCCAACCAAATCAAATTAGAAATTTCTGGTTTAGGCACTAAATCCAATATTTCTTTCGACATTGGATTTCTTATTCCGGTTTAACCAGATTTAATAAAATTATTAAAATCTGTTTATTAAACCAGAACGATTGATTTTAATTAAGTTTTGAACCGAACCACCTAACCGAAATCGAACCGGCCCAATTACACCCAAAACCCTAACCGGTCGAGCAAGAGCCGTCCAGCCGCAAGCCGCATGCTCGATCCGAGATCGAGACGCTCGGATTGCCGGACGGGACGCTTGCGTGTGATCGGGACGGTCGGACGAGCTCGGGTCAGGCGGGACGATCGTGGGACGGGTCGATGCTTGGCCGAGACGCGACGATCGGGACTAGCCGGACGAGATCACGGACGCGATCGCCAAGCGATCGTGGTCGATCTTTCTCGCACGTCAAGCAAGCATCGGGACATGAGAGAGGCGGAACGGGACGATCCATGATCGGGCCGAGCCACGATCGATCCGACCCAACCGGCCATCTCTCGGCCGTGATAACCAACCGGCCAAGCCGGTCGTTTTTCCTTTGGCCGATCAACAAAACCCGAGTCATATAGCTCGGTTTTGTGATTTCAAACGTTTGTTCAGGATTTAATTCAGTTTCTTAAGTGTTTTTCTTATCAGTAATGGATTCAAAACACTTCTAAACAGATTAACCAACCTAAACAATGAATCTAAACAAGAAATCCTAAGAACCAATGGCTCTGATACCACTATAGGGATTCGTTTGGTTGATCCTGATGTAATTCACAGATTCATCTCAACCTAAACATACAGATCTAGGTTCTCTTGAATAGAAACATTAGATGATCTCACCTTTTACCTGTTTGTTGCAGCGGAAGGAATAGAACAGGTCAGAGATCAGATAGATGCACCGAGGGATGAATCCTCCAAAGGTTCACACACGCTTCACAAGGAAATGGCTGCTAGACCACGAGGAGAGAGGCGCGCAGGGAGAGAGAGAGACGCGGCTAGGGTTCGGGTTGGGGAGAAAAGACTTGGCTTTTAGTCATTAAAAGCCTTCTCTTTTCCCTAATGGGCTTTTGGGCCCAATCTGATTAAATCCCATTTAATCAGACCCATTAATCTTTCTCTCTTAGTACGACAAATGCCTAGCACTTTTGTCGTACTTCTGCTAAGCCGTTCCAACACATTTTCCTGTTAGCTTAGGCGTGTGACCCATATGGGATCATATAATAAAGGCAATAAGTCCAAGACTTATAGATCATGAGCGGACTCTAGCAAGCCATCATGATCCCCAGCATTATATGACTTATGTCTGATCTTTGACATACTCTTACTTTCTAGAGACAGTACCGAGATTACTGGACACAATTCCAACAGGCCCGTGTCATTTTGCCCATCATGCAGGATTCGCATTTCTCACATGACTCAAAGTCAAATGAGCCAAGAAGTCCATTCGAATGGAGCCTCTTGATGCGTTTCTCGCTGATGTGCCCTAAACGACAATGCCATAGAAACGTTCGGTTCTCCTCATTAGGTTTGAACCGTTTGGTATTAATGTTATAAATTGGCGCGGATTGATCGAGTATGTAAAGCCCATTCGTAAGAGGGGCAGAACCATAGAACAAATTGTTGCGATTGAAGGAACATAATTTATTCTTAACTGAAAAATCATAACCTTCCAAATCCAACAAAGAAATTGAAATAATATTTCTGCTTATAGCAGGTACAAAATAACAATTATTGAGTTCTAAAATCAATCCCGAAGGTAAAGACAACAAGTATGTGCCTACAGCTAGTGCAGGAACTTTCGCTCCATTCCCAACTCGTAGCTCCACTTGTCCTTGCTTCAGCCTTCTATTGTTGCTGAGTGCCTGCATATTAGTACAAATATGAGCCCCACAACCAGTATCCATAACCCATGAGGTATTATCAGAAGTAGTTGTATTAACTTCTATAACAAAAATACCTGTTGAAGAAGTCTCGAGAGTCTTCTTCTTCAATTCCTTCAGACCTTCTTGGAATTTCTTACATTCTCTCCTCCAATGCCCTGGTTCTTTACAGAACCTGCATATGTCAGTTGGCCCAGCCTTGGACTTGGGCTTGGGCTTTGGCGTGTCCTTGTCCGCGACTTGGACAGCCTTGGCCTTTCCCTTATCCTTAGCAGAGGATTTCTTAAACCCCTTGCCCTTTTGCACCATAAGCACATTGGGGTCCTTGGCGGTTTTCCTCAAGTTGGGCTCTGCAGTCTTGAGCATTCCGTGAAGCTCAGGCAATGTCTTACTCAAGCCATGCATGTTAAAGTTCAGAATGAACTGATCATAGCTTGCAGGTAATGACTGCAGAATGATGTCGCAGGCAAGTTCCTGGCTGATAGGGCAGTCGAGTTTCTGAAGATGATCGAGATAACCCATCATCTTCAAGACATGAGGACTCACTGCCGCATTCGCAGCCAACTTACAGTCTAAGAGGTTCTTAACTGTCTGAAACCTCTCAGTCCTTGCTTGCTCCTGAAAAAGCGATTTCAGGCTTGCCATTATCTCAATTGGTGACAACACACTCTCGAACTGCATTTGCAGCTCAGCAGTCATTGTCGCCAACATAAGGCAATACACATCATTTTCATCTGACGAATGCTTTTCCCAAGCATTATGAAGAGTCCTGGCGGCATTGTTAGCAGGCCTCTCGGGGAGAGGATCACGAAGGACATAATCCTTCTTCTCTTGCTTGAGGACCAGCCTCAAGTTCCTTGACCACGTCAGGAAGTTCGTTCCAGTCAGCTTCTCCTTCTCGTGAACAGACCGGATTGAGAATGTGTTTTGAGTGCTTGTAGTAGTCATAGCTGAAATATATAAGATAAAAAGGTTATTATTTAATATGTTCAATATGATTAATCTCGTATTAAATTTAATATGATTAATCACGCATTATATTCAATAACATAAGTTACCCCCAATAGAATATAATGATTCCAAGATCCACATATAACTAAGATCAAAGTGGGCCACTGGCCATCACCCAACCTTAGCTTATATCGGTAAGCCCTATGTCGGCTAATTATATCCGTGATATAACTCTTGGTTGTGAATCTGGGCCCGAGGCCCAATCCACTCTGATGTCTCAAGGCCCGGGACTCCCGATGGCCTAGTCAAGAAAACCAGACTATACAGTCATGTAATCATTAATGTCTGGGACTCCCAATGACATTTATGAATCACAAACCGTCTTATCCACGCAAAAGTAGACATCCTCACACTGTAAGGCCATGAATACAATTGAATGGGCTTCGACAGCTGACATAGCCTGGACAAGACATCCAACGCTTGATATTATTTGAGGTTCGTAGGTTTATTAAAATTTCATCCCAAAATAGAAGATTACTATTTTTGGAAACTTTCCATTTTTGGAAACCTACTATTTTGGAAACTTTCTAAAATTGGAAACTTTCTAAAAACGGAAACTTTCTAACTTTAGAAATTTCTTAAAATCCAAAACATGCAAATCTAGAAACTTCTATTTTAAGAAACTTTCTAATTTCAAAATTTCGGAAACTTTAATTTAAAATCGATTTATATAACTTTATAAAAATAAATTTTAAATTAATCTGAAGAAAAGACTCAAATAATTGGCCCAATTGTTTTAACTTCTTGGCCCGAGGCCCAAGAATTGGTCCATGTCCAAGACATGACCCAATTGTCCAATTAAATGACATAACCGGTCTGGTTCATTAAAATTGGTCTAACCAAATTTTAATTACTACGATGACCACAATTGTCAACCGGTTATTTACTAAACCGGATTTTCTCAATTTATTTGGTCCAACCAAATCAAATTAGAAAATCCTGGTTTAGGCACAAAATCCAATTTTTCGACTTTGGATTTCTTATCCCGGTTTAACCAGAACTTAATAAAATTATTAAATCTGTTTATTAAACCGTGACGTTTAATTTTAATAAAATTTTAAACCGAACCGAACCGAATTGGTCACGAACCAATCATGGTTGTGACCTAGCTCCACGATCACCATGCCCAGCCGCAAGCCGTACGCAAACGATCCGAGATCGAGACGGCAGCGGACGGGACGATCCATCGGGACGCTCAGGACATTGGCCGGACGTGTGATCGGGACGCGAGGCGACGATCGGGACGAGATGCGATCGATCCGATCGATCGGCCCATCTCTCGCGATCGAACGCATGACGCGATCCATGCGTTGCTGCGCCTCACGGTCGATCGGGACAGCAGGGTGGACTCGCCGGGACGATGCATGAAGCGATCGTGATCGCGTTGATCCGATCCGCTCGGTCGTCCGGTCCAGCTTGCCGCGATCGGATGATCACGAGACTCGATCCGCAAAGCGATCGGTCCGTGCATCATCAAACCGACGCATACCAAATCAATATAGCTTGGTCATGCGATTTTTCAATAGTTTGTTTAGGTTTCAATTCTTGTTGCTTAAGTGATTTCTCTTATCAGTAGTTGATTCAAAACACTTCTTAAACAAGAAAAACAATTCTAAACGAGATTCTAAACAAGAAAAACCAGAACCAATAGCTCTGATACCACTGAAGGATGTTTAGTTGTTAATCCTGATTCAGTTCTTCAGATTAAACAGTCCTAAACATGCAGATCTAGGTTCTCTTGAATAGAAACTTTATGGATCTCACCTTATACCTGTTTATGCAGCGGAAAGAGAAGGTATGGTCAGAGATCAGAGAGCCACCAAGTGATAACTCCTCCAGAGGTTCACACACGCACACTGCAGGAAGAGAGGCTGCTAGACCAAGCTGTGGGAGGCGCAGAGAGAGAGAGAGAAATCGCAGAGGGGCTAGGGTTGGGTGGAAAAATCAGACTTAAGTTTTAATTATAAAACTTGTCTATTTCCTTTTGGGCTTTTGGGCCCAAATACCAATCTGATTAAATCCCTTGGATTTAATCAGACCCATTAATCTCTCTCTTAGTACGACAAATGCCTGGCACTTTTACCGTACTTCTGCTAAGCCGTTCCTACACATTTTCCTGTTAGCTTAGGCGTGTGACCCATATGGGATCATATAATAAAGGCAATAAGTCCAAGACTTATAGATCATGAGCGGACTCTAGCAAGCCATCATGACCCCCAGTATTATATGACTTATGTCTGATCATTGACATACTCTTACTTTCTAGAGACAGTACCGAGATTACTGGACACAATTCCAACACTGAGAACATGATTCATCAGTCTCATGAATGTATTAGGTGCATTAGTTAATCCAAATGGCATCACTAACCATTCATATAGCCCTTGTTTAGTTTTAAATGCAGTTTTCCATTCATCACCCTCTTTCATTCTAATCTGATGATATCCATTCTTAAGATCAACCTTAGAAAAGATGCTAGAACCATGCAATTCATCTAACATATCATCTAATCTAGGTATAGGGTGGCGATACTTCACTGTTATGTTGTTGATGGCTCTGCAATCTACACACATCCTCCAACTACCATCTTTCTTTGGCACCAATAGTACAAGAACAACACTGGGACTCATGCTCTCACGGATATGACCTTTCTCCATAAGCTCAGTGACTTGCTTCTCTAGTTCTTTGGTCTCCACTGGATTGGTTCTGTATGCAGGTCTGTTTGGCAAGGAGGCTCCTGGGATGAAGTCTATTTGATACTCAATTCCTCTAATGGGAGGTAAACCTTCTGGATTTTCCTCAGGGAATACATCTTGGAACTCCTGCAAAAGTATTTCAATCTCGCTAGGCACAGCCTGCTTTGAGGCAGTTAAGTTAATATAACAACCTTTAAAAACAAGAAGCAAAGTTGTATTATAATTTCCCTTTGGTTTCTGAAGCATGAGGTTGTTTGTTTGTTTAGTGGCAGGGGCTGATTGACTGAGCTTTGCTTTTCTTCATGCTAATCTGATCTTGATGCACTTCACTAGGAGTTAAAGGTACCAAGATGGTCCTTCTTCCCTTGAACTCAAAGGAATGGCGATTGGTGTAGCCATCATGAGTTGCTTTCCTATAAGATTGCCATGGTCTCCCAAGTAGTATATGGCTTGCATCCATTGGTAGCACATCACACAGAACCTCATCTTCATATTTTCCAATAGACAAAGGAACCAACACTTGGCTGTCTACTTCAAGTTCTCCTTCATCATTCAGCCACTGAAGTTTATAAGGCTTAGGACGCTTCATCACTTGTAGCCCAAGCTTCTTAACCATTGATTCACTGGCTACATTGGTGCAACTACCTCTATCAATGATGAGACTGCATACTTTCTCTTGTACATTGCACCGAGTGTGAAACAAGTTCTCTCTTTGTTCATTTCCTTCAGTCTTGGCTTGCACATTCAAAGATCTTCTAGTGACCAGTAGCTCTCCTTTGGCTGCCATTTCCAATTCAACTTTCAATGGTTCAGATTCTGATTGCTCTTCTTCTGATTCAACCCCACCATTGTCTCTGATAATCATGATCTTTTTGTTGGTGCATTCATTAGAGTAATGACCAAACCCTTGACATTTGAAGCACTTGATCTCCCTGGTCCTTGTAGAAGTCACCTTAGCCTTTCCTTTTGGATCATGCTCCTCACTTTTAACCTTTGAAAAAGGCTTGTAGTCTCTGCTGAATCCAGACTTCTCTTCCTTGTGATAGTTAGGTTTTCCAGAAACATAACTTGGCCTAGAACTCTTCCTTTTGAGTTGCTTCTCAAACATGACTGCCTTGTGCAACAACTCCTTTAACTCCACATAATGTTGAGTCTCCAGCCTGTCCAAGATGTCTCTGTTGAGGCCTCCCATGAATCTGGACATTGTAGCTTTAGTATCCTCTTGAATATCAGCTCTGAGCATCAAGGTTTCCAGCTCCTTATAATACTCTTCTACAGTTCTGCTCCCTTGGGTACAGTTTCTCAGTTTATAGTGCAGCTCTCTGTGGTAGTGGCTAGGAACGAACCTCTTTCTCATAATTGTCTTCATTTGTGTCCAAGAATCCACTGGATAATCTCCTGCACGTCTCCTAGCAGTAACCAATTGATCCCACCAACTCAGAGAATACTCTTTGAATTCTGTTGGTGCAACCTTCACTTTGCTTTCAGAAGTGTATTCTCTGCAATTGAACACAAGTTCAATCTTCTTTTCCCACTCCAGGTACTCTTCAGGGTCATTAGTTCCAAGGAAAGTAGGAATCTTAATCTTCAAGCCTGCTAAAGGATCTTTAGATGGAGCTCTTTCTTCCTGATCACGCCTTCTCCTTCTGCGGTGATTTGAATTGGATGAATGGCTATAATAGCTTGTTGTTGCATCATTCTCTGGTTGTTGGCTGTGTTCCTTCTTTGATTTATCTGTTCCAGAGATATGAAGCTCTTTCCTAAACGCTGCAAGACTCTCATTCAACATCTTAGCCAAATTTGCAGTGACTGCTTCAACCAAGGCTTTATTTTCTCTGACACGGCTGTGTTCTTCCTGATCATCAGTGTTCACCATGTTTCTTGTCACAAAGAAATCACAGAACAAGTAAGGAGTTCTTTGACACAAGGAAACATATCAGTTTTTACAGAAACAATGAGTTCAACACAAATCTGTTGCAGGGAACTCTAACAGACACAAGTATGAGTTCAGCCACGAAAATTGATACAACTTGAGTATTCTTCTTGCACAAAAATAGTTTAACAACAGATGATACTTTCTGGGTATTAGATTTCGAAATTAAACTCTCACCAATCATTAAACAGACAACAACAATTTGAAACAGGGTAAAATGCAGAAAACAAAAAACTATAAACCCTAACTGATCAGATAAGAAGCCCAAGAGTCAATTTCGAAATTAGAACAATTCCTTGATGATCTGCAAGTAATTCTCAGTCCTAACAAGTTATAGATTCGAGATTTAACAAGAACAAACCCTAGAACTAACAAATCAGACATAAACAAAAGATTCAGATCAGTAGAGAGATGAAAAGACACAACCTTTCACAAAGTGGCTCTGATACCACATGATGCGATCTTAATGGATAAAATCATAGCCCTTTGATTCACTTTGTGAGTCTGGTTGTTTGATGGATGATAATCAGAATGGATGAACAAATTGTCGAGATTAAAGACCGTGGATTGAAAGAAACTTCCTAAAGCTGCAGAATCACTTCAAGACTTTCGAACTCTGATCTTCTAGGAGATGAAACACCAAAAGAAGAATCAAATATGAATGGATATTACACACCATTCAGATCAAACAATCTCGAAAAGTTTTGATAAAAAGAAGTTTGATAAAAGTTCAGAAATGACTACAAAGTGTTTTTAAATGGAAAAATGCAACAAGGCTGCATGAACAACAATTAATACACCTAGGAAATAACACAAAGACTAATTAAACACTTAGAATTTCGAAATCCAACTTTAAAATAGGTTATGGGCCTTATGGATCAGTAATGGGCAAAGGTAATAGCATGTGGGCTTGCCTCAATAAAACCTCTCTTGGAAAACTCATTGGGACAAAACCAAGAGGAGGGAAAAAGAGTACACGTCCACACACCTCCATTACTGATGACTTAAGTGGCTTGAATCACAACCAAGGTGGCTGGATTGGCACACTTAAGTTGGCCTTGGACGTGGTGTAGAAGGGTGTAGAAGGCTTGCTTGAATTGCTTTGCCTTAGCTCTGGTCATTGGTCCAATTGGTATGTGCAAAGCTTCTGATCCTTGCTCTCCTTTCTCCTCTAGTTCAAGCTGCTCCTTAGCTCCATTCTCTTCAGCTATAAGCTGCTTCTCAGCTCCATTCTCCTCTGGTTCAAGCTGCTCAATCTCCTAAGGTTCCAAGCTTCCCATGATCACATCACTATAGGACTACATCTTTTGTTTGATGGTTTTTGTTTAATGCGTACTATAGCATCTTTCATTTCTTTCTTGTATGAGAACTTTCACAATCATTTAATCAAGGATTAAGGATCTATTTCCCCATGAAAAATATTATATAGTACCAGATACATCTCAAACTAAGATCCAATGTTAAATCTTCCCGAAATAAAGGTTCAAAATGTTGATCTCTCATAGTTAAAAAGTTTTAAACATATTAATACACAAAATTATACTAACAAACTTTAGAACACACAAAACCGATTTTATTTGGTTTACTATTTACTAATTAACAACTAACCATTTAAATTTCATACTAAACCAAAATTGAATTTTTTACAACCAAACAAACCTTTCTTTGCTCGTCTCAAAATACTTGAACATATCTTCTTTAATTGGTTTTCAGGCCAAAACCCAATTGAAAAATTAAATATTTTCAAGTAAGATATTTTATTATTCAATGGAATTAAATATGCCTCTTTCTTGTAAAAACTATTGGGCATCTCGTGAGTGATTCTACCGCTTTTTCATCTTTCGGGAGATTTGTGTTCATTTTTCCGATACCGGGAGGTGAAGAAGAAGTTGGGTGGTGAGATCAGGTTTTTTTTGTTCGGTTTTAGTTGGATTAGGTTTTAGTTCAGTTAAATTTAGGTTTAGTTGGTTTTATTTTTTGGTTTATAAATAATAACTAGTAAAATTGAATTTGTGTGCTAATATGTTTAAAACTTTTAGTTCAGAGAGATTCAAACGTTTATTTCGAAGAGATTTATCATTGAATCATAGTTTGAGCTGCATTTGATGCTACATAATACCCATGTTCTAAAACGCGGCGGCTAAAGCCGTTCAGGTGCCGGAAAACCGCTCGTCGGTTTTTTGCCGCCGCGATTTAGTCATGTTCAGATAAAAAAATCGGTGACCTTTAAAAAATCCAATTTTCGTTCGTTTTAATTCAAAATCAAATGTTCTTGAATATATCTAAAAATTGTGTGTAAAAATAACAAGAAAAATGAAAGAAAACAAAAAAAACATTTGGAAAAACAAAAAAAGAAGCAACCATTGTTAAGGTTTTGCTTGCCAAAAAAATGATAATGATAAGCAAGATGTCTATTATGCCGTTCATTAATGTTTTGAACTAAAAACAACTAAAATGCAATTTGTGAGTGCAAACAGAAGACATGAGGCACCATTTACACAACACAAACCAATGTACTAACACAAACTTTTATGTATTCTTTCGTCACAAATGTCTATTATGCCGTTCATTAATGTTTTGAACTAAAAACAACTAAAATGCAATTTGTGAGTGCAAAGAGAAGACATGAGGCACTATTTACACAACACAAACCAATGTACTAACACAAACTTTTATGTATTCTTTCATCACAATTGTGTATATATTTGACAAAATAATAAAATTCAAAATTTTTGCCCCACGTAAATTCTACCTATTTTCAATTTTTATTAACTCGTTAGGTCAAGATGAGTCGGACGTACAGTGCCTAGCGAATTTCGAAACTGATACTTATTTGGAAATAGATTTTAACCTGATAATCAACGACAAAAAAAATTCTATTTGGAAATAGAATTTCGAAACTGATACTTTTTTTTTATGGTGACAAAAAAAAAAAAAAAAAAATCAACGACAATAATGTCAAAAAAAGATTGGGCTTTTTGTCCAAAAAAGATTGGGCTTTTATCATTCTTGTTATATTTATTTCAGGTTCCCACTAACTGCAATAGCAGTCGCACCCAATATTGCCATAAACGGAGTCGCCTTTCTCATACCAATTAGTGGCCGTCCAATAGTCGTCACTGTAAATGGCATTTCGTAGGGTTATACTCTCTCACCTCTGCAGATCACGCCACGCTTTCTCTCCTCACCATGTCTCCGCCTCGGCACGGCCGTCGATTGCGCTCAGACTTTTCCAATCCCGATTGTTTTCCACTCCCACGGACCTGGACTCTGAGCTGAGTAGACTCAGTGACGATTCCATTACTGGCCTGGGAAGTGGTGGTCATGGATTATATTTCGGCAATCTGGGTCTGGAAATAATCGGAGCTAGTGCGGCGAACCATGATTTATTGACCCGGCATGTGATCTCGTTGCTTGATTCATACCATGACCTCACTGGATTGCCCTGGTAAATACATAGCTTCTGCTTTCTGATTGAATTAGTGCTTATTTCCTCGAATTCCTTGAAAAAACTGTACTTTCACCTCCTAGTTTATGTCTCTTCTTGTCTTTTTCTTCTCAGTTCATAGTTTGTGTCTTGAGGGCTTTTGTTAATTTTCCTCAGATGACTTGCCAGGTGGGTCGTGATTGCTTCGTCTACTGTGGCTTTCAGAACGGCTTTGCTTCCTGTTCTGATTTTGCAGCGCAAGCAAACAAAAACGATTTCGCAATTCTTACCTCAGTGTGAGCATTTTTTCTCTCCTTATCTTTTGTGTCAGTACTCAACAATATTGTTTGTTGATGTTCACTTTAAAAGGAATATATGCTAAAAGATCGATAGTGGTATTCTAGTACCACCCGTTTGGCCTCCAAAGGGTTCAGGAAGGAGTATTGTTGAACAATTCATGCTGTTTAGGAAAGAAAGAAAAGCAATCGGGTGCCCTTCATTCTTTTGGATTCCTGCTTATTTCTCCATCCAGGTGTTGCTTAATCTCTCCTTGTGTTATTCGACAAAGCTTCGTAATCTAGAGAAACTCCGGAATTTTTTACTCTATATAACATTTTTCACAGCCTTTTTGACTCTTGCATGAGTGATTTATGACTTAGATGGGTGGTTTAGTGTAATCAGTGCGTCACTTAAAACCACTCATGTAGCATAACCTGGAATATAGTTCTTTAAGTGACAAGACGTTATAGGCTTACTCCTCATTCTTCTTCCTGCAGATTTCATGTTTTTTCGTGTGGATAACTAGCATTAGAAGAATGTCACTTGATCACCATCCTGGCTTTGATACAGTAAGTCGCCAGTATATTGGGATCACTAACATACATGTTTCGATAAATATATATTTTTTTTTATTGTAGGGCTATTGTTTTCTTGTATTTCTGGCTTTCTATCGTCATTTAGTCAATTTTTTTAGATTATGTCTTATGCCGTACTTTCCTTTTGATCAAATCCTTTTGTTTCATTGCTTGCAGGGTGGAGCTTTATGGTTCCAGAATTTGACTGAAATTCCCAACGGTCTTTATGGTCCACTTTTCCCCTTTTTGATAGCTGGTTTGCATTACACAAACACACAGGTGCTTACACTTGTTGGATCATGAAGCCTGAAGTAATAATTATGCTACATCTCATTAGCTGGAATAATTTCTGGTGAACTATACTTACTGATACTTTCTGGATCCCAGCTTGTCTGAAATATATACATTTTTCTTGTAGATAACTTTTTCAGCATCTTCAGTTCACAAAGTTGATAAACTCTTGGAATTAGCAAAAGTGAGTTTTTCTACTTTGTCAATTTGATAATAAGACGTCTGTATTTGAACATATACATTTTGTTGAACTGTTTTGCCAGAAAAGTAACTGTCCTGGCATCAAGCTAAATACCAAGTGCTACCGGTAAATAACTTGACAATTGATGGGTGTTTCTGTTTTCTTTTGCAGACTTTCAAGATATTTTTGAATTTTTTGACATTTGCTCTTTATTTCCTTGCATTCCAAATGCCTCAGGTAAATTAATATATTATCATGTACCCCCTATGAAAGTTAACCTAGGCCATGTTCATTTGGCAGTTAAATTGCGCGTTTACCTATCGCGGCATCATGCGATAGTCGCAGCGCAATTGGTCGCATTGCCACCAAATAAATATAATTAAATTTAATAAACATAATTTTAAAAATAAATATTAAATTAAATTATATAATACTAAAATAAAATAATTTAAAGTAAAATATAACTTTTCTAAAATATTCAATAACTAAAATAAATTTAAAACTAAATTTGAAAATGAAAACTTAATAAAAATAAAATATAATAAAATTGAACTTTAATGAATTCAATTAAATTACATGGAATTTAAAAATAAGCGAAACACAAATATTAAATAGGGTAAAATAAATA
The DNA here is from genome assembly GCA_030180135.1 of Orychophragmus violaceus. Taxonomy (NCBI): domain Eukaryota; kingdom Viridiplantae; phylum Streptophyta; class Magnoliopsida; order Brassicales; family Brassicaceae; genus Orychophragmus; species Orychophragmus violaceus. The sequence continues at coordinate 46,332,318 of CM058232.1, forward strand.
AATTAAATAAAATTAAAATTATAAAATAAAGATTACTTGCTCGACTGCAAAACGAACAAACTTGTGATTAGTAGTGCAACTGCAAAACGAAAAATCATGCAAAAGTCCGATTTACGTTACTCTTATCACTTTTGTAAACCCTTTATGATCTTGAAAGTATGTCGTTCGGAATAGACTATCTTCTTTTTCCAAAGTTACTGATATCAGTTTTGTAGTTACCTTTTTAACGTAGTGTCTGGGTCAGTTTTGCTTTAGAGTTACTGCTATGAGTTTCCTTTGACTCCCTGGAACAGCCATTTTTCACTCCATTCTTTCTACTGGGAACACTGTATTTTCACTTCTTTCTTTCTAAATTTTCATTTCTTCTCATTTTGTTTCACAATTACTTATCAGGGAAGTCTGCTCTACTGGTCTACCAATTTGTCATTCAGCATAGCTCAGGTTTGTTCTAATTTGCAATATAAGGTCTACTAAATCTGTTTTGACGTTTTGATGGTGTCAAATTTATAATTGGTGCGATGTGGTATCTATCGGCATTTGACTTAAGCGTATCTTTTAAGTTGGCCCTAAGCTACTGACATTGTGTAGTAGTAATAATTAGATAAAAGTATCGTAACTCCGCTTAGTGTTGTAGTAATTAGTTAAAATTTAAATATGTATGTCAAGTAGTGTATTGGCTTTGTAGCAATCAATCCTCAAACATCCGGTTGTAAGTGCTAAGTTGGGTCTACAAGAAAATGGCACTGTCCAGAAAGAGGCTGGAAACCCTATATTAACAAATATAAATGAAGTGAAACTCACTGATCCATCCTTGAAAGGACGCTTGATCTCGGGGCATGATTTAACCCCTAAGGAGCTGGTTGGTGTAAGTCGATATCGTAGATCAAGATGTTCTAGCAATAATTAGTCTTCGACATCTTTGTTAGTATAGTTTAACAGCTTTTTCTTAACAGCTTTCTGCAAAATACTTATCCGGAGGGCAAAAGGAAAAAGCAATTCCTCTATTAAGGTAACAGCTATGATTTCTTGCAAGACTTAGTTGTGGTTTTCGATGTGGCTGTGTTCTTGTGAGACTTAGTTTTTGTTTTTTGTTTTTTTTTTTTCAGATTGGCATTAGAAAAGGATCCTGAATATCTTCAAGCTATGGTTATTCTTGGTCAGGCTTTATATCAGAAAGAACAGTTTGCTGAAGCTGCAAAATTCTTAGAGCAGGCTGCTTCAAAGGTGTGATCTTGATGCTGTATGATCTCATTCTTGCGGGATTTGATAAGAAACGTGTTATTTGTTTGACTTAACCGTATTAATCAGATGTAATTATGTTCCTATCAGCTTATTGATACCTGTCCAACAGAAGTTGAAGAAGTCGATCTTTTAATTGTTGCATCCCAATGGGCAGGCGTCTCCAATATACGCCAGGTAACTTTTATTCATGATTGCTTTTCATCTATCTTTGTATATATACGTAAATGTAAAGAAATTCAAAGAAAGAGCACTCGTGGTTTCAGGGGAAGACATTAGAAGGAATTACACACCTTGAAAGAGTTGCGAACATGGAAGAGCCTGACGATCCTAAGAGCAAAGCTCATTACTTAGACGCATTAATACTATACTCAAGGTAAAAAGTAAGAAAAAGAGTCAAAGTATACTCTGAGACACAACTTTTTGTCTAATAGCCTTGTGTATACGCAGTGCTATTTTCAACGAAGGAAGGAGAGAGGAAGCAGCAAAGTACTTGAGAAAAGTGGTGGCTTATGATCCATCGTTCCAGGAATTGTTGAAACAATGCGAGGAAGATGATGATACCATTCCCATTGCCAACTCCACTTCTTTGTCATCTAACTCTATCCACAAATCTTCATAACGTTTTTTTTGTCTTGTTTCTTCCACCCCTTGCTGATATTCCCAAAGTTTTCACCATTTTTTAACTTTACGAACTAGGTGGGGTGCCCGCACAGGTATTTTGTTAGAAATTATCAACGTCTAAAAACCCTAATCTACGTAGAAACTGTATCCTTATCTAGTCATTTTTAACATGAGATAACGATGCTTTCAAATTTTGTCTTATCTGTTTTTCCCTTTTTTCTCTACTATTACATAATAAAAAATTGGAAATTATTTTCATTCATTTTACATTCATGAGATTTTGACTCCGATGAAACGAATGTTTGATTAACTTTTTAGAGCTGCGCAAGAATTATAATAACATAATCTTAAAGAATAGATGAATAATAATGATTAGAAATAAGTAGGGATCATCGTAGATCCAAAAGTGTGTAAATTACAATTCTAAATCATTATAATAGAAAACCAATGATGATAAATTAATCTAAGTGAGCAAAAAAAAAAAAAAAAGGAAACCGTAGTTATCGTCGGAGCTCTATAGCTACTTGTTTCATGGTTTTTTTTTGGAACATTAGAGTTATTGTCATAATCACTAATCGGATCATCTTCTTCATCGCCATACTCAAGTCCACCGTCATCTTCTTCATCCTCTTCATCGTCTTCTCCAACATCGTCGTATTCGTCTTCATTATCTTCTTCTTCCTCATCTTCGTCTTTTCATTCGTCTCCTCCTTCATTAAACACATGCCATGGAAGTCTTATCCGATCTCGAAGTCACTCTTGACAGAGCGACATACAATTGACCGTGCGTAAACACGGGCCTTGGAAGATAGAGCCCAACATCATGTTGACGTTAACTCTTGTTGATTGTCATCGCAAAAGCCAGATATACATGGAATTTCTTTCTTTTCATTCTAAACGTGAATTTCGTATCTGGTTGACAAACATGCAACCTCGGAATCAAGACAATATCCCCAACATTATCTCAAGTCAGTTTCCTTCCTTATATGAGATTAGGCGTGAACTGAGATATAAGCACTCTTGTTCCGTTGCACAATCCATATTTGGGATCAACATTTCTTAGCAACATAATAGACGCTCCAACTTTTAGCTTTAGCTCGTGGTTTGGAAGGCCCGACACTTTGATACTATTCGGAAACTCTTGTGAGTAAGTCGGCTTGTTAGTCTTGATCGAATCAGACACTTCAACCGTATCCGCACTCAGATAAACCATACTTTCTCCTATAATCATAAGTAAAAGGTGTCAAAATACATTACGATGATACAACAATATAAAAGAATATATAATTCAGAAATATACCTTTTAGCTGGGATAACACAAACTCATTAATCATATCGACATCTTGGTTCCTCGGACTCAGTATTGCCATCTGCTTTAGAGTTTTCGGCTCCTCGTACTGCCATTTGTTTCGAATGATCAGGCTTTTGTGAGGAGTATAATTTTATTGTTTTTTCCTTTTTTTTTTTTTTTTTTACCTTTTTCTTGATTTGTCTAGATCGTCAATTGATATTCTAATCAAAACGCTCGGTTATTTTTTTTTCTTTGTTCATACCATTACAACCATGTTACTGGTTCATAAGCACGTCATACAATCTAAGCCCGAGGTGTCCATTCCGTAAGACACTAACCAACCATATATTATCCTTAGACGATCCTCTAACCGAACGATTGTCAACATAAGCAAACCAATTGAACGACAAAGTAGCATTAGGATTACAACAGGATACAGAAAACTTGAGTTGCAAAGCAAAGTGATCTAATAAGATTATTACAATAGAGACGCTAATCTTAAACGCTGACGAATTCAAATTCGTCTCGCATAAGCTTGTAATCTGATCTTTATTGTCAACCTATTTGCAAACTGGTCTAGATAATGAAGATGAAACCGACGTGTACAAAATTCTTCCAATGGTCAGATCCACGACTAAGATATGAGGTTCTCACGAAATCTTGCATATCTTAGTTGCGAGGTAGTAGAAAACGCACTACTTGCAACAGATGTCTTTAGGGTGAGTCACCTCGCATGCCCCGACATTTTCGCATAAGAAGGAAGTACTATATGTGTTCAACTTCTTTGGTTCCTGTCCGTGGATGTTCCAAATAAAATCTCTAACGATCTTCTCAATTTCCTCGGCGGTGTAATCATACGTTATATGGTCTGCCTTACTGGCACAATATTGCATCATGAGATAGAGAAGGCGATCGTGATCGTACTCATCTTTAACCCCTTCCAGTAGCTGAATCGCGACTTCGAGCTCAAGAAAAACGAAGGCGTGGCGGATGCTCTGAAGGTATACCGCATATGGATTGTTATGCCTTAGACATCTCAGGAAAAAAGGATGCCCACATTAATCGGGGATTGCCATCCATCGGAACGACTCGTGTGTGTCGAGATGAAAATTATGCAGCCCGCTCGTGTCTCCCGACGAAGCCATTTCGTTCCTCTATGTTTAATTGCGACTATCAAGAGGAGAATAATATGGCACTCTCGATGTAGGTGAGTGAAAGTAGAAAAATGTGAAGTTGAAGAAAAGAGCGTGACCTCAAGTCGATGTATATATATATATATATACTGACTCTCGATGTAGGTGAGTGAAAGTAGAAAAATGTGAAGTTGAAGAAAAGAGCGTGACCTCAAGTCGATGTATATATATATATATATACTGTCAATAAAAACGTTTGTAAGTCTGAGAATGCATAGCCAAAAGAGTCTGGTGAGCATATCGCTGATAGGGATTTTATAAGTGAGGATAGATAATGTACATCCTCAAGAAAACCGTTAAAAGTATAACAACTACATTTATTTTGGCCATATAAAGAAAACATCAATCATACATGTGACTCAATACTAAGGAGACCCGTGAACAAACTCAAAATCACCATTGACATTTAGCACTTATCTTGGCTGTATCCAAAATCAAGACAAAGTCAGGCGATCCAGTTATATACGTAAAAAACACGTAACTAATAATTAGGGTAAAAATAAGTAAGGTAAATTGTTAGAAGGGTAATCACTAAAAGGATAACTATTCATTAAGGGTAATTAAGGTAATTCAGGAAAAAAACTCATTAAGGGTAGGCGGGTAATTAACCTCGTGAGAACGATTCTGGTACATTCTCACTTCTCAAATTAATGAAATAGATGTGAGTAGATTATTTATTTTAGTCTATTCAAAATAAGTATGTAAACTAATCATATGATAATAGAAGGAAAGTAGTGGAGTTTTTTTTTTTTTTTAATGTATAGGTGTCTCCTACATACAAATGGAAACCAAAGTAGAGAACAAAATAAGTATGTAAATGAAGAACAATTTTTGGGTTCAAAATAATTTAGTATTAAAATAATTTAAAATTAAAAAAGTTTGTAAAATAAGGAAAAAAACGAAAAATATGTTTTAATTTAGAAAAAATAAAAATTAAAAATAAACGAATTTATAAAAAACTAAAACTTAAATCTTAATTTCTAAACCATAAATTCTAAACCCTAAACCATAATTTAAAAACCTAAAAAAAAAATAAAAAAATGAAACCCTAATCCCTAAACCCAATATATAAATCTTAAGAAATAAAACCTAAACTGTAATCGCTAAACCCCTAAACACTAAAACCTAATTTAAAAACATAAAAATAAATAAAAACTAAACCCTAAATCCTAATATGTAAAAACCATAAAAATAAACCCTAAAAGACTTAAACCCTAACCCCCAATTTAAAAACTTGAAAAATCAAAATAAAAACAAAATCCCAATCCTAAACCCTAATATGTAAACCCTAAAAAAAACCCTAAACCCTAATCCATGAACCCTAAACCCTAATTTGTAAACTATAAAAATATATAAATATCGCTATATATATATTATCTATTTTTATAAACTATTTGAATGTGTTTAATTCCTTAATTTTAATTTTGTAATTTTATTTAAAGATAATATTGCATGGTATATTCTTATTGGCTAAAAAAGGAGTGAACCCAAATATTTTTCGTAAAGGAATCATATGATAATAGAAGGAAAGTGGCGGAGTTTATTTTTTATTCTTTTTAATGTGTAGGTGTCTCCTACATACAAATGGGCACCAAAGTAGAGAAAATATGATAAAAATACGGGAAAATGGTCATAAAAATTCTGAACTTTCAAATTTCGGCCATTTAAAACTTCAACTTTCGGCTCGGCCATTTAAAACCTGAAAGTAAGTTGACTGTTCGATTTAGTATTAAACTTATGTTGACGAAGCCTAATTAGACACGATGTTAAGTCATTTAACGGAGAGACTACACGGTGTTAATCAAACGTTAATGGAGGTTTGTTAGTCACAAAACGACGCCGTTTTACTAATATATAAATGAGAAAAGGTCAAAATAATCTTGAACTTTCAAATTTCGGTCATTTAAAGCTCAAACTTTCAAATTTCGGCCATTTTAAGCTCCAACTTTCAACGTTCGGCCATTTAAAGCTCTAACTTTCGACTTGGCAATTGAAAGTTAATCGATATAGCTCCTTAGCTTTGCTTCTAATAATCATCTTCGTATATGGATATTTTCATGCTCTAATTGAATTTGCTTAGTTTTCTTGAATGCTTTGTTTTGAGGTTTTTAAGAGTACAAATGAGGAGCCTTTGATGCAATTATTTTGTGTCAAATTTGCCAATTTAATGTCAAATTGGCCAATTTAAAGCCTTTGAGGAGCCTTTGATGCAATAATTTTGAAATTTCAGGATTTTTATGCCTATTTTCCCATAAAAATACCAAACTCTGTAGTATTTCTTGATTCTATCCTTATGATACGATAATGGACCAGCAACCTTCGGTTTTGTACCAATATTCAACCAGTATTCAAGGAGGAATTGAATGTAGGTCCAAGAGTTGGGGAACGAGCACAAGGTGACAGTGTTGAAATGTTTTTAGAAGAAGAGAGGAATCAAATATATAATTAGGGAGTTTCTCTCCATTTTAAGGTGTACACTGTCTTTTCTCTTTTTTTTTTTTTACGAATATGGGCTTTAACAACAAATTCATTGTTTACTTTTTATTATTGTCAAACTGAACACCTCATAAGCGCAGAAAACCCTAATTTTTTCGTGATCCTCCATCTCCTGCTCCCTCATCCGACTTACTAGCCTGTGAATTTACTCCCGACCTGTAATGAATCTTCAGTCCATTAATATCAATCAAAATCCAGACTGCCAGACCCTTCTGTTCTCAGCCATTTTCCATTTGGGAGAATCGTATGCCTTATAATTAAGCAGCTTTCATGGACATAAACGACCTCGCAAAGTTTGCATCAAACCACACCAACCACAATCCTTGCAACTAACATCACGTGGGTTGTCGAATTGGTTGCGCCGTTGTCGCCGCCTCGCTATTTAGTATCTATTTTTCCATTTTGAGGTATCGATTGCATTTCATCGTTAAAGAGGGTTTTCACGTGGTAGAACCTCCTCAGAGAATATAAGGCTTTCATGAGGCTGATCTGAGACTCTTTTGTTCATTTGGTAATCTTTGGTGAAGTAATCAATAAAAAGTACATTGATTACTCTTGCCGTTGAACTTGACCGTGGGAAAATGGCACCAGTGAAGAAAACGATGTTGAAGTTGCGGTGGAAAGCTTGAAGGAAGATATGTCGCGAGTAGAAATCTTGGAGGAAGACTTGGGTGACATGAAACGCCAGCTTGCCGTAGTTGAAGAGATCTGTGGAAAGATGACAATCCTCGATTGTCTTACGCAAAAGATGAGCGACGAAGAGGATACTAACAAGAAGGAGAAGGCGACTTTGCCGTCACAGGAAATCCGGCTAACGCCATCTCAACCGATAATGACAACGTTGCCTTCGCAAGATGTCCGACTCACCTCACAACAGTACATCGTGGCGGAGAAGCAAATCGATAGAGGAGACACCGGAAATAACCCATTTTCATTGGGGAACAGGGGAAAAAACGAGAAATGGAAATGAGTGGGGCCAAATCTAGATCGAGAGAAGAAGTGGATAACGAGTTTGGTAACCACTGATCAAAGTCACCGCCTTGGAGAGGACAAGAGGAGCAGCGAGGTCCTTTCACAAGGAGATTGGAGCTTCTGTTGTTCGACGAAGAAGGAGCTGACAGTTGGATACTTCGGGTGGAACAATGTTTTGAGACGGGGTACTATTCCGATGAGGACAAGCTGAGAGCGGTGAGGGTATGTTTCAACAATGACGCACTAATGTGGTACCTTTGGGAACGTGACCAGAATACGTATCGGATTTGGTAGCAAAAGAAATTCTGAATCCTTGAGCAGTTCTCGGCGCGCCCATAGTGTTTTACCAGGGAGAGGTTGCTAAATCTGCGGCAAGAGTAGTCGGTTCGAGAACATTGCAAAGATTTTATCGCCCTCGCGACTGAGCCAGAGTTTTCTGATCAGGTGATGGAGGTCACATTTCTCACTGGGTTAAAACCTAGTATTCAAGATGGGGTAAAGATATTCAAACCACGCTCATTACAAGAAGATATGAGAACGGAAAAGATGGTTGAGGAATGGTCAGGATTGACAGAAACGACAGTCGGAGGTTCACCAGCGAAGTGATCAAGTGATGAGAGGTTTACGACTTCTAATAAGATTTGGGCCAACAATAACGGGCCTAATGCTCAGCGGCCCAACAACCAACTTATCCCATCTAGAAATATGACATGGCATTGTTATCCTGGTGCCAACAACCATGGTCGACTGAAAGCCCCCTACCGAAGGTTAACACTGGTGGAGGTAGCTAAGTAGAAGGCTGAGCGGCTGTGCTTCAAATGCGATGAACCATTCACCATGAATCACCTATGAAAAAGAAAAGATCTGCATATATTGATGGTATAAAACGATGGAACGGAGATCGAGCTGGGGGATAATACGAGGAGATGGAGGATACTGATACGTTGGAATTCATGATTTGGCAGTCATGTCGATGCAGTCGGGTCTAGTTCAAGGACTGAGGCTGACGACGGTCAACACAATGGGGTATAGGTTCTTGATAGGAACCTGAAAAGCAGTGAGAGGTCACGACATATGTCACATTTCCAAGCTATACATCCTAGGTTATTATGTAATTTCTAGCTTCCTACATGTATCCTTGGGAAATGTGAATGTTATCTTAGGGGTAAAATGGCTTGAGACGTTTGGGGAAATGGATAATCATTGGAAGTTTCAGACTCTCAAGTTGCCATTGGAATCTTGGGTAGTAACCATTCGGGGCGATCCCATTTTATGTAGCTCTGCAGCTTCGTTGAAAGATTTATGGAAATTGATCGAGCAACATGAAAGATGGGAAATCACTCCACAACCTTATTCACAAATGGTTATCAAAGTGATCAACAAGCTTGATGTGTGGAAGAATGGATGAGGTATTTGAGCAACTCTCTTGCTCAGTGGCTTTGATTGACTCTCTCAATCTAAGAACAAAATATTTGAATCACTCAAAATAGTCTGAACCGAAACTCCTAAAGTATGGTGAATCACTCACTAAACTCTAAGAAGGAACAACTCTCTCTCAAAGAACAAACACTTTGAAAAGAAGAAATACTTAGATTAATTCTGAAATGATTGAAAGGTAATTTACAAAGAGAACGAAATTGAGCTTATATAGGAGCTCAAGTACACTGCTAATAAGCTGTTATGAAGAAAGAAATCGCAGAAATTAAATAAACCAGCCGTTGGAAACTTTATGGCAAAATAAACCGAAATTGGTAAGTTGTGATGATGCTTAAGTCTTGATAGCTTTGGCTTGAACCCATGGTGCATAAGGACGTCCAGAATTGATGTGTTTGATCATCAAAATGCAGAATCTTGGACAAAAGAGCCGTTGGTCACTTAAAGCTCCCAATGTGAATGCATCCACCAAATATGGTAAGTTTAAGAACAATAAGATTTGCTTGATCATATGGTTGCTAGTGTATATAAAGATGATATCTGACTCTTCTGTATAGTTAGATGTGTCTCCGAAATGCTTATATGTCTCTCCTGGTCGCTATATATAGGTTTGAAGTGTACTGAATTCGTGAGCTTCCAAATAAGGCAAGCCGAGCATCATCTGCTTTAAAAGTTGAATAACTTATACATCCGAAATGGGATTACCTTGATTCCAACTCTCCTGGATTCCATGATGAATCAAGATTCCAGAACAATTCACTTTGTTGATTGATTCATCCTGGTCCGATCTGTACTCTCCAATAAGTGACAGTTTATCTCCAGCGGGTTCCTTGGAAATCTTCTGAGTTGTAACTTGCATATCTTCTTCATCTGGAAAGATTTTGAAACACTTCCACTTCTTGATAATTCCTTGATGAGTTAAGTTTCTGGAACAGGTTGATTCATTGCTTAAGTCTTCCTGGTTGAGTAGATATGCTCCAAGACACGCACATATGTCTCTGGTGGGCTCAAACTGCTTCTCTCCAAGGATCTTGGTTGGTTGATTTATGTCCTCTCCATGCTCCTTGGTTGATGATGACTTGATGTCCTCATCAACAATGCATTGCAAGCTTAGATCGGGGACACTTCGATGGCTGCTCCACAAGACTTACAACCTCTGTTGACGAAGTTTGAGGAAGTCTTTGAGGAGCCAAAGGTTCTTCCTCCATCAAGAGGCAAAGAGCACACTATAAACCTTGCAGTGGGGACAAGAGACGAAGTACGGTGATAGGTCTAGTTTTTCCCTATTACTAACTGCAAGTGCACAGCAAAACAATCATAGTATAAACGGGTACCAAAAAAATAACCTCAAGATCACTCAACAAATTGTTCGTTTTCGAATTAAGCTAAACAAAATATGGTGAATGAAATAAGCAATGCAGGTAAATAGAATAGTTTAAAATCAATGGGAAAAGAGTCAGACTCTAAAATTTCACAGGAAATCACAATGCAAATTAATGGTTAATTAGAATTCATTTAAAGCTCATGTTCTACAACTCGAAACGCAAAATTATAACAAACCAACTTTCGTTGTGAATCTAAAGATCCAAATTTCTATCTGATTATAGAGTTCTGAATTTGCATTAACACCTATTTTGATATGTTCACAATTTTTCTAAACCAAATTGCTTTGCAAGTAGATAAATTACTCACCCTAAGTTTTATCAGATTATCAATTACACTTTTGTATCAATTAATTAATCTAAGATCTAAATTCTAGGTGATCAATCTAGAATTAGCATTAAACTCAACTTTTGGCGAGGAACAAATTTAGATTATGGATCCTAATCAACCAGATACCTAACAAAGCATAAAATCCATTACGAGAATCCCATGATTCTAACAAGTAAATTACTCAGATAAGACAATCACAACAAAATACATAATCATGAATATAATAAGAAAATAAAGATGAAAAGATAAAAACTAGGGTTCAAAATCTTCTCTCCGACGAACAAAGTCTCTAAGTAGTCAAAAAGGTAGCATAAACAATGTCTGTAAAACCTAACTAACACTCCAAACATGTTTTGGGTCATAATTTAAATATGTCAAACTTTTGGGCCACTTTGAAAATCTTCAAAGATCATGAAAACTCTCGCACATGTCTCCATGCACGGTGTCGACCGACACCAGGGTGGTGTCGATCGACACCAACCTCCAAAATTGACTCCAACTTGATATTCTCGGCATAACTTATTCAATGGCTCCAAAAGCTCCAAAATCTCCAAATATGCTCCAAATGTGCAATAACCTGTAAAGATTCTAAATGCTCGAAAACAATTGTTAGACTCTAGATTAGAACATATATCATGGCCTAAAATACGAAAAACATGATATATAATCTCCCTCAGACTTAGATTTTGCTTGCCCTCAAGCAAACATAACAAAACCTGAAAAAAAGATGTTTGAAAACACAGAAAGTCATTATGTTGCCAGAACACCACATTCCACAATTCCCATATTAAAGCCACATGAAAAACTTACCTGACAGGATCCAAAATACCATATATTTTCCCCAGACTTAGCAATTGTCCCAAAAACCTCCACATTCCAAATTACAAATCCAAATTCACCATAATGACCTCTCTAAGTTAAGGTGATGACTCATTGAGGGGTTATCAATAAAGGGACACATGTGCTCTTACTCAATCAGTTTCCGAGCACACAGACCGTCTTACTTGTTCCTTTCCTCCCCCTTTTCTTACTTCAGCAGCTGATTTTGTTTTCCACTAGGTATCATCTTTTTTTCTATCAGCAGCTCTTGCCTTTTATTTGGAGTTTTCTTTGGACTTATTTTCATGTGTCATCAGGCTTGGGTTTGGGAAAAACCTGTTTAAAACAAAAAGGAAACTTATAAAATCAGAAACCTTACCTTCAAACAGCATGGGTGTCGAACGACACACAAATGATATTGATTGATACCAGTCTAAGGTCTACACATGTGTGGGGCGTATCAAGCAAGCTCGAAAGGCTTCCGTCGTTCGAGTTTGATGTCGACCGACATGATATAGGTGTCACCCAAATTTGATCGTGGTAGACCTGTTATTCACGTTTATTTACACACCAAAGATAGAATAATCAAAGCAACCAAAACGAAAAAATAGACTTACCAGTTGGTTGTCTTTCACCAAGCACTCATTTTACGTCACTAGCTAGATTGTCCTCGCGGTTAGGCATCAGTTGGGCTGTTCAGAGGCACAATGTGACCTTCTGGAATCTCAGTTTTGCCCAATAATGTTTCACCCTCTTTCCATTGACAGTGAACTTGATGAGGACATCAAGTCATCATCAACCAAGAAACATGGAGATGACATAAATCACCCAACTAAGGAGAAGTAGTTTAAGTGCACCAGAGACATAATGGCATGAATTGGAGCATATCATCCCAAGCAGGAGGATTTAAACCACAAAGCAACATGTTCTAGAATCTAAGCTCATCAAGTAATCACGTAGAAGTGGAATTGTTTCAAAAGCTTTCCACATGAAAAAGTTATTCAAGTTACAACTGGGCAGACTTCAAAGGAATCTGCTGGAGACCAACAAACACTTATTGAAGTATGCAGATCAAACCAGGATGATCCAAGTTGTAAACCCACTTGTTCTGGATTCTCAACTCAATAGAAGCACGCTGAGAATTGGAATCATACCAAAATCTATTCTGGTTTAGAAGATATTCCATTTCTAAGTCAAAGGAAGCCCAACTTGCCTTATTTCGAAGATCATGAGTTCATACATTCTCAAACCAAGATTTGGAAACCAAGAGGCAATAACCATCAACTAGAAGCAATGGAGGACGTCCTTAGCAATACCAAAACGCACAGGACCAATTACAAAAGCTTATGGACCAACCATCCTTTTTCAGAAACAAGCACATTCAAAGTCAAGATCATCCAACAGCTACATTCTGATTTCTTCCACAAACCAAATTTGTCCAACATCCATATAAGATAAGTGTATTGAGTAATGAATGTTTTTGTGTTTTTCTTATGCATTTCGAAATTGGAGTCTATATTCTTTTAATTAAGTCATTAGAGTCCTAGAATCAAGCATTTCCTTATTTTGTAATCTGTTTCAAAGACCCCTTGAAGGGCATAGCTGTTTGGACTCTATATAAAGTCCCCTCTCACAGCAGTGTGTTTTTAACCCTAGAATCAATAAAGGAAACCATTTTGCCTTTGCAAATTTTATGTGAGTTCTGTCTGAATTCATCTTGAGAGTGAGTGAGAAGCTGCTCTTGAATCTGTCTTATCAAGGTTCCGTCATAAACCTTGTAGCGACCATCAATCCATCTTCATCCATTCCTTGATTTGTTTCTGAGAGAGTTACACAACCAGCAGAACAAATCCCATCCAACTCCATTCATTCTATCCATCTCGGTCAAGTAAGAGAGCTATAAAGCCAGTGCTTGTTCCTCCATCAGCCTATCCATCTAGTCTCATCTTTGAGGCTGTATCATCTGGTGTCAGAGCCGAAAGGTTCCAAATCAGGTGTATTATATCTTTTACCTTTCGATTATTGCATCTAGTTTCTGTTTAGATCATAGTTTGTTTTCAGTCTCAATAAAAACCCCCATAAAAATCATTTGTTTTGCATTAGTTTTCTGTTTTCATTCATCTATTTGCATCCATATAGTTTTTGTCTTGTTTCAATCATTCAAAAAAACCCAAAAGAAAAATAGTTTGTTTTCATTCCATATCATTTGTTTATGCATCCTTAAACAAAAATCAAAAACAAAAGGTTTCATTCCATTGCATAGTTTGATTTTGTGTTCTTAGTGTTCTTCATTCCAAAACCAGAAAAGAAAAAGAAAGAAGACAAAGTTTTTTTGAGTTTTAATTCGAAAGTTTTCATTAACCAAATCAGAAAAGTGTTATTTCCATATTTGTTCTTTGTGTCAATTCAAAAATTTAAAAGAAAAATAAGTTTACATTAAGTTTTTGTGCCATAGAAATCTGGTTTCCATTTTTACACTTGCATTTCAAATTTTTTTTTAAAAAAAAGTCTCCTTAAAATTTTCTGTCACAAATCTTGTTTCCTTGTTTAAAAACCGTCTGGATCTTGGTAAAATAAAAGGAATTTTGTTTAAGGATTAACTAAATTTTTCTGACTTCTCTTTTCATATACTTTTTGATTGAACTCCATTGATACACTTTTAAGCTTGTCCACAGATACTAAACATTGGAGATACATCTGATCAAACCAACATGGCTCAACTCCTTGCAGTTATTCAAGCAATAGGAGATCAAATAACACGCCTGGAACAGTCCCAGTCTTCACAACCAGAAGAAGATAAGGGATTTGGAGATGCACCAGAAGCTACATATGTGGAGCCTAAACCTCCAGACAATTCATGGAGAGCCAGAAAAAGAAACCATTGATTTATACATTTTCAGGAAGTACTTCTCCAGAAGATTATCTTGAATGGGAGAGAGACATGGATGACTGGTTTTCATACAATGACATTCCAAAGGAAGAAAGGCTAGCCTATGCCATCAAACAACTCACCAGAACTGCATATTCTTGGTGGAAGCAAGAGAAGTATGAAAGGTGGAAATATCAAGAAGGAGCCATCACTAATTGGGAAAATCTTAAATGGGTCATGATCAGGAAGTATGTTTCTACACTTCACTTGAAGGAAACCATAGCACAATACCCTCGAAGATACTCAAACCAACATACCAAAGAGGCAAGAAGAGTAGCACCACCAGAAAGTCAAAGAGACTTGCTTCAACAAGCAAACTTTATTCCAAAGCAGAAAAACTTGCCTACCTATTGTCTAGACCAGGAGAGTGACGTCCAAAAGGCCCTGGAGAAGAAGAACATTCTCAGAAAAGACACATTGTGCAAACAAAAACCAGAACATGCACTTGTTCAAACAAAGGCTAAGATAAGTTCTACTTTAGACAACATGGTTTCTAATTATTCCATCACTAGTATGATGCACTTTTCTTTGTCAAAAGGTGTTGAAACAAGTCTTAGTAAGGAGAATACATGCAAAGCAGAAGAGCAACCAGCAGTAAACCTTTTAATGGACCAGAAGCAAGAACAAGACCAAAGGGATTTAGAAGCCTTCCAATTCGAAACCACAACCAATAAGGTAAGTTTCTTTGATGATAAAACGTTTTTACCACTTGATTATACATATATAATGCACTTGTCTTTGTCAAAGGTGCCAAAAACAGATTCTAAATCAAGATGGGAGCTCAATGCCCAAAATGAAGAAACACCAACAGTGATGATCCTAGTTTCAGACCAGAAGCACAACCATGGAGAAAACAAGCCATTTCCAACTAAGAAGACAATCCCTGGACCTAAGGATTGTTTAGAAGCCAAGAGTGACGAGAACAGAGAGAGACTTGAGGAGAAGCCCCCTGATCAAGCATCAATTCACTCCACCAAGCTGAATATCAAAAACACTAAGTGTGTTCCTCATGTAAGTCACTCTTTCCCTAAGTTTATTTACAAAGACTCAAATGCTGAACTAGTGAGATCATTAGAACTGAAAGGAAATGATATCTTCACTGCTCTTTACATGAAACCAAAACCAGTAAAAGGACTAGATACAACTAGGACATAAGGTTTAACAAGTTTAAAATTTTATAAAGAACCCATAATGCAATTGTTTCTTACCCAAAGTGTTGAGATAATTGCAGGTCGTAAAAGAGAAGATGGAAATGTGGTTTCTCCAAAGAAGAACTTGCTACCAACTCAAGTAGCTAAGACATCAAAGATGAGTAGAACTGAAGTCACCAAGGGAGTGACAAGTAGTTACCATCTCAAGGAGAGAAAAATCATTCCAGGAAAGAGCAGAGGAGTTATTCTATCATACCTACTCAAAGGAGAACACCTGATGCACCATACACCATTAAGCCACCAAACTTCCAAGGTAAGACCCTAAACTCACAAAATAGAATGAAAGCTAACTTACTTTCTATTGGTGCAGGTTATACAGTTTCGAGGTCGAAACATTTTCAAGAGGGAGAGTATGATGAGGGCATCAAGTCATCATCAACCAAGAAACATTGAGAGGACATAAATCACCCAACTAAGGAGAAGCAGTTTAAGTGCACCGGAGACATAGTTGCATGTATTTGAGCATATCTTCCCAACCAAGAGGATTTAAACCACAAAGCAACCTGTTCTAGAATCTCAGCTCATCAAGGAATCACGGAGAAGTATAATTGTTTCAAAAGCTTTCCACATGAAGAAGTTATTCAAGTTACAACTGGACAGACTTCAAAGGAATCCGCTGGAGACCAACAAACACTTATTGAACGATGCAGATCAAACCAGGATGATACAAGTTGTAAATCCACTTGTTCTGGATTCTAAACTCAACAGAAGCACGCTGAGAATTGGAATCATACCAAAATCAATTCTGGTTTAGAAGATATTCCATTTTTAAATCAAAGGAGGCCCAACTTGCCTTATTTGGAAGATCATGAGTTCATACATTCTAAAACCAAGATTTGGAATCCAGGAGGCAATAACCATCAACTAGAAGCAATGGAGGACGCCTTTAGCAATACCAAAACGTACATGACCAATTACAAAAGCTTATGGACCAACCTTCCTTTTTCAGAAACAAGCACATTCAAAGTCAAGATCATCCAACAGCTACATTCTGATTTCTTCCACAAACCAAATTCGTCCAACATCCATATAAGGTAAGTGTGTCCTTATGATTATTGACTAATGAGTGTTTTGTGTGTGTTTCTTATGCATTTAGAAATTGGAGTCTGTATTCTTTTAATTGAGTCATTAGAGTCCTAGAATCAAGCATTTTCTTATTTTGTAATCTGTTTCAAAGACCCCTTGATGGGCATAGCTGTTAGGACTCTATATAAAGTCCCCTCTCACAGCAGTGTATTTTTGTACCTTAGAACCAATAAAGAAAACCTTTTTGCCTTTGCAAATTTCGTGTGAGTTCTGTCTGAATTCATCTTGAGAGTGAGTGAGAAGATGCTCTTGTATCTGTCTTATCAAGGTTTTGTCATAAACCTTGTGGAGACCATCAATCCATCTTCATCCTTTCCTCGATTTGATTCTGAGAGAGTTACACAACCAGCTGAACAAATCCCATCCAACTCCGTTCATTCCATCCATCTTGGTCAAGTAAGAGATCTATAAAGCCAATGCTTGTTCCTCCATCAACCTATCCATCTAGTCTCATCGTTGGGGCTGTATCAGAACTCCTTGCCTTCAGAACTCAGTAGGACAATAACACCATACAGTCACACTTCCTTGATCGTGAAAGGTCTTGATCAACGAGAGCACAATTTTCTAAGAAACAGTTTCAAACGATAGTTATACAGAAGTACATGGTCATTTGGCTCAAAGTGACTGGAAAGAAGAAGATTATGATAAGCTTTGGTCCTCTCCTTATACAACTTCGAATTTTTATAGGCATTATGCCTAATCTCATCCAGGTCGTTCAGCTGCAACAATCTCCTCTCTGTAGAACACCTCAAGTCGAAATTCATCTGCTTCACAGCCCATGCTTCCTTGTGCTCGATCTCAATTGGAAGGTGACAAGCTTTCCCGTAAAGAAAATGAAACGGTGTAGTCCCTAGTGGTGTTTTGAATGCAGTCTTGTATGCCCATATCGCATCATCGAACTGATGGGGATATGGGTTGCAGTTGAAGTCATTGCGGGAGAAAACCCAGTATTCGACGTTACATCGTTGTACCTAGAGATCTCTGGCGGCGATAAAACCTGAGAGAAATCTAGGCGAGTTCGCGGCGGAGGGCTCAAGGGAGGTCTCCTATCGCCTAAGGGTCGATCCCGATGGTTCACGCTGGCGAGTTCCTCGAGACGAGCGTTTACGCATCGCTCTTGCTCAGCGAGCTGCAATCTCTTGAGTTTGGACGTTGGCCTCGTTACTTTGCGTTCGGTTCACTAGAAAGTTGAGCATCGAACGGATTTCAGCCAAGTCATCCGGGTTTTCCCTCGAGACACCGGGGGTCAGAGGCGAGCCGGATCGTTGAGTTCCAGATCCGCTTCCAAGTGTTGGAATGTTATCGGATCTGGTCCAGACCTAGTTCCTGGATGTTTCATTGACCCCTGACAAGGTGATTATCGGGATCGGACTCGTCGTCGTCGTTTGAACGGCGGAACCTGTTGGAGCTGACGTCGCAGGGTTTAGGACTGGGTCCACCCCCGCGTAGTCAATCTGACCAGTGGTACTACTCACTCCGGCGGTGTTTTCTGGAATGACGCCGATCACTTGATCGCGATCGCCCGGAGGAGGAGTGGCATTAGTTTCGGGTGGAGTAGGATTCATATCGATCTATCGAATCTTGTATCCATTTCTTGTGACAGAAAGATCTTTGGTTGTCCCCACAGACGGCGCCAAATGTGAGTTCAGAGATTTCACACCAAGGATTTGTATTGTCTTGTGGATTTGGGACTTTAGGAAATGATATATAGATTTTCTGTGAATCAAGGATGTTGTAAAAGATTGAATGCTGAGATAGAAATTATACAAAGAACAAGTCGAATGTATACAAATGAGATCGAACTATTTGAGTCGAAGTGTAAAGCTGGGATTGTCTTTCGTATGAAGTCTTTGAATGACTTCTTCTTCTTTTATAGCCTCTATCTCTCCTCGTCCGTTGCGATCTTGTCGCTTGCACTATCCCCGACGTCCCGAGATTCTCGGTGGTTTTTGCAATGGTTGACGACTCGTTCTTTGTCGAACTCATACTCATGTAGATATAAAAGAGAGATCTCGAGATCCGACTTCGTCATTCTATTGTACGTGCTGGGCATGGTTGAGTTTGTCTATCATCTAAGCTTCTTCTTTTAGTGGGATTTGTACTCTGTAAATGGGCCGGATTTCTAGGTGCGAAATCCAACATCAACAGAGGGGATCTGTTTTAAGTATAAAAGCAAATGGTTTAAAGGTCATATATGTGTGAATGCAGCTTTACAGATTATGACTGTGATAAATGGATTGAATATGGAGGTTTTGGATTAGAACAAGGTCGAGATGATAGAATTGGATGAATCGGAAGAGGAATTTCCAGCCACAGAACTTATGGAACATTCTTTTAACTCATTCTTAGGATTGTCATCTCCTACAACAATCAAAGTTTGGGGTAAAATGAGCAAGATGGAGGTAGTCATTCTGTTGGATAGTGGAGCTACTCATAACTTCATAGCTCCTTCAGTGATGGAAAATTTCACTTAAATCCTATTGATCAAGAAAATCTCAAGATTCTTTTGGGAACAGGGATTTCAGTTTAAGGGCTTGGGTGTTTGCAAGAATGTGAGGTTTAGCATTCAGGATCTGAACTTTAAATCAGACTTTATTGCCTTGGATTTAGGCACATCGGATGTAATTTTAGGAGTTCAGTGGTTAAGGAAGTTGGGGAAATGTGAGGTTGATTGGGAAGCTCACGAATTGTCGTTTATGAAGGGAGATACTTGGGTGATATTGAGGGGAGATCCTAGTCTTCACAAAAGTTAACAACGCTGAAGTTTCTACAATTTAATCAAGGACTGTCGCCAATACAGAACTTGACAGAACTTGGTAACCTGGAGAAAATTCAGATGACCAATGATACAACTACTTCAAAAATACAGTTGGTATTGGATAAAAATCAATGTATTTTTATGGAACCATCTAGCTTACCACCGAATCGAGGACATGAGCATGCAATTACCTTACTCCCAGGTTGTGGACCAGTGAGTCTGCGACCGTATAGGTATCCTCATGTACATAAGGAAGTGAGGGAGACAATGGTAAAAGAGATGTTGAAATTAGGAATAATAAGGCCTAGCAGTTGTCCTTTCTCCAGTCATGTGCTTTTGATGAAAAAGAAAGACAAAAGCTTTCCATTATGTGGTTATTTAATGGCTCTAAACAAGGCAACAATTCCTGATAAATTCCCAATTACACTCATTGATCAACCTCTGGAGGAATTGTATGGGGCAGCAGTGTTTTCAAAGCTTGACTTACGTTCAGGCTATCACCAGATTAGAATGATGGACTCAGATATTGAAAGGACAGATTTCCGCACTCATGATTGCTACTATGAGTTTCTTGTTATGCCATTCGGGCCCATGAATGCTCCAGCTACTTTTCAAGCACTGATGAATCAGATCTTCAGACCTCATCTTCGGAAATTTGTTCTTGTGTTTTCTGATGACATGTTGGTTTACAGTTCTTCATGTTGGGATAGTGTCCTGAAATCACACCTGTACTCACTCCTGTTGATAGTTGTGTGTCGAGATCAGACATTCGTATAATACTGGGCGGTTGCAATGTTTTGCTAGAAGCCTCTTGCAATCTGTAAGTTGTAGACTTACTGCCAGTGTTATATGATCCTATAGGGTCACACACCTAAGCAAACTGGAAGCGTAAAATATGGGAATGATCATTATGGTAATGATCGTATTGATGTGTATTGGATAGACATTAATATTGAGTTTATAATGGTGTGTCGATCGACACAGTATGTGTGTCGATCGACACAGATCGGGTTTCGAAACTGATGTTTCGATTTTATGACTTAAACGAATTGGTATTAACCAATACTCGGTTTTAGTCATTCCAGATCTATATAAGGCATATAATTTCGACCTGGAACCCTAGCCGTTCACTTTTTCCTGACAGAAAAAGCAGAAACACTAGAAACTCAAAAATCCCAAGATCCGGCACTAGCATCCCGGCTTTCCAGGTTTGTGTGCGTGTGTATCTGGTAGAGGCGAAGAATTTGAGTCGCTGCTGATCTCGTTTCACCAATCATTCCGCTGCCAGTACAAGGTAAGAACGAGGTTAGTGATTCAATACAACGAACCCTAGATCCTAGGCTTTCCAACAGTGGTATCAGAGCTATTAGGGTTTAATCTATTGAATCTAAAGCATGTAATTCGAAAACTGATGTATTTGAATAGATTTATGCTTGATGTTTCATGTTTTGATCAAGAAAAACTCGTTTTTTAGTCTGTGATCGAAAACAAAGAACCTGTGTTTTCGCACAGTGTCGATCGACACAAGTTTGTGTCGGTCGACACACCGCGAAAACGATAATAAAACTTTAGGGTTTTCGCACAGTGTCGATCGAAACTAAGCTTGTGTCGGTCGATGCACCGCGAATACGCCTATTAAAATTTTAGGGTTCCGATCTTAGAGATCGGATTTCCTGATACCCTAATGTGTCGATCGACACACTGGGTGCGTCGGTCGACACAGTTATAATTGGTTGATTTTGGTTAAATTAGATTTACCGGTTATCGACCCGGTTCAATTGGATTGGACCGGAAAAGCCAATTTGGTTTTGGTTTGGTCATGTCGATTGACATGGATAATTAAACCAGACCGGTTCAATTAGATTGAGCCGGTTAAGGAAATTCGATCCAGTTTGACCGGTTATCGAAGTCCGGTTTAAATTAGGTTGTGTCAACCGATACAACGATGTGTCGATCGACACACCACTCGCAGATTTGATGGTTGGACCTCAAATGGTGAATACCAAATCAAATCTAATTCCCAATTCTAGATTAACCTGAACTTAATAAATCAAGATGTTTTAAACAACTTAAAAACTTCTTGGATGCATATTGGATATGCATCAAGATTAAATAGTTCTTTTCCTCAACTAAATATCAAGTGATCTTGATGTCTTGCCCGATCTTGTCTACTGTCAAGACTCGTTTCGTTGTTGGATAGCCTTGGAGTCCTTGGTATCCACAACTACATGAGTAAGGCAGGTGATCATTGATAGACTTGCAGTGCGACTGTCAATGATCACAAGATTGAAGAGATTGGTTTACTTGACTGGGCTATCAGAAGTTCTGGGCCCAGAGACATCAGAGTGGATAAGACATGGATTGTCTTATCTGCGACCAAGAGTTGTACTGGGTACAATTAGCAATGATTTGCTTACCTAGATAACTAAAGTTTGGGTGACGGCGAGTCGCCCACTCAAATTTTGGTGACCTGAGGATCTTGGTTCATTGTATTCGTCTGAGGAAATATAGTTTTTGAATACAATGTGAGTTTTCTTATTAGATAAGAATTCTCATTTCCTTGAACATCATAACTAAAACTCTACCTCTTTTAATTACAGCTATGTATGTCCCAACTCACATCAACACTTTCTCGCTAAGATCCGTCCTTGAGAAGGACAAGCTTAATGGATCAAATTTCTTGGAATGGTATCGGAACCTGAGAATAGTTCTCAGGCAGGAGAACAAGGAATATGTCCTTACAAGAGTTCTCCCCGAGAGGCCACGTTCCAATGCCACGCAGGCAGATAAGAATGCTTGGGATAAGCATTCAGCTGATGTCAAAGACGTTAATTGTCTAATGCTGGTGACTATGAACTCTGAGCTGCAGAAGCAATATGAGAACGTGATGTCACCGATTGAGATGATTAACAGCCTGAAAGCTTTGTTTCAAGAGCAAGCTCGCACAGAGAGATACCAGACGGTTAAATCTCTCATGGATTGCAAGCTGGCTAAGGACAGTCCAGTAAGTCTTCATGTCCTTAAAATGATGGGTTACATTGATAACCTGGGGAAACTGGACTGTGCCATTAGCCAGGAGCTAGCCACTGACATGATTCTACAGTCTTTGCCGTCGTGTTTTGATCAGTTCATCATGAACTACAACATGCAAAACATGACTAAGACATTGACTGAGTTGCACGGCATGCTTAAGACAGCAGAGCCGAATCTCAAGAAGGCAACTCCTAGTGTACTGATGGTACAAGGGGGTAAAAGGTTTAAGAAACCTAGTAAGGATAAGGGAAAGGCTAAAGCTGTCCAGACTGAGAGTCAAGACAAGCCCAAGCCCAAGCCCAAATCCGGGCCTTCTCCTGAGGACAAATGCAACTACTGCAAGCAGCTAGGGCATTGGAAGAGAGACTGCAAGAAGTTCATGGAAGATTACAAGAAGCTGAAGAAGACGTATGATGCGTCTGACTCAGGTATTTATGTTATCGAACTTAATGTTGTGTCTTCTAGTTCTACTTCGTGGGTATTGGATACCGGCTGCGGTGCTCATATTTGTACAAATGTGCAGGCACTAAGAAACAGTAGAACGCTGAAGAAAGGACAAGTGGAGCTACGGGTCGGGAATGGAGCTAAGGTTGCTGCACTGGCCGTAGGCACTTATGAATTGTCTTTACCTTCTGGCATGGTTTTAGAATTGAATAATTGCTACTTTGTACCTGCGATTAGCAGAAACATAATTTCAGTTTCCGTTTTGGATTTGGAAGGTTTTGATTTTGCTGTTAAGAATAAAGTTTGTTCTTTTAATCGTGATGGTACGTTTTATGGTAGCGCCCCATTAGATAATGGGTTATATGTCTTAAACCAAGAAATGCCTGTCTTTAACATAAATATAAAGCGTTTTAAGTCAAATGACGAAAACCCGACTTTCTTATGGCATTGTCGTTTGGGCCATGTCAATGAGAAACGCATTCAGAAACTCCATCGAAATGGGCTTCTGGGCTCATTTGATTTTGAATCATGTGAGAAATGTGAATCTTGCTTGATGGGCAAAATGGCTAGGGCCCCTTTCAACAAACCGAATGAAAGGGCCAGTGACTTATTGGGCCTTATTCATACTGATGTATGTGGGCCGATGAGCACTGTTGGCAGAGGAAATTACAAGTACTTCATTACCTTTACTGATGACTTCAGTAGGTATGGCTACGTCTATTTGATGAGACACAAGTCAGAATCCTTTGATAGATTCAAGGAGTTCAAGAATGAAGTACATAACCAACTTGGCAAAAGTATCAAAGTTCTGCGGTCGGATCGCGGAGGAGAATACTTGAGTCAAGAGTTCAGTGACTATCTGAGCGAGTGTGGAATTGTTTCACAACTCACTCCTCCTGGAACACCCCAATGGAATGGAGTGTCAGAGAGGAGGAATCGAACTTTATTGGATATGGTTCGATCTATGATGAGTCATTCAGATCTTCCATTATCCTTTTGGGGATACGCTCTAGAAACGTCTGCGTTTACACTAAATAGGGTGCCATCTAAATCAGTGGAAAAGACACCACATGAATTGTGGAC
The DNA here is from genome assembly GCA_030180135.1 of Orychophragmus violaceus. Taxonomy (NCBI): domain Eukaryota; kingdom Viridiplantae; phylum Streptophyta; class Magnoliopsida; order Brassicales; family Brassicaceae; genus Orychophragmus; species Orychophragmus violaceus. Next base: position 46,356,643 of record CM058232.1, read on the forward strand.
TGGGAATATTCCAAGTCTGTCTTTTCTGAAGATTTGGGGTTGTGAGGCTTATGTCAAACGTTTAATCTCTGACAAGCTCGCACCCAAATCAGATAAATGTTACTTCGTTGGTTATCCTAGGGAAACCAAGGCATACTACTTTTACAACCGATCTGAGAACAAAGTCTTTGTTGCTCAGGACTGTTCTTTTCTTGAGAGGGAGTTTCTCTCTAAGAAAAACAGTGGGAGTAAAGTACATGTCGAAGAAATTCAAGATGCACAGGAGACTGCTCAACCTGCTGAGGAAGAGCAGCAGTTGGATCCACAAAGTTCTGTGGAGCCCACACCTGTGGAGCCTGAAGTTCGCAGATCCGGAAGGATCTGTCACGAACCCGAGAGATATTATGGATTTCTCGTGACTAATTGCAATGATCTGATGATCATTGAAAGTGATGAACCGGCGACCTTCGCGGAAGCAATGATGGGCCCGGACTCCGAAAAGTGGCTTGGAGCCTCTAAATCCGAAATGGGATCCATGTCAGAAAACCAAGTATGGTCCTTGGTCGATTTACCTAATGGTGCAAAAGGCATTGAGTGTAAATGGATCTTCAAGAAGAAGATTGACGTGGATGGCAATGTCCAAATTTATAAAGCTAGGTTGGTGGCTAAAGGTTTCAAGGAGATTCATGGTATTGACTATGATGAAACCTATTCCCCAGTCGCTATGCTTAAATCCATTCGGATTCTTCTAGCAACTGCCGCTTATTATGATTATGAGATTTGGCAGATGGATGTCAAAACCGCCTTCCTGAATGGTATTTTGGAATAGGATGTGTATATGACACAACCTGAGGGTTTTCTAGATCCTAAGAATGCTGGGAAGGTATGCAAGCTTCTTAAATCCATTTATGGATTGAAGCAAGCATCACGGAGTTGGAATCTTCGTTTTGATGAAGCAGTAAAACAATTTGGCTTTATCAAGAACGAAAAAGAACCATGTGTATACAAGAAGACTAGTGGAAGCGGAATTGCGTTTCTTGTACTGTATGTCGATAAAATACTTCTTCTCGGTAATGACGTTCTGTTGCTTCAGTCTGTTAAGACTTGGCTCGGAAGTTGTTTTCCATGAAAGACATGGGAGAAGCCGCGTACATCCTTGGAATCAGAATCTACAGAGATAGAGCGAATAGGCTGATTGGATTGTGCCAGGACACTTATATTGATAAGGTGTTGCACAGATTCAAGATGCATGATTCCAAGAAGGGCTTCATACCAATGTCTCATGGCATTAGTCTCAGCAAGAAGCAGTGTCCGGCGACACATGCTGAGCGAGAGCGGATGGATAGGATTCCTTATGCTTCTGCAATAGGATCTGAAGGATTGTTTAGTTGATCCTGATTCAATTCTTAGATTCATACCAACCTAAACATGCAGATCTAGGTTCTTCTTGATTAGAAACAATGATTAGATCTCACCTTATACCTGTTAATTGCAGCGGAAGGAGATAGAACAGGTCAGAGATCAGAGAAACACCGAGAGATGAATCCTCCAAAGGCTCACACACGCGATCACAGAAAACGGCTGCTAGACCAAACTGAGGAGGCGTCGCAGTAGAGAGAGAGTTGGCGGCTCGGTTAGGGTTAAAGAAGAAAACAGACTCGAGTTTTATTTATAAAACTCGTCCGGTTCCTCTTGGGCCATTTGGCCATTCGCGCACTGTGTCGATCGACACATCATGTGTATCGATCGACACACAGTGGCTAAAACCTTTTATTCTCTCTAAGTACAGTAAATGCCTGGCACTTTTACCGTACTTCTGCTAAGCCATTCCTACACATTTTCCTGTTAGCTTAGGCGTGTGACCCATATAAGGTGAGATCTAATTTGACAAAGCTAGAACAGGTCAGAGATCAGAGAAACACCGAGGTCATGATGGCTTGCTAGAGTCCAGTAATCTCGGTACTGTCTCTAGAAAGTAATCTCGGTACTGTCTCTAGAAAGGAACCTAGATCGGCAATAGAAAGGAAGTCAAGATCAGCCGAGTTCTTGACTAGCTGAAGGATTGTTTAGTTGATCCTGATTCAATTCTTAGATTCATACCAACCTAAACATGCAGATCTAGGTTCTTCTTGATTAGAAACAATGATTAGATCTCACCTTATACCTGTTAATTGCAGCGGAAGGAGATAGAACAGGTCAGAGATCAGAGAAACACCGAGAGATGAATCCTCCAAAGGCTCACACACGCGATCACAGAAAACGGCTGCTAGACCAAACTGAGGAGGCGTCGCAGTAGAGAGAGAGTTGGCGGCTCGGTTAGGGTTAAAGAAGAAAACAGACTCGATTTTTATTTATAAAACTCGTCCGGTTCCTCTTGGGCCATTTGGCCATTCGCGCACTGTGTCGATCGACACATCATGTGTATCGATCGACACACAGTGGCTAAAACCTTTTATTCTCTCTAAGTACAGTAAATGCCTGGCACTTTTACCGTACTTCTGCTAAGCCATTCCTACACATTTTCCTGTTAGCTTAGGCGTGTGACCCATATGGGATCATATAATAGAGGCAATAAGTCCAAGACTTATAGATCATGAGCGGACTCTAGCAAGCCATCATGACCCCCAGTATTATATGACTTATGTCTGATCATTGACATACTCTTACTTTCTAGAGACAGTACCGAGATTACTGGACACAATTCCAACAATCTCCCACTTGTACTGGAATCTCTGTATTCATAATCCTTTTGTCACAATATCTCGATTAGTCATAAGGCAAGATTGGTGTCATCCTTATAAAGCCTAATCTTGTTCATCGGACTCTGATTCGATACTGACAATCCAAACGACTCGGGACAGTCCGTTTGAGCATGGCCATGCATTTTCCAGTATTCAAATCTCCGATTGGCCTAGAGATATTCACTCCATTTATATTGGAGGGACAAATTCCGTCTTATTCCATCACTGTAAACTACTCATTTCATAATGTACCCAAACAAGGTCCTTATAACTATCGCAGAACGATAGCGTTAGACAATGATCAAAGTGCATCAGTCCATGTGCAGTCACATGCATGCGAACTCAGGTCTAAGGACTATACTCTATAGTCGTAGTGAGAATCTCTTATGACACAGATATAAATATCCTGAAGAGTTCTCATAATCGGGTCTTGTCCGGTCGTATGTTCCCAACATACACCTATGTATTGACTTTGATGCCGCGCATCTATGACACACTGAGACTTTGTCATAAGTCACATACCAATCCAGTCTCTCACGGTTGTTGGTGTTCCAATTTCAACAACCTTCGACTAGGGACATGATGATTTAATCCATCTATCAAATATAGGGTCTGATGATCAAGCTAAATGACTTCGATGACTCAAGATCAAGCCACTTACTTCGATGACCTATAAAATGGTTTATATCACTTTGGAACGATTATTTCATCACAGTTAAAATAATCTTGAAATAATAATTTCATTAAACATAAGAATGTTTTACAAGAACATATCAAATAACTAAATAAAAGCCTTCAAACTCCCACTCAAATTTAGATTACATTTCAATGTCTCTAATGCCTACAGCTTCAGTCAGAAACTCGAGCTTAGGCCTTGGGAGTGGCTTTGTCAACGGATCAGCGACGTTATCATCTGTCTGAACTCGGCTGATCTTGACTTCCTTTCTATTAATGATGTCACGTATCAAGTGAAATCTTCTTAGAACATGCTTGGATTTCTGGTGTGATCTTGGTTCCTTTGCCTGAGCTATAGCACCATTATTGTCACAAAACAGTGCCAGAGGCTCAGCCGCATCTGGTATCACACCTAGTTCAATAATGAACTTTCGTATCCAAACAGCTTCCTTCGCAGCTTCTGAGGCGGCGATATATTCAGCTTCTGTAGTGGAATCAGCAACGGTGTCTTGCTTGGAGCTTCTCCAACTGATTGCACCGCCATTCAGACAAAAGATATAACCGGACTGTGACCGGAAATCATCTTGGTCTGTCTGGAAACTTGCGTCCGTGAATCCACTGACTTTAAGCACATCACTTCCACCGTACACTAAGAACTTATCCTTAGTATGTCTTAGATACTTCAAGATATTCTTTACGGCAATCCAATGGTTTTCACCTGGATTTGACTGGTATCTACTCGTCATGCTCAATGCATAAGCAACATCAGGACGAGTACAGATCATGGCATACATGATAGATCCTATTGCAGATGCATAAGGAATATTCTTCATGCGCTCAAGCTCAGCAGCCGTCGTAGGGCTCTGCTTCTTGCTTAGCGTTGTGCCATGTACCATTGGCGTGAAGCCCTTCTTGGAATCCTTCATGCTGAATCTTTGCAGGACTTTGTCAATGTATGAATCTTGACACAAGCCTATCAGCCTTCTAGATCTATCCCGGTAGATCCTGATTCCAAGAACGTATGCGGCTTCACCCATGTCTTTCATGGAAAAACAACTTCCAAGCCAGTCCTTTACGGACTTCAGCATTGGAATGTCGTTTCCGAGAAGCAGTATGTCATCGACATACAGAATAAGAAATACTATCTTGCTCCCACTAGTTTTCTTATACACGCATTGTTCTTCTTCGTTTCTAATGAAGTCAAATTGCTTGATCGCTTCATCAAAACGAAGATTCCAGCTCCTCGATGCTTGCTTCAATCCATAAATGGATTTATGAAGCTTGCATACTTTCCCAGCATTCTTTGGATCTATGTAACCGTCAGGTTGTGTCATATACACATCCTCTTCCAGAATACCATTCACGAAGGCGGTTTTCACGTCCATCTGCCAAATTTCATAATCATGAAAAGCTGCAGTTGCTAGTAGAATCCGAATAGATTTCATCATAGCCACTGGTGAATAGGTTTCATCGTAATCCACACCGTGAACTTGTCTGAAACCTTTTGCCACCAATCTGGCTTTATAAATCTGGACATTTCCATCCACGTCAATCTTCTTCTTGAAGATCCATTTGCACTCGATGGCTTTTACACCAGCGGGTAAGTCAACCAACGAAAACACTTGGTTGACCGACATGGAGTCCATTTCGGAATCTGTGGCCTTGCGCCACTTTGAGGAATCTGGGCCCATCATGGCTTGATTGAAGTTCGATGGTTCATCACCATCAATGATCAGAAGATCATGACAGTTAGTCACGAGGAATCCTTGATATCTCTCGGGTTCGTGACGGATCCTCCCGGATCTTCGAACTTCAGGTACTACAGGTTCAGGCTCTACAATTTCTTCCTCATTAGGTTGAGCAGTATCCTGTTCATCTTGAATTTCTTCAAGCAGTACCTTACTCCCACTGTCTTTCTTAGAGAGAAACTCTCTCTCAAGAAAGTTACAATCCCGGGCAACAAAGATCTTGTTCTCGGAACGTAGATAGAAGTAATAAGCCTTGGTTTCCTTCGGATAACCAATGAAGTAGCATTTATCAGACTTTGGTGTAAGCTTATCTGAGATCAATCTCTTGACATAGGCTTCACAACCCCAAATTCTTAGATAAGACAGCACTGGAGCCACTCCAGTCCATAATTCATATGGTGTCTTTGCTACTGCTTTCGATGGCGCTCTATTAAGAGTGAACACTACTGTTAGCAGAGCATATCCCCAAAGGGATATTGGAAGGTCTGTGTGACTCATCATAGATCGAACCATATCCAATAAGGTCCGATTTCTCCTCTCAGACACACCATTCCATTGAGGTGTTCCGGGAGGAGTGAGTTGGGATACGATCCCACACTCTCTTAGATGATCACTGAATTCTTGGCTTAAGTATTCTCCTCCTCGGTCGGACCGAAGAGCCTTAATGCTTTTGCCAAGTTGGTTCTGTACTTCATTTTGGAATTCTTTGAATCTCTCGAACGATTCAGACTTATGTTTCATCAAATAAACATATCCATACCTACTGAAATCATCAGTGAAGGTAATGAAGTACTGATAGTTTCCTCATGCATTTGTGGACATTGGGCCACACACATCTGTGTGTATCAGGCCCAATAAGTCACTGGCCCTCTCGTTAGGTCTATTAAAGGGGGCCCGTGTCATTTTGCCCATCATGCAGGATTCGCATTTCTCACATGACTCAAAGTCAAATGAGCCAAGAAGTCCATTCGAATGGAGCCTCTTGATGCGTTTCTCGCTGATGTGCCCTAAACGACAATGCCATAGAAACGTTCGGTTCTCCTCATTAGGTTTGAACCGTTTGGTATTAATGTTATAAATTGGCGCGGATTGATCGAGTATGTAAAGCCCATTCGTAAGAGGGGCAGAACCATAGAACAAATTGTTGCGATTGAAGGAACATAATTTATTCTTAACTGAAAAATCATAACCTTCCAAATCCAACAAAGAAATTGAAATAATATTCCTGCTTATAGCAGGTACAAAATAACAATTATTGAGTTCTAAAATCAATCCCGAAGGTAAAGACAACAAGTATGTGCCTACAGCTAGTGCTGGAACTTTCGCTCCATTCCCAACTCGTAGCTCCACTTGTCCTTGCTTCAGCCTTCTACTGTTGCTGAGTGCCTGCATATTAGTACAAATATGAGCCCCACAACCAGTATCCATAACCCATGAGGTATTATCAGAAGTAGTTGTATTAACTTCTATAACAAAAATACCTGTCGAAGAAGTCTCGAGAGTCTTCTTCTTCAATTCCTTTAGACCTTCTTGGAATTTCTTACATTCTCTCCTCCAATGCCCTGGTTCTTTACAGAACCTGCATATGTCAGTTGGCCCAGCATTGGACTTGGGCTTGGGCTTTGGCGTGTCCTTGTCCGCGACTTGGACAGCCTTGGCTTTTCCTTTATCCTTAGCAGAGGATTTCTTAAACCCCTTGCCCTTTTGCACCATAAGCACATTGGGGTCCTTGGCGGTTTTCCTCAAGTTGGGCTCTGCAGTCTTGAGCATTCCGTGAAGCTCAGGCAATGTCTTACTCAAGCCATGCATGTTAAAGTTCAGAATGAACTGATCATAGCTTGCAGGTAATGACTGCAGAATGATGTCGCAGGCAAGTTCCTGGCTGATTGGGCAGTCGAGTTTCTGAAGATGATCGAGATAACCCATCATCTTCAAGACATGAGGACTCACTGCCGCATTCGCAGCCAACTTGCAGTCCAAGAGGTTCTTAACTGTTTGAAACCTCTCAGTCCTAGCCTGCTCCTGAAAAAGCGATTTCAGGCTTGCCATTATCTCAATTGGTGACAACACACTCTCGAACTGCATTTGCAGCTCACCAGTCATTGTCGCCAACATAAGGCAATACACATCATTTTCATCTGACGAATGCTTTTCCCAAGCATTATGCAGAGTCCTGGCGGCATTGTTAGCAGGCCTATCGGGGAGAGGATCACGAAGGACATAATCCTTCTTCTCCTGCTTGAGGACCAGCCTCAAGTTCCTTGACCACGTCAGGAAGTTCGTTCCAGTCAGCTTCTCCTTCTCGAGAACAGACCGGATTGAGAATGTGTTTTGTGTGCTTGTAGTAGTCATAGCTGAAATATATAAGATAAAAAGGTTATTAGTTATTATGTTCAATATGATTAATCTCATATTATATTTAATATGATTAATCACGCATTATATTCAATAACATAAGTTACCCTCAATAGAATATAATGATTCCAAGATCCACATATAACTAAGATTAAAGTGGGCCACTGGCCGTCACCAAACCTCAGCTTATATCGGTAAGCCCTATGTCGGCTAATTATATCCGTGATATAACTCTTGGTTGTGAATCTGGGCCCGAGGCCCAATCCACTCTGATGTCTCAAGGCCCGGGACTCCCGATGGCCTAGTCAAGAAAACCAGACTATACAGTCATGTAATCATTAATGTCTGGGACTCCCAATGACATTTATGAATCACAAACCGTCTTATCCACGCAAAAGCAGACACCCTCACACTGTAAGGCCATGAATACAATTGAATGGGCTTCGACAGCTGACATAGAATGGACAAGACATCCAACGCTTGATATTATTTGAGGTTCGTAGGTTTATTTAAAAATTCATTCCCAAAATAGAAGATTACTATTTCGGGAAACTTTCCATTTTTGGAAACCTACTATTTTTGGAAACTTTCTAAAATTGGAAACTTTCTAAAAAACGGAAACTTTCTAACTTTAGAAATTTCTTTAAAATCCAAAACCCGCAAATCCAGAAACTTCTAATTTAAGAAACTTTCTAATTTCAAAATTTCGGAAACTTTAATTTAAAATCGACTTTATAATTTTATAAAATAAATTTTAAATTAATCTGAAGAAAGACTCAAATAATTGGCCCAATTGTTTTAACTTCTTGGCCCGAGGCCCAAGAATTGGTCCATGTCCAAGACATGACCCAATTGTCCAATTAAATGACATAACCGGTCTGGTTCATTAAAATTGGTCTAACCAAATTTTAATTACTACGATGACCACAATTGTCAACCGGTTATTTACTAAACCGGATTTTCTCAATTTATTTGGTCCAACCAAATCAAATTAGAAAATCCTGGTTTAGGCACAAAATCCAATTTACGACTTTGGATTTCTTATCCCGGTTTAACCAGAACTTAATAAATTTATTAAGTCTGTTTATTAAACCGTGACGTTTATAATTTTAATAAAATCATTAAACCGAGCCTTAAACCAACCATATCGGTCGATGAACCAACCGCATCGATCGATCCATCAACCGCATCGGTCGATGCTCTAAGCATCAATCCTGCATCGATCGTGCATCGATCCTGTATCGATCGATGCTCTCACGCATGCACGGACGGTTATCAGGTTTGGCCGAGATATTCTCGGATTGTGTCGACCGATCCATGCGATCGTATCGATCGATCCATGCGATCACAGCCGATTCTCACTTTTGAAAAATCGCATTCCAAATCAATATAGTTTGGTTTTTGCGATTTCAAATGTGTTTAGGTTTCAATTCCTTGTTGCTTAAGTGATTTCTCTTATCAGTAGTTGATTCAAAACACTTCTTAAACAAGAAAACAATCCTAAACTTGAATCTAAACAAGAAAAACCAGAACCAATAGCTCTGATACCACTGAAGATTGTTTAGTTGATCCTGATTCAATTCTTAGATTCATACCAACCTAAACATGCAGATCTAGGTTCTTCTTGATTAGAAACAATGATTAGATCTCACCTTATACCTGTTAATTGCAGCGGAAGGAGATAGAACAGGTCAGAGATCAGAGAAACACCGAGAGATGAATCCTCCAAAGGCTCACACACGCGATCACAGAAAACGGCTGCTAGACCAAACTGAGGAGGCGTCGCAGTAGAGAGAGAGTTGGCGGCTCGGTTAGGGTTAAAGAAGAAAACAGACTCGAGTTTTATTTATAAAACTCGTCCGGTTCCTCTTGGGCCATTTGGCCATTCGCGCACTGCGTCGATCGACACATCATGTGTATCGATCGACACACAGTGGCTAAAACCTTTTATTCTCTCTAAGTACAGTAAATGCCTGGCACTTTTACCGTACTTCTGCTAAGCCATTCCTACACATTTTCCTGTTAGCTTAGGCGTGTGACCCATATGGGATCATATAATAGAGGCAATAAGTCCAAGACTTATAGATCATGAGCGGACTCTAGCAAGCCATCATGACCCCCAATATTATATGACTTATGTCTGATCATTGACATACTCTTACTTTCTAGAGACAGTACCGAGATTACTGGACACAATTCCAAACCTCAGCTAGTCAAGAACTCGGCTGATCTTGACTTCCTTTCTATTGCCGATCTAGGTTCCTTTCTAGAGACAGTACCGAGATTACTTTCTAGAGACAGTACCGAGATTACTGGACTCTAGCAAGCCATCATGACCTCGGTGTTTCTCTGATCTCTGACCTGTTCTAGCTTTGTCAAATTAGATCTCACCTTATACCTGTTAATTGCAGCGGAAGGAGATAGAACAGGTCAGAGATCAGAGAAACACCGAGAGATGAATCCTCCAAAGGCTCACACACGCGATCACAGAAAACGGCTGCTAGACCAAACTGAGGAGGCGTCGCAGTAGAGAGAGAGTTGGCTGCTCGGTTAGGGTTAAAGAAGAAAACAGACTCGAGTTTTATTTATAAAACTCGTCCGGTTCCTCTTGGGCCATTTGGCCATTCGCGCACTGTGTCGATCGACACATCATGTGTATCGATCGACACACAGTGGCTAAAACCTTTTATTCTCTCTAAGTACAGTAAATGCCTGGCACTTTTACCGTACTTCTGCTAAGCCATTCCTACACATTTTCCTGTTAGCTTAGGCGTGTGACCCATATGGGATCATATAATAGAGGCAATAAGTCCAAGACTTATAGATCATGAGCGGACTCTAGCAAGCCATCATGACCCCCAGTATTATATGACTTATGTCTGATCATTGACATACTCTTACTTTCTAGAGACAGTACCGAGATTACTGGACACAATTCCAACAATCTCCCACTTGTACTGGAATCTCTGTATTCATAATCCTTTTGTCACAATATCTCGATTAGTCATAAGGCAAGATTGGTGTCATCCTTATAAAGCCTAATCTTGTTCATCGGACTCTGATTCGATACTGACAATCCAAACGACTCGGGACAGTCCGTTTGAGCATGACCATGCATTTTCCAGTATTCAAATCTCCGATTGGCCTAGAGATATTCACTCCATTTATATTGGAGGGACAAATTCCGTCTTATTCCATCACTGTAAACTACTCATTTCATAATGTACCCAAACAAGGTCCTTATAACTATCGCAGAACGATAGCGTTAGACAATGATCAAAGTGCATCAGTCCATGTGCAGTCACATGCATGCGAACTCAGGTCTAAGGACTATACTCTATAGTCGTAGTGAGAATCTCTTATGACACATATATAAATATCCTGAAGAGTTCTCATAATCGGGTCTTGTCCGGTCGTATGTTCCCAACATACACCTATGTATTGACTTTGATGCCGCGCATCTATGACACACTGAGACTTTGTCATAAGTCACATACCAATCCAGTCTCTCACGGTTGTTGGTGTTCCAATTTCAACAACCTTCGACTAGGGACATGATGATTTAATCCATCTATCAAATATAGGGTCTGATGATCAAGCTAAATGACTTCGATGACTCAAGATCAAGTCACTTACTTCGATGACCTATAAAATGGTTTATATCACTTTGGAACGATTATTTCATCACAGTTAAAATAATCTTGAAATAATAATTTCATTAAACATAAGAATGTTTTACAAGAACATATCAAATAACTAAATAAAAGCCTTCAAACTCCCACTCAAATTTAGATTACATTTCAATGTCTCTAATGCCTACAGCTTCAGTCAGAAACTCGAGCTTAGGCCTTGGGAGTGGCTTTGTCAACGGATCAGCGACGTTATCATCTGTCTGAACTCGGCTGATCTTGACAACCCTAACCGAGCCGCCAACTCTCTCTCTCTACTGCGACGCCTCCTCAGTTTGGTCTAGCAGCCGTTTTCTGTGATCGCGTGTGGAAGTTCGTTCCAGTCAGCTTCTCCTTCTCGAGAACAGACCGGATTGAGAATGTGTTTTGTGTGCTTGTAGTAGTCATAGCTGAAATATATAAGATAAAAAGGTTATTAGTTATTATGTTCAATATGATTAATCTCATATTATATTTAATATGATTAATCACGCATTATATTCAATAACATAAGTTACCCTCAATAGAATATAATGATTCCAAGATCCACATATAACTAAGATTAAAGTGGGCCACTGGCCGTCACCAAACCTCAGCTTATATCGGTAAGCCCTATGTCGGCTAATTATATCCGTGATATAACTCTTGGTTGTGAATCTGGGCCCGAGGCCCAATCCACTCTGATGTCTCAAGGCCCGGGACTCCCGATGGCCTAGTCAAGAAAACCAGACTATACAGTCATGTAATCATTAATGTCTGGGACTCCCAATGACATTTATGAATCACAAACCGTCTTAGCCGTCGTCCACGCAAAAGCAGACACCCTCACACTGTAAGGCCATGAATACAATTGAATGGGCTTCGACAGCTGACATAGAATGGACAAGACATCCAACGCTTGATATTATTTGAGGTTCGTAGGTTTATTTAAAAATTCATTCCCAAAATAGAAGATTACTATTTCGGGAAACTTTCCATTTTTGGAAACCTACTATTTTTGGAAACTTTCTAAAATTGGAAACTTTCTAAAAAACGGAAACTTTCTAACTTTAGAAATTTCTTTAAAATCCAAAACCCGCAAATCCAGAAACTTCTAATTTAAGAAACTTTCTAATTTCAAAATTTCGGAAACTTTAATTTAAAATCGACTTTATAATTTTATAAAATAAATTTTAAATTAATCTGAAGAAAGACTCAAATAATTGGCCCAATTGTTTTAACTTCTTGGCCCGAGGCCCAAGAATTGGTCCATGTCCAAGACATGACCCAATTGTCCAATTAAATGACATAACCGGTCTGGTTCATTAAAATTGGTCTAACCAAATTTTAATTACTACGATGACCAGTTTGGTCTAGCAGTAGAGAGAGAATTGGTCTAACCAAATTTTAATTACTACAATGCCTACAGCTTCAGTCAGAAACTCGAGCTTAGGCCTTGGGAGTGGCTTTGTCAACGGATCAGCGACGTTATCATATGTCTGAACTCGGCTGATCTTGACTTCCTTTCTATTAATGATGTCACGTATCAAGTGAAATCTTCTTAGAACATGCTTGGATTTCTGGTGTGATCTTGGTTCCTTTGCCTGAGCTATAGCACCATTATTGTCACAAAACAGTGCCAGAGGCTCAGCCGCATCTGGTATCACACCTAGTTCAATAATGAACTTTCGTATCCAAACAGCTTCCTTCGCAGCTTCTGAGGCGGCGATATATTCAGCTTCTGTACTGGAATCAGCAACGGTGTCTTGCTTGGAGCTTCTCCAACTGATTGCACCGCCATTCAGACAAAAGATATAACCGGACTGTGACCGGAAATCATCTTGGTCTGTCTGGAAACTTGCGTCCGTGAATCCACTGACTTTAAGCACATCACTTCCACCGTACACTAAGAACTTATCCTTAGTATGTCTTAGATACTTCAAGATATTCTTTACGGCAATCCAATGGTTTTCACCTGGATTTGACTGGTATCTACTCGTCATGCTCAATGCATAAGCAACATCAGGACGAGTACAGATCATGGCATACATGATAGATCCTATTGCAGATGCATAAGGAATATTCTTCATGCGCTCAAGCTCAGCAGCCGTCGTAGGGCTCTGCTTCTTGCTTAGCGTTGTGCCATGTACCATTGGCGTGAAGCCCTTCTTGGAATCCTTCATGCTGAATCTTTGCAGGACTTTGTCAATGTATGAATCTTGACACAAGCCTATCAGCCTTCTAGATCTATCCCGGTAGATCCTGATTCCAAGAACGTATGCGGCTTCACCCATGTCTTTCATGGAAAAACAACTTCCAGGCCAGATCCCACACTCCTTTACGGACTTCAGCATTGGAATGTCGTTTCCGAGAAGCAGTATGTCATCGACATACAGAATAAGAAATACTATCTTGCTCCCACTAGTTTTCTTATACACGCATTGTTCTTCTTCGTTTCTGATGAAGTCAAATTGCTTGATCGCTTCATCAAAACGAAGATTCCAGCTCCTCGATGCTTGCTTCAATCCATAAATGGATTTATGAAGCTTGCATACTTTCCCAGCATTCTTTGGATCTATGTAACCGTCAGGTTGTGTCATATACACATCCTCTTCCAGAATACCATTCAGGAAGGCGGTTTTCACGTCCATCTGCCAAATTTCATAATCATGAAAAGCTGCAGTTGCTAGTAGAATCCGAATAGATTTCATCATAGCCACTGGTGAATAGGTTTCATCGTAATCCACACCGTGAACTTGTCTGAAACCTTTTGCCACCAACCTGGCTTTATAAATCTGGACATTTCCATCCACGTCAATCTTCTTCTTGAAGATCCATTTGCACTCGATGGCTTTTACACCAGCGGGTAAGTCAACCAACGAGAACACTTGGTTGACCGACATGGAGTCCATTTCGGAATCAGTGGCCTTGCGCCACTTAGAGGAATCTGGGCCCATCATGGCTTGATTGAAGTTCGATGGTTCATCACCATCAATGATCAAAAGATCATGACAGTCAGTCACGAGGAATCCTTGATATCTCTCGGGTTCGTGACGGATCCTCCCGGATCTTCGAACTTCAGGTACTACAGGTTCAGGCTCTACAATTTCTTGTAGGTCCTCCTGCTGCTCTTCCTCATTAGGTTGAGAAGTATCCTGTTCATCTTGAATTTCTTCAAGCAGTACCTTACTCCCACTGTTTTTCTTAGAGAGAAACTCTCTCTCAAGAAAGTTACAATCCCGGGCAACAAAGATCTTGTTCTCGGAACGTAGATAGAAGTAATAAGCCTTGGTTTCCTTCGGATAACCAATGAAGTAGCATTTATCAGACTTTGGTGTAAGCTTATCTGAGATCAATCTCTTGACATAGGCTTCACAACCCCAAATTCTTAGATAAGACAGCACTGGAGCCACTCCAGTCCATAATTCATATGGTGTCTTTGCTACTGCTTTCGATGGCGCTCTATTAAGAGTGAACACTGCTGTTAGCAGAGCATATCCCCAAAGGGATATTGGAAGGTCTGTGTGACTCATCATAGATCGAACCATATCCAATAAGGTCCGATTTCTCCTCTCAGACACACCATTCCATTGAGGTGTTCCGGGAGGAGTGAGTTGGGACACTATCCCACACTCTCTTAGATGATCACTGAATTCTTGGCTTAAGTATTCTCCTCCTCGGTCGGACCGAAGAGCCTTAATGCTTTTGCCAAGTTGGTTCTGTACTTCATTTTGGAATTCTTTGAATCTCTCGAACGATTCAGACTTATGTTTCATCAAATAAACATATCCATACCTACTGAAATCATCAGTGAAGGTAATGAAGTACTGATAGTTTCCTCTTGCATTTGTGGACATTGGGCCACACACATCTGTGTGTATCAGGCCCAATAAGTCACTGGCCCTCTCGTTAGGTTTATTAAAGGGGGCCCGTGTCATTTTGCCCATCAGGCAGGATTCGCATTTCTCACATGACTCAAAGTCAAATGAGCCAAGAAGTCCATTCGAATGGAGCCTCTTGATGCGTTTCTCGCTGATGTGCCCTAAACGACAATGCCATAGAAACGTTCGGTTCTCCTCATTAGGTTTGAACCGTTTGGTATTAATGTTATAAACTGGCGCGGATTGATCGAGTATGTAAAGCCCATTCGTAAGAGGGGCAGAACCATATAACAAATTGTTGCGATTGAAGGAACATAATTTATTCTTAACTGAAAAATCATAACCTTCCAAATCCAACAAAGAAATTGAAATAATATTCCTGCTTATAGCAGGTACAAAATAACAATTATTGAGTTCTAAAATCAATCCCGAAGGTAAAGACAACAAGTATGTGCCTATAGCTAGTGCTGGAACTTTCGCTCCATTCCCAACTCGTAGCTCCACTTGTCCTTGCTTCAGCCTTCTACTGTTGCTGAGTGCCTGCATATTAGTACAAATATGAGCCCCACAACCAGTATCCATAACCCATGAGGTATTATCAGAAGTAGTTGTATTAACTTCTATAACAAAAATACCTGTCGAAGAAGTCTCGAGAGTCTTCTTCTTCAATTCCTTTAGACCTTCTTGGAATTTCTTACATTCTCTCCTCCAATGCCCTGGTTCTTTACAGAACCTGCATATGTCAGTTGGCCCAGCATTGGACTTGGGCTTGGGCTTTGGCGTGTCCTTGTCCGCGACTTGGACAGCCTTGGCTTTTCCTTTATCCTTAGCAGAGGATTTCTTAAACCCCTTGCCCTTTTGCACCATAAGCACATTGGGGTCCTTGGCGGTTTTCCTCAAGTTGGGCTCTGCAGTCTTGAGCATTCCGTGAAGCTCAGGCAATGTCTTACTCAAGCCATGCATGTTAAAGTTCAGAATGAACTGATCATAGCTTGCAGGTAATGACTGCAGAATGATGTCGCAGGCAAGTTCCTGGCTGATTGGGCAGTCGAGTTTCTGAAGATGATCGAGATAACCCATCATCTTCAAGACATGAGGACTCACTGCCGCATTCGCAGCCAACTTGCAGTCCAAGAGGTTCTTAACTGTTTGAAACCTCTCAGTCCTAGCCTGCTCCTGAAAAAGCGATTTCAGGCTTGCCATTATCTCAATTGGTGACAACACACTCTCGAACTGCATTTGCAGCTCACCAGTCATTGTCGCCAACATAAGGCAATACACATCATTTTCATCTGACGAATGCTTTTCCCAAGCATTATGCAGAGTCCTGGCGGCATTGTTAGCAGGCCTCTCGGGGAGAGGATCACGAAGGACATAATCCTTCTTCTCCTGCTTGAGGACCAGCCTCAAGTTCCTTGACCACGTCAGGAAGTTCGTTCCAGTCAGCTTCTCCTTCTCGAGAACAGACCGGATTGAGAATGTGTTTTGTGTGCTTGTAGTAGTCATAGCTGAAATATATAAGATAAAAAGGTTATTAGTTATTATGTTCAATATGATTAATCTCATATTATATTTAATATGATTAATCACGCATTATATTCAATAACATAAGTTACCCTCAATAGAATATAATGATTCCAAGATCCACATATAACTAAGATTAAAGTGGGCCACTGGCCGTCACCAAACCTCAGCTTATATCGGTAAGCCCTATGTCGGCTAATTATATCCGTGATATAACTCTTGGTTGTGAATCTGGGCCCGAGGCCCAATCCACTCTGATGTCTCAAGGCCCGGGACTCCCGATGGCCTAGTCAAGAAAACCAGACTATACAGTCATGTAATCATTAATGTCTGGGACTCCCAATGACATTTATGAATCACAAACCGTCTTATCCACGCAAAAGCAGACACCCTCACACTGTAAGGCCATGAATACAATTGAATGGGCTTCGACAGCTGACATAGAATGGACAAGACATCCAACGCTTGATATTATTTGAGGTTCGTAGGTTTATTTAAAAATTCATTCCCAAAATAGAAGATTACTATTTCGGGAAACTTTCCATTTTTGGAAACCTACTATTTTGGAAACTTTCTAAAATTGGAAACTTTCTAAAAAACGGAAACTTTCTAACTTTAGAAATTTCTTTAAAATCCAAAACCCGCAAATCCAGAAACTTCTAATTTAAGAAACTTTCTAATTTCAAAATTTCGGAAACTTTAATTTAAAATCGACTTTATAATTTTATAAAATAAATTTTAAATTAATCTGAAGAAAGACTCAAATAATTGGCCCAATTGTTTTAACTTCTTGGCCCGAGGCCCAAGAATTGGTCCATGTCCAAGACATGACCCAATTGTCCAATTAAATGACATAACCGGTCTGGTTCATTAAAATTGGTCTAACCAAATTTTAATTACTACGATGACCACAATTGTCAACCGGTTATTTACTAAACCGGATTTTCTCAATTTATTTGGTCCAACCAAATCAAATTAGAAAATCCTGGTTTAGGCACAAAATCCAATTTACGACTTTGGATTTCTTATCCCGGTTTAACCAGAACTTAATAAATTTATTAAGTCTGTTTATTAAACCGTGACGTTTATAATTTTAATAAAATCATTAAACCGAGCCTTAAACCAACCATATCGGTCGATGAACCAACCGCATCGATCGATCCATCAACCGCATCGGTCGATGCTCTAAGCATCAATCCTGCATCGATCGTGCATCGATCCTGTATCGATCGATGCTCTCACGCATGCACGGACGGTTATCAGGTTTGGCCGAGATATTCTCGGATTGTGTCGACCGATCCATGCGATCGTATCGATCGATCCATGCGATCACAGCCGATTCTCACTTTTGAAAAATCGCATTCCAAATCAATATAGTTTGGTTTTTGCGATTTCAAATGTGTTTAGGTTTCAATTCCTTGTTGCTTAAGTGATTTCTCTTATCAGTAGTTGATTCAAAACACTTCTTAAAAAAGAAAACAATCCTAAACTTGAATCTAAACAAGAAAAACCAGAACCAATAGCTCTGATACCACTGAAGGATTGTTTAGTTGATCCTGATTCAATTCTTAGATTCATACCAACCTAAACATGCAGATCTAGGTTCTTCTTGATTAGAAACAATGATTAGATCTCACCTTATACCTGTTAATTGCAGCGGAAGGAGATAGAACAGGTCAGAGATCAGAGAAACACCGAGAGATGAATCCTCCAAAGGCTCACACACGCGATCACAGAAAACGGCTGCTAGACCAAACTGAGGAGGCGTCGCAGTAGAGAGAGAGTTGGCGGCTCGGTTAGGGTTAAAGAAGAAAACAGACTCGAGTTTTATTTATAAAACTCGTCCGGTTCCTCTTGGGCCATTTGGCCATTCGCGCACTGTGTCGATCGACACATCATGTGTATCGATCGACACACAGTGGCTAAAACCTTTTATTCTCTCTAAGTACAGTAAATGCCTGGCACTTTTACCGTACTTCTGCTAAGCCATTCCTACACATTTTCCTGTTAGCTTAGGCGTGTGACCCATATGGGATCATATAATAGAGGCAATAAGTCCAAGACTTATAGATCATGAGCGGACTCTAGCAAGCCATCATGACCCCCAGTATTATATGACTTATGTCTGATCATTGACATACTCTTACTTTCTAGAGACAGTACCGAGATTACTGGACACAATTCCAACAGTGCTGTCTTATCTAAGAATTTGGGGTTGTGAAGCCTATGTCAAGAGATTGATCTTAGATAAGCTTACACCAAAGTCTGATAAATGCTACTTCATTGGTTATCCGAAGGAAACCAAGGCTTATTACTTCTATCTACGTTCCGAGAACAAGATCTTTGTTGCCCGGGATTGTAACTTTCTTGAGAGAGAGTTTCTCTGTAAGAAAAACAGTGGGAGTAAGGTACTGCTTGAAGAAATTCAAGATGAACAGGATACTGCTCAACCTAATGAGGAAGAGCAGCAGGAGGACCTACAAGAAATTGTAGAGCCTGAACCTGTAGTACCTGAAGTTCGAAGATCCGGGAGGATCCGTCACGAACCCGAGAGATATCAAGGATTCCTCGTGACTGACTGTCATGATCTTTTGATCATTGATGGTGATGAACCATCGAACTTCAATCAAGCCATGATGGGCCCAGATTCCTCTAAGTGGCGCAAGGCCACTGATTCCGAAATGGACTCCATGTCGGTCAACCAAGTGTTCTCGTTGGTTGACTTACCCGCTGGTGTAAAAGCCATCGAGTGCAAATGGATCTTCAAGAAGAAGATTGACGTGGATGGAAATGTCCAGATTTATAAAGCCAGGTTGGTGGCAAAAGGTTTCAGACAAGTTCACGGTGTGGATTACGATGAAACCTATTCACCAGTGGCTATGATGAAATCTATTCGGATTCTACTAGCAACTGCAGCTTTTCATGATTATGAAATTTGGCAGATGGACGTGAAAACCGCCTTCCTGAATGGTATTCTGGAAGAGGATGTGTATATGACACAACCTGACGGTTACATAGATCCAAAGAATGCTGGGAAAGTATGCAAGCTTCATAAATCCATTTATGGATTGAAGCAAGCATCGAGGAGCTGGAATCTTCGTTTTGATGAAGCGATCAAGCAATTTGACTTCATCAGAAACGAAGAAGAACAATGCGTGTATAAGAAAACTAGTGGGAGCAAGATAGTATTTCTTATTCTGTATGTCGATGACATACTGCTTCTCGGAAACGACATTCCAATGCTGAAGTCCGTAAAGGACTGGCTTGGAAGTTGTTTTTCCATGAAAGACATGGGTGAAGCCGCATACGTTCTTGGAATCAGGATCTACCGGGATAGATCTAGAAGGCTGATAGGCTTGTGTCAAGATTCATACATTGACAAAGTCCTGCAAAGATTCAGCATGAAGGATTCCAAGAAGGGCTTCACGCCAATGGTACATGGCACAACGCTAAGCAAGAAGCAGAGCCCTACGACGGCTGCTGAGCTTGAGCGCATGAAGAATATTCCTTATGCATCTGCAATAGGATCTATCATGTATGCCATGATCTGTACTCGTCCTGATGTTGCGTATGCATTGAGCATGACGAGTAGATACCAGTCAAATCCAGGTGAAAACCATTGGATTGCCGTAAAGAATATCTTGAAGTATCTAAGACATACTAAGGATAAGTTCTTAGTGTACGGTGGAAGTGATGTGCTTAAAGTCAGTGGATTCACGGACGCAAGTTTCCAGACAGACCAAGATGATTTCCGGTCACAGTCCGGTTATATCTTTTGTCTGAATGGCGGTGCAATCAGTTGGAGAAGCTCCAAGCAAGAGACCGTTGCTGATTCCACTACAGAAGCTGAATATATCGCCGCCTCAGAAGCTGCGAAGGAAGCTGTTTGGATACGAAAGTTCATTATTGAACTAGGTGTGATACCAGATGCGGCTGAGCCTCTGGCACTGTTTTGTGACAATAATGGTGCTATAGCTCAGGCAAAGGAACCAAGATCACACCAGAAATCCAAGCATGTACTATGAAGATTTCACTTGATACGTGACATCATTAATAGAAAGGAAGTCAAGATCAGCCGAGTTCAGACAGATGATAACGTCGCTGATCCATTGACAAAGCCACTCCCAAGGCCTAAGCTCGAGTTTCTGACTGAAGCTGTAGGCATTAGAGACATTGAAATGTAATCTAAATTTGAGTGGGAGTTTGAAGGCTTTTATTTAGTTATTTGATATGTTCTTGTAAAACATTCTTATGTTTAATGAAATTATTATTTCAAGATTATTTTAACTGTGATGAAATAATCGTTCCAAAGTGATATAAACCATTTTATAGGTCATCGAAGTAAGTGACTTGATCTTGAGTCATCGAAGTCATTTAGCTTGATCATCAGACCCTATATTTGATAGATGGATTAAATCATCATGTCCCTAGTCGAAGGTTGTTGAAATTGGAACACCAACAACCGTGAGAGACTGGATTGGTATGTGACTTATGACAAAGTCTCAGTGTGTCATAGATGCGCGGCATCAAAGTCAATACATAGGTGTATGTTGGGAACATACGACCGGACAAGACCCGATTATGAGAACTCTTCAGGATATTTATATCTGTGTCATAAGAGATTCTCACTACGACTATAGAGTATAGTCCTTAGACCTGAGTTCGCATGCATGTGACTGCACATGGACTGATGCACTTTGATCATTGTCTAACGCTATCGTTCTGCGATAGTTATAAGGACCTTGTTTGGGTACATTATGAAATGAGTAGTTTACAGTGATGGAATAAGACGGAATTTGTCCCTCCAATATAAATGGAGTGAATATCTCTAGGCCAATCGGAGATTTGAATACTGGAAAATGCATGGCCATGCTCAAACGGACTGTCCCGAGTCGTTTGGATTGTCAGTATCGAATCAGAGTCCGATGAACAAGATTAGGCTTTATAAGGATGACACCAATCTTGCCTTATGACTAATCGAGATATTGTGACAAAAGGATTATGAATACAGAGATTCCAGTACAAGTGGGAGATTGTTGGAATTGTGTCCAGTAATCTCGGTACTGTCTCTAGAAAGTAAGAGTATGTCAATGATCAGACATAAGTCATATAATACTGGGGGTCATGATGGCTTGCTAGAGTCCGCTCATGATCTATAAGTCTTGGACTTATTGCCTCTATTATATGATCCCATATGGGTCACACGCCTAAGCTAACAGGAAAATGTGTAGGAATGGCTTAGCAGAAGTACGGTAAAAGTGCCAGGCATTTACTGTACTTAGAGAGAATAAAAGGTTTTAGCCACTGTGTGTCGATCGATACACATGATGTGTCGATCGACACAGTGCGCGAATGGCCAAATGGCCCAAGAGGAACCGGACGAGTTTTATAAATAAAACTCGAGTCTGTTTTCTTCTTTAACCCTAACCGAGCCGCCAACTCTCTCTCTACTGCGACGCCTCCTCAGTTTGGTCTAGCAGCCGTTTTCTGTGATCGCGTGTGTGAGCCTTTGGAGGATTCATCTCTCGGTATTTCTCTGATCTCTGACCTGTTCTATCTCCTTCCGCTGCAATTAACAGGTATAAGGTGAGATCTAATCATTGTTTCTAATCAAGAAGAACCTAGATCTGCATGTTTAGGTTGGTTTTAGCCACTGTGTGTCGATCGATACACATGATGTGTCGATCGACACAGTGCGCGAATGGCCAAATGGCCCAAGAGGAACCGGACGAGTTTTATAAATAAAACTCGAGTCTGTTTTCTTCTTTAACCCTAACCGAGCCGCCAACTCTCTCTCTACTGCGACGCCTCCTCAGTTTGGTCTAGCAGCCGTTTTCTGTGATCGCGTGTGTGAGCCTTTGGAGGATTCATCTCTCGGTGTTTCTCTGATCTCTGACCTGTTCTATCTCCTTCCGCTGCAATTAACAGGTATAAGGTGAGATCTAATCATTGTTTCTAATCAAGAAGAACCTAGATCTGCATGTTTAGGTTGGTATGAATCTAAGAATTGAATCAGGATCAACTAAACAATCCTTCAGTGGTATTATATGACTTATGTCTGATCATTGACATACTCTTACTTTCTAGAGACAGTACCGAGATTACTGGACACAATTCCAACAATCTCCCACTTGTACTGGAATCTCTGTATTCATAATCCATTTGTCACAATATCTCGATTAGTCATAAGGCAAGATTGGTGTCATCCTTATAAAGCCTAATCTTGTTCATCGGACTCTGATTCGATACTGACAATCCAAACGACTCGGGACAGTCCGTTTGAGCATGGCCATGCATTTTCCAGTATTCAAATCTCCGATTGGCCTAGAGATATTCACTCCATTTATATTGGAGGGACAAATACCGTCTTATTCCATCACTGTAAACTACTCATTTCATAATGTACCGAAACAAGGTCCTTATAACTATCGCAGAACCAATAGCTCTGATACCACTGAAGGATTGTTTAGTTGATCCTGATTCAATTCTTAGATTCATACCAACCTAAAACTCGAGTCTGTTTTCTTCTTTAACCCTAACCGAGCCGCCAACTCTCTCTCTACTGCGACGCCTCCTCAGTTTGGTCTAGCAGCCGTTTTCTGTGATCGCGTGTGTGGGCCTTTGGAGGATTCATCTCTCGGTGTTTCTCTGATCTCTGACCTGTTCTATCTCCTTCCGCTGCAATTAACAGGTATAAGGTGAGATCTAATCATTGTTTCTAATCAAGAAGAACCTAGATCTGCATGTTTAGGTTGGTATGAATCTAAGAATTGAATCAGGATCAACTAAACAATCCTTCAGTGGTATCAGAGCTATTGGTTCTGGTTTTTCTTGTTTAGATTCAAGTTTAGGATTGTTTTCTTGTTTAAGAAGTGTTTTGAATCAACTACTGATAAGAGAAATCACTTAAGCAACAAGGAATTGAAACCTAAACACATTTGAAATCGCAAAAACCAAACTATATTGATTTGGAATGCGATTTTTCAAAAGTGAGAATCGGCTGTGATCGCATGGATCGATCGATACGATCGCATGGATCGGTCGACACAATCCGAGAATATCTCGGCCAAACCTGATAACCGTCCGTGCATGCGTGAGAGCATCGATCGATACAGGATCGATGCACGATCGATGCAGGATTGATGCTTAGAGCATCGACCGATGCGGTTGATGGATCGATCGATGCGGTTGGTTCATCGACCGATATGGTTGGTTTAAGGCTCGGTTTAATGATTTTATTAAAATTATAAACGTCACAGTTTAATAAACAGACTTAATAAATTTATTAAGTTCTGGTTAAACCGGGATAAGAAATCCAAAGTCGTAAATTGGATTTTGTGCCTAAACCAGGATTTTCTAATTTGATTTGGTTGGACCAAATAAATTGAGAAAATCCGGTTTAGTAAATAACCGGTTGACAATTGTGGTCATCGTAGTAATTAAAATTTGGTTAGACCAATTTTAATGAACCAGACCGGTTATGTCATTTAATTGGACAATTGGGTCATGTCTTGGACATGGACCAATTCTTGGGCCTCGGGCCAAGAAGTTAAAACAATTGGGCCAATTATTTGAGTCTTTCTTCAGATTAATTTAAAATTTATTTTATAAAATTATAAAGTCGATTTTAAATTAAAGTTTCCGAAATTTTGAAATTAGAAAGTTTCTTAAATTAGAAGTTTCTGGATTTGCGGGTTTTGGATTTTAAAGAAATTTCTAAAGTTAGAAAGTTTCCGTTTTTTAGAAAGTTTCCAATTTTAGAAAGTTTCCAAAAATAGTAGGTTTCCAAAAATGGAAAGTTTCCCGAAATAGTAATCTTCTATTTTGGGAATGAATTTTTAAATAAACCTACGAACCTCAAATAATATCAAGCGTTGGATGTCTTGTCCATTCTATGTCAGCTGTCGAAGCCCATTCAATTGTATTCATGGCCTTACAGTGTGAGGGTGTCTGCTTTTGCGTGGATAAGACGGTTTGTGATTCATAAATGTCATTGGGAGTCCCAGACATTAATGATTACATGACTGTATAGTCTGGTTTTCTTGACTAGGCCATCGGGAGTCCCGGGCCTTGAGACATCAGAGTGGATTGGGCCTCGGGCCCAGATTCACAACCAAGAGTTATATCACGGATATAATTAGCCGACATAGGGCTTACCGATATAAGCTGAGGTTTGGTGACGGCCAGTGGCCCACTTTAATCTTAGTTATATGTGGATCTTGGAATCATTATATTCTATTGAGGGTAACTTATGTTATTGAATATAATGCGTGATTAATCATATTAAATATAATATGAGATTAATCATATTGAACATAATAACTAATAACCTTTTTATCTTATATATTTCAGCTATGACTACTACAAGCACACAAAACACATTCTCAATCCGGTCTGTTCTCGAGAAGGAGAAGCTGACTGGAACGAACTTCCTGACGTGGTCAAGGAACTTGAGGCTGGTCCTCAAGCAGGAGAAGAAGGATTATGTCCTTCGTGATCCTCTCCCCGAGAGGCCTGCTAACAATGCCGCCAGGACTCTGCATAATGCTTGGGAAAAGCATTCGTCAGATGAAAATGATGTGTATTGCCTTATGTTGGCGACAATGACTGGTGAGCTGCAAATGCAGTTCGAGAGTGTGTTGTCACCAATTGAGATAATGGCAAGCCTGAAATCGCTTTTTCAGGAGCAGGCTAGGACTGAGAGGTTTCAAACAGTTAAGAACCTCTTGGACTGCAAGTTGGCTGCGAATGCGGCAGTGAGTCCTCATGTCTTGAAGATGATGGGTTATCTCGATCATCTTCAGAAACTCGACTGCCCAATCAGCCAGGAACTTGCCTGCGACATCATTCTGCAGTCATTACCTGCAAGCTATGATCAGTTCATTCTGAACTTTAACATTCATGGCTTGAGTAAGACATTGCCTGAGCTTCACGGAATGCTCAAGACTGCAGAGCCCAACTTGAGGAAAACCGCCAAGGACCCCAATGTGCTTATGGTGCAAAAGGGCAAGGGGTTTAAGAAATCCTCTGCTAAGGATAAAGGAAAAGCCAAGGCTGTCCAAGTCGCGGACAAGGACACGCCAAAGCCCAAGCCCAAGTCCAATGCTGGGCCAACTGACATATGCAGGTTCTGTAAAGAACCAGGGCATTGGAGGAGAGAATGTAAGAAATTCCAAGAAGGTCTAAAGGAATTGAAGAAGAAGACTCTCGAGACTTCTTCAACAGGTATTTTTGTTATAGAAGTTAATACAACTACTTCTGATAATACCTCATGGGTTATGGATACTGGTTGTGGGGCTCATATTTGTACTAATATGCAGGCACTCAGCAACAGTAGAAGGCTGAAGCAAGGACAAGTGGAGCTACGAGTTGGGAATGGAGCGAAAGTTCCAGCACTAGCTGTAGGCACATACTTGTTGTCTTTACCTTCGGGATTGATTTTAGAACTCAATAATTGTTATTTTGTACCTGCTATAAGCAGGAATATTATTTCAATTTCTTTGTTGGATTTGGAAGGTTATGATTTTTCAGTTAAGAATAAATTATGTTCCTTCAATCGCAACAATTTGTTCTATGGTTCTGCCCCTCTTACGAATGGGCTTTACATACTCGATCAATCCGCGCCAGTTTATAACATTAATACCAAACGGTTCAAACCTAATGAGGAGAACCGAACGTTTCTATGGCATTGTCGTTTAGGGCACATCAGCGAGAAACGCATCAAGAGGCTCCATTCGAATGGACTTCTTGGCTCATTTGACTTTGAGTCATGTGAGAAATGCGAATCCTGCCTGATGGGCAAAATGACACGGGCCCCCTTTAATAAACCTAACGAGAGGGCCAGTGACTTATTGGGCCTGATACACACAGATGTGTGTGGCCCAATGTCCACAAATGCAAGAGGAAACTATCAGTACTTCATTACCTTCACTGATGATTTCAGTAGGTATGGATATGTTTATTTGATGAAACATAAGTCTGAATCGTTCGAGAGATTTAAAGAATTCCAAAATGAAGTACAGAACCAACTTGGCAAAAGCATTAAGGCTCTTCGGTCCGACCGAGGAGGAGAATACTTAAGCCAAGAATTCAGTGATCATCTAAGAGAGTGTGGGATAGTGTCCCAACTCACTCCTCCCGGAACACCTCAATGGAATGGTGTGTCTGAGAGGAGAAATCGGACCTTATTGGATATGGTTCGATCTATGATGAGTCACACAGACCTTCCAATATCCCTTTGGGGATATGCTCTGCTAACAGCAGTGTTCACTCTTAATAGAGCGCCATCGAAAGCAGTAGCAAAGACACCATATGAATTATGGACTGGAGTGGCTCCAGTGCTGTCTTATCTAAGAATTTGGGGTTGTGAAGCCTATGTCAAGAGATTGATCTCAGATAAGCTTACACCAAAGTCTGATAAATGCTACTTCATTGGTTATCCGAAGGAAACCAAGGCTTATTACTTCTATCTACGTTCCGAGAACAAGATCTTTGTTGCCCGGGATTGTAACTTTCTTGAGAGAGAGTTTCTCTCTAAGAAAAACAGTGGGAGTAAGGTACTGCTTGAAGAAATTCAAGATGAACAGGATACTGCTCAACCTAATGAGGAAGAGCAGCAGGAGGACCTACAAGAAATTGTAGAGCCTGAACCTGTAGTACCTGAAGTTCGAAGATCCGGGAGGATCCGTCACGAACCCGAGAGATATCAAGGATTCCTCGTGACTGACTGTCATGATCTTTTGATCATTGATGGTGATGAACCATCGAACTTCAATCAAGCCATGATGGGCCCAGATTCCTCTAAGTGGCGCAAGGCCACTGATTCCGAAATGGACTCCATGTCGGTCAACCAAGTGTTCTCGTTGGTTGACTTACCCGCTGGTGTAAAAGCCATCGAGTGCAAATGGATCTTCAAGAAGAAGATTGACGTGGATGGAAATGTCCAGATTTATAAAGCCAGGTTGGTGGCAAAAGGTTTCAGACAAGTTCACGGTGTGGATTACGATGAAACCTATTCACCAGTGGCTATGATGAAATCTATTCGGATTCTACTAGCAACTGCAGCTTTTCATGATTATGAAATTTGGCAGATGGACGTGAAAACCGCCTTCCTGAATGGTATTCTGGAAGAGGATGTGTATATGACACAACCTGACGGTTACATAGATCCAAAGAATGCTGGGAAAGTATGCAAGCTTCATAAATCCATTTATGGATTGAAGCAAGCATCGAGGAGCTGGAATCTTCGTTTTGATGAAGCGATCAAGCAATTTGACTTCATCAGAAACGAAGAAGAACAATGCGTGTATAAGAAAACTAGTGGGAGCAAGATAGTATTTCTTATTCTGTATGTCGATGACATACTGCTTCTCGGAAACGACATTCCAATGCTGAAGTCCGTAAAGGACTGGCTTGGAAGTTGTTTTTCCATGAAAGACATGGGTGAAGCCGCATACGTTCTTGGAATCAGGATCTACCGGGATAGATCTAGAAGGCTGATAGGCTTGTGTCAAGATTCATACATTGACAAAGTCCTGCAAAGATTCAGCATGAAGGATTCCAAGAAGGGCTTCACACCAATGGTACATGGCACAACGCTAAGCAAGAAGCAGAGCCCTACGACGGCTGCTGAGCTTGAGCGCATGAAGAATATTCCTTATGCATCTGCAATAGGATCTATCATGTATGCCATGATCTGTACTCGTCCTGATGTTGCTTATGCATTGAGCATGACGAGTAGATACCAGTCAAATCCAGGTGAAAACCATTGGATTGCCGTAAAGAATATCTTGAAGTATCTAAGACATACTAAGGATAAGTTCTTAGTGTACGGTGGAAGTGATGTGCTTAAAGTCAGTGGATTCACGGACGCAAGTTTCCAGACAGACCAAGATGATTTCCGGTCACAGTCCGGTTATATCTTTTGTCTGAATGGCGGTGCAATCAGTTGGAGAAGCTCCAAGCAAGACACCGTTGCTGATTCCACTACAGAAGCTGAATATATCGCCGCCTCAGAAGCTGCGAAGGAAGCTGTTTGGATACGAAAGTTCATTATTGAACTAGGTGTGATACCAGATGCGGCTGAGCCTCTGGCACTGTTTTGTGACAATAATGGTGCTATAGCTCAGGCAAAGGAACCAAGATCACACCAGAAATCCAAGCATGTTCTAAGAAGATTTCACTTGATACGTGACATCATTAATAGAAAGGAAGTCAAGATCAGCCGAGTTCAGACAGATGATAACGTCGCTGATCCGTTGACAAAGCCACTCCCAAGGCCTAAGCTCGAGTTTCTGACTGAAGCTGTAGGCATTAGAGACATTGAAATGTAATCTAAATTTGAGTGGGAGTTTGAAGGCTTTTATTTAGTTATTTGATATGTTCTTGTAAAACATTCTTATGTTTAATGAAATTATTATTTCAAGATTATTTTAACTGTGATGAAATAATCGTTCCAAAGTGATATAAACCATTTTATAGGTCATCGAAGTAAGTGACTTGATCTTGAGTCATCGAAGTCATTTAGCTTGATCATCAGACCCTATATTTGATAGATGGATTAAATCATCATGTCCCTAGTCGAAGGTTGTTGAAATTGGAACACCAACAACCGTGAGAGACTGGATTGGTATGTGACTTATGACAAAGTCTCAGTGTGTCATAGATGCGCGGCATCAAAGTCAATACATAGGTGTATGTTGGGAACATACGACCGGACAAGACCCGATTATGAGAACTCTTCAGGATATTTATATCTGTGTCATAAGAGATTCTCACTACGACTATAGAGTATAGTCCTTAGACCTGAGTTCGCATGCATGTGACTGCACATGGACTGATGCACTTTGATCATTGTCTAACGCTATCGTTCTGCGATAGTTATAAGGACCTTGTTTGGGTACATTATGAAATGAGTAGTTTACAGTGATGGAATAAGACGGAATTTTTCCCTCCAATATAAATGGAGTGAATATCTCTAGGCCAATCGGAGATTTGAATACTGGAAAATGCATGGCCATGCTCAAACGGACTGTCCCGAGTCGTTTGGATTGTCAGTATCGAATCAGAATCCGATGAACAAGATTAGGCTTTATAAGGATGACACCAATCTTGCCTTATGACTAATCGAGATATTGTGACAAAAGGATTATGAATACAGAGATTCCAGTACAAGTGGGAGATTGTTGGAATTGTGTCCAGTAATCACGGTACTGTCTCTAGAAAGTAAGAGTATGTCAATGATCAGACATAAGTCATATAATACTGGGGGTCATGATGGCTTGCTAGAGTCCGCTCATGATCTATAAGTCTTGGACTTATTGCCTCTATTATATGATCCCATATGGGTCACACGCCTAAGCTAACAGGAAAATGTGTAGGAATGGCTTAGCAGAAGTACGGTAAAAGTGCCAGGCATTTACTGTACTTAGAGAGAATAAAAGGTTTTAGCCACTGTGTGTCGATCGATACACATGATGTGTCGATCGACACAGTGCGCGAATGGCCAAATGGCCCAAAAGGAACCGGACGAGTTTTATAAATAAAACTCGAGTCTGTTTTCTCTTGGGCCATTTGGCCATTCGCGCACTGTGTCGATCGACACATCATGTGTATCGATCGACACACAATGGCTAAAACCTTTTATTCTCTCTAAGTACAGTAAATGCCTGGCACTTTTACCGTACTTCTGCTAAGCCATTCCTACACATTTTCCTGTTAGCTTAGGCGTGTGACCCATATGGGATCATATAATAGAGGCAATAAGTCCAAGACTTATAGATCATGAGCGGACTCTAGCAAGCCATCATGACCCCCAGTATTATATGACTTATGTCTGATCATTGACATACTCTTACTTTCTAGAGACAGTACCGAGATTACTGGACACAATTCCAACAGGATCTATATCATGTACGCCATGCTCTGCACTCGTCCAGATGTAGCTTACGCGCTAAGCATGACGAGTAGATACCAATCTGATCCAGGTGAAGATCACTGGACAGCGGTCAAGAATATTCTCAAGTATTTGAGACACACCAAGGATAAGTTCTTGGTATATGGAGGAAGTGAAGAGCTTGTGGTGAATGGATTCACTGATGCGAGTTTTCATACGGACATAGACGATTTCCGATCACAGTCTGGATATGTCTTCTGTCTAAATGGCGGTGCAGTGAGCTGGAAGAGCTCTAAGCAGAATACCGTAGCTGATTCCACGACGGAAGCTGAATATGTTGCTGCTTCAGAAGCGGCAAAGGAAGCTGTTTGGATCAAGAAGTTCATGACTGAACTTGGTGTGGTTCCTAGTATCTTGGAGCCAGTGGCTTTGTTTTGTGACAACAATGGAGCCATTGCTCAGGCGAAAGAACCCAGGTCACACCAGAAGTCCAAACACATAGAGAGGAGATATCACCTGATTCGTGATATCGTCAATAGAGGGGAAGTAAAGATCAGCCGAGTTCCGACGGACGAGAATGTCGCTGATCCTCTGACTAAGCCACTCCCAAGGCCTAAGCATGAGAGTCATACGACTGCTGTAGGCATTAGAGATCTTAAGATGTAATCTTGATTCTAGTGGGAGTTTTGTGGTTTTATTTTAGTTATATTAAGATGTTCTTGTAAACATACTTTTGGAAATGTTTAATGAAATTTGATTTCAGCATTATTTATTGTGATCTAAATAATGGTCCCAAAATAAGTTTATGCCATATTATAGGTCGTCAAGTTGAGGACTTGATCATGAAACCCTATAAGTTATAGATGTCATAAATTATGATATATCCCTAGTCGAGGTTGTCAATGTGGGACACTGACAACCGCGAGAGACTAGCTTGTGAGGTGACTGTTGACTAAGTTTCATGGAGTCAGTGATATGAGTATCACAGTCAGTCACATAGATATATGTTGATGAACATATGATCGGACATGACCCGCTAATGAGAAGTCTCCAAGATAGTTATATATGTGTCATGAGAGATTCTCATTACGACTATAGAGTATAGTCCTTAGACCTGAGTTCATCATGCTTTCTTGCATATGAATTGGTGCACTTTGACCTTGTCAAACGTCGACCCGTAACTGGCGGCTATAACGGCATTGTTCAGGTGTATCATGAAGTGTGTGTAGGAAAAATGATGGAACGAGATGGGATTTGTCCCTCCTGAATAACGGGAGATAAATATCTCAGGGCCTATCGAAGATTTGATACTGAGAAAATGTGTGGCCGCACTCAAACGAACTTTAGTTCAGTTGTTTGTCTTGTTCAGTATAAGATCAGGAGTTCGATAAACACGATGTTGGCTTAATAAGGATGACACTATTCTTGCCTTATGCCAAATCGAGATATAGAGACAAAAGGATTATAGGAATTGATGATTCCAGTACAAGTGGGAGATTGTTGGGATAGTGTCCTGAAATCACACCTATACTCACTCCTATTGATAGTTGTGTGTCGAGATCAGACATTCGTATAATACTGGGCGGTTGCAATGTTTTGCTAGAAGCTCTTGCAATCTGTAAGTTGTAGACTTACTGCCAGTGTTATATGATCCTATAGGGTCACACACCTAAGCAAACTGGAAGCGTAAAATATGGGAATGATCATTATGGTAATGATCGTATTGATGTGTATTGGATACACATTAATATTGAGTTTATAATGGTGTGTCGATCGACACAGTATGTGTGTCGATCGACACAGATCGGGTTTCGAAACTGATGTTTCGATTTTATGACTTAAACGAATTGGTATTAACCAATACTCGGTTTTAGTCATTCCAGATCTATATAAGGCATATAATTTCGACCTGGAACCCTAGCCGTTCACTTTTTCCTGACAGAAAAAGCAGAAACACTAGAAACTCAGAAATCCCAAGATCCGACACTAGCATCCCGGCTTTCCAGGTTTGTGTGCGTGTGTATCTGGTAGAGGCGAAGCATTTGAGTCGCTGCTGATCTCGTTTCACCAATCATTCCGCTGCCAGTACAAGGTAAGAACGAGGTTAGTGATTCAATACAACGAACCCTAGATCCTAGGCTTTCCAACACTTCAGTCCAGAACATGCTTATCATTTACAACTGGCGATGGATGTCTTCATCAAACACAAACTCTTTGCAAATCAAAGGAAATGTTGTTTTGGTCAGATGAATGAGTTGCTATTGATCCGAGTAAGACTAAGACTGTACAGGAGTGGCCATTTCGGAAATCAGTGAAGTAACTGAGAGGTTTTTTGGGTCTTACTGGCTATTATAGGCGCTTTGTGAAGAACTATGGAACCATTTCGAGGCCGTTGGCAGAAATACTGAAGCAAGATCTCTTTGAATGATCTCCTAAAGCTCATTCTGCTTTTGAGTTGTTAAAATATGCAAGGGTGACAACTCCAGGATTAGTGTTACCAGACTTTGGTGAGGTATTTGTCGTAGAGTCTGATGCATCAGGTTATGGTCTTGGCGCAATACTTATGCAGAATGGCAGACCAATAACTTAGTTTAGTCATGGACTCACGACTAGAGAACATTTGAAGCCAATTTATGAAAGGGAGCTTATGGCTATTGTCTTATCTTTCTAAAGTGAAAACACTACCTTATGGGTAGGACTATCAACAATGGTTAACTAAATTGATTTCATACGACTTTGAGATCATATACAAACCAAGTATTCAAAATGCAGCAGCTGATGGGTTATCTAGGAAGGGCAGTATTGATGAGAAGAGCCTGAAAGCGATGCTGTTTGTATTAACCATTCTTACTTCTCTGCATTTTCAGGATCTATATGAGGAGTTTGAAGAAGATACTGAGTTAACACAGTTTAAGAACAAGGTGTTGGCAAGAGAACCCACTATATCAGGGTATACGGTAGTAGAAGAAAGTTATTGTACAAAGATCGCTTGGTCATTCCTCGTCATTCTTATATGATTCCTTTTATTCTAAAGGAGTATCATTATGGATTGTTTGGTGGACATAGGGGCGTATTAAAGACTAAGAAGCGGATTCAAACAACTTTTTACTGGTTTAATATGTCCAAGGACATTCAGAAGTATGTTTCAGAGTGTATGGTGTGTCAAACACACAAGTATTCAATGCTCTGTCCTACTGGTTTATTAAAACCGTTACCAATACCTGAGAGGATTTGGGAGGACATTTCGATGGACTTTATTGAAGGGCTTCCAATCTCGGGTGGTGTTAATGTGATTTTTGTTGTGGTTGAACGTCTCAGTAAGCATGCTCATTTCTTTGGTCTCAAACACCCATTCTCTGCAGCTGATGTAGCTAAACTGTTTGTTAGAGAGGTGTTTAAGCTACATGGATTTCCAAGCCATTGTGTCAGACAAAGTTATTATTTTTTGAGCAGCTTTTGGCGTGAGTGTTTCCGTGTGGCTGGAACAAAACTGAAACACAGTACAACTTACCATCCAAAACCAAACGGTCAGACTAAAGTAGTCAATAGGTGTGTGGAGACTTACTTAAGGTGTTATACTTCTACACATCCTCGGATATGGTTTAAGATCTTACCATGGGCGGAGTAGTCCTATGACACCAGTTTTCATACCTCACTGAAATGCTCCCCTTTCAAGGTGGTCTATGGCAGAGCTCCTCCTATGTTACTACCTTACGAACAAGGGTCCCCAAAGAACTTTGAATTGGAAACTCAGTTGATGGAGAGAGATTCCATTATTTGATACATTAAGGATCACTTGGTTCAAGCTCAACAGATTATGAAGAATAATTCTGACAAGTATAGGTGTGATCCGCAATTTGAAGTAGGAGAATCTTTTTTCTTAAAGCTTCTCCCTTATAGACATATGACGGTAGCACGCATGTTATGTCCTAAGTTGGCAGCAAGGTATTATGGTCCTTTTGAAACCAAGTAAAAAAAAAAAAACAAGTAGGGTGGAAATACCTACGTTGAAACCAAGTAACATCCAGTCTCAATCAACTTGGAAAACTGGGTGAAGAATAAGACAACCGCAGAGGCTGAGGTTCAGTATTATCTTGCTCTGCTTTTCTGTTTTTTTTCTTAGTTTGAAAACCATTGGTTATTGGTTTGTTATTGTAGGAAAATAATGACAGTTTTAGGAAGCTGAGGAAGGCACAGATTCCCCACACCACAACCGTAAAGGAATGACTCGTTAAGGACATGAAATCGTATGGGTCTGACTAGATTGTAATGAGTAGTTATCTATTATATTTGTGTTAAGCAGCTTATATTGATTGTAGAGGAAGAAGAGTCATGATCCTTCAAAGGTGACCATGAGTCAAATTTGGATAGCAGGACACACTCATCCAGATGGACACCTGTGAGACCTGAATATGCAGATACTATTGTAAGTTATATCAGGATCAAGTTAACACTTTTTTCCTCTACTTATTGCATACCTTTCATTAATTTGGTTGAGCTATTTGTATCAGGAAAAAATAAAATCTCTAGACACTGAGATTGGATCCACTGATAGTAGTAGTGTTAGAGATGATGCGGTGAGTCAAGTGCTAGGAATAGACAAGCCTGGAAGAATTAGAGGGATGGGCAGAGGGGTGACTGCAACAAAGCTAGCTTTCATGCAGTGTAGAGATGCACATGTGCAAATTCTTGAAGCTAAACAGGTTGAATTGATCAACACTGTGGAGAGTCTACGTCTTCAAGTTCGTGGCTTAGCCCATGGGAAGCATGTTAGTTAATTTCAAGTAATCCAAACGATTATGCCACCTTATTAGTCTTATATATTCACTTTCGTCTTCTCAATACAGTGTGAAGATGTTTCTATGTCGGAGGCTAGTAATGCTACAAAAGTAGTTACTAAGTGTAAACTATTAGGTTTGTGTTCAATTGATGATGTTGTGGTAGGGAAAGCAGAGGCCTGCTCGACTGATGAAATGTATAAGATTTGAGGTATTCCTATTGATCCCAGTGCAGCGGCTGTTACTGTCACATATGTGTTAAGAGAGGATGCGTTTATCTGGAGGCCAACAACGGAGATGACAAGACTTGGCCAAGCTCTTGGTATGAAGATTCCATGGCTATCTGAAAAAATCATATTGGACAATGATTTGAACTCTCCAACTCCTAATCACACTACTGGTTCATTGGTAATGTTTGCATTTTCACTATCTTATTTTGGTTTTGTTGAATGTTGATGCATGCTCTTTCCTATTATATATAATTGTATGTATGCATGACTTAGGTTTCACGTGATAAAGTATTCGTCTACGATTGGAATAAGGAGGATGTTTTAGTTGCTGAGGGTACTTTGATATCAACTGATCCAAGTGAAATGGCCAACGGTATTCCTCTAGGACCCAATGCTGCAATTGTGAAAGTTGATAAGGTGGTTATGAAGGACATTCACATGTGGAGACATATCAATGATAAAAAGTAATTGATAGGCACTGCTATTCATGAGTTTATAGCGTGGCCTATTTCAAAGATAGGGCTGAGTAGTCCTGAAAACAGAGCATCACCAAAACATTCATCCCCTGGGGTAATATTCTGAACCTACACCTTATTATGTGGTATGTTGAATTTGGTGTGTTGGAATTTTACTTGTGTTGTGTTACATTTGTTCTGATATAAGATGAATATTTGGAATTTGTGTATGACAAAGTGCAAGCTGTAGCTTGAACAACAGAAGATCGAGTGCGCATAGTAAATGTATGTTGTTAGATGTGAATATCTTCAGGCAAATCGTTGCAGAAGATAAACTGTTATCTAACAATCCAGAAGACAAAGTTCATTTCGTACCATTGGGTCCAAATGCAAGCAATATATTGGTTGAAGTTGTGAAGGTTGGAACTGCAGATGTCTGGAAACCAAATTCAGAGGTGGAATTCGTTTCTGATGCAATGGGAACAACAGTGGCATGGCCATATGATAAACTTGTATTTATTTGATTTTGTTGAATTCTCTTTTGGATTTGAGTGTTGTGTTTATGTTTGAAGTTTATTTGAGACTTGAAGTATGTGTTCACTCTTAACATCGTGTAATGTGTCTGTGATCAGACCAAAAACATATATGTCAATGAGTATGTGTTTGAAGTTAATATTTAGACAGTTAAACGAGCATTTAAATAAGTAACCATATAAATCATTTCTGCTTATATGTGTCTAGAGTTAATAAACCCGAAAAAGTTTAGGGTATTGATTTTGCATTAGAAAAACAAAATAAGCCTCATTTACATCAAAACCCTAAACCCTAGGGTTTTAGATTAGGGTTTAGGGTTGGGAATTATAGGGTTTAGGGTTTAGGTATAATTGTAACTTAGTATAGGGTTTAGTGTATTGGTATAACTGAAACTTAGTATAGGGTTTATGGTATTGGTATAATTGTAACTTACTATTGAGTTTAGGGTATTGGTATAGTTGTAACTTAGTATAAGGTTTAGGATATTGGTATAATAACTTAGTATAGGGTTTAGGGTATTGTTATTTAAATGCATATCAAAATCAAGTTATAGGTTTTTGAAAGAAAGAAAACACACAAGCCAAATTATAATATTATTAAAAGAAACTTATTAGAAAACACACCAGCCAAATAATAGGGTTTCTGGCTAGGATTTATAGGGTTCCATAGTTTGGTTAATATTGACACATAAGCCAAAATAATATAAAACTAACATTTTACAGACAAAAAGGAACATATCTATTGGGCTTCATCTTTTACCCTATAACAAATGCTTCTTCGATCTCTTTGTCTCAGAAAAAAGTAGATTAGGGTTTGTCTCTCAAATGTTGCATCCGTTTCTTCATATTCGCCGTTTTCGAGGTACACACACACACACACATACACACTTCTCTCTTGTTCCGTTTATCCTCAACACATACCTTCAAGCATCTGCGTTTGGATGTATCTTTGGTTTCATTCTCGATTGTTGATAAGTAGGTGTCTTCTGTGAAGAGATTTGGGGTTTTTTCATGACTAGGTTATGTATCAGGGTTTCCGATTCGTTTTCGAAGCCACCAGAAGCAGCGACACAAAAGAGGAGCAATCGATTTATTAGTTAATCTGATTTCTTACACTTTTCCTATTATCTTCGATATTCCGATCCGTTCTCGTCTGTTCTTGATATGTTAACATTTACTTATTGTAGCTTTGCTCACGGTTAGAGCACGAAAGAGCAAAGGTGGCAGAGAATCTGATTACTAAACGTTAGATCTTTCTCTTGCTCTCACTTGGAAAGTTGCATCCTTAGCCTTTTAAAGTTTAATGACTATATCATTGTTCATCGTTCTTGTCATTTAAAACATATATCAAGAAGAATCTGTCTCTCTAATCTCCAAGCGGTAAATGACTTATTTGTTATGGTTTAAGTAAAAAAATTTCATTGTGTTTGTTTTAATATTAATTTCAGTGTTACTTATGTTCTGATTCAGAAATGCAGCAAGGAAAGAAATAATTTGCGGACTATCGGCAAATGGAATCATACCACCACTCCAAAAACCCCAACAAGCAAATGACGACCAAGCAAGGAGAAGACTTGTTTGCAGACTCCCGGCAAAGAGATTCATGCCACATCTCCATCAACAGCCACGACAAGAAGAAGATGATGATCAAGAAAGTGATGTGGAGGAGCTCACACCACTACAGTACCGGAGGGCTATGGGATACTTGATCCGCATTGAGGAAGATAAAGAAGACATCGATCCAATGTACCACAGGGCTATCACAAACATGCAAAACAATGCACGCAACTCCGCTCAACCGAGACGCCCAAAACAAGAACAAGGAGTCCTCCCGAGGCAAGGCTCGTCGTCGATACTAAGGAGCAGAAGCTGAAGGTATAAGAAGAGAATTATCTTATGATCTAGGTTTCTTCTAAATTATGTAATTTGTAACTTCTGTTTAAACTTTGTATTTTGAATTTGATTTAAACTATGTATTTTATATTTGATTTATAAATTAATTAGAACTTTATTTTTAAATTAAATGTATTTAAATTAAATTAATATATTTTCCGAAAACTAGGCTCGATAACCAAAAATATGTGTAATGAAATTTCGTTTAACCATAATTCAATGTAAATATTTTCAATACATGGTGAACAAAACATGTATAGATGACATTTACATAATGCAATTATATAGCTAATTCATAATACTGAATAAATGGTAACCAGAATTCAATGTAAATGTTATCTATACATGGTGAAAAAAACATGTATAGATGACAGTTTTACATAACGCAATTATATAGCTAATTCATAGTACTGAAAAATGCTATTGTAGATTATCCTATTGCAGACAATAAAACGCTATTGTAGTGTAACCTGTTGCAGACAACAAAACCCTATCTTAAAATTACAGTTCATAGTATTTACAAAATCGCTATCTAAAGTGACAAACTTTTTATCGCGGGCGATGACAAAGCGTTTAACTAAACACTATCATATCATTATACAGCGTTTTCCGGTCTTCTTATTCTGAATCATGATATTCATGAACGCTTTCTTAGTTGCATCATAAGTAGTCAGTGATCCTGGTGGTAATTTCTTAAGCCAATAAGCTGCTTCTCCAATAAGAGAGTGTGGGAAGAAGTTGCAGAAGAGGAATTCATAATTGAATCCATTGTGCTTCATGCTGCTTGTCACCAAATCCTTGAATCTTTTAATGTGATCCATGGGATGCTCGTGAGACAGTCCACATAAAAGGATGCTGGCCAACCATAGTGTAGTCGGAAGGCTTAAGCTCAAAGTCATTCTTATGAAATGTTATAAGTCTGATCGCATACCCGTTCGCATATAACTCATCATGCCTGTTAGTTACCAAGTGTCCTTCCTCCTTGTACAACAGCATGCGGCTCACCCCCTGCCGATTAAGCTCTGACTGTTTTCGTTGCACACATGACCCTCACCGTTCTTAAGTATTCCATTTTCATCCTCTCAAGACCACGACGTTGACCATTGTGACTGGTCTCTTAATTTTTCTGTTCATACGTTCTAACTTTCCGAGCTCCTGATTCGGAAGATACAAAACTGGTTGTTCGTGTTTCGTTTAGTAGCACGATTAGGCTTGCATCTTAAACACATAAGACATAAAGATAGAATAATGTAAGAACAAGAAATAAAAAGCGTAATCGAAATTCTGGACTTAGATCTATTGGTAAAACAAAGAGACCCAAAAACGGTGCTACATACTTGATATGTCTAGTTTTATCCCTATTACTAACTGCAAGTGCACATCAAAGAAATCATAGTATAAACAGGTATCGAACAAAGAACCTCAAGATCACTCAACATATCTGTTCGTTTTCGAATTAAGCTAAGCAAAATATGGGGAATGAAAGAAGCAATGCGAGTAAAGAGACTAGTGTAAAATCAATGGGACAAGCGTTTGACTCTGAGAAATTATTAGCAAATCACAAAATTCAAATTACTGGTCAATTAGAATTCATTTAAAGCTCATATTCTACAACTCGAAACACAAAACTATAACAAACCAACTTTCATTGCAAATATTAACTATGTCTAACAAACGAGAGATCCATTTCTTTGCGATTCTAAAGTTCTCAACATGCATTAACTCCTTGTTTGATTTGTTCACAGTTTCTGTAAGCCAAATTTATTTGCGAGTAGATAAATTTCTCACCATAAGTTCTATCAGATTATCAATTACACTTTCGTGTCAATTAACTAATCTAAGATCTAAATTCTAGGTGATCAATCCAGAATTAGCATTAAACTCAACTTATGGTGAAGAACTAATTTAGATTATGAATCTTAATAAACCATATACATAACAAAGCATAAAATCACTTATGAGAATCCATGAATCTAATAAGTAAACTACTCAGACATGACAGTCATAACAAAATACTATAATCATGAATACAATAAGAAAAGACAAATGAAATAGATAAAAACTGGGGTTCTAAAATCTTCGCTCGGACGAACAGAGAATTAGATCAGCCCATAACTCTAAAAAATCTCCCTAAATCAATGTAATAAAAGGTAGCCTAAACAAGAGCTGTAAAGCCTAATTAACTCTCTAAATATGTTTTGGGTCATATTGTAGATATGTCAAACTTCTGGGTCACTTTGCAAATCTTCAAAGATCATTAAAACTCCCAAACATGTCCACTGGCGCACGGTGTCGACCGACACCAGGGTGGTGTCAATCTACACCAACCTTCCAAAATCGACTCCAACTTGATCTTTTGAGCATAAATTTTCTAAGGCTCCAAAAAGCTTAAAAATCTCCAAATATGCTCCAAACGTGTCATAACCTATATAGACTCTAAAAACTTCAAAAACCTAATAGACTATATATTAGGACTTATATCATGGTCTCAAACCCAGAAAACCATGATATATCATGCGATGATGTTTTCGAAGCTTGAGCTCAATTCCGGATACCATCAGATCGTGTACGAGCAGAGGACATTCCTAAGATCGCTTTTCGAACACACTACAACCGTTAGGAGTTTCTCGTGATGCCCTTCGAGTTCATCAATGCACCATCAAATTTTCAGTCACTGATTAATGAGGTATTATGCCAACAACTTTATCAATTTGTCATAATCTATTTCGACGATAAACTCATGTACATTAAGACTAAGGGGGAGCACGTGAAGCACTTGGTGTCGGTTTTGGAGATATTGCGCACACACCAGCTCTATGCCAACAGATAAAAGTGACACTTTGGGTGTTCAAAGGTCTAACATCTGGGTCACATAATCTATAAGGAAGGGGTAGAAACGGATGAAAACAAGATCACGATAATGCTAGACTGGCCACATCCGAGAAACGTTAAAGAGCTTGGGGTTTCTTAGAATTTACAAGCTATTATCGCAAATTTGTCCAGCATTATGGAGTAATTGCAGGACATTTAACAGCCCTCTTTCGGAAGGATCAGTTGTTTGGGGGTACTGATGCAACAAAGGCTTTTCAAAATATGAAACATGCAATGACTTCAATACCAATTCTGGCGTTACCAGACTTAAAGGAGTTGTTTGTAGTTGAATTTGATGCACCAGGCACTGGTCTAGGAGCGGTGTTAATGCAATTACAACGTCCATTAGCATTCTTCAGTTAAGCTCTCACCGAAAGATAGCACCAGAAGTCAGTCTATGAGAGAGAACTGTTGGCCATAGTCCTCGGTATCCAGAAGTGGTCACATTATCTACTGGGAAGGAAATTTTTTTTCCGTACCAACCAGAAGTGTTTGTGGTTTCTCCTTAATCAGAGAGAAATAAATCTCGAGTACCAAATATGACTGACGAAAATTTTGGGATTCGAATTTGAAATCCAATACATACCCAAGTTGGAGAATAAAGCCGCATACACCCTTTGCCACAAACTTTCTTCGGCTGAACTATATGCATTATCATTACCGGAAATAATTCCGCTCGAGGAAATCAGTGGAGCTTTATATAGATATCCCGATTTTCAGAAACTAATCAGTGAGTTTCAGAGAGAGTGAAGCTCACATTTAGACTATACATTGGTTCATGGGAGGTTGTTGAGGCATGGTAATTTGGTGTTGCCTAAAGATTCACCTATAGTGGGTACCATATTGGGTGAGCTTCACGATGGGAACTAGTAGAACATGGTGTGGTGTTGAAAATGAAAAGGCGAGTAAGTGAAATATTTATTGGCATGAAATATTGACTGATATTAAAAGGGTATGTTGCAGCTTGTCAAGTTCACCAAAGATACAAGTACTCCACACTAGCTCTGGTGGGTTATTGCAGCCCTTACGAATTCCTTCTTCCATATGGGAGGATATTGCTATGGACATTGTGGAAGGACGGCCCAATTTGTCGGGTTCAATCAGTACTGGTGGTGGCTGATCGTATTTCCAAATAACCGCATTTTATTGGTCTGAAACATCCTTTCACAGCTGCTGAGGTAGCCTTGATCTTTACTCAAGAAATCACGAATCTTCATGGGTTTGCGTGAACAATCGTATCAGATAGAGATACAGTGTTTATGAGTGCATTGGAAGGAGCAGGTTGTACGATACAGTGATTTGCCTTAAGACGGCATATAAGGCTCAGTCTGTCCAAAGACAAATTGAGGGTGGGCTTGATATTTGTCATGTGAAGAGTTGTTTTACAAATCCTCTTTCGTTGTCCTAGGCCCTCGAAGAAGCCAAAAATTACGCTACCTTGTCTGAGCAGAACTCAAAGGGAGTCCCCCGAACAAGGGAGTTTAAGGAGGCGTAGAAGGTCGTTGAAGACTTCAACGTCAGCCTTCAAGCTGCTAAGGCTCGGGAGGCGGCACTGAATCGGCAGCTGCTCAAGTACAAGGAACAATAGGATCTGATCATGCGGCTGGAGAAATCGTAGGAGGACCTCAAAATCAAGCTCGGGATCGCGACGGACAAGATGTTTGCTGCTCATAAAGAGAGGCAGCTCACCTTTGATAAGGCGAATCGCGACGAGGAGGAGAAGCGCAAGGCCATAGCCAGTCGTAACGCTGCAATCTGAGGGACCTAAAGGGCGGTGAAGTCGGCGAAGCGCGAGCTTGCCATGGCATACATGTCTATCCTCCATAAGATCAAGGAGAAGTGGGACAAGAAGAAGACCGAGGTCGACTTTGAGATCGCCCTTCGGGAGGCCATCGCGAATCTCGATCTCCTTGTTGCAATCGCTGGTGGAAGGTTCGAATCGGTGGGTGAGATTGAAAAGATGGTCGTAAAGAAAAGAGAAGGAGGTCGAGCTGGTCGCTGCGACTGTTTCCGACTTCTCTATTGGTAAGCTTGTTCTCCCCGCGGTCTCAGAGGACTCGGTGATGCTGATCGATCCCGAGACTCAG
Source organism: Orychophragmus violaceus (assembly GCA_030180135.1). Taxonomy (NCBI): domain Eukaryota; kingdom Viridiplantae; phylum Streptophyta; class Magnoliopsida; order Brassicales; family Brassicaceae; genus Orychophragmus; species Orychophragmus violaceus. Next base: position 46,399,934 of record CM058232.1, read on the forward strand.
CTGCCCATGAACCTGGACCCGCATAGATCGAACCACCTAGAGGAGGCTGCCGGCGGACCGATGCAAGAACCAAATCAAGGGGTGAAGGACCTGGACGGTGGCGAGAAGATGGCCGTTCGAGGCTGACTCGTCGCTCCTCTCCTTCATAAATCCCCAAAATTTGAATCTCCTTTTTTTAAGTTTTGTGTTGCCCGAAAGGGCTTTTAATTTCGAACTCTTTTGCCCACAAAGGGATTTGTTTTTTTTTGAACTTGGTGTTTGCCCGTAAGCGCTTTAATAATCAACTCGGCTTTCCCTTTTGTACTTGTTGTTTTCAGTTTAACCAAAATGATATCTAGGTAGGGGCAAACCGGTAAGACAACCAAGTTTCGGATCGATCAGATCTATGACCGATTCTTTGTCGAAGTCACCTGAGTTCGCGTTAAGGGAACTTTCTTGGTTGAACTTTTCTTTTGTTAAGTTTTAGTTCGTCAAAATGTCGAAACTTTTTTATCAGCGAGTACAAGATCTCGATCTGACTTGTTCGATGTGACTACCGAGTTTGATATCATTTCGTAAAGACGAAGTCTTTTTACTTAATGAATTCGTTTAATGAAAAGTTAAGTGTTTGAACAACGAACTTTGAAGGTTTAGTCCAGAATTTGACTAAGTTCGATGGTTATGAACAACTTCCCCCAGTTCTTTAAGTTTATTGGACTTTAAAGAATTGTGATAGAAATTACCGACGAGGGTTGACTTCGAGAGTAAAAGGCACTACAACAGGTCGTCGGGAAGTTGTTTGAGGAGAAACCATGGAGAATGGACCGTTTGAGGTCGTTGCGGAATGGATCTTTCCGAGATCATAATGAAACTAAAGATTGGATCGTTTTGAGATCGCAATAATTGGACTATTTTGAGGTCACGAAAGATGAACCATTTTGAGGTCGCTTTGATGATTGGATCATTGTGAGATCGCAATAAATAGACCGTTTGAGGTCGCGAAAAGTGAACAGCTTTGAGATCGCTTTGATGATTGAATCGTTGTGAGATCAAGATAAAGATGACCATTTTGAGGTAAAAAGATGAGGATCGTTGTGAGATCGCATTAAAGATGACCATTTTGAGGTCGCAAAGATAAGGATCGTTGTGAGATCGCATTAAAGATGACCATTTTGAGGTCGTAAAGATAAGGACCGTTGTGAGATCGCAATAAAGATGACCATTTTAAGGTCGTAAAGATAAGGATCGTTGTGAGATCGCAATAAATATGACCACTTTGAGGTCGTAAAGATAAGGATCGTTGTGAGATCGCATTGAAGATGACCATTTCAAGGTCGCAAAGATAAGTCGATGACATCAATAATATATTTGAATAAGAAAAATTTTGACACGAAATGATATTCAATGACCTTAAGATTGATGAACTCGATCGTGAGTTGAGTGAGTTAGGCTATGAGTGCGGTCTTTCTTCTTTGCTTCAGACTGCAAGTCTTGCGTAGGTTAGATACTGTGGGTGGGTTCGCTCGGTGTCAAGCTCCCTACGTACCCTTTCGAGGGATCAAGCCTTAACGTAGTTCGATTTTTTTGAGTATTCCTACTGGAAGTACTTTTTGAGGTTGATAATGTTCCAAGTTCGTAGTTTGGGCTTCTGGGTATCTACAGACTTGAGTCGATAGACCCCTTCCCGAACAATGTCAGTGACCTTGTAAGGACCTTCCCACTGCTCCCCTAACTTCCTAGCATGTTCTTCCTTTTTATGGTCGAACACTTTTCGCAAGACGAGTTCGCCTACTTGAAACCTTCGGGTTTGATCCGGGCATCATAGTAGTGAGCTGCGTCCTGTTGGAAATTCGAGCTAATGCGAGGTTCCTTTGGTCATCGACGAGGTCAAATTCGTCAGTTATCATTTGGTTATTTAGTTCCTCATTTTGCGGACATTCGGTTTTTCAAGTGCTCGATACGAGGATTTCCGCGGGAACTACGGCCTCAGCCAGTCCGTTTCCTTGTGGATAGCGAGGCGTCGAGTATGTCAGCTTTATGTTCCAAGTCTTGCAGAACGTTGAAATGTTTTCGATATAAACTAAGATCCGTTATCGGTTACGATCTCATGAGGAAGTCCATGACGACATATTATATTCCGCCAGACGAACTCCTTTACTTGGACGTCTTTGACTTTTTGGGAGGACTCAACTTCGATCCATTTTGTAAAATAATCGGTCATGACCAGTAAGTGCATGGCCTTTTTCTTTCCCGATACGACCAAAGGTCTCACTATATCCATTCCCCAGCGCATAAAGGGGTACAACGAGGAGATCGAAGAGAGTTTCTCCGAAGGCTGATGGATTATCGGGGCATGCCTTTTGCATTTATCGCACTTCGCCGAGAATTTTTTGCACTCGGCGGACATAGTCGGCCAGAAGAAACCTTGGCGCTTAATCTGTATGGCTAAGGCTCGGCCTCTGGAATGGCTTCCGCAGGATCCTTCATGAGCTTGACTCATTACTATCTGAGTTTCTTTTTCGCTGAGACTTTTGAGGTATGGCCCAGAAAGACTTCGTTTGAAGAGCTTCACTTCTGTCACGCAATACCTCACGCTTTTCGCTTTAAGTTTTCTAGTGGCTCACCTATCGGCGGGGTTGTACCGTGGATGATGTACTGGATAATAGGATTTCTCCAATCACTTCCGGTATCGACCTGCGAGGTCTGGTCTGCGGGTGTCATTTTCATGGGACCGTCCAGGATGTTGGCTACACAGATGGCCTTCCTAGGGTCGATGTCATCGTCAATGTTGATGATGTCGAGTTTGCTGTCCTTTTAGGGTGTTAGTTCGACGTTGATCAGTTGTTTGGAGCCTTTCTCTTTAAGAGATAGAGATTTTAGCGCGACATCTATGCTAGGTTTTTCGATCCCCTCAACTGGTATGATCCTTTTTAGGTTGGGATAGGAGGTCGAGGCTAATACTGCCAAGGCGTCAGCTGCCGTGTTCTCCCCTCGAGGGATACGAGTTAGGTCGAAGAAATCGATCTGATCAGCGAGACTGTGAACGACACGGAGGTAGGCTTCCATCCGTTCGTCTTTGGCTTCATTGTCACTGTGGAATTGTCTCGTGATCAGTTGGGAGTCACTAAAGGCGTCCACCTTCCGTGCTCCAATCAGAGTTGCGAGTCTGAGTCCAGCTATCAATGCTTCGTACTCCGCTTCGTTATTTAACGCAGCGAAGCCGAGTCTGAAGGACTGTTCCAATACTACTCCCATAGGAGATACTAGCTTGACTCCAACCCTAGATCCTTGTTTTGACGAGGCACCGTCAACGTGAAGAGTCCATTTTTGAGGTGACGATGGCTCAAGTTCGACGGGTGGGGGGAAGTTTGATTATAAAATTGGTGAGTACTTTTGCTTTTAAGCAAGTTCGAGTTCTGAACTCTATATCGTACTCACTTAGTTCGATAGCCCACTTTACCAATCGACCTGACTGGCTGGGACAGTGTAGGATTGTCCTCAGTGATTGGGAGGTCATCACTACGATCGAATGAGACTGGAAGTATGGTCACAACGTTCGAGATGATGTTACCAGAGCTAGTGCGAGTTTTTCCATTGCGTGGGTATCTCGTCTCAGCATCAATTAAAGTTTTGCTAACATAGTAGACCGGCTTCTGCTCGTTCTAATCTCGCGAACTAGAACTCCGCTTACTGCCACAGAAGAGACGGCTAAGTAAATGTATAGGAGTTCTCCTTCCACTGGCTTCGCCAGTATTGGAGGCTCGCTCAGATAAATTTTAAGTTGGTCGAACGCTTCTTCGCACTTCTCATCCCATAATTTTTTTTTATTTTCTTTGAGTAGTTGGTAGAAAGGAAGACACTTATCGGTCGACCTTGATATAAAGCAGTTTAGCGCTGCAATTTTCCCGGTCAGTCTTTGGACTTCCCGTGTTGTGTTCGGGATGACATTTCCAAAAACGTGGCGATCTGGTTGGGGTTTGCTTCGATTCCCCTTTCCGTTACCAGGTAACCCATGAACTCTCTTGATGGAACACCGAAAGTACACTTTGCAGGGTTGAGCTTCATCCCATACTTATTCAGAATGAGGAAGCATTATTTTAGTTGGGCTTTATGGTCCTAGCATTTTGAGGATTGGACCAACATATCGTCGATGTAAACCTCCATGGTTTTACCCAGTAGTCCGGCGAACATTTTGTTGACGAGGCTTTGGTAAGTAGCTCCCGCATTCTTGAGGCCAAACAACATCACTTTGCAGCAGTAGGTGCCTCGATCTGTTATGAAGGAGGTCTTTTCTTGATCCTCTGGGTTCATCAATATTTGATTGTATCCCGAAAAAGCATCCATGAAGGACATGAGCTGATGTCCAGCTGTGGCCTGTACCAATCGATCGATGTGCGGGAGTGGGAGGCTGTCCTTGGGACATGCTTTGTTGAGGTCCATGAAATCTACACATACTCTCCACTTCCCATTCTTTTTCTTCACCACAACCAGGTTGGCAAGCAAGTCGGGGTATTTTACTTCTCTAATTGATCCTATTTTCAGTAACCAATCGACTTCGTCATTAATGGCTTGAGCTTGCTCGGAGCCAAGCTTTGAGCTTGCTTGGGGCCAAGCTTGCGACGTTATTGTCTGACTTGTTTGTAGGTTGAATCGACATTTAGCTCATGGCTAGTTACATCGATATCAATTCCTTTCATGTCAGGCGAGGTCCATGCAAATGATTCTACATTCTGCTTCAGGAACGATATCAGTTCGTCTCTTATAGAGTTAGGAAGGTCGGCTCCAATAGCAACGCATTTTTTCAGGATGGACGTCGTCTATACAAACTTCCGTCATGAGGTCTTTTGGGGGACCTCGTTGACTGGGGGTTAGTTCGCATTTCGTTGATCTCTTCCTGTTTCTGTAAGTGCTATGCCGGGGATCTTTTGATCTGTTTATACCCGGTCATGTAGCAACTCCTAGATAAATTTTGACTACCGTACACGGTCTTTACTCCATTGGGAGTTGGGAATTTGACACATTAGTGGTACGTCAAATGTACAACTTTCATGTCGTAAATCCACGGCCGTCCTAAGATCGCATTGTAAGGGGCCTGGCGATCTACAATGACGAACTCCGTCATTCTTCGGACCCCACCAGCGATGACTGGTGTAAAGACAAAGCCTAATGAGTATGTCGTTTCTCCGGCAAAGCCTAACTGGGTGAAATTGTCGATAGACTTTTCCTCCACTCCTGCAAACAATTCAAAGGCTAATCCTGATAAATTTTCAGCGAAGAGTCTGCAAATGGCAGGTTCTCTCTCTTCGTCTCTCAGATATACGCTAGACATCGCTAGTCTAAATGCTCTTATGTGAGCTTTAGGGTCTGACTTTCACGAGAATTCTGGGAATTTAATTTTCTTAATTTCTCGCAACCTTGCGAAGGCAATCTGATCGGTAAACTGCTTTTGGCGCTTTTCCTTGATTACTCAATTGATGTCAGGTGCCGCGCTGGTTGCCATGTGAACACACGAGCTCAGACTCATCAATTGGGCATTAGCCTGTTCGATACACTGTCTGAGCATACCACGTTCGTCTGTTGCTAACGGGGCGAACTATGTCTGCGGTTGAACCGCTGACGGATGCCCAAGGTGTATTTGATCGTTCAGGCCATCAGCTGTTGTTGATCTAGGCAATTTAGTTCGAGGTAGAGGGAACAAAGTCGAGTTTGGCTACACAGGGGGCCTTGAGCTCGAGGCGAAGGCTGAACCGCCTAGCCACCTGGGCATGTTCTCACCATTTGATGGTAGAGGTGGTGGACCGGGAGGCGTCTGTTCCATGGATTCCATCAAGTTCGGGGTTAGCGAACTCGAACTGATGGGGATATGGTTTGCTGTCGAAGTCATTGTGGGAGAAAACCCAGTATTCGACGTTACATCGTTGTGTTGGGATTATGTCCTGAAATCATATTGTACTTACTCTTCATGATAGTTGTATTGTCGAGATCGGACAATCCATGTAATACTAGGTGATCATAATGTTTTGCTAGAAACCGCTTATGACTTATGAGTGGTAACTCATTGCTAGTATTATGTGGACCTACAAGGTCACACACCTAAGCAAGCTGGATACACTTTGTATGGGATTGATCATTGGTAAATGGTCTGGTCAATGTGTATTCAATACACATTGAATTCAAGTTTTAAGAAGTGTGTCGATCGACACACTAGGTGCATCGATCGACACAGGGTCGATTCTGAAACTGATGTTTCGGATTATGACTTAAATTGACCCGGATTAATTACTGGGTAATTAGGTCGACTCTAAGCCTATATATTCTATTATGAGGCTCAAATTTGAGAGAGAAGTTCTTGACAGAACGATTGCGGCCACCTCTCGAAACATAGAAATCTCAAGGAGATCTGATTCCCGGCACTAGCATCCCGGCGGATTCAAGTTTGTGTGCGTGTGGACTGCAGTAGAGGCGCAGCATCTGAGGCGCTCTAGAGATCTCGTTTATCTGACCATATTCCGCTGCCAGAACAAGGTAAACGCAGATCGGTAAGGATTCAATTACACAAACCCAAATCCTAGGCTTAGAACTTGCGGATTCTGAAAGCTGTTAGAATTGCTTAAGTTCCTTCAGTGGTATCAGAGCCATAGGGTTTAATCCATTGAATCAGTAGCATGGAATTCGATTAATGCAGTATTTGATTGAATTGATGTTAGTTAGTTTTCGTTTTGGTAAAAGAATCTCGGATGTGTTAGTATCGAAAACGAAGAACTATGTTTTCGCACTGTGTCAATCGACACAAGTTTGTGACGGTCGACACACCGCAAAAACGGCAAAAATTATTTTAGGGTTTTCGCACAACATCGATCGATGCACTGGGTGTGTCGGTCGATGCACCGCGAAAATGCAAAAGAACTTGTGTTTTCGCATAGTGTCGATCGACACAAGTATGTGTCGGTCGATGCACCGCGAATTCGCCTATTGAAAATTTGGGTTTCAATTTAGAAATCGCACTGTGTCGATCGACACATTGGGTGCATCGATCGACACAGGCTGTGCGAAAGGATAGATCGGTTCAATTGGATTGAACCGGTTATCTCGCATGGTTATGTCGGTTTTAAAAAAAAAACTCCCTACTGTATCGATCAACACAGGTTTAGGGTCGGTCGATACAGGCCTTGCGATTGGTTAATCGGTTCAATTGGATTGAACTGGTTATCATGCTTGGTTAAAAGTAGATCAGATCGGTTTAAATTGGATGAATTGATTCAATTGGATTGAATTGGTTATCTCAATTGGTCTAAAAACCGGTTCATTTGGTCAATTACCGGTTCAATTGGATTGACCGATAATAGGGTTGGTTAAGGTTGCATATCAAGTGTCGACCAAGTGTGTCAGTAGATGCATATGGTGACGATGCGAACCGTAATCGTTTGGTTTTGAACCAGATGATTGAAAAACCGAACCAAATGACCTAACCCACTTAAATAAGAACAATTAAAACTTAATTAAAATTAGAAGTAAATATGTTCTAAACCTTTCTAATACACATTGGATGTGTGTTAGATCAAAGCTTAGTTTTCAATATGGTCAACTGTCAAGACTCATTTCGTTGTTGTGATACTCTTGCCAAGAGCTAGGTGTCCACAATTACATGAGTAAGGCAGGTAGTTGTGTTGATGGTCTTGCAGTGCTTGACATCAACAATTACATGACCTAAGAGATTGATTTACTAACCTTTTAAAGTTCCGTTTCCTCAACTAAATATCAAGTGACCTTGATGTCTTGCCCAATCTTGTCTACTGTCAAGACTCATTTCGTTATTGGATAGTCTTGGAGTCTTTGGTATTCACAATTACATGAGTAAGGCAGGTGATCATTGATAGACTTGCAGTGCGACTGTCAATGATCACAAGACTGAAGAGATTGGTTTACTTGACTGGGCTATCAGAAGTTCTGGGCCCAGAGACATCAGAGTGGATAAGACATGGATTGTCTTATCTGCGACCAAGAGTTGTACTGGGTACAATTAGCAATGATTTGCTTACCTAGATGACTAAACTCTGGGTGATGACGAGTCGTCCACTCAGATTTTAGTGATGTATGGATCTTGGATCATTATATTCATAGAGGAAACATTGTTTGAATATAATGCGAGTTTTCTTATTAGATAAGATTTCTCATTTCCTGAACTTCATAACTAAAATTTTCTTTTCTTAGTTTTTAGCCTATGTCTAAAACTACTTTCTCGTTGCGATCCGTCCTTGAGAAGGAAAAGTTAAATGGATCAAATTTCCTGGATTGGTATCGTAATTTGAGATTTATTCTCAAGCAAGAGAGTAAGGACTATGTCCTTGAGAAAGCTCTTTCAGAAAGGCTTGGGACCAATCGCTCGAATGCAGTATATGATGCTTGGAATAAGCATTATATTGATGTGGTAGATGTGCGTGGTCTGATGTTGGCTACCATGGAATCGAACTTGAAGAGTCAATACGAGAACATGGAGTCGCCAATAGAGATGATCACCAGCCTGAAACTGCAGTTTCAGGATCTGGCACGAGTTGAGAGATTCCAGATGGTGAAGTCTCTCACTGGGTGCAAGCTACCAGAGGATACTCCAGTGAGTCCTCATGTCATTAAAATGATGGGTTACATTGATAACCTGGGGAAACTGGATTGTCCTGTCAGCTTAGAGTTGGCCACTGACATCATTCTGCAGTCACTGCCATCTAGTTATGATAAGTTTATAAAAGGCTATACCAAGAATGACTTGACAAAGACGTTGACTGAGCTGCATGGCATGCTCAAAACAGCAGAGCAAGACATCATAAAGGGTAAAAGATTTGAAAAATCTTGTGTTGACAAGGGTAGAGGTAGGGCCGTCCAGATTTGGAATCAGGATAAGCCTGTGTCATCTTATAAGCCCAAGTCCGGCCCATCTGGTGTTAGAAAGTGCTTCTACTGTGATGAGTTAGGGCATTGGAAGAGAGATTGCATCAAATTCTTGGAAGATTCACAAGAGATTTAGGAGATGTATGATACTTCTTCTTCAGGTATTGTGTTATTACTTCAAGTTCTACGTATGTATTGGACACTGGTTGTGGTACTGATATTTTGGAAATATGCAGGGCCTAAGCAACAGTAGAACATTGAGGAAAGGACAAGTGGAACTGCGAGTCTGGTATGGGGCAATGGTTGCTACATAAGCCGTAGAGATTCTCCACTTGTAGGAGCCTTTCAAGCTTGGTTTTTGAATTAAGTAATTGCTACTATGTACCTGCTTTATGCAGAAATGTCTTTCATTTTCTTGAAAGAATCTGGATGTTTTTCATTATGATAAAAGACAAGCCTTGTTCTTTTGATCTTAATGAAATATTATATGGTAGAACCCCTTTTTGATAAATGGGTTTTATGTCTTAAACCAATAGACGCTTGAATATAACATAAATACCAAACGGTTTAAGTCTGATGACTTGAACTCGATTTTTCCTTGGCACAGTCGTTTTGACCACATAGAGTGAAGCGAATTCAGAAGTTCCATTGTTATGGGCTTTAGGCTCATTTGATTATAAATCATTTGAGATATGAATTCTGCTTGCTGGGCCAAATGACTAAGGCTTCTTTAGCAGAGCTAAAGAAAAAGGGCCCGAGGCTTATTGGGCCTTACACGTACTGATGTATGTGGCCCGATGAGCATTATTGCCAAAGGAAATCTTCAGTACTTCATTACCTTATTGATGGAATCAGTAAGTATGGCTGTGTTCTTTTGATGAAACTCGAGTAGGAATCCTTTGAGGAGTTCCAAAATGAAGTATAGAACCGATTTGACAGAAGTATTGAGATCCTTGATTAGATCGCGGAGGAAAATACTTGAGTCAAGAATTGGGTGATCATCTAAGTAAGTGTGAAGTCATATCACATCTCTTTTCTCCTGGAAAACCTAAATGGTGTTTCTGAGAGAACGAATCGGACCTTATTAGATATGCTCCGATTAATGATGAGTCACAGGAATCTTCCATTATCCTTTTTAAATACACTCTAAAATGAATACGTTTACGCCAAATAGTATTCTATCAGAATCAGTTGAAAGACACCACATTGTATGTGGACTGGGTGATTTCCAAGTATGCTTTTCTGATTAATTGGGATTGCAAGGTATGTGTAAGGCAGTTGTCAACAAACAAACTTGAACCCAAATCTGAAAAGGGCTGCTTCGCCGGTTGTCCTAGGGAAACCAAGGCTTAGTACTTTTGCAACCAATCCGAGAACAAAGTTTTGTTGTTCGGAACTCTGTTTTTCCAAGAAGAACAGTGGGAGTAAAGTACAGTTCGAAGAAATTCGAGAAACACAGGAGGCTGTTCAACCTGTTGAGGGAGAGCAGCGGTTGGATCTACAGAGTGCTGTAGGATCTACACCTGTGGAGCCTGAAGTTCGCTGATCCTAATGGATCCGTCACTAAACCGAGGGTGATTCCTCATGACCGATTTCCGTGATCTATTGATCATTGAAAAGTGACGAGCCTGTGAAATTCAAAGAAGCGAAAGTGAGCCCCAACTCCGAAAATTAACTAAGAATGTATGTTAGCTTCACCGATCCATTTCTGGATTGAAGCAAACATCTTGGAGTTGGAATCTGTGTTCTGTTAAAACGGTCAAAGGTTTTGACTTGATCAGGAACGTATAGAAACCGTGCGTTTACAAGTAAACTAATGGGAGCGTAGTTGCAATCCTCACACCGTATGTTTATGACATACTTAATCTCATAAACGACGTTCCGACGCTAAAGTCTTGTCAAGATTTGGGTCGGAAGTCAAATTTAACGATGGACATGGGAGAAGCCGTGAAAGTTCTTGGAATAAGGATCCATTGAAATGGATTTGAAAGGCTAATTGGATCGTGTCAGAATCCTTATGTAGATAAGGCATTGGACAGTTCCAATATGCATGATTCCAATAATGGCTTCACACCAAAGGTCTGATGGCAGTAATCTTAGCAAGATGAACTGTCTTGGACACTGGCTGAGCTAGTAAGTATGAGTGAGATTCCTTATGCTTTTGCAATGGAATCCATCATGAATGCCATAATTTACACTCATCCAGATGCAGCTTACGCATTACGAGTAGATACCAAGTTGTTCCGGTAAAATTCACTGAACAGTTGCCAGAAATATCCCATGTGTTTGAGGAACACTAAGGATAGGTTCGTGGTGAACTGAGGAAGTGACGAACCAGTTGAGAGTAGTTAGACGGACAAAGACGATTTCCGGTTCCCACTTGGTTATATCTCTTTGTCCGTGTAGCGGTGCTATCTGTTGGAAGGGCTCCAAGCAGAGGACCGTTGAATAGTGCTTATTGATGAATGGCGGTGTAGTTTGTTGGAATGGTTCCAAGCAAGAACACCGCAGTCTCTCCCACAACCTAAGCGCGAGATTTATTTTGCTGCAGTAGGTATTAGATATCTGAACACGTGGTCTTGATTCTAGTGGGAGTAATGTTAGTTATGATGTTCACATAGACATGCTATGGTGATGTTTATGAAAAACTGACATCAACATTATTTGATTATTGGTTAATTAAGTAATGGTCCCAAAGTATTTTATGTTCATTTTATAGGTCATCAAGTTGAGGACTTGATCATGAAACCCTATAAGTGAAAAATGACATAAAATTATGATTGTCCCTAGTCGAGGTTGTTAAAATGGGACACTAACAACCGCGCAAGACTAGCATGTGAAGTGACTGTTGGACTAAGTTTCATGGAGTCAATGATATGATTATCGCAGTCAATCACATAGATATATGTTGGTGAACATATGATCGGACATGACCCGCAAATGAGAACTCTACAGGATAGTTATATCAGTGTCATAAGAGGTTCTCATTACGACTATAGAGTATAGTCCTTAGACCTGAGTTCATCATGCTTTCTAGCATGTGAATTGGTACGCTTTCACCTTGTCAAACGTCGTTCCGTAACTGGCGGCTATAAAGGCATTGCTTAGGCGTATCATGAAGTTTGTGTAGAAACAGGGATGGAACAAGATGGAATTTTCCCTCCTATATAACAGGAGATAAATATCTCAGGGCCCATCGAAGATTTGATACTGAGAAAATGCATGGCCGTGCTCAAACGAGGTGATTGTCAGTCGTTTGTTTTATCAGTATAGATCAGGAGTTCGATGAATATGATAATGGCTATAATAAGGATGACACAGTTTCTTGTCTTATGCCATATCGAGATATAGCGATAAAGGGATTATGGGAATAGATGATTCCAGTACAAGTGGGAGATTGTTGGGATTAGGTTCTGAAATCATATTGTACTTACTCTGCATGATAGTTGTATTGTCGAGATTGGACAATCCATGTAATACTAGGTGATCATAATGTTTTGCTAGAAACCGCTTATGACTTATGAGTGGTAACTCATTGCTAGTATTATGTGGACCTACAGGGTCACACACCTAAGCAAGCTGGATATACTTTGTATGGGATTGATCATTGGTAAATGGCCTGGTCAATGTGTATCCAATACACATTGAATTCAAGTTTTGAGAAGTGTGTCGATCGACACACTAGGTGCATCGATCAACACAGGGTCGATTCCGAAACTGATGTTTCGGATTATGACTTAAATTGACCCGGTTTAATTACTGGGTAATTAGGTCGACTCTAAGCCTATATATTCTATTATGAGGCTCGAATTTGAGAGAGAAGTTCTTGACAGAACGATTGCGGCCACCTTTCGAAACATAGAAATCCCAAGGAGATCCGATTCCCGGCACTAGCATCCCGGCGGATTCCAGTTTGTGTGCGTGTGGACTGCAGTAGAGGCACAACATCTGAGGCGCTCTAGAGATCTCGTTTATCTGACCATATTCCGCTGCCAGAACAAGGTAAACGCAGATCGGTAAGGATTCAATTACACAAACCCAGATCCTAGGCTTAGAACTTGCGGATTCTGAAAGCTGTTAGAATTGCTTAAGTTCCTTCACGTTGTACCTAGAGATCTCCGGCGGCCATGCAACCTGAGAGAAATCTAGGCGAGTTCGCAGCGGAGGGCTCAAGGGAGGTCTCCTATCGCCTAAGGGTCGATCCCGATGGTATACGCTGGCGAGTTCCTCGAGACGAGCGTTTACGCATCGCTCTTGCTCAGCGAGCTGAGTAGCCAAAGTGAGAATGGCGATCTCTTGAGTTTGGACGTTGGCCTCGTTACTTTGCGTTCGGTTCACTAGAAAGTTGAGCATCGAACGGATTTCAGCCAAGTCATCCGTGTTTTCCCTTGAGACACCGGATCGTTAAGTTCCAGATCCGCTTCCAAGTGTTGGCATGTTATCGGATCTGGTCCAGACCTCGTTCCTGGATGTTTCATTGACCCCTGAAAAGGTGATTATCGGGATCGGGCTCGTCGTCATCGTTTGAACGACGGAGCCTGTTGGAGCTGACGTCGTAGGGTTTAGGACTGGGTCCACCCCCGCGTAGTTAATCTGATCAGGGGTACTGCTCACTCCGGAGGTGATTTCTGGAACGACATCGATCACTTGATCGCGATCGCCCGGAGGAGGAGTGACATTAGTTTCGGGTGGAGTAGGATTCATATCGATCTAACGAATCTTGTATCCATTTCTTGTGACAGAAAGATCTTTGGTTGTCCCCACAGACGGCGCCAAATGTGAGTTCAGAGATTTCACACCAAGGATTTGTATTTTCTTAAGGATTTGGGTCTTTAGGAAATGATATATAGATTTTCTGTGAATCAAGGATGTTGTAAAAGATTGAATGCTGAGATAGAAATTATACAAAGAACAGGTCGAATGTATACAAATGAGATCGAACTATTTTAGTCGAAGTGTAAAGCTGGGATTGTCTTTTGTATGAAGTCTTTGAATGACTTCTTCTTCTTTATAGCCTCGATCTCTCCTCGTCCGTTGCGATCTTCTCGCTTGCACTATCCCCGATGTCCCGAGATTCTCGGAGGTTTTTGCAATGGTTGACGACTCGTTCTTTGTCGAACTCATACTCATGTAGATATAAAAGACAGATCTCGAGATCAGACTTCGTCATTCTATCGTACATGCTGGGCATGGTTGAGTTTTTCTATCTTCTAGGCTTCTACTTTTAGTGGGCTTTGTACTCTGTAAATGGGCCGGATTTCTAGGTCGAAATCGAACACCAACAGAGGGGATCTGTTTTAAGTATAAAAGCAAATGGTTTAAAGGTAATATATGTGTGAATGCAGCTTTACAGATTACGACTCTGATAAATGGATTGAATATGGAGGTTTTGGATTAGAACAAGGCCGAGATGATAGAATTGGATGAATCGGAAGAGGAATTTCAAGCCACATAACTTATGGAACATTCTTTTAACTCATTCTTAGGATTGTCATCTCCTACAACAATCAAAGTTTGGGGTAAAATGAGCAAGATGGAGGTAGTCATTCTGTTGGATAGTGGAGCAACTCATAACTTCATATCTCCTTCAGTGATGGAAAATTTCACTTAAATCCTACTGATCAAGAAAATCTCGAGATTCTTTTGGGAACAGGGATTTCAGTTTAAGGGTTTGGGTGTTTGCAAGAATGTGAGGTTTAGCATTCATGATCTGAACTTTAAATCAGACTTATTGCCTTGGATTTAGGCACATCGGATGTAATTTTAGGAGTTCAGTGGTTAAGGAAGTTGGGGAAATGTGAGGTTGATGGGAAGCTCACGAATTGTCGTTTATGAAGGGAGATACTTAGGTGATATTGAGGGGAAATCATAGTCTTCACAAAAAGTTAACAACGCTGAAGTTTTTACAATTTAATCAAGGACTGTTGCCAATACAGAACTTGACAGAACTTGGTAACCTGGAGAAAATTCAGATGACCAATGATACAACTCCATCAAAAATACAGTTGGTATTGGATAAAAATCAATGTATTTTTATGGAACCATCTAGCTTACTACCGAATCAAGGACATGAGCATGCAGTTACCTTACTCCCAGGTTGTGGACCAGTGAGTCTGCGACCGTATATGTATCCTCATGCACAGAAGGAAGTGAGGGAGACAATGGTAAAAGAGATGTTTAAATTAGGAATAATAAGGCCTAGCAGTTGTCCTTTCTCCAGTCATGTGCTTTTGGTGAAAAAGAAAGACAAAAGCTTTCCATTATGTGGTTATTAAATGGCTCTAAACAAGGCAACAATTCCTGATAAGTTCCCAATTACACTTATTGATCAACCTCTGGAGGAATTGTAAGGGGCAACAGTGTTTTCAAAGCTTGACTTACGTTCAGGCTATCACCAGATTAGAATGATGGACTCAGATATTGAAAGGACATATTTCCGCACTCATGATTGCTACTATGAGTTTCTTGTTATGCCATTCGGGCCCATGAATGCTCCAGCTACTTTTCAAGCATTGATGAATCAGATCTTCAGACCTTTATCTTCGGAAATTTGTTCTTGTGTTTTCTGATGACATGTTGGTTTACAGTTCTTCTGTCCAAGAACATGCTTATCATTTACAACTGGCGATGGATGTCTTCATCAAACAAAAACTCTTTGCAAATCAAAGGAAATGTTGTTTTGGGCAGAACAAAGTGGAGTACTTAGGTCATATCATCTCAAATGAAGGAGTTGCTATTGATCCGAGTAAGACTAAGACTGTACAGGAGTGTCCATTTCGGAAATCAGTGAAGTAACTGAGAGGTTTTTTGGGTCTTACTGGCTATTATAGGCGCTTTGTGAAGAACTATGGAACCATTGCGAGGCCGTTGAAAGAAATACTGAAGCAAGATCTCCTTGAATGGTCTCCTAAAGCTCATTCTACTTTTGAGTTGTTAAAATCTGCAAGGGTGACAACTCCAGTATTAGTGTTACCAGACTTTGGTGAGGTATTTGTCGTAGAGTCTGATGCATCAGGCTATGGTCTTGGCGCAATACTTATGCAGAATGGCAGACCAATAACTTAGTTTAGTCATGGACTCATGACTAGAGAACATTTGAAGCCAATTTATGAAAGGTAGCTTATGGCTATTGCCTTAGCTTTCTAAAGTGGAAACACTACCTTATGGGTAGGAGATTTTTGCTACGAATCGATCAAAAAAGTTTAAAGTATATATTGGAGCAACGAGAAGTGTCTTAAGACTATTAACAATGGTTAACTAAATTGCTTTCATACGACTTTGATATCATATACAAACCAGGTATTCAAAATGCAGCAGCTGATGGGTTATCTAGGAAGGGCAGTATTGATGAGAAGAGCCTGAAAGCGATGCTGTTTGTATTAACCATTCTTACTTCTCTGCATTTTCAGGATCTATATGAGGAGTTTGAAGAAGATACTGAGTTAACACAGTTTAAGAACAAGGTGTTGGCAAGAGAACCCACTAAATCAGGGTATACGGTAGTAGAAGGAAGTTATTGTACAAAGATCGCTTGGTCATTCCTCGTCATCCTTATATGATTCCTTTTATTCTAAAGGAGTATCATTATGGATTGGTTGGTGGACATAGGGGAGTATTAAAGACTAAGAAGCGGATTCAAACAGCTTTTTACTGGTTTAATATGTCCAAGGACATTCAGAAGTATGTTTCAGAGTGTATGGTGTGTCAAACACACAAGTATTCATTGCTCTGTCCTACTGGTTTGTTAAAACCGTTACCAATACCTGAGAGGATTTGGGAGGACATTTCGACGGACTTTATTGAAGGGCTTCCAATCTCGGGTGGTGTTAATGTGATTTTTGTTGTGGTTGAACGTCTCAGTAAGTATGCTCATTTCTTTGGTCTCAAACAACCATTCTCTGCGGCTGATGTAGCTAAACTGTTTGTTAGAGAGGTGTTTAAGCTACATGGATTTCCAAGATCCATTGTGTTAGACAAAGATATTATTTTTTGAGCAGCTTTTGGCGTGAGTTTTTTCGTGTGGCTGGAACAAAACTGAACACAGTACAACTTACCATCCACAACCAAATGGTCAGACTAAAGTAGTCAATAGGTGTGTGGAGACTTACTTAAGGTGTTATACTTCTACACATCCTCGGATATGGTTTAAGATCTTACCATGGGCTGAGTAGTCCTATGACACCAGTTTTCATACATCACTTAAATGCTCCCCTTTCAAGGTGGTCTATGGCAGAGCTCCTCCTATGTTACTACCTTACGAACAAGGGTCCACAAAGAACTTTGAATTGGAAACTCAGTTGATGGAGAGAGATTCCATTATTTGATACAATAAGGATCACTTGGTTCAAGCTCAACAGATTATGAAGAATAATTCTGACAAGTATAGGTGTGATCCACAATTTGAAGTAGGAGACTCTGTTTTCTTAAAGCTTCTCCCTTATAGACAGATGACGGTAGCACGCAGGTTATGTCCTAAGTTGGCAGCAAGGTATTATGGTTCTTTTGAAACCAAGTAAAAAAAAAAACAAGTAGGGTGGAAATACTTACGTTGAAACCAAGTAACATCCAGTCTCAAGTAACTTGGAAAATTGGGTGAAGAATAAGACAAACGCAGAGGCTGTGGTTCAGTATTATCTTGCTTTGCTTTTCTGTTTTTTTTTTTAGTTTGAAAACCATTAGTTATTGGTTTGTTATTGTAGGAAAATAATGACAGTTTTAGGAAGCTGAGGAAGGCACAGATTCCCCACACCACAGCCGTAAAGGAATGAATCCTTTAGGACATGAAATGGTATGGGTCTGACTAGATTGTAATGAGTAGTTATCTGTTATATTTGTGTTAAGCAGCTTATATTGATTGTAGAGGAAGAAGAGTCATGATCCTTCAAAGGTGACCAGGAGTCAAATTTGGATAGCAGGACACACTCATCCAGATGGACACCTGTGAGACCTGAATATGCAGATGCTATTGTAAGTTATATCAGGATCAAGTTAAGACTGTTTCCCTCTACTTATTGCATACCTTTCATGCAGTGTAGAGATGCACATGTGCAAATTCTTGAAGCTAAACAGGTTGAATTGATCAACACTGTGGAGAGTCTACGTCTTCAAGTTCGTGGCTTAGCCCAGGGGAAGCATGTTAGTTAATTTCAAGTAATCCGTACGATTATGCCACCTTATTAGTCTTATACATTCACTTTCGTCTTCTCAATACAGTGTGAAGATGTTTCTATGTCGGAGGCTAGTAATGCTACAAAAGTAGTTACTAAGTGTAAACTATTAGATTGGTGTTCAATTGATGATGTTGTGGTAGGGGAAGCAGAGGCCTGCTCGACTGATGCAATGTATAAGATTTGAGGTATTCCTATTGGTCTCAGTGCAGCGGCTGTTACTGTCACATATGTGCTCAGAGAGGATGCGTTTATCTGGAGGCCAACAACGGAGATGACAAGACTTGGCCAAGCTCTTGGTATGAAGATTCCATGGCTATCTGAAAAAATCATATTGGACAATGATTTGAACTCTCCAACTCCTAATCACACTGCTTGTTCATCGGTAATGTTTGCATTTTCACTATCTTATTTTGGTTTTGTTGAATGTTGATGCATGCTCTTTCCTATTATATATAATTGTATGTATGCATGACTTAGGTTTCACGTGATAAAGTATTCGTCTACGATTGGAATAAGGAGGATGTTTTAGTTGTTGAGGGTACTTTGATATCAACTGATCCAAGTGAAATGGCCAACGGTATTCCTCTAGGACCCAATGCTGCAATTGTGAAAGTTGATAAGGTGGTTATGAAGGACATTCACATGTGGAGACCTAACAGTGATAAAAAGTACTCGATGGGCACTGCTCTTCATGAGTTTATAGCGTGGCCTATTTCAAAGATAGGGCTGAGTAGTCCTGAAAACAGAGCATCACCAAAACATTCATCCCCTGGGGTAAAATTCTGAACCTACACCTTATTATGTGGTATGTTGAATTTGGTGTGTTGGAATTTTACTTATGATGTGTTACATTTGTTCTGATATAAGATGATTATTTGGAATTTGTGTATGACAAAGTGCAAGCTGTAGCTTGAACAATAGAAGATCGAGTGCGCATAGTACATGTATGTTGTTAGATGTGAATATCTCCTAGAAAATCGTTGCAGAAGGTAAACTGTTATCTAACAGTCCAGAAGACAAAGTTCATTTCGTACCATTGGGTCCAAATGCAAGCAATATATTGGTTGAAGTTGTGAAGGTTGGAACTCCAGATGTCTGGAAACCAAATTCAGAGCTGGAATTCGTTTCTGATGCAATGGGAACAACAGTGGCATGGCCTAATGATAAACTTGTATTTATTTGATTTTGTTGAATTCTCTTTTGGATTTGAGTGTTGTGTTTATGTTTGAAGTTTATTTGAGACTTGAAGTATGTGTTCACTCTTAACATCGTGTAATGTGTCTGTGATCAGACCAAAAACATATATGTCAATGAGTATGTGTTTGAAGTTATTATTTAGACAGTTAAACGAGCATTTAAATAAGTAACCATATAAATCATTTCTACTTATATGTGTCTAGAGTTAATAAACCCGGAAAAGTTTAGGGTATTGATTTTGCATTAGAAAAACAAAATAAGCCTCATTTACATCAAAACCCTAAACCCTAGGGTTTTAGGTTAGGGTTTAAGGTTGGGAATTATATGGTTTAGGGTTTAGGTATAATTGAAACTTAGTATAGGGTTTAGTGTATTGGTATAATTGTAACTTAGTATAGGGTTTATGGTATTGGTATAATTGTAACTTACTGTTGGGTTTAGGGTATTGGTATAGTTGTAACTTAGTATAGGGTTTAGTATATTGGTATAATAACTTAGTATAGGGTTTAGGGTATTGTTATTTAAATGCATATCAAAATCAAGTTATAGGTGTTTAAAAGAAAGAAAACACACAAGCCGAATTATAATATTATTAAAAGAAACTTATTAGAAAACACACCAGCCAAATAATAGGGTTTCTGGCTAGGATTTATAGGGTTCCATAGTATTGATCATGATGAGATCAAATGTGCAAAGGCTGTGTATTGTCTAAATGTGCACAAGTCTTGCACATTTGATAATGTGCAAAGTTGGGGACTTCTGGCTATGACTTTAGAAGGCGCCAACTCTCATAAACATGCAAGTGTTGGATCAAGCAAAGGATCAGACCGTTGGAGACTTGTAATGAGACAAAGAGGAGCGGCTGCAAAAGTTGGGACCACATAGTACAAATGGTCCCAACCGGTTTTGTCATGACCAGCTTTTACTTTTGTGTCATTCTTGTTTGTTTCCACTTTAGGTTAAACATCCCTCTTGTCTTAGGTCTCCTATATATTGTTTGTAACCAAGAATGAATGAATACACAAGAAGTGATTCTTTCCTTTTTACTCTTTGCGGCTCTCTCTCTCTCTAGAAACCCTAGTAGCCGCACCATCTCATACTCTTAATCCAACATGGTATCAGAGCATTAGTGTTCTTGATTCTTGATTCTCTTGATTCTCACTTTAGTTTCATCATTCTCTTAGCTTTAAACTCCCATTCTCTCGGTTCTAAAACCCTAACACTCTTTCACTCTCTCGGTCCTTCATCTATTTCCGATTCTCTTCATCTTTTCAACTTGTTCTTAAAGTTTGAACAAAAGCCATGGAAGACACGGTTCAGATTAGCTCCAGCTTGAAGCCCACAGTCATTCCAGTCATCCTCAAAGGTCTTAACTATAGGACATGGCAGAGAACCACCAAGACTGCCATTTGTGGAAGAGGGATTTGGGAACACATTCTTGAAGACAAAACCCCAAGTGAAGAAGATGCTGCAAAGAAGAAGGATGAGCAAACCAAGAAGGAAGAGGCAAGATGGTTTCAGGAAGATCAGTTGGTGCTTGGCTTCCTCCAAAACTCTCTTGACCCATCTATTCTTGAAGCTTATTCTCATTGTGAGATAGCCAAGTCACTGTGGGATACTCTTAAGAAGGTTTATGGTGATGTTTATAATCTCAGCCGTGTGTATGAGGTTAAGAAAGCCATAATTAAGCTGCGCCAAGAAGATCATGACTTTACCAAGTACCTTGGGAAGTTCTCTTCAGCATGGTCTGAGCTTGATAGGCTAAGGCCAAGTACTATGGACCCTAAGGTTCTCATTGAGAGAAAGGAGCAAGACAAGATATTTGGCCTTCTACTCAACTTGAATCCGGTTTACAATGATGCCATAATGAAGATCCTAAGGGAGACTACACTTCCTGATTTTGAAGAGGTGTGTTCAAGGATTCAAAAGGAGCAAGGAAACATTGGTTTGTTTGGAGGAAAAGGGGAGTTGGTGACTGCCAACAAAGCCGGTTTCAAACCAGAGGAGAAGAAGGCTGCAGCTTGTGACCATTGCAAGAAGAAAGGCCACTCCAAGGATAGTGTTGGATCCTTCATCCCCATCTCAAACCAGCCAAGTTCAAGGACTCTAGGGCAAATGCAAACATCTCTCAAGAAGCTGGAAATGAGCAGGCTACTTCTTCAGCTCAAGGAGGAGAGCTTGCACTCTTCACCAACACTGAGTATGTAAGGAAGAGTGACTTGGAGGATCTCATCAAGGCTTATGCCTCTAAGCTCTCTGGTATCACTTTATTGTCTCATAAACTGCTTGCTAAAACTGATCACAACTTGGTAGTAGATTCAGGAGCTTCTCACCACATGATTAGTAATGCTAAGTTGTTAAAAGACATTAAACCTGCCCTAGGAAGAGTAACTATAGCTGATGGTCAAGGGATTCCTTTAATAGGTACAGGAAAGTTAAGATTGTTTAACAAGGAAAGTGATACATTCTATGTTCCTAAGTTTAAGTCTAACTTGCTGTCGGTTAAAAGGATCACTAAAGACTTGAATTGCAATGTTATTTTGGGCCTAATGAAGTTTGTTTTCAGGATATTAAGAATGGAAAGGTTATTGGAAGCGGTGGTACACAAGATGAGCTTTACCTCCTTGAAGACACTTTTCCAAGCCATCCGGATACTTTAGCTTTTAAATCCTGTTTTTCTTTCAATCAAAATGTCCTATGGCATGCTAGACTAGGACATCCTCATGCTCGTGCTTTGAACTTAATGTTGCATAATGTTAGCTTTGATTATTCAACTTGTGAAGCTTGTATTCTTGGCAAACATTGTAGAACTATCTTTCCTAAATCAACTACTATCTATGAACATTGCTTTGATCTTGTGCACTCTGATGTTTGGACATCACCTTGTCTTTCTAGAGATAGGAACAAGTACTTTGTGACTTTCATAGATGAAAAATCAAAATACACTTAGGTAACATTGCTTCCATCTAAAGATAGGGTGTTTGATGCGTTTCTAAACTTTCAAAACTATGTTACTAATCAGTTTAATGCCAAGATTAAAGTGTTTAGATCAGATAATGGAGGAGAGTACACAAGCCAAAGATTCAAAGCTCACTTGAACAAATATGGGATCCTACATCAATCAAGCTGCCCACATACTCCTCAACAAAATGGTGTGGCTGAAAGGAAGAACATGCATCTATTGGAGGTTGCTAGGTCTATGATGTTCTACACCAATGTTCCTAAGAGGTTTTGGGGAGATGCAATCTTGGCAGCATGCTATCTTATCAATAAGATCCCAACTAGAGTCCTTCAAGACATTTCACCATATGAGGTATTGAACAAAACCAAACCTTTTATTGAACACTTACGTGTGTTTGGTTGTGTTTGTTTTGTACATATCTCAGGAGATCAAAGGAATAAGCTAGAGGCTAAGAGCACAAAGTGTATGTTCCTTGGATACTCCACAACTCAGAAGGACTACAAGTGTTTTGATCCAAGAAACAACCGGACTTATGTATCAAGGGATTTTAAGTTCATTGAGGGAAAGAGATACTATGAGAAAAGGGATTGGGAAGGTTTGAAGGATCTCTCAAGATCACCTTCTGATTTGGCTACAAGCTTTAAGTACTTATTGGATCACTTGGGCAATGATCTTCCACGGCAAAAGGAGCCTAATACAACTACCTAAGAAGCTCAACAAGAGGATGCTGAACCAGCAACACACACACAGGAACCGGCTCAAGCTCAAGAGGACACTCTACCTCAAGATCAGAACCAAGTGGACTTGGACATGAATGAGGAAGAGATGGTTTATCAAGAGGAAGAAGGTAATGTGGAGGTGGCTGATCAACATGTTCAACAGCTCAAGAGAAGCACAAGGGAAAAGAAAGATCCATCAGAATGGATGAAGACAAGAGTCTACTACAACAACCAAGCAGTAGCTCATCCTAGCCAGTCTACTTGTTCTATTGACTTGCTACCATCTAGTCACAAGGCCTTTCTTGGAAAAATTGAGCTAAACCAGGTTCCTAAGACTTATGAAGAGGCTAAGGATATCAAGGTATGGATGGATGCAGTAAAGGATGAGAAAGAAGCTATGGAGAGGAATCATACTTGGAATGTGGAGAAGTTACCAAAGGGTAAGAAGACTGTTAGCTCAAAGTGGGTCTTCACAATCAAGTATAGAAGCAATGGAGACATAGAGAGGTACAAGGCAAGGCTAGTAGCAAGGGAATTCACTCAAACATATGGAGAAGACTATACAGATACCTTTGCACCAGTGGCTAAAATTCATACAGTAAGAGTCACATTGAGCTTAGCCACAAACCTCTCATGGAATCTATGGCAAATGGATGTGAAGAATGCCTTTCTACAAGGAGAACTTGAAGAGGAAGTGTATATGACTCCACCACCAGGATTAAAACACTTGTGTGAAGATGGTGAGGTATTGAGACTAAGAAGGGCAATCTATGGCTTGAAACAATAACCAAGGGCATGGTACCACAAGCTCAGTCATACACTCATGGACCATGGTTTCAAGAAGTCTCAATCTGATCACACATTGTTTACTCTTCAAAGTGCTCAAGGAGTGGTGGTAGTTCTGATCTATGTAGATGATTTGATCATCACAGGAAGTGATGATGATGGGATTCAATCCACAAAGGCATATCTCAAGAGTTCCTTTGATATCAAAGACCTTGGTGAATTGAAGTATTTCTTGGGCATTGAAGTATGCAGATTTAACGATGGATTGTTTCTGTCCCAAAGGAAGTATGTTCAAGACTTGTTGACAGAAACAAGTATGCATGATTGCAAGATAGCAAAGACTCCTCTTGAAGATGGCTACCAAGTCAATAGAAAGGGGGAGAAATCAGATGCAGTCAAGTTCAAGGATGTCTCCTTGTATAGGAGGCTAGTTGGGAAGCTTATCTATCTCACTCTCACAAGACCAGACTTATGCTTTGCTGTGAATCAAGTGAGCCAACATATGCAATCACCCACTGTTTATCATTGGAGTTTGATTGAGAGAATCCTCAGAAATCTCAAAGGATCAACAGGACAAGGGATTTGGATGGGTAAGAATGATAGCACTGAAATTGTTGGCTATTGTGATGCTGATTGGGCTGGTGATAAGAGTGATAGGAGATCAACAACCGGCTATTTCACCTTTATTGGAGACAACTTAGTGACTTGGAAGACAAAGAAGTAGAAGGTGGTGTCTTGCTCTAGTGCTGAAGCTGAGTATAGGGCAATGAGAAAGCTTGCAACTGAGTTAACTTGTCTGAAGGCTCTGCTTAAAGACTTTGGCATAGAGCAATCAAGTCCAATCACCTTCCATTGTGACAACCAGGCTGCTATCTACATTGCTACAAACTCTGTGTTTCATGAGAGGACCAAACACATAGAGATTGATTGTCACAAGGTAAGGGAGAAGATTGAAGATGGAACCATTCTGCCTTGCTACACCAAGAGTGAAGATCAGCTAGCAGATATCTTCACTAAGGCCGCCAGCCTTAAGGTTTGCACTCATGTCTTTAGCAAACTAGGGCTTGTGGCTATCCATGATTAGAACTCTCCTGACTCATGTGCAGCATACTCTTTTTCCCTTGATGTGGTTTTGTCCCAAGTGGTTTTCCACATCAAGGTTTTTAATGAGGTGTTGCCATGATCATTCCAAGTTCAGTCTTTAGGGTGATTCCAAAGTCTGAACTTGAGGGGGAGTATTGATCATGATGAGATCAAATGTGCAAAGGCTGTGTATTGTCTAAATGTGCACAAGTCTTGCACATTTGATAATGTGCAAAGTTGGGGACTTCTGGCTATGAATTTAGAAGGCGCCAACTCTCATAAACATTCAAGTATTGGATCAAGCAAAGGATCAGACCGTTGGAGACTTGTAATGAGACAAAGAGGAGCGGCTGCAAAAGTTGGGACCACATAGTACAAATGGTCCCAACCGGTTTTGTCATGACCAGCTTTTACTTTTGTGTCATTCTTGTTTGTTTCCACTTTAGGTTAAACATCCCTCTTTTCTTAGGTCTCCTATATATTGTTTGTAACCAAGAATGAATGAATACACAAGATGTGATTCTTTCCTTTTTACTCTTTGCGGCTCTCTCTCTCTAGAAGCCCTAGTAGCCGCAATATCTCATACTCTTAATCCAACACATAGTTTGGTTAATATTGACACATAAGCCAAAATAATATAAAACTAACATTTTACAGACCAAAAAAAAAAAGAACATATCTATGGGGCTTCATCTTTTACCCTATAACAAATGCTTCTTCGATCTCTTTGTCTCAGAAAAAAGTAGATTAGGGTTTGTCTCTCAAATGTTGCATCCATTTCTTCATATTCGCCGTTTTCGAGGTACACACACACACACACACACACACACACACACACACACACACTTCTCTCTTGTTCCGTTTATCCTCATCACATACCTTCAAGCATTTGCGTCTGAATGTATCTTTGGTTTCATTCTCGATTGTTGATAAGTAGGTGTCTTCTGTGAAGAGATTTGGGGTTTTTTCATGAATAGGTTATGTATCAGGGTTTCCGATCCGTTTTCGAAGCTGCCAGAAGCAGCGACACAAAAGAGGAGCAATCGATTAATTAGTTAATCTGATTTCTTACACTTTTCCCATTATCTTCGATATTTCGATCTGTTCTCGTCTGTTCATGATATGTTAACATTTAATTGTTGTAGCTTTGCTCACGGTTAGAGCACGAACGAGCAAATGTGGCAGAGAATCTGATTACTAAACGTTAGGTCTCTCTCTTGCTCTCACTTGGAAAGTTGCATCCTTAGCCTCTCAATGTTTAATGACTATATCATTGTTCATCGTTCTTGTCATTTAAAACATATATCAAGAAGAATCTGTCTCTCTAATCTCCAAGCGGTAAATGACTTATTTGTTATGGTTTCAGTAAAAAAATTTCATTGTGTTTGTTTTAATATTAATTTCAGTGTTACTTATGTTCTGATTCAGAAATGCAGCAAGGAAAGAAATAATTTGCGGACTCTCGGCAAATGGAATCATACCACCACTCCAAAAACCCCAACAAGCAAATGATGACCAAGCAAGGAGACGACTTGTTTGCAGACTCCTGGCAAACGGAGTCATGCCACAACTCCATCAACAGCCACGACAAGAAGCAGATGATGATCAAGAAAGTGATGTGGAGGAGCTCACACCACTACAGTACCGGAGGGCTATGGGATACTTGATCCGCATTGAGAAAGACAAAGAAGACATCGATCCAATGTACCACAGAGCTATCACAAACATGCAAAACAATGCACGCAACTCCGCTCAACCGAGACGCCCAAAACAAGAACAAGGAGTCCTCCCGAGGCAAGGCTCATCGTCGATACTAAGGAGCAGAAGCTGAAGGTATAAGAAGAGAATTATCTTATGATCTAGGTTTCTTCTAAATTATGTAATTTGTAACTTCAGTTTAAAATATGTATTTTGAATTTGATTTAAACTATGTATTTTTTATTTGATTTATAAATTAATTAGAACTTTATTTTTAAATTAAATGTATTTAAATTAAATTAATATATTTTCCGAAAACTAGGCTCGATAAACCAAAAATATGTGTAATGAAATTTCGTTTAACCATAATGCAATGTAAATATTATCAATACATGGTGAACAAAACATGTATAGATGACATTTACATAATGCAATTATATAGCTAATTTATAATACTGAATAAATGGTAACCATAATTCAATGTAAATGTTATCTATACATGGTGAACAAAAACATGTATAGATGACATTTACATAATGCAATTATATAGCTAAGTCATAGTACTGAAAAAATGCTATTGTAGATTATCCTATTGCAGACAATAAAACGCTATTGTTGAAGAATTATGTGTATTCATGGTGTAATTGTCAGGTTACATCCTAGCACATAATCATCTAGGATCTAAGTGATTGCAGTTGAATCATAAACAGATCAGGATCATTACCTTATGATTGCAGCGGATTAATCAATGGAATATCGAGATCTGCAAGAGCTGATGATTACCGGCTCCTCCTCAGGTATCCACACGCTTACAAGCTATTGGATCAGGCTGCTAGTGTTGGATCGTTTAGTGTCTCCTGATTCAATTCTCAGATTGATTCATCCTACTAAACATGCAGATCTAGGTTCTCTTGATTAGAAACATAATAGATCTCACCTGTTACCTTGTTTACGCAGCGGAATGGGAGGTAAGGGTCAGAGATCAGCAGAACCACCAAGAGATGGCTCCTCCAAAGGCTCACACACGCACACCGGGAAATTTGGCTGCTAGACCAGATGAGAGAGGAGGCGCAGAGAGAGAGGAGGGAGGCGCTGATGTGCTGAGAAAAATTAGAGAGCTAGGTCGGTTTTAGTCATTAAAATCCCTTCTAGTTCTCATGGGCTTTTGGGCCCAATTCTCAGTTCTGATTAAATCCCTTAATCAGGCCCTTTAGTCTCTCTAAGTACAGTAAATGCCTAGCACTTTTACCGTACTTCTGCTAAACCGTTCCTTCGTATTTTCCCGTTAGCTTAGGCGTGTGACCCATATGGGATCATATAATAAAGGCAATAAGTCCAAGACTTATAGATCATGAGCGGACTCTAGCAAGCCATCATGACCCCCAGTATTATATGACTTATGTCTGATCATTGACATACTCTTACTTTCTAGAGACAGTACCGAGATTACTGGATACAATTCCAACAATCTCCCACTTGTACTGGAATCTCTGTATTCATAATCCTTTTGTCTCAATATCTCGATTAGTCATAAGGCAAGATGAGTGTCATCCTTATTAAGCCTAATCTTGTTCATCGGACTCTGATTTGATACTGACAATCCAAACGACTCGGGACAGTCCGTTTGAGCATGGCCATGCATTTTCCAGTATTAAATCTCCGATTGGCCTAAAGATATTCACTCCATTTATATTGGAGGGACAAATCCCGTCTTGTTCCATCACTGTAAACTACTCATTTCATAATACACCCAAACAAGGTCCTTATAACTATCGCTTAACGACAGCATTAGACAATGATCAAAGCGCATTAGTTCATGTGCAGTCACATGCATGCGAACTCAGGTCTAAGGACTATACTCTATAGTCGTAGTAAGAATCTCTTATGACACAGATATAAATATCCTGAAGAGTTCTTATAATCGGGTCTTGTCCGGTTGTATGTACCCTACATACACCTATGTACTGACTTTGATGCCGTGCATCTATGACACACTGAGACTTTGTCATAAGTCACATACCAATCCAGTCTCACACGGTTGTTGGTGTTCCAATTTCAACAACCTTCGACTAGGGACATGATGATATAAGCCATCTATCAAATATAGGGTCTCATGATCAAGCTAAATGACTTTGATAACTCAAGATCAAGTCACTTACTTCGATGACCTATAAAATGGTTCATATCACTTTGGAACGATTATTTCATCACAGTTAAAATAATCTTGAAATAATAATTTCATTAAACATCATAAAATGTTTTACAAGAACATATCAATAACCAAATAAAGCCCTTTATTAACTCCCACTGAAATTAAGACTACATCTTAATTTCACTTATCCTACAGCAACAGTCCGTGACTCGTGCTTAGGCCTAAGGAGTGGCTTCGTTAATAGATTAGCAACGTTCTCATTTGTTGAAACTTGCTGATCTACTTAACATCACTGTCATTTATCTCACGGAATAGGTTATACCTACCCTCAAGGTGTTTGGACCTCTGATGTGCAGCTAGTCTCATCTATGCTGGGAATCACATCAAGTTCAGTGACGAACTCTTCTTTCCAAACAACCTCTTTCGCCGCTTCCCAAGATGCAAAATGTTCAGCTTAAGTCATGGAGTCAGCAACAGTGCCTTGCACCGCCAGATAGACACAAGATATAACCGGACTGTGACCGGAAATCATCTTTGTCCGTTGGAAACTTGCCTTTCAGACTCTACCGACTCGTAGCACCTCACTTTCTCCGTAAATCAAGAATTTTTTTTTCTTAGTATTCCTCAAATACTTTAGGATATTCTTTACGGCAATCCAGTGATTCTTTGCTGGATTTGACTGGTCTTTACTTGTCTTGCTTAACATTAAAACAACATCAAACAAGTACGTTTCATGGCATACATGATAGATCCAATTGCCGACGCATATGGAATCTTATCCATGCATTTAAGCTCAGCAGTTATCGTAGGACACTGTGTCTTGCTTAACGTAATGCCATGTGACATTGGCATAAAACCCTTCTTGGAATGCTGAAAACGTGTAGGACTTTGTCAATTTAAGAATCCTGACTTTGTCCTACCAGCTCTTTCGGATCTCTATCTTTAGATCCAAAATCCAAGAACTACGTGGCTTTACCCATGTCAATCATAAAACCAACTCCCAAGCCAGTCCTTTACCGACTGCAGCATTGAGACGTTATTTCCGAGAATCAGTATGTCATCGACATACAATATGAGAAATGCAACATTGCTCCCACTTATCTATTAGTAAACGCACAGTTCCATTTCGTTCCTGTTCAGGTCAAAACCTTGACCATTTCAACAGAACGAAGATTCCAACTCCGATATGTTGGCTTCCATCCATGAATGGATCGATGAAGCTAACTTACACAAAATGTAATTTTTCGGAGTCCGGGCTCACTTTCGCTTCTTCGAGTTTCGCAGATTCGTCGCTTTCAATGATCATCAGATCATGCGAACTTTCAATGATCATCAGGTTCAACTAATGACGAGAATTCACTCTCGGATTAGTGACTGATTCTTTTCATATCTGCGAACTTCAGGCTCCACAGGTGTAGATTCTACAGAAATCTGTAAATCCTTCCGCTGCTCTCCCTCAACAGGTTGAGCAGCCACCTGTATTTGTCGAATTTCTTCGAGTCATACTTTTACTCCCACTGTTCTTCTTAAAAGTAACTTCCCTTCTTGAAAACAGAATGGACGTAAAAGATAACAAGCCTTGGTTTCCCTAGGACAACCAGCGAAGTAGCTCAACTACAAATACTCAGTAAAGACGAATTTGGATCGATTCCAATCCACATTTACGTGGTGTCTTTCAACTGATATTGGTGGAACTATTTCAGCGTAAACTTAGATATTTCTAGAGCGTTATTCTTAAAGAATATCATGGAAGATTCGTGTGACTCATCTTTAATCATTTCTATTAAGATCTGATTCTTTCTCACAGAAACACCTCCAGGTTTTCAGGAGAAATGAGCTGTGAAACGACTTCACACTCATTTAGATGATCACACCATCAATGACTTAAGTATTCTCACTCGTGATCTAATCCAGAGTCTCAATACTTCAGTCACTCAGATTCTATACCTCATTCTGGAACTCTTTGATCATTTCAAAGAATTCTGACTCGTGTCTCATCAAATGAACACAGTCATACTCACTGAAGTAATCAGTAAAGATAATGAAGTATAGGAAATTTTTCTCTGGCATTACTGCTCATCGGACCACATACATGAGTATGTTCAATCTCCAATAAGCCTTTGGGCCTTTCTCTAGCTCGGCTAAGATGGGCCCTTTGCCTTTTGGTCCAGTAAGCAGAATTCAAGTCTCATAAGTTATCGTATCAAATGAGCCCAACAGTCCATAACTATGGGATTTCTGAATCCGACTTACTCTATGTGACCAAGACTTTTATGCCAAGAAAAACCAGGTTTAATTCATCAGATTTAAACCAATTCGGTATTTATGTTACATTTAGGCACTCTTTGGTTTAAGATATAAAACCCATTCCTTGAATAGGATGCTACAATTAATATTTCATTAAGATCAAAAGAACAAAACTTGTCTTTTATCAAAATGAAAAACATTCAAATTCTTACAAGAAAATGAAATAGAACTCTGCTTAAAGCAGGTACATTGTAGCAATTACTTAATACAAAACCAAGCCTCGAAGGCATCTATAAGTGAAAACCCTACGGCTGAGGCAGCATCCCAAGCTCCTTCCAGACACGCAGTTTCACTTGCCCTTCCTTCAAAGTTCTATTGTTGCCCAGGCTCTGCATATTATTACAAATATCAGTGCCACAACCAGTATCCAATACCTATAAGGTATAACTTGAAGTAATAACATGAATACCTGAGGAAGTAGTCTCATACATCAACTTCAACTCCTCATCATCTTCCATGAATTTAATGCAATCTCTCTTCCAATGCCCTGTCTCCTTACTGTAGCAGCACTTACCAACGTAAGAGGTATCTGACTCGGGCTCAGAAGACACACGCTTGCCATGATTCAAAATCTGGACAACTTTGCCTTCACCCTTGTCAGCATTAGGTTTAGTAAGCCTACCCTTCTCATTCATGAGATTATTCAGGGTACTCTTTACGTTTGGCTCAACTGTCTTGAGCATATCATGCAGTTCAGTCAGCGTCTTCGTTAAGCCTTTCTTGATATAGTTCCTTCTGAACTTATCATAGCTTGACGGCAGTGACTGTAGAATGATCTCAGTTGCCAATTCTTGGCCAACTGGATAATCCAGTTTCCTCAGGTTATCAATGTAACCCATCATTTTACTGACATGAGGACTCACTGGATGATCATTTGGTAGCTTGCAGCTAGTGAGAGACTTAACCAACTGGTATCTCTCCACTCTTATCTGCTCCTGAAATTTCAATTTCAGGCTGCTGATCATCTCCATTGGCGACTCCATGTTCTCATATTGCTTCTGCAAGTCTGAGTCCATGGTAGCCAATATCAGACCACGCACATCTACCGCATCATTATAATGCTTATTCCAAGCATCATATACTGCATGAGAAGCATTGGACCCGATCCTCACGGGGAGAGCTCTCTCAAGGACATAGTCCTTTCTCTCCTGCCTGAGGACTAGCCTCAGGTTGCGCGACCAAGTCAAGAAATTTGATCCGTTCAGTTTGTCCATCTCAAGGACAGACCGGATCGAGAAAGTGTTTTGATTGTTTGTGCTAGTCATAACTGAAAATTAAGATAAAAGGATTTTAGTTAATATGTTCAATATGATTAATCTCGCATTATACTTAATATGATTAATCTCGCATTATATTCAATAACATCAATTACCCTCAATAGAATATAATGATTCCAAGATCCACATATAACTAAGATCAAAGTGGGCCACTGGCCGTCACCCAACCTTAGCTTATATCGGTAAGCCCTATCTCGGCTAATTATATCTGTGATATAACTCTTGGTTGTGAATCTGGGCCCGAGGCCCAATCCACTTTGATGTCTCAAGGCCCGGGACTCCCGATGGCCCAGTCAAGAAAACCAGACTATACAGTCATGTAATCACTAACGTCTGGGACTCCCAATGACATTTATGAATCACAAACCGTCTTACCCACGCAAAAGTAGACACCCTCACACTGTAAGGCCATGAGTACAATTGAATGGGCTTCGACAGCTGACATAGACTGGACAAGACATCCAACGCTTGATATTGTTTGAGGTTTGTAGGTTTATTAAAATTTTATCCCAAAATAGAAGATTACTATTTTGGGAAACTTTCCTATTTGGGAAACCTACTAATTTTGGAAACTTTCTAAAATTGGAAACTTCCTAAATTGGAAACTTTCTAAAATTGGAAACTTTCTAAAATCCAAAACATGCAAATCTAGAAACTTCTAATATAAGAAACTTTCTAATTTCAGATTTTGAAAAACATATTAATTTAAAAATCGATTTTATAATTTTATAAAATAAATTTTAAATTAATTCTGAAGAAAAGACTCAAATAATTGGCCCAATTGTTTTAACTTCTTGGCCCGAGGCCCAAGAATTGGTTCATGTCCAAGACATAACCCAATTTCCCAATTAAATGACATAACCGGTCTGGTTCATTAAAATTGGTCTCAACCAAAATTAATTACTACGATGACCACAATTGTCAACCGGTTATTTACTAAACCGGATTTTCTCAATTTATTTGGTCCAACCAAATCAAATTAGAAAATTACTGGTTTAGGCACAAAATCCAATTTTTCGACTTTGGATTTCTTATCCCGGTTTAACCAGAACTTAATAAATTTATTAAGTCTGTTTATTAAACCGTGACGATTAATTTTTAATAAAATTAAACCGAACCGAACCGAATTGGTTCGTGACCTAGCTCCTCGATCACAATCGACCAGCCGCAAACATGCGATCGTGTGATCCATGATCGGGACGGCCGAGCCTCATGCGATCGGGACGCTAGCTGGACGGGACGGGACGATCGGGACGCGAAGCCGGGCGCGACGGGACGAGGCACGACGATCCGATCACGATCGATCGTGCGATCCTCGGCTGATCGGATCGACCACGCGACGCGATCCTTGATCCGTCCGTGCGTCATGTCCGATCCGGTCGATGCCTACGATCGTGTCGACGACCCGCCGTCCACCCATGCCTACGATCGTGTCGACGACACAAGTCGATCCAAGATCGGTTTGTTCGTCAAAACGATCCGGACGTGTGATCCGAAACTGATCAACACTCCGACGCATACCGATTCAATATAGATCGGATCATGCGATTTCTTGTTTGTTTAGGTTTTAATTTTTTGTTTCTTAAGTGTTTTTCCTTATCAGTAGGTTGATTCAAAAACACTTCTTAAACAATCCTAAACATGATTCTAAACAAGAAAAACCACAGAACCAATGGCTCTGATACCACTGTTGGATCGTTTAGTGTCTCCTGATTCAATTCTCAGATTGATTCATCCTACTAAACATGCAGATCTAGGTTCTCTTGATTAGAAACATAATAGATCTCACCTGTTACCTTGTTTATGCAGCGGAATGGGAGGTAAGGGTCAGAGATCAGCAGAACCACCAAGAGATGGCTCCTCCAAAGGCTCACACACGCACACCGGGAAATTTGGCTGCTAGACCAGCTGAGAGAGGAGGCGCAGAGAGAGAGGAGGGAGGCGCTGATGTGCTGAGAAAAATTAGAGAGCTAGGTCTGATTTTAGTCATTAAAATCCCTTCTAGTTCTCATGGGCTTTTGGGCCCAATTCTCAGTTCTGATTAAATCCCTTGGATTGAATCAGGCCCTTTAGTCTCTCTAAGTACAGTAAATGCCTAGCACTTTTACCGTACTTCTGCTAAACCGTTCCTTCGTATTTTCCCGTTAGCTTAGGCGTGTGACCCATATGGGATCATATAATAAAGGCAATAAGTCCAAGACTTATAGATCATGAGCGGACTCTAGCAAGCCATCATGATCCCCAGTATTATATGACTTATGTCTGATCATTGACATACTCTTACTTTCTAGAGACAGTACCGAGATTACTGGACACAATTCCAACAGCTAGACCAAGCTGGAAATCACAGAGAGAGAGGAAGACGGCTGAGGCTCCAAAATCGCAGACAACTGAAGCATTAGGGCTTCCTGCGCCTCTTCCTTCCTTTATATGGGCCCAAGTAATTAAACTAATGGCTCATTAGGCTTTTGGGCCCAAGGCCCAAATCAAACAAAAGACTGTCTTTTGTCTGGCCCATTTCTCTGTACAAATACAGTAAATGCCTTGCATCTTACCGTATTAATTCCATTTTAACTTTCCCGTTAGCTATGGTGTGTGACCCTTTGGGATCATACAATACTGGTAATAAGTCCTAAACTTATAGATCATGAGCGGGCTCTAGCAAGTCATCATGATCACCCAGTATTTATGACTTATGTCTGATCTCGACACTTATCATACTTTCTAGAGATAGTACGGTAGATTTCAGGACATTCCCAACAATCTCCCACTTGTACTGGAATCCTACATTCCCTAATCCTTTTGTCTCAATATCTCAATCTGGTATAAGGCAAGATGCGTGTCATCCTTATATAGCCAGACCATGTTTATCGGACCAGATTTGATACTGACAATGCAAACGACTTGGGCAAGTCCGTTTGGGAGTGGCCACTCTCTTACCAGCTATCAAGTCTCCGATTGGCCTAGAGATATTACCTTCGTTAAACGGCAGGGACAAATCCCATCTTGTTCCATCACTATGAACTACACACTTCATAATACACCCAACCAAGGTCCTTATAGCTCCCAGTTACGAAACAGCGTTAGACAATGATCAAAGTGCATCAATCCATGTGCAGCCACATGCATGCGAACTCAGGTCTAAGGACTATACTCTATAGTCGTATATGAGAACCTCTTATGACACAGATATTAATATCTTGTAGAGTTCTCATCAGCGGG
Organism: Orychophragmus violaceus; assembly: GCA_030180135.1. NCBI lineage: Eukaryota > Viridiplantae > Streptophyta > Magnoliopsida > Brassicales > Brassicaceae > Orychophragmus > Orychophragmus violaceus. The sequence goes on from CM058232.1 coordinate 46,435,369, forward strand.
CCATGTCCGGTCATATGCTCCCCTACATATACCTATGTGTCGACTTTGATGCCGCGCATCTATGACCCCTCGAAACTTGGTCATAAGTCTCAACACAATCTAGTCTCAAGTGGTTGTTGGTGTTCCAATTTCAACAACCTTCGACTATGGACACTATGATTTATGTCATTTCGTTAAATATGGGGTTTCAGGATCAAGTCTACTCATGTACTTCGATGGCCCATATATAATGACATGAATCATTTTGGAACGATTATTTATATCACAGTTAAAATAATCCAGAAATCATAGATTTCATAAACATAAAACATTATGTTTACATGAACCTTTCAAAACAACTAAATAAAGCCCTTTACAAACTCCCACTGAAATTAAGACTACATCTTAATTTCACTTATCCTACAGCTACAGTCCGCGACTCGTGCTTAGGCCTAAGGAGTGGCTTCGTTAATAGATTAGCAACGTTCTCATTCGTTGAAACTTGCTGATCTACTTAACACCTCTGTCATTTATCTCACGGAATAGGTTATACCTACCCTCAAGGTGTTTGGACCTCTGATGTGCAGCTAGCCTCATCTATGCTGGGAATCACATCAAGTTCAGTGATGAACTCTTCTTTCCAAACAACCTCTTTCGCCGCTACCCAAGCTGCGAAATGTTCAGCTTAAGTCATGGAGTCAGCAACAGTGCCTTGCACCGCCAGACAGACACAAGATATAACCGGACTGTGACCGGAAATCATCTTTGTCTGTTGGAAACTTGCCTTTCAGACTCTACCGACTTGTAGCACCTCACTTTCTCCGTAAATCAAGAACTTATCCTAAGTATTCCTCAAATACTTCAGGATATTCTTTACGGCTATCCAGTGATTCTTTGCTGGATTTGACTGGTCTTTACTTGTCTTGCTTAACATTAAAGCAACATCAAAACAAGTACGTGTCATGGCATACATGATAGATCCAATTGCCGATGCATATGGAATCTCATCCATGCATTCAAGCTCAGCAGTTATCGTAGGGCACTGTTTCTTGCTTAACGTAATGCCATGTGACATTGGCATAAAACCCTTCTTGGAATGCTGAAAACGTGTAGGACTTTGTCAATTTAAGAATCCTGACTTTGTCCTACCAGCTCTTTTGGATCTCTATCTTTAGATCCAAAATCCAAGAACATACGTGGCTTTACCCATGTCAATCATAAAACCAACTCCCAAGCCAGTCCTTTACCGACTGCAGCATTGGAACGTTATTTCCGAGAATCAGTATGTCATCGACATACACTATGAGAAATGCAACATCGCTCCCACTTATCTATTAGTAAACGCACAGTTCCACTTCGTTCCTGTTCAAGTCAAAACCTTGACTACTTCAACAGAACGAAGATTCCAACTCCGATATGTTTGCTTCCATCCATGAATGGATCGATGAAGCTAACTTACACACAGTGTAATTTTTTTTGGAGTCCGGGCTCACTTTCGCTTCTGTGAATTTCGCAGGTTCGTCACTTTCAATGATCATCAGATCATGGCAACTAATCACGAGAAATCACTCTCTGATTAGTGACGGATTCATTCAGATCTGCGAACTTCAGGCTCTACAGGTGTAGATTCTACAGAAATCTGTAAATCCATCCGCTGCTCTCCCTCAACAGGTTGAGCAGCCTCCTGTATTTCTCGAATTTCTTCGAGTTATACTTTTACTCCCACTGTTCTTCTTAGAAAGCAACTTCCCTCTTAGAAAACAGAATTCCGAACAACCTAACTTCGTTTTCGGAATGGACGTAAAAGTAACAAGCCTTGGTTTCCCTAGGACAACCAGCGAAGTAGCTCAACTACAAATACTCAGTAAAGACGAACTTGGATCATTTCCAGTCCACATTTAAGTGGTGTCTTTCAACTGATATTGGTAGAACTATTTCAGCGTAAACTTAGATATTTCTAGAGCGTTATTCTTAAAGAATATCATGGAAGATTCGTGTGACTCATCTTTAATCATTTCTAATAAGATCTGATTCATTCTCACAGAAACACCTCTAGGTTTTCAGGAGAAATGAGCTGTGAAACGACTTCACACTCATTCAGATGATCACACCATCAATGACTTAAGTATTCTCACTCGTGATCTAATCCAGAGTCTCAATACTTCTGTCACTCAGAGTCTATACCTCATTCTGGAACTCTTTCGACCGTTTCAAAGAATTCTGACTCGTGTCTCATCAAATGAACACAGTCGAAAGTATTGAGACAGAAGTATTGAGACTCTGGATTAGATCACGAGTGAGAATACTTAAGTCATTGATGGTGTGATCATCTGAATGAGTGTGAAGTCGTTTCACAGCTCATTTCTCCTGAAAACCTAGAGGTGTTTCTGTGAGAATGAATCAGATCTTATTAGAAATGATTAAAGATGAGTCACACGAATCTTCCATGATATTCTTTAAGAATAACGCTCTAGAACTATTTCAGCGTAAACTTAGATATTTCTAGAGCGTTATTCTTAAAGAATATCATGGAAGATTCGTGTGACTCATCTTTAATCATTTCTAATAAGATATGATTCATTCTCACAGAAACACCTCTAGGTTTTCAGGAGAAATGAGCTGTGAAACGACTTCACACTCATTCAGATGATCACACCATCAATGACTTAAGTATTCTCACTCGTGATCTAATCCAGAGTCTCAATACTTCTGTCACTCAGATTCTATACCTCATTCTGGAACTCTTTCGACCATTTCAAAGAATTCTGACTCGTGTCTCATCAAATGAACACAGTCATACTCACTGGAACTCTTTCGACCATTTCAAAGAATTCCGACTCGTGTCTCATCAAATGAACACAGTCATATTTACTGAAGTAATCAGTAAATATAATGAAGTACAGGGAATTTTCTCTGGCATTACTGCTCATCGGGCCACATACATGAGTATGTTCAAGGTCCAATAAGCCTTTGGGCCTTTCTCTAGCTCGGCTAAGATGGGCCCTTTGTCTTTTGGTCCAGTAAGCAGAATTCAAGTCTCATAAGATATCCGATCAAATGAGCCCAAAAGTCCATAACTATGGGATTTCTGAATCCGACTCACTCTATGTGACCAAAACATTTACGCCAAGAAAAATCAGGTTTAATTCATCAGATTTAAACCAATTCGGTATTTATGTTACATTTAGGCACTCTTTGGTTTAAGATATAAAACCCATTCCTTGAATAGGGTGCTACAATCAATATTTCATTGAGATCAAAAGAACAAAACTTGTCTTTTATCAAAATGAAAAACATTCAAATTCTTACAAGAAAATGAAAAACAACTCTGCTTAAAGCAGGTACATTGTAGCAATTACTTAATACAAAACCAAGCCTCAAAGGCATCTACAAGTGAAAACCCTACGGCTGAGGCAGCATCCATAGCTCCTTCCAGACACGCAGTTCCACTTGCCCTTCCTTCAACGTTCTACTGCAGCTTAGGCTATGCATATTATAACAAATATCAGTGCCACAACCAGTATCCAATACCTATAAGGTAGAACTTGAAGTTATAACATGAATACCTGAGGAAGTAGTCTCATACATCAACTTCAACTCCTCATAATCTTCCATGAATTTAATGCAATCTCTCTTCCAATGCCCAGTCTCTTTACAGTAGCAGCACTTACCAACGTAAGAGGTATCTGACTCGGGCTCAGAAGACACACGCTTGCCATGATTCAAAATCTGGACAACTTTGTCTTCACCCTTGTCAGCATTAGGTTTAGTAAACCTACCCTTCTCCTTCATGAGATTATACAGGGTACTCTTCACGTTTGGCTCAACTGTCTTGAGCATATCATGCAGTTTAGTCAGCGTCTTCGTTAAGCCTTTCTTGATATAGTTCCTTCTGAACTTATCATAGCTTGACGGCAGTGACTGCAGAATGATCTCAGTTGCCAATTCTTGGCTAACTGGATAATCCAGTTTCCTCAGGTTATCAATGTAACCCATCATTTTACTGACATGAGGACTTACTGGATGATCATTTGGTAGCTTGCAGCTAGTGAGAGACTTAACCAACTGGTATCTCTCCACTCTTACCTGCTCCTGAAATTTCAATTTCAGGCTGCTGATCATCTCTATTGGCGACTCCATGTTCTCATATTGCTTCAGCAAATCTGAGTCCATGGTAGCCAATATCAGACCACGCACATCTACCGCATCATTATAATGCTTATTCCAAGCATTATATACTGCATGAGAGGCATTGGACCCGATCCTCACGGGGAGAGCTCTCTCAAGGACATAGTCCTTTCTCTCCTGCCTGAGGACTAGCCTCAGGTTCCGCGACCAAGTCAAGAAATTTGATCCGTTCAGTTTGTCCTTCTCAAGGACAGACCGGATCGAGAAAGTGTTTTGATTGTTTGTGCTAGTCATAACTGAAATTTAGAGATAAATAGAGTTTTAGTTATTTAGTTCATAAAAGAGTAATCTTAATAACTTATAAGAAAACTCGTATTGCATTCAAAATTTCTTTGTTTAACCTCATAAGAATGCAATGATTCCGAGACCCATGTTCAGCTAAATCCAAAGTGGGCCACTGGCCGTCACCCGGAATTAGCTTTACTTGGTAAGCATACACACAGCTAGTTATAACCATATAACTCTCGGTTGTGGATTGGGCCCAAGGCCCAATACACCAGATGTCTCAAGGCCCGGGACTCCCGATGGCCCAGTCAAGGAAACCAATCTCTTACAGCCAAATAATCACTAAAGTCTGGGACTCCCAATGAAATTAGTGACTATATACTACTTTACTTACGCAAAAACAGACACCTCACACTGTAAGCCATATCTGTAATTGAATAAGCGTTAAGTAGCTGACAAGATTGGGCAAGACATCCAAGCTTGATATTGGTTTTGAGGATTTTAAGTTTTATTTCCAAAAATAGAAGATTACTATTTTGGGAAACTTTCTTATTTTAGAAACTTTCTAAATTTAGAAACATGCTAAAAATAGAAATTTCTAATTTAATATTTTATTAAAGTTTTTCGGATGGGTCACAAATTATAGGCCCAATTCTTGGCCCAAGACCACAGAATTCCAATTGGCCCAATAATTTGACATAACCGAGTCGGTTCATTAATTCTGGTCCGAGACCAAATTAACTACTAAATCCAACTGGTTATTTACTAAACCAGACCAGCTCTAAATTATTTGGTCCAACCAAATCAAACTTAGACCAGCCTTCGGTTTAGGTTAAAATTCAATTTTGAATTTAAATCCGGTTTAACCTGAAATTAAATAATACCAATTGTATTAAATAATTTCCAGCAAACCGCGATTTGGGTTAACCGCTTGAACAATAATTATTCAATGATAATTCGATTCATACAAAGCAATTAAATAATTGCTTACACAAATCGTAAGCTACTCAATTCGTATCACTTTTAATAATGGAATTTGACAAAAGCGATTCTTTCTATCAACAAACCAAACCAATCGATTGTGATATTCACAAACCAACAAATGATTTTGTCCTTTTCTCATTCAACAATCGAGTCATGAAATCATGATTCAATAATTGATAAGATCGAGATATTGACTAAAAGACAAAAGCAACATGTGCGATTCAATAATTCGATTCTTATTTTCGATTCATGCTTATTAACAAGAAGACAAAAACCGATCGTTTCTTAATTATCACACAAACATCACGATTCATTCAACTTACACATAAAGTCAAACAAACATCACGATTTAAACAAAATCGTTTCTTAATTAAAAGCAAAGTCAACATCCGAATGATACATACCAAACAATGTCATCAAGCGATTTCATATTAGGGTTTTACAAGTTCTAATCAAATTTCTTAAGCCAAATTCGATTCTTAACATTAAAACAACCTAAATATGATCCAAACAGCAAAAACCTAACGACCTAGGCTCTAATACCACTGAAGAATTATGTGTATTCATGGTGTAATTGTCAGGTTACATCCTAGCACATAATCATCTAGGATCTAAGTGATTGCAGTTGAATCATAAACAGATCAGGATCATTACCTTATGATTGCAGCGGATTAATCAATGGAATATCGAGATCTGCAAGAGCTGATGATTACCGGCTCCTCCTCAGGTATCCACACGCTTACAAGCTATTGGATCAGGCTGCTAGACCAAGCTGGAAATCACAGAGAGAGAGGAAGACGGCTGAGGCTCCAAAATCGCAGACAACTGAAGCATTAGGGCTTCCTGCGCCTCTTCCTTCCTTTATATGGGCCCAAGTAATTAAACTAATGGCTCATTAGGTTTTTGGGCCCAAGACCCAAATCAGACAAAAGACTGTCTTTTGTCTGGCCCATTTCTCTGTACAAATACAGTAAATGCCTTGCATCTTACCGTATTAATTCCATTTTAACTTTCCCGTTAGCTATGGTGTGTGACCCTTTGGGATCATACAATACTGGTAATAAGTCCTAAACTTATAGATCATGAGCGGGCTCTAGCAAGTCATCATGATCACCCAGTATTTATGACTTATGTCTGATCTCGACACTTATCATACTTTCTAGAGATAGTACGGTAGATTTCAGGACATTCCCAACAATTGTAGTGTAACCTATTGCAGACAACAAAACCCTATCTTAAAATTACAGTTCATTGTATTTACAAAATCGCTATCTAAAGTGCCAAACTTTTTATCGCGGGCGATGACAGAGCGTTTAACTAAACACTATCATATCATTATATAGCGTTTTCTGGTCGCAATTAATACGCGTTTTTCTCTTAGTGATATGAAGAAAATGACCAGCAACTGAAATTCAGAGAAAACATGATGTGGACAGTCACACTGATATGCTATGAAAAGCACCCAAGCGGCCTTAAAGGCTTTAGTAGGACCCTGAGAGAACTGAGAAATCTTGTCCCTAAGGTCTTCTTATCTCGAATCATGATAAAAAAATTTCATGAACGCTTTCTTAGTTGCATCATAAGTAGTCAGTGATCCTGGTGGTAATTTCTTAAGCCAATAAGCTGCTTCTTCAACAAGAGAGTGTGGGAAGAGGTTTCAGAAGAGGAAGTCATAATTGAATCCATTGTGCTTCATGCTTGTCACCAAATCCTTGAATCTTTTAATGTGATCCATGGGATGCTCGTGAGACACTCCACATAAAGGATGCTGGCCAACCATAGTGTAGTCGGAAGGCTTAAGCTCAAAGTCATTCTTATGAAATGTAGGAAGTCTGATCGCATACCCGTTCGCATATAACTCATCATGCCTGTTAGTTACCAAGTGTCCTTCCTCCTTGTACAGCAGCATGCGGCTCACCCCCCTGCCGATTAAGCTCTGACCGTTTTCGTTGCACACATGACCCTCACCCTTCTTAAGTATTCCATTTTCGTCCTCTCAAGACCACGACGTTGACCATTGTGACTGGTCTCTTAATTTTTCTGTTCATACGTTCTAACTTTCCGAGCTCCTGATTCAGAAGATACAAAACTGGTTGTTCGTGTTTCGTTTAGTAGCACGAATAGGCTTGCATCTTAAACACATAAGACAGAAAGATAGAATAATGTAAGAACAAGAAATAAAAAGCTTAATCGAAATTCTGGACTTAGATCTATTGGTAAAACAAAGAGACCCAAAAACGGTGCAATATACTTGTTATGTCTAGTTTTATCCCTATTACTAACTGCAAGTGCACATCAAAGAAATCATAGTATAAACAGGTATCGAACAAAGAACCTCAAGATCACTCAACATATCTGTTCGTTTTCGAATTAAGCTAAGCAGAATATGGGGAATGAAAGAAGCAATGCGAGTAAAGATACTAGTGTAAAATCAATGGGACAAGCATTTGACTCTGAGAATTTATTAGCAAATCACAAAATTCAAATTACTGGTCAATTAAAATTCATTTAAAGCTCATATTCTACAACTCGAAACACAAAAATATAACAAACCAACTTTCATTGCAAATATTAACTATGTCTAACAAACGAGAGATCCATTTCTTTGCGATTCTAAAGTTCTCAACATGCATTAACTCCTAGTTTGATTTGTTCACAGTTTCTGTAAGCCAAATTTATTTGCGAGTAGATAAATTTCTCACCATAAGTTCTATCAGATTATCAATTACACTTTCGTGTCAATTAACTAATCTAAGATCTAAATTCTAGGTGATCAATCCATAATTAGCATTAAACTCAACTTATGGTGAAGAACTAATTTAGATTATGAATCTTAATAAACCATATACATAACAAAGCATAAAATCACTTATGAGAATCCATGAATCTAATAAGTAAACTACTCAGGCATGACAGTCATAACAAAATACTATCATCATGAATACAATAAGAAAAGACAGATGAAATAGATAAAAACTGGGGTTCTAAAATCTTCGCTCGGACGAACAGAGAATTAGATCAGCCCATAACTCAAAAAATCTCCCTAAATCAATGTAATAAAAAGGTAGCTTAAACAAGAGCTGTAAAGCCCAATTAACTCTCTAAATACGTTTTGGGTCATATTGTAGATATGTCAAACTTCTGGGTCACTTTGCAAATCTTCAAAGATCATTAAAACTCCCAAACATGTCTCCACTGGCGCACAGTGTCAATCTACACCAACCTCCAAAATCGACTCCAACTTGATCTTTTGAGCATAAATTTTCTAAGGCTCCAAAAAGCTTAAAAATCTCCAAATATGCTCTAAACGTGTTATAACCTATATAGACTCTAAAAACTTCAAAAACCCAATAGACTATAGATTAGGACTTATATCATAGTCTCAAACCCGGAAAACCATAATATATCATGCGATGATGTTTTTGAAGCTTGATCTCAAGTCCGGATACCATCGATCGTGTACGAGCAGAGGACATTCCTAAGATCGCTTTTCGAACACACTAGAACCGTTAGGAGTTTCTCGTGATGCCCTTCGAGTTCATCAATGCACCATCAACTTTTCAGTCACTGATTAGTGAGTTATTCTGCCAACACCTTTATCAATTTGTCATAATCTATTTCGACGATAAACTCATGTACATTAAGACTAAGGGGGAGCACGTGAAGCACTTGGTGTCGGTTTATTTGGAGATATTGCGCACACACCAGCTATATGCCAACAGATAAAAGTGACACTTTGGGTGTTCAAATGTCTAACATCTGGGTCACATAATCTATAAGGAAGGGGTAGAAAGGGATGAAAACAAAATCACGATAATGCTAGACTGGCCACATCCGAGAAACGTTAAAGAGCTTGGGGTTTTCTTAGAATTTACAAGCTATTATCGAACATTTGTCTAGCATTCTGGAGTAATTGCAGGACATTTAACAGCCCTCTTTCGGAAGGATCAGTTGTTTGGGGGTACTGATGCAACAAAGGCTTTTCAAAAGATGAACCACGCAATGACTTCAATACCAGTTCTGGTGTTACCAGACTTAAAGGAATTGTTTGTAGTTGAATTTGATGCACCAGGCACTGGTATAGGAGCGGTGTTAATGCAATTACAACGTCCATTAGCATTCTTCAGTTAAGCTCTCACCGAAAGATAGCACCAGAAGTCAGTCTATGAGAGAGAACTGTTGGCCATAGTCCTCGCTATCCAGAAGTGGTCACATTATCTACTGGGAAGGAAATTTTTTTTACGTACCAACTAGAAGTGTTTGTGGTTTCTCCTTAAGCAGAGAGAAATCAACCTCGAGTACCAAATATGACTGACGAAAATTTTGGGATTCGAATTTGAAATCCAATACATACCCAAGTTGGAGAATAAAGCCGCATACACCCTTTGCCGCAAACTTTCTTCAGCTGAACTATATGCATTATCATTACCGGAAATAATTCCGTTCGAGGAAATCAGTGGAGCAGTATATAGATATCCCGATATGCAGAAACTAATCAGTGAGTTTCAGAGAGAGCCAGACTCACATTTAGACTATACATTGGTTCATGGGAGGTTGTTGAGGCATGGTAATTTGGTGTTGCCTAAAGATTCACCTATAGTGGGTACCATATTTGGTGAGCTTCACGATGGGAACTAGTAGAACATGGTGTGGTGTTGAAAATGAAAAGGCGAGTAAGTGAAATATTTATTGGCATGGAATATTGACTGATATTAAAAGGGTATGTTGCAGCTTCTCAAGTTCACCAAAGATACAAGTACTCCACACTAGCTCTGGTAGGTTATTGCAGCCCTTACGAATTCCTTCTTCTATATGGGAGGATATTGCTATGGACATTGTGGAAGGATGGCCCAAGTTGTCGGGTTCAATCAGTACTGGTGGTGGCTGATCATCTTTCCAAATACCCGCATTTTATTGGTCTGAAACATCATTTCACAGAGGCTGAGGTAGCCTTGATCTTTACTCAAGAAATCATAAATCTTCATGGGTTTGCGTGAACAATCGTATCAGATAGAGATACAGTGTTTATGAGTGCATTTTGGAAGGAGATACCCTGGTTGTACGGTACAATGATTTGCCTTAATACGGCATATAAGGCTCAGTCTGTCCAAAGACAAATTGAGGGTGGGCTTGATATTTGTCATGTGAAGAGTTGTTTTACAAATCCTCTTATATTAAAAAATTCATAAGACTCGTTTACGTGTTGTCTATGGTCGAGACCTACCCACTCTGCTCAAGTATGAGAATGGATCCACTTCTAACGCATACTTGGAGGAATACTTGATGGAAATGGATGGAATACTCACTTTTCTCAAGTACCATATCCATCATGCACAAAAACATATGAAGAAGAGAGTTGATGGGAAACGTAGAGAGGCCAATTTCAACGTGGGAAACATGGTTTCACTTAAGCTGCGACCATACCGCACCGATCTTTGGCCAGGAACATCATTTAAAATCTGGTGGCAAGGATCTACGATCCATACGATATTGAGGCAAGTGTTGGGGAAGTTTCTGATCACCTCAAACTTCCAGCAGGGCTAAGATCCACCCAACCTTTCACGTTTCTCAGATCAAGAAAACCATCGGCGTAGTGGTTCATGTGGGACATGTTCCTTCTCAGATAACGAGTGATGGTGTACTTGAAGCCGAACCTAAAGTTGTTTTGGGGTTCAGAGTACTTCCGAAAAATGGCCAAGACGAAGTTATCATACATGGAAAGGACTGCCTAATTATGAAAGTACGAGGGAGTGGAATAATGTCATCAAGAAGAATTTTCCTCATTTTGACCTACATGACAAGGTTTATTTCAAAGGGGCCGGTATCGATACTATTATGGGACACTAACCTCATCTTCTGTACTAGTATTCAAGGAGTAAGAAGGCCCAATAGACATCTGTAGTCCAAGATAAGGGAAACGAGCACATGAGAGAAGGGTGACATGTTGGAATATTTCTAGAGGAAGAGAAGAATATGAATGACGAGGATCAGTGAAACTAACATCATATGGGCTGTCGAGTTTGTTGCGCTGTTGTGGTCTCGCTATTTAGTATATGTTCCTTTTTCCATTTTGAGGTATTGATTGCATTCATCAAGTTACAGGGGAGAGAGAGGCTCCTTTTCTCTCTCTTGTAATCTTTGGTGAAAGAATCAATAAAAAGTATTTTGATTACTCTTTCAAATCGTTTTCATACATTATGAGATCATAACTCGTAACATCTTATCACAAACAAATCTGCTGCTTTTCAAATCCAAACACAAACTAATGGATACTCAAGCGTGATAGGCCGTGGAGAGCATATTATCGGAAGAAGAAGAAGAGAGTTGGATGAAATAAAGGAGAGAAAGTGTTAATTGAAGCTGAGCTGGACTGAAGGGAAGAGATACTGACCAATAGAATTACAAGTTGAGAGAGTATAAATACTTGTAATGTTTAGTTGAGAGATTTATGATAATTGTAATTGACTAATGAGATGACGTGATGAATCTCTCTACGATCATTATGAGGTCGTTGTAGTTCGTTACAGTTAGTTCATCTTCCATTTTATAATAAAAAGAGAGTTTATATCGAGAGTCTTATCAAATTGGTGCGCTCGTGATACGGGATCGAAAGCAAAGAGGATTACACGTGATCGAAGCTTGGAATCGAACAATGGCGGAAGCGATACAACAATCGACACAATCAGATGAGGCTTTGCTACGATTGAATGAAGATGTGGAGTTTTTATGAATTTCTTGCGATAAGCTTGTAAGAGCGAATCGCGAAGTATTAGATAGGTTGGGATAGTTGGAAATGTTGAGCACGAATTCGGAGGTTAATCATAAAATCGAAACTCTGGAGCGACAATTACTGATGATTATCAGTACACTATCTCGATTGGGGGCTAACTCGTTATCTGATCCATCTAAGGCTAAAGGAATTGCTTTACATCTATTCCACATGATCAGGTACCTAATCTTTCTCCTGAATTAGAACAAATGGATAATATGTTAGGTTATCGGGAATTAATGGTGTTCTTGCAAATCAGGAAAGTATGATGAAAAGGTTGAGCTGCCTGTGTTTTCTGGTCGATTGCCGTTCGACTGGATATCTAGAGCTGCAAGATTCTTCAGGTTTGGTCAGTACAATGATGCAAAAAACCTTGAGATGGTTTCTTTGAATTTGTAAGGTGCGGTATTGAATTAGTTTATAGGTGAGATGATCAACGATCCGTCTGTCAGTTGGAATCAATTTATAGATAGACTGCTTGATTGATTTGCTGGATCTGTTGATTACGAGCCAGCAACAAGATTGTTCTGTATCCAACAAACATGAGAGATAGCGTATTACATGAATGATTTTGAGTCACTGGTGGCTTGGGTTTCGGGAGTGGATGAAAAGAACTTGGTCAGAGTTTTATGGATTGAAGCATGAGATGAAGGAGGTCATAAAGATGAAAGAACCTAAGGACTTACGAATCACAAAACAGTAGTGATGAAAATGCAGACCACAACATTTTGCAAAGTAGTGAGTGAAGATACCAAAGTGAAGCCGTTATATTCTTCTTCAGAAAATAATACTCGGAGGAATATATCAAATGTGGATAAAGGATAGGTTGCCAGACAGAATACAAGAGACAACAATCTTAACAATCAAAAGCAGATGAACCAGGAACCAAGTCTAAGGCCTAGACAGTATTACATAGATTCATAATTGGACAAGATGAGGAAGGAGGGTGTGAGTTCAGAGATTTCACACCAAGGATCTGTATTGTAATGTGGATTTGGGACTTTAGGAAATGATATATAGATATTCTTTGAATCAAGGATGTTGTAAAATATTGAATGCTGAGATAGAACTTATACAAAGAACATGTCGAATGTATACAAATGAGATCGAACTATTTTAGTCGAAGGGTAAAGCTGGGATTTTCTTTCGTATGAAGTCTTTGAATGACTTCTTCTTCTTTTATAGCCTCGATCTCTCCTCGTCCGTTGCGATCTTCTTGCTTGCACTATCCCTGACGTCACGAGATTCTCGGAGGTTGTTGCAACGGTTGACGACTCGTTATTTGTAAAACTCAAATAGATATAAATGACAGATCTCGATATCCGACTTCGTCATTCTATCGTACTTTCTGGGCCTGGTTGAGTTTGTCTATCTTCTAGGCTTCTTCTTTTAGTGGGCTTTGTACTCTGTAAATGGGCGGAATTTCTAGGTGCGAAATCCAACACCAACAATTGCCCCCCAGCCCATTAATGAGGTTCGAATTAATGGGCCGCAACCTAAGGAACATGCGTGCCGCTCTCGATCTTCGTACGTTCTCTTCACGCTCGCTGAGGCTATTGATTTGGCGAGATTGAACGGTCAAGATGGCGTGTGGGAGAAGCGACCTCGATTCTCGGGATCCCTTCTGATTTCCCTTGGATCGTTATGATTTTGCTTCGATCCAACGGTTGAGATACGGGGAGATGAGAGGTCGTCACATCTTATCTTATCAGTCCGATTCGAATCGATCGATCTTATCTCTCTCCCGTATCCGACGGTTATGATTTGCTGACGTGGCGTAAATCCAGCGATCTTGTGGTCGACCTTAATTATGACTTTAAAAGGGGAGGCTAATCCCACGTTTCCCACTACAAGCTTCGCCGTATTTATCCAGGTAACTCATTCTTCCTTACTCCTCTTTTCATTTTAACTTTTTTAGAGTACATAGAAGTTAGGTCGTTCCTTTCCAGAGTTTTTCTCTCCTTTTTTCGTTTAATCTTTGCCGATGGCTCCGAAAACAAGAACCGTAGGAAGCAGTTCGAATCAGGAACCCTGTGGCCCTCACCAGAAATCCAAACTCCCGATGCGCCACATACAAAAGCTCCGAGAAAGTTTCACGTCCCTCCGGAGGTGGAGATGGTGCTGCCGGATGAGTCGGAATCGCCGGAGATCGTCCGCCCCGGCTTTTGCTGTGCCTAATAAACCATTTTCGAGAGAAGCGGGATGATCTTTTCGATCCCGCGCATCGTGCTCAAGTTCTTGGGGGCCCTTAAGCTTTCATTTCCTCGGATGACACCGAATTTCGTTCGGCAATCATCAAAATTTCAGTACTGGCCGCTAAGGAGGGGCTTTCGGTGACGGTCGGTGACACAACAATAAGTGCCCGGGAACCTTTTATCGTTCGCTGCGCCACGGGAGGATCATAGAGGAGACCCCTCCGAGGGACGTGTGGCAAGATCACATCTTTTCTTTAATATAAAAGAGTTCTCCATCGGCGACTTTGACTTCTCTGCCATCCCTACACGCTGGGCCGTTAGCGTTGGTCTGAAAAAGGCCATTATTAGTGGATCAGGATTAGCTCAATACAATATTTAAGATCTGTTTTAACCGTTTAATTTTTGCGCTTGCAGATACTCCGGAAGCACTGCCACTCAACACGGATACTGCAGTTCTGATCGCTTGCTTGAAGAGCGGGAATATCGATTGGGATTCCTTCACGCCATACCGCATCAGATTCGCTATCGGAGGGCAGAGCTTGAAAAAGTGTATGTCTTCAGTTCCTCGAAGTCCCCGCGACGTGAAACCTCGCATCGATCGACCGAACACAGCAACAGGTGATCCGCCAGTTCGATAATCTTTTGCCTTTTATTTTAAATTCCTTTTTTTGGTTAAAAGAGGTCTCGTTTTTTTTGACTTGATCCATCTACTGTGTGTAGTTCGTGCCGTCTCAGACTAAGGTTCTTCAGCAAGTAATCCGCTGCAAGAAAAGATGTCTAGATGGAACAGCTCCAGTCGTACCGGAAAAGCCCCAACTGATTTGACAGCTCATGCCAAGTCGGTCAGTTAGCCGCGATGCTTACCAGGGCCCTCAGCTCCAGCGTATCGAGCCGCCTGTGATGACGAAGTGAACAAGGGGGGTTCTACCGTGAGGGGGCTTCCACCTCTGCCCAGTCAGCCAGCCTGGGATGTTGTTCAAGTCCTGTCTAACCCGGCGAACTCGAATGGGTCTAGGGATTCGAACGGGTCTTGTCCTCCGACCTCGAAACGAGGCGGAGGTCCCTGTGGGTAGCGATTCAGAGGTCAAATCGGGCTCTTCGGTAAGCAAGGGCTTTACCTGGTGGTTCAAGCACAAGAAAGAATGCCCGATCGCGGATGATCCTACAGGAGTGGTTTTCCTCCTTAGGCATTTCAAACCAGAAGGGGTCCAGCTTCTTGCGGTTTGGGACATGGCGCAAGAGCAGGCCTATGTCGAGATGATGACAGCCCAAGGAAAGGTACTTCTCGGGTCAGTATATTTTCTTTGTTTATTTTTGAGCATCTTTCGTTGTCCTAGGCCCTCGAAGCAGCCAACAATTACGCTACCTTGTCTGAGCAGAACTCAAAGGGAGTCCCCCGAACAGGGGAGTTTAAGGAGGCGTAGAAGGTCGTTGAAGACTTCAACGTCAGCCTTCAAGCTGCTAAGGCTCGGGAGGCGGCACTGAATCGGCAGCTGCTCAAGTACAAGGAACAATAGGATCTGATGATGCGGCTGGAGAAATTGTAGGAGGACCTCAAGATCAAGCTCGGGATCGCGACAGACAAGATGTTTGCTGCTCAGAAGGAGAGGCAGCTCACCTTTGAGAAGGCGAATCGCGATGAGGAGGAGAAGCGCAAGGCCATAGCCAGTCGTAACGCTGCGATCTGAGGGACCTAAAGGGAGGTGAAGTCGGCGAAGCGCGAGCTTGCCGGGGCATAGATGTCTATCCTCCAGAAGATCATGGAGAAGTGGGACAAGAAGAAGACCGAGGTCGACTTCGAGATCGCCCTTCAGGAGGCCATCGCGAATCTCGATCTCCTTTTCGAAATCGCTGGTGGAAGGTTTGACTCGGCGGGTGAGATTGACAAGATGGTCGTAAAGAAAAGAGAAGGAGATCGAGCTGGTCGCTGCAACTGTTTCCGACTTCTCTATTGGTCAGCTTGTTCTCCCCGCGGTCTCAGAGGACTCGGTGATGCTGATCGATTCCGAGACTCAGCTGCCCATGAACCTGGACCCGCATAGATCGAACCACCCAGAGGAGGCTATCAGCGGACCGATGCAAGAACCAACTCAAGGGGTGAAGGACCTGGACGGTGGCGAGAAGATGGCCGAGTGAGGCTGACTCGTCGCTCCTCTCCTTCATAAATCCCCAAAATTTGAATCTCCTTTTTTAAGTTTTGTGTTGCCCGAAAGGGATTTTAATTTCGAACTCTTTTGCCCACAGAGGGCTTTGTTTTTTTTTTTTTGAACTTGGTGTTTGCCCGAAAGCGCTTTAATAATCGACTCGGCTTTCCCTTTTGTACTTGTTGTTTTCAGTTTAACCAAAATGACATCTAGGTAGGGGCAAACCGGTAAGACAACCAAGTTTCGGATCGATCAGATCTATGACCGATTCTTTGTCGAAGTCACCTGAGTTCGCATTAAGGGAACTTTCTTGGTTGAACTTTTCTTTTGTTAAGTTTTAGTTCGTCAAAATATCGAAACTTTTTTATCAGCGAGTACAAGATCTCGATCTGACTTGTTCGATGTGACTACGGAGTTTGATATCATTTCGTAAAGACAAGGTCTTTTTACTTAATGAATTCGTTTAACGAAAACTTAAGTGTTTGAACAACGAACTTTGAAGGTTTAGTCCAGAATTTGACTAAGTTCGATGGTTATGGGAGGGTTTATTCCCCCCAGTTCTTTAAGTTTATTGGACTTTACAGAATTGTGATAGAAATTACCGACGAGGGTTGACTTCGAGAGTGAAAGGCACTACAACAGGTCGTCGGGAAGTTGTTTGACGAGAAACCATGGAGAATGGACCGTTTGAGGTCGTTGCGGAATGGATCTTTCCGAGATCATAATGAAACTAAAGATTGGATCGTTTTGAGATCGCATTAATTGGACTGTTTTGAGGTCACGAAAGATGAACCATTTTGAGGTCGCTTTGATGATTGGATCATTGTGAGATCGCAATAAATAGACCGTTTGAGGTCGAGAAAAGTGAACAGCTTTGAGGTCGCTTTGATGATTTTATCGTTGTGAGATCGCGATAAAGATGACCATTTTGAGGTCGAAAAAAGATAAGGATCGTTGTGAGATCGCATTAAAGATAACCATTTTGAGGTCGCAAAGATAAGGATCGTTGTGATATCACATTAAAGATGACCATTTTGAGGTCGTAAAGATAAGGACCGTTGTGAGATGGCAATAAAGATGACCATTTTGAGGTGGTAAAGATTAGGATCGTTGTGAGATTGCAATAAAGATGACCACTTCGAGGTCGTAAAGATAAGGATCGTTGTGAGATCGCATTGAAGATGAACATCAATAATATATTTGAATAAGAAAAATTTTGACACGAAATGATATTCAATGACCTTAAGATTGATGAACTCGATCGTGAGTTGAGTGAGTTAGGCTATGAGTGCGGTCTTTCTTCTTTGCTTCAGACTGCAACTCTTGCCTAGGTTAGATACTGGGGGTGGGTGCACTCGGTGTCAAGCTCCCTACGTACCCTTTCGAGGGATCAAGCCTTAACGTAGTTCCATTTTTTTGAGTATTCCTAGTGGAAGTACTTTTTGAGGTTGATAATGTTCCAAGTTCGTAGTTTGGGATTCTGGGTATCTACAGACTTGAGTCGATAGACCCATTCCCGAACAATGTCAGTGACCTCGTAAGGACCTTCCCACTGCTCCCCTAACTTCCCAGCATGTTCTTCCTTTTTATGGTCGAACACTTTTCGCAAGACGAGTTCGCCTACTTGAAACCTTCGGGTTTGATCCGGGCATCATAGTAGCGAGCTGCGGCCTGTTGGAAATTCTGGATTCAAGCTAATGCGAGGTTCCTTCGCTCATCAACGAGGTCAAATTCGTCAGTTATCATTTGGTTATTTAGTTCCTTATTTTGCGGATATTTGGTTTTGCAAATGCTCGATACAACGACTTCCGCGGGAACTACGGCCTCAGCCAGTCCGTTTCCTTGGGGATAGCGAGGCGTCGAGTATGTCAGCTTTAAGTTCCAAGTCTTGCAGAACGTTGAAATGTTTTCAATATAAACTAAGATCCGTTGTAAGTTACGATCTCATGAGGAACTCCATGACGACATATTATGTTCCGCCAGACGAACTCCTTTACTTGGACGTCTTTGACTTTTTGGTAGGACTCAACTTCGATCCATTTTGTAAAATAATCGGCCATGACCAGTAAATGCATGGCCTTTTTCTTTCTCGATACGACCAAAGGTCCCACTATATCCATTCCCCAGCGCATAAAGGGGTACAACGAGGAGATCGAAGAGAGTTTCTCCGAACGCTGATGGATTATCGGGGCATGCCTTTTGCATTTATCGCACTTCGCCGAGAATTTTTTGCACTCGGCGGACATAGTCGGCCAGAAGAAACCTTGGCGCTTAATCTGTATGGCTAAGGCTCGGCCTCCGGAATGACTTCCGCATGATCCTTCATGAGCTTGACTCATTACTATCTAAGTTTCTTTTCCGCTGAGACATTTGAGGTATGGCCCGGAAAGACTTCGTTTGAAGAGCTTCACTTCTCTCACGCAATACCTCACGCTTTTCGCTTTAAGTTTTCTAGTGGCTCACCTATCGGCGGGGGTTGTACCGTGGATGATGTACTTGATAATATGATTTCTCCAATCACTTCCGGTATCGACCTGCGAGGTCTGGTCTGTGGGGGTCATTTTTATGGGACCGTCCAGGATGTTAGCTACGCAGATTGCCTTCCTAGGGTCGATGTCATCGTTAACGTTGATGATGTCGAGTTTGGTGTCCTTTTAGGGTGTTATTTCGACATTGATCAGTTGTTTGGAGCCTTTCTCTTTAAGAGATAGAGCTTTTAGCGCGACATCTATGCTAGGTTTTTCGATCCCCTCAACTGGTATGATCCTTTTTAGGTTGGGATAGGAGGTCGAGGCTAATGCTGCCAAGGCGTCAGCTGCCGTGTTCTCCCCTCGAGGGATACGAGTTAGGTAGAAGAAATCGATCTGATCAGCGAGACTGTGAACGACGCGGAGGTAGGCTTCCATCCGTTCATCTTTGGCTTCATAGTCACTGTGGAATTGTCTCGTGATCAGTTAGGAGTCACTAGAAACGTCCAACTCAAGTGCTCCAATCACAATCGCGAGTCTGAGTCCAGCTATCAATGCTTCGTACTCCGCTTCGTTATTTGATGCAGCGAAGCCGAGTCTGAAGGATTGTTCCAATACTTCTCCCGTAGGAGATACCAACCCCAGATCCTTGTTTTGATGAGGCACCGTCAACGTGAAGAGTCCATTTTTGAGGTGACGATGGCTCAAGTTCGACGGTTGGGGGAAGTTCGATTATAAAATCGGTGAGTACTTGTGCTTTTAAGCAAGTTCGAGTTCTGAACTCTATATCGTACTCACTTAGTTTGATAGCCCACTTTACCAATCGACATGACTGGCTGGGACTGTGTAGGATTGTCCTCAGTGGTTGCGAGGTCATCACTACGATCGAATGAGACTGGAAGTATGGTCACATTTTGAGATGAGGTTACCAGAGCTAGTGCGAGTTTTTCCATTGCGTGGGTATCTCGTCTCAGCATCAATTAAAGTTTTGCTAACATAGTAGACCGGCTTCTGCTCGTTCTGATCTCGCGAACTAGAACTCCGCTTACTGCCACAGAAGAGACGGATAAGTAAAGGTATAGGAGTTCTCCTTCCACTGGCTTCGCCAGTATTGGAGGCTCGCTCAGATAAGTTTTATGCTGGTCGAACGCTTCTTCGCACTTCTCATCCCATAATTTTTTTTTTATTTTCTTTGAGTAGTTGGTAGAAAGGAAGACACTTATCGGTCGACCTTGATATAAAGCAGTTTAGCGCTGCAATTTTCCCGGTCAGTCTTTGGACTTCCCGTGTTGTGTTCGGGAATGACATTTTCAAAATCGTGGCGATCTGATTGGGGTTTGCTTCGATTCCCCTTTCCGTTACCAGGTAACCCATGAACTCTCTTAATGCAACATTGAAGGTACACTTAGCAGGGTTGAGCTTCATCCCATACTTATTCAGAATGAGGAAGCATTATTTTAGTTGGGCTATATGGTCCAAGCATTTTGAGGATTAGACCAACATATAGTCGATGTAAACCTCCATGGTTTTACCCAGTAGTCCGACGAAAATTTTGTTGACGAGGCTTTGGTAAGTAGCTCCCGCATTCTTGAGGCCAAACAACATCACTTTGTAGCAGTAGGTGCCTCGATCTGTTATGAAGGAGGTCATTTCCTGATCCTCTGGGTTCATCAATATTTGATTGTATCTCGAAAAAGCATCCATGAAGGACATGAGCTGATGTCCAGCTGTGGCCTGTACCAATCGATCGATGTGCGGGAGTGGGAGGCTGTTCTTGGGACATGCTTTGTTGAGGTCCGTGAAATCTACACATACTCTCCACTTCCCATTCTTTTTCTTCACCACAACCGGGTTGGCAAGCAAGTCGGGGTATTTTACTTCTCTAATTGATCCTATTTTCAGTAACCAATCGACTTTGTCATTAACGGCTTGAGCTTGCTCGAGGCCAAGCTTGCGACGTTATTGTCTGACTGGTTTGTAGGTTGAATTGACATTTAGCTCATGGCTAGTCACATCGATATCAATTCCTTTCATGGCAGGCGAGGACCATGCAAATGATTCTACGTTCTGCTTGAGGAACGATATCAGTTCGTCTCTTATAGAGTTAGGAAGGTCGGCTCCAATACCAACGCATTTTTCAGGATGGACGTCGTCTATACAAAATTCCGTCGTGAGGTTTTTTGTGAGACCTCGTTGACTGTGGTCGTTTGAACTTTTATTTTGCATTTCGGCGATCTCTTCCTGTTTCTGTAATTGCTATGTCGGGGATATTTCGATCTGTTTATACCCGGTCATGTAGCAACTCCTAGATAAATTTTGACTACCGTACACGGTCTTTACTCCGTTGGGAGTTGGGAATTTGACACATTAGTGGTACGTCAAATGTACAACTTTCATGTCGTAATTCCACGGCCGTCCTAAGATCGCATTGTAAGGGGCCTGGCGATTTACAATGACGAACTCTGTCATTCTTCGGACCCCACCAGCGATAACTGGTGTAAAGACAGAGCCTAATGAGTATGTCGTTTCTCCGGCTAATCCTACTAGCGGAGTCTGTCCTTCGACTATCTCTGAATCATCGAACTCCATCTTTTTGAATGCGTCATAAAATAAGACATCGACGGAACTTCCGTATTGATCATTATTCTAGAGAGCTCGATGTCGCCAACGACTAGGCAGATAAGCAGAGGATCGTCATGCGGTTTATCGAGTTCGAGTGTCTCGCTTTCGCGAAATACGATCTCGTGATCGGGGCCTTGTATGGGAGTTATTTATCGTATATCGGTCTCGAGTTTTCTTTGAAGAGCTTTGATCAAGTTGACCGAATCCCGGCACAATTTGGAACCTCCGAATATGAAATCGATTCGTTTTGGGGGTATAGCCCGTACACCCCCCCCCCCCCCCGCAGCAATGGGGAAGACCGACGAGTGAGCTGAGGTTCTTCCTCGCAGCGGGAGGTGGAGTGTAAACCGATCCTTCTGGGACGCCGCATAGACATAGTGATGGATTATGGTGTTTGTTCAAGGTTTAATTCCCAATTACAACCTAACACATAACCTTAAACAGATCTAGGTTCTTGCAAAACGAATCATAAACCAAACCTGATCATTACCTTTCAGATTGCAGCGGATGATGGATGGTAATGATGAGATCAGCTTAGAACAGATGAATCACCTATTCCTCCTTGAGTATCCACACTCTTACAAGCAAGGGATGGCTGCTAGACCAAAGAGATGGATCAGATCAGAGAGTTAGAGAGAGAGAGAGGCTCACGGCCACCTGAAGAAAATCGCAAAAGCTAGATTCTTCCTTAGGGTTTTCTCATTCTTTTATCTCTCATTAATGGGCCCAAGTCATTAGACTAATGGCTCATTAATCTTTTGGGCCCAAGACACAAATACAGACAAAGCCTGTATTTTGTCTGGCCCAATTCTCTGATCTAATACAGTAAATGCCATTGCATCTTACCGTATTAATTCCATTTAACTTTCCCGTTAGCTATGGTGTGTGACCCTTAGGGATCATACAATACTGGTAATAAGTCCTAAACTTATAGATCATGAGCGGGCTCTAACAAGTCATCATGATCACCCAGTATTTATGACTTATGTCTGATCTCGACACTTATCATACTTTCTAGAGATAGTACGGTAGATTTCAGGACATTCCCAACAATCTCCCACTTGTACTGGAATCCTACACAGGACATTCCCAACAATCCTCCGATTGTACTGGAATCCTACATTCCCTAATCCTTTTGTCTCAATATCTCGATCTGGCATAAGGCAAGATGCGTGTCATCCTTATATAGCCAGACCATGTTTATCGGACCAGATTTGATACTGACAATTCAAACGACTTGGGCAAGTCCGTTTGGGAATGGTCATCCTCTTACCAGCTATCAAATCTCCGATTGGCCTAGAGATATTACCTCCGTTAAACGGCAGGGACAAATCCCATCTTGTTCCATCACTATGAACTACACAATTCATAATACACCCAACCAAGGTCCGTATAGCTCCCAGTTACGAAACAGCATTAGACAATGATCAAAGCGCATTACTCCATGTGCAGCCACATGCATGCGAACTCAGGTCTAAGGACTATACTCTATAGTCGTATATGAGAACTTCTTATGACACAGATATTAATATCTTGCAGAGTTCTCATCTTGCGGGCCATGTCCGGTCATATGCTCCCCTACATATACCTATGTGTCGACTTTGATGCCGCGCATCTATGACCCCTCGAAACTTGGTCATAAGTCTCAACACAATCTAGTCTCAACAGGTTGTTGGTTCCAATTTCAACAACCTTCGACTATGGACACTATGATTTATGTCACTTCGTTAAATATGGGGTTTCAGGATCAAGTCTACTCATGTACTTCGATGGCCCATATATAATGACATGAATCATTTTGGAACGATTATTTTATATCACAGTTAAAATAATCCAGAAATAAAAATTTCATTAACATTTTAAAATGTTTACATGAACCTTTCAAAACAACTAAGTAAAGCCCTTTACAAACTCCCACTGAAATTAAGACTACAACTTAATTTCACTCATCCTACAGTTACAGTCCGCGACTCGTGCTTAGGCATAAGGAGTGGCTTCGTTAATAGATTAGCAACGTTTTCATTCGATGAAACTCGCTTATCTACTTAACACCTCTGTCATTTATCTCATGGAATAGGTTATACCTACCCTCAAGGTGTTTGGACCTCTGATGTGCAGCTAGCCTCATCTATGCTGTGAATCACATCAAGTTCAGTGATGAACTCTTCTATCCAAACATCCTCTTTCGCCGCTTCTCAAGCTGCGAAATGTTCAACTTAAGTCATGGAGTCAGCAACAGTGCCTTGCACCGCCAGTTAGACACAAGATATAGCCGGACTGTGACCAGGAATTATCTTTGTCTATTGGAAACTTGCCTTTCAGACTCTATCGACTTGTAGCACCTCACTTTCTCCGTAAATCAAGAACTTATCCTAAGTATTCCTCAAATACTTCAGAATATTCTTTACGGCAATCCAGTGATTCTTTGCTGGATTTGACTGGTCTTTACTTGTCTTGCTTAGCATTAAAGCAACATCAAAACAAGTACGTGTCATGGCATACATTATAGATTCAATTGCCGTCGCATATGGAATCCTATCCATGCATTTAAGCTCAGCAGATATCGCAGGACACTGTATCTTGCTTAATGAATTGCCATGTGACATTGGCATAAAACCCTTCTTGGATTGCTGATTACGTGTAGGACTTTGTCAATTTAAGAATCCTGACTTTGTCCTACCAGCTCTTTTGGATCTTTATCTTTAGATCCAAAATCCAAGAACTACGTAGCTTTACCCATGTCAATCATAAAACCAACTCCCAAGCCAGTCCTTTACCGACTGCAGCATTGGAACGTTATTTCCGAGAATCAGTATGTCATCGACATACACTATGAGAAATGCAATGTCGCTCCCACTAATCTTTTAGTAAACGCACAGTTCCACTTCGTTCCTGTTCAAGTAAAAACTGTGACTATTTCAACAGAACGAAGATTCTAACTCCGATATGTTTGCTTCCATCCATGAATGGATCAATGAAGCTAACTTACACATAGTGTAATTTTTGGAGTCCGGGCTCACTTTCGCTTCTTTGAATTTCGCAGGTTCGTCGCTTTCAATGATCATCAGATCATGCGAACTTTCAATGATCATCAGGTTCAACTAATGACGAGAAATCACTCTCGTATTAGTAACTGATTCATTCAGATTTGCGAACTTCAGGCTTTACAGGTGTAGATTCTACAGAAATCTGTAAATCCATCCGCTGCTCTCCCTCAACAGGTTGAGCAGCCTCCTGTATTTCTCGAATTTCTTCGAGTTATACTTTTACTCCCACTGTTCTTCTTGGAAAGTAACTTCCCTTCTTAGAAAACAGAATGGACGTAAAAGTAATAAGCCTTGGTTTCCCTAGGACAACCAGCGAAGTAGCACAACTACAAATACTCAGTAAAGACGAATTTGGATCGATTCCAATCCACATTTACGTGGTGTCTTTCTACTGATATTGGTAGAACTATTTCAGCGTAAACTTAAATATTTTTAGAGCGTTATTCTTAGAGAATATCATGGAAGATTCGTGTGACTCATCTTTAATCATTTCTAATAAGATCTGATTCATTCTCACAGAAACACCTCAAGGTTTTCAGGAGAAGTGAGCTGTGAAACGACTTCACACTCATTCAGATGATCACACAATCAATGACTTAAGTATTCTCACTCGTGATCTAATCGAGAGTCTTAATACTTCTGTCATTCAGATTCTATACTTCATTCTGGAACTCTTTCGAGCATGTCAAAGAATTCCGACTTGTGTCTCATCAAATGAACACAGTCACACTCACTGAAGTAATCAGTAGAGACAATGAAGTACAGGAAATTTTCTCTGGCATTACTGCTCATCGGACCACATACATGAGTATGTTCAATCTCCAATAAGCCTTTGGGCCTTTCTCTAGCTCGGCTAAGATGGGCCCTTTGTCTTTTGGTCTAGTAAGCAGAATTCAAGTCTCATAAGATATCCATTCAAATGAGCCCAAAAGTCCATAACTATGGGGTTTCTGAATCTGACTTACTCTATGTGACCAAAACATTTATGCCAAGAAAAATCAGGTTTAACTCATCAGATTTAAACCAATTGCGGTATTTATGTTACATTTAGGCACTCTTTGGTTTAAGCCACAAAACCCATTCCTTGAATAGGGTGCTACAATTAACATTTCATTAAGATCAAAAGAACAAAACTTGTCTTTATCAAAATGAAAAACATTCAAATTCTTTACAAGAAAATGAAAAACAACTCTGCTTAAAGCAGGTACATTGTAGCAATTACTTAATACAAAACCAAGCCTCAAAGGCATCTACAAGTGAAAACCCTACGGCTGAGGCAGCATCCCAAGCTCCTTCCAGACACGCAGTTCCACTTGTCCTTCCTTCAACGTTCTACTGGTGTTCAGGCTCTGCATATTATTACAAATATCAGTGCCACAACCAGTATCCAATACCTATAAGGTATAACTTGAAGTAATAACATGAATACCTGAGGAAGTAGTCTCATACATCAACTTCAACTCCTCATAATCTTCCATGAATTTAATGCAATCTCTTTTCCAATGCCCAGTCTCTTTACAGTAGCAGCACTTACCAACGTAAGAGGTATCTGACTCGGGCTCAGAAGACACACGCTTGCCATGATTCAAAATCTGGACAACTTTGTCTTCACCCTTGTCAGCTTTAGGTTTGGTAAACCTACCCTTCTCCTTCATGAGATTGTA
Organism: Orychophragmus violaceus; assembly: GCA_030180135.1. NCBI lineage: Eukaryota > Viridiplantae > Streptophyta > Magnoliopsida > Brassicales > Brassicaceae > Orychophragmus > Orychophragmus violaceus. The sequence continues at coordinate 46,461,654 of CM058232.1, forward strand.
CAGGGTGCTCTTTACGTTTGGCTCAACTGTTTTGAGCATGTCATGCAGTTCAGTCAACGTCTTCGTTAAGCCTTTCTTGATATAGTCCCTTACGAACTCATCATAGCTTGACGGCAGTGACTGCAGAATGATATCAGTTGCCAATTCTTGGCTAACTGGATAATCCAGTTTCCTCAGGTTATCAATGTAACCCATCATTTTACTGATATGAGGACTTACTGGATGATCCATCGGTAGCTTGCAGCTAGTGAGAGATTTAACCAACTGGTATCTCTCCACTCTTACCTGCTCCTGAAATCTCAATTTCAGGCTGCTGATCATCTCTATTGGCGACTCCATGTTCTCATATTGCTTCCGCAAGTCCGAGTCCATGGTAGCCAATATCAGACCACGCACATCTACCGCATCATTATAATGCTTATTCCAAGCATTATATACTGCATGACTGGCTTTGGATTCGATCCTCTCGGGGAGAGCTTTCTCAAGGACATAGTCCTTTCTCTCATGCCTGAGAACTAGTCTCAGGTTCCGCGACCAAGTCAAGAAATTTGATCCGTTCAGTTTGTCCATCTCAAGGACAGACCGGATCGAGAAAGTGTTTTGATTGTTTGTGCTTGTCATAGCTGAAATTTAGAGATAAATAGAGTTTTAGTTATTTAGTTCATAAAAGAGTAATCTTAATAACTTATAAGAAAACTCGCATTGCATTCAAAATTTCTTTGTTTAACCTCATAAGAATACAATGATTCCGAGACCCATGTTCAGCTAAATCCAAAGTGGGCCACTGGCCGTCACCCGGAATTAGCTTTACTTGGTAAGCATACACACAGCTAGTTATATCTCATATAACTCTCGGTTGTGAATTGGACCTGAGGCCCAAATTCACCAGATGTCTCAAGGCCCGGGACTCCCGATGGCCCACTCAAGGAAACCAATCTCTTACAGCCAAATAATCACTAAAATCTGGGACTCCCAATGAAATTAGTGACTATATACTACTTTACTTACGCGAAAACAGACACCTCACACTGTAATCCATATCTGTAATTAAATTAGCGTTAAGTAGCTGACAAGATTGGAAAGACATCCAAGCTTGATATTGCTTTTGAGGATTTTTAAGTTTTATTTCCAAAAATAGAAGATTACTATTTTGGGAAACTTTCTTATTTTAGAAACTTTCTAAATTTAGTAACTTACTAAAAATAGAAATTTCTAATTTAAATATTTCATAAATATTTTGGGTTGGGTCACAAATTATAGGCCCAATTCTTGGCCCAAGACCATAGAATTCCAGCTGGCCCAATAATTTGACATAACCGATCCGGTTTATTAATTCTGGTCCAAGACCAAATTAACTATCAAAACCATCGGTTATTTACTAAACCAGACCAGCTCTAAATTATTTGGTCCAACCAAATCAAACTTAGACCAGCCTTCGGTTTAGGTTAAAATTCAATTTTATGAATTTAAATCCGGTTTAACCAGAAATTAAATAATACCATGTATTAAATTATTTCCAGCAAACCGCGATTTGGGTTAACCGCTTGAACCACCAATTAAATTGGATCGGTTCAGTTAAATCCAAAACCGGGAAGAAACACCTAGTGTTTTAGCCAATTTGATTTAACTTGCGGTTTAAGGCTTTAAACACACAATTAACCGCCAATTAAATGGACCGGTTTAATCGGTGTGGTTTTGGGCAACGAACCACGAAGCTCGGTTTAACCGATTGACTATTCGCGGGACGTAAAATTTTAACGGGCTAAACGATCGGATCCATGATCCAATTCGGCCCATTAACGCAATTTGTGGGCCCATGTTCCAATCGAGGCCCATGATCCAACATGGCGCTTTGCGCTTGCTCACGATCGTAAACGATCGATCATTGCATGTGATCATCCTCGGTACCACGGCTCACACATCACGCACGATCCTGTGCCTCACGACCATATCGATCGATCTCGGCTTAGGCATCGATCGATCATCAGCTCATACGGCTCACGCACACACAATGTGGATCTATTGATAATCAAATTATCGATCGCAACACATACGAGACCATAGCGATAATCAATTAGGGCTTATTAATGGCTCATGATCGGCACACGCACACACACATCGTGAGCCAATAACATATGATCATTACATGTCCCATTAAATTTATCATGCGGCTTGAACAAACAATCAAGATCGATTTAATTAATAAAAGCGATCGCATCTATTGATTATATCAGCCATTATACATGGTCACACGGCACACGCTCGATCACAGCATTGACTCATTCAATAAAACCGATCGCATGCTTAGGGTTTGATCAAGCATGCCGAGACCAAATAATCCAATTAGGATTCAATTAGTTTTAATCAATTTTTCAGTCCTTAATTGATTCAAAAACCATTAAAATCATATGATCCAATTTCACAAGAAACCTAATGCCTAGGCTCTGATACCACTGATGGATTATGGTGTTTGTTCAAGGTTTAATTCCCAATTACAACCTAACACATAACCTTAAACAGATCTAGGTTCTTGCAAAACGAATCATAAACCAAACCTGATCATTACCTTTCAGATTGCAGCGGATGATGGATGGTAATGATGAGATCAGCTTAGAACAGATGAATCACCTATTCCTCCTTGAGTATCCACACTCTTACAAGCAAGGGATGGCTGCTAGACCAAAGAGATGGATCAGATCAGAGAGTTAGAGAGAGAGAGAGGCTCACGGCCACCTGAAGAAAATCGCAAAAGCTAGATTCTTCCTTAGGGTTTTCTCATTCTTTTATCTCTCATTAATGGGCCCAAGTCATTAGACTAATGGCTCATTAATCTTTTGGGCCCAAGACACAAATACAGACAAAGCCTGTATTTTGTCTGGCCCAATTCTCTGATCTAATACAGTAAATGCCATTGCATCTTACCGTATTAATTCCATTTAACTTTCCCGTTAGCTATGGTGTGTGACCCTTAGGGATCATACAATACTGGTAATAAGTCCTAAACTTATAGATCATGAGCGGGCTCTAGCAAGTCATCATGATCACCCAGTATTTATGACTTATGTCTGATCTCGACACTTATCATACTTTCTAGAGATAGTACGGTAGATTTCAGGACATTCCCAACACATAGTTCCCCTAGAATTACTTCGACTCTTTTGCGGGAACCTTGAGGTTTAGCCTCGGGGGTTCCCTCCTCTTTGGATAGTTCCCTCTTATTTTGAGATGGTTTTTTGGAATTCGACACTTTGGTCGACTTAGGTTCCTTATTCTCGGGAGGTTCTACCTCTTCGACTTCGGATTCCTGCGTTTGCTCGGAATCTCGCTTCTTTGCTTCGACTTTAGCTCGAGTGTAACATTCGTCCGTCGAGTGACCTCTTTTCTTGTGATGTTCACAATACTTGTCTTTGTCATACTCGAACTTATGCGAGCCCTTTGGGCTTTCAACCATATTGACGGTTCCAGATTTATGGGAATCCTTTTTGCCGCTCGAATTCTGCGAACTCGATTGATTCTTTTCTTTTTGATGCTTTTCCCTAAGGGTTGTAGTTTCGTCTTCAGAGGCGGGGGCGAAAGCCGAAGTGCGATGTAAAGCATCGTCAATAGTTTGTGGTTCGCAGACCGTTATTTCCTCACGGAACATGGTCGAATACCACAGTCGGTGCCTCAACGCTTCTATGGCCACTTCGTCGTTTGGGTTCACGATTTTGGATTTGATTTCCTTGAATTGATCGAGATACGAACGAAGTGTCTCATCAGGTCGTTGAGATATGCCGAACAAGGCTGCCTTAGTAGTTTTGACTTTGATATAAACGGAGTACCGCTTGAGGAAAGCCGTCATGAACTGGGTGAAATTGTTGATAGACTTTTCCTCCACTCCTGCAAACAATTCTAAGGCTGATCTTGATAAATTTTCAGCGAAGAGTCTGCAAATGGAAGGTTCTCTCTCTTCGTCTGTCAGATATACTCTAGACCTCGCTAGTCTAAATTCTCTTATGTGAGCTTTAGGGTCTGACTTTCACGAGAATTCTGGGAATTTAGTTTTCTTAATTTCTCGCAACCTTGCGAAGGCAATCTGATCGGTAAACGGCGTTTGGCGCGTTTCCTTAATTACTCGATCGATGTCAGGTGCCGCGCTGGTTGCCATGTGAATATTAGAGAGGAAGATGAAATGGAAGAAGAGAGGCTGAAGAAGCCGAGCTTCATTCCTAGTTAAAGTCTTGAAGTGTCTCACAAGCAAGGTCATTTGTTCTTAAGTGAGCAACAAGGCATCTAAGTTGAGTTCAAGATGTCTAACTATGCATAAGGCCGTGGGATGTGTCTTGAAGAAAGTAGAAGACCATGGCCCATTGAAGATAAATGATCAAACCTATGAGGAGTATAAGCCCATCTGACACTCTTTGGTAAAGGCTGAAGTGTTAAACAATAAAGGAGGTCGAAATGTGTTGGTTAAGGTCTGAAGTTAAGCTACTAAGGTCACATGTGAGTTCAAGATACAAGGAGAAGTCACATGTGGGATTAAACAATGAAGTAGTTACACAGACATGTCACTATCACTCATGGGAGTGTGCTTTCTCTCTCTCCAGACCTGCAACACGCCAAATAAGAAAGAGAAGAGGTCACTTTCAAGTCTGAACTCACTAGAAACCAAAAAGGAGTGAAGAAGATCCAGCCATTGGTTTCAAATTCGAATCTCCCTCTCACATTTAATGACTGAGATGTATTCATGATTTATCTTTGTTTATTCATGTCTTAACCTAGTTTCCTGTCTATATAAGACATGTAACCGAGACCATTCACACACACATTGAATATACTGAATTTAGAACTTGTTTTCATACAAAGAATCACTTAAGTCTTTCTCTCTTTCTCTCTAGCTTTTCTCGGTTCTGTTTTATCTTTCTCATTGTGTTCTTCAATAAGACACAATGTAGATGATTAAGAGACATGATTTAGGCTGCTTGAGGCAGCCTTAGATCACGCTTGGATAGTTGTTCAATAGCTAATCCAAGTGTGAGAACAATCTGCTCTTACACTCTTCTTCTCTTGGATGTTCCTTAAGCTAATTGCTGATTCTCTTCCATGTTATGAGTAAACTCTCCTTGGTGAGATGTTAAGCTCTTGGAAGTGTTTTCATATAGCTAAGGACTCCATTTGTATAACTAGATTACTGACTTTCCAAGTACAAACTATTTATACTTCTTTGAGCAGAACCGGTTTGAGTCTTCTTCTTTAAGTGTTTATGTTCTTGTGTTGAGTTATGGTTCAGAGCTTCTCATGAATGTCTCATGAACCAAACTAGATAATTCAGAGCTTCCTCATGGATGCTTCTGAAATTCTAACATGGTATCAGAGCAGCAAGTTCTTGGCTGCAAATTGTTTCAAGATATATAGCAAAATCTGTCTTGTTTAGTCTTTTACTTCCACAATGTTTTTCATTGACCACGCTTTTGATTTACTTGGTTCCTGTTTCTAAAGTCTTGTGCTCTTTCTTGTTGAAGAGTTAACAAGTTGTTGTTAAGAAATCAGAGAAGAACAAGAGCATATGATTGTGTCTTCCTTTGTTGCTTCTCTGGTTCTTGTTGCTTGTTTCAAACTGAGCAAACTCAGTCCCTGAATTTTTGAAATGTTTATGAGTTAAACTGAGCAATAAACTCAGTCCCTGAACCTTAAACATATTCTCTAATATTTTTACTTTATGTGTTTCAGGTTCATTCTCCCATTCTACTATTCTCTGAGTTTGGTTTACATGCTCTTAATCTGAGTTTTTGCATTCCAAACTCACATACTCTCTATACTCTCATTCTCTGATGCACACTCTCTTAATTTGAGTTGTGTGACATCCTATACTCGTTATACTCTGGTTACTTCTATTTTACTCTAAAGTTTACTCCTAAAGAACTATCTTATTCTTGCACAGAAACTTAAAGCTCATTAGTCCTGATCAAACTTGTGTTGCTTGGGTGTTGTTTTGTGTTTAGGTATTCTTAGGAGGAATGGCGAGTTGTTGGCAGTAAGGATCAGTCTTAATGGCGGTTCATGCTGAAGTTAAAGGGCTGTGTGGTTGAGGAGCTGAAGAAGTCTCCAACAAATTAGTGAGCTCAAGTTTGGTTGTGGATGAGTCAAAATCCTCATGGATAGTTGTGGGTTAGCTGAAATCTTCATGGAGCATTCATCAAGTTGGTGGATGTGCTTATTGTTGAAGGATCTTCCCAAGGAAGAATGGCAGTTTACAAGCTGTCGATTCAAGAAGGGAGATGCCTTGTTTTGTTGTTCAAGTTGGTGTTAGAACCGTGGTTTAACTAGTGGAGTAAGACCACAAGACAAGCCCAACCTAGTTCAATCCGTACTGTCTTGAAGATGGATGACCAAAGAGGCATACATGAAGATAGCAGACCCAAAGAGATGGCTATGGTTGAAGATCTAGTGGATATGGAAGCTGGTGACACGATGAATCAGCCCAACTCATTTTGTGATCTTGTGTTTCAAAATTGGTTGTGCAAAGTCAGATTGCACAAGTGGTGAAGTCATGGTGAAGAGCCATGGACCCAAACCGCAACTCACATTACTATGATCAGGCTATTCTAAACTCTCTCTTGTCATTCCTTTCATGTCATTGAACATTTCTTTAGATTGCCTAAAGACTTGATAGTGTTTGATAGAGTTTGAAGTGTTTAAAACGTTTTTACAATTCTCAAAACGTTTTTCAGTCTATTCTCAAAAGGTTTTGGAACCTATGAAAGTTCAAACTCTTGTGTTTCTCTTGATTATGATCATGTTTTCATCCTTTCAAAGTCAAAAAACGTTTTAAACCTGATTCTCAAAACGTTTTCAGACTTGAATCTTTCATTTGAATCTTGTTGTGATCATGTGTTTCAAAGATAAAACGTTTTACAATCTATTCTCTTAAAACGTTTCAAACTTAAAGGTTTCATTCATAGCTAATGTTTCTAAATGCCATTACATATACTTTAACAAGTTTCCCTTAAACCTTTGTGTTGAAGGTTTATAAGGAGAAGAGAAAGGCATGCTTAAGGAGCATTAGGAAGTGAAGGATCCATAAGGAGCATCCATAAGCCTTGATGTCTATCCAAAAGGAAGATGAGACCGACTTGAAGTTCTTCCAAGAAGAGAAGGATGATGGAATTTGGGGTTAAAGGCCGGAGCCCTATGGATTCCAAGTTTCAAAAGACACAACAGGAGCAAGAAGTTCATATCAAGAGAAGTCAAGTCAAGGAATGCTAAGGAGTGAAAGAGTTGTGGAAAGGAGTAGCCGTGGTCCAAGATGTTCATATACCAAGGTCAAGTTACATCTTGAATATGTGGACTATACTCTTTTTGTCCTCCTTAAGGTTTTATCTGATAGGTCTAAAGTTTTACCCTATACTAACAGCAAGTGCACAGTATATCAATGTAGTACTTAGGGATCGAATCCACAAGGACTCTAGGCAACGATAGGATCAAGAACTTAAAGAGATTAAAACTATGAGAAAGCAGAAAAGCAAATTGTATTGAATTAACTAAAAGCAAGCAAGAAAGTAAACAAGTAGCAGGTTGTTGTTGTAGGCAATAAACTAAGGGCGCTAAGTCTAGGGTGTTCTCAGGAAATCAGACAAGCAGATAAATCATTCAGTCAGGATCTAATTAAACACAGTTCTAGAACTCAAACACGGATATAGAATTAACCAACTGTCATTGCGAGAATTTTCTAAGTCTAAGTGCAGCAATCCAAATTCCTTTGCAATTACTAACAGTTTAAACTAACTTTAATTCCAAGTTCGATATGTTCACAATCTAATTAAACCAAATTCCTTTGCGAGTAATTAAATTGCTCAACCTAAATAGTTCAGATTCTAAACCACACTGTCGTGTCGTATTTAGCAACCTAAGATCTAGATTCTAATTGATCAGGTTAGAACTAGCATTAAACACAATTTAGGTTGAAGAACATCCTATTGATGTGAATCCTTAACTGAATTAATTATATCTAGCAAGTCATGAAATCCCTATGAGAAACCCTAAACCTAACTATAAACTACTCAGACATAGATGATGTAAACATAATCAATGAATTAATAGAAATCATAAAAGAGATTAGAATATAAAAAGGGTTCGAAAACTTCTCCAAAACGAATGTAGTACAGGATCAGATCAGTCCCAAAAGCTCTAAAAACTCTCTGCTCTAAGTTATGATAGCGTATCTAAAACTGAAGCTAAAAACCTAATTAAATAGCTAAAACACGACTTGGGGCTTCTGTGTAAATATCTGGAACTTCTGGGCATCTTTGCAATTATCAGCATACTTCATTAAACCGCCGAGAATCTGGCTCAATCTCGCTGTTCATCGATCGATGCAGGTGTGCAACGATCAACGCAGTACTCAAATCCGGACAGTGAACACAACCTCTCGGGTCAAATCTCCAAAATGCTCCAATTAGCTCCATAATCTCCACTTTTGCTCCAAACGTACGTGTACCTAATAAAACCTGCAAAAGACTCTAAAAGAACACCAAAAGACACTAAAACAGACTTATATCATGGCATAAAACCAGTAAAAACCATGATATATCAACTCCCCCACACTTAGCCTTTGCTTGCCCTCAAGCAAAACAGAAAACTAGAACATGGTGAAGAGGTTTGAAAACTTTCAGAAACTCTTTTTGTCCTAGAAGCAACAACACTCAGATTCTCCTTAGTAAACCACTGAAAGAATCACCTGCAAGACATCAAGACCAACATATACTTCCCCCACACTTAGCAACTGTCCTAAGTAAACTCCACAATCACATTCACGCATTCAAATTCACCCTACTGACTTCTGCAAGTATTTAAGTGCGGTCTCACCTAAGGAGTATCGATCAAAGGGCACATGGACACTTACCTTGCCAGCTCTAGACCACCATACTATCTTTCTCTAGTCCCTTCTCTTTTCCCTTCCTTAGCATTCTGATTTTTCCCCATTGGGTATCATTTTATTTTATTTTATCAGTGCTCTTCCCGTTAAGGGGTGTACTTTGGACACATTCCATGGATCGCACAAGAGATAATAGTGTTTGCTACTACTCCCATGACTACTTCGGAGTTACTAACTCATCCTCAGTTTATTATTACTTTTTTATTTTATGGAAGGGGAGAAGGGAACCAAATAGGACAGGTTTACAGGCTGTGTCAGAACTAACAAAGGAATCCGACACAAGGTATACCAAGCCCTTAGGTGAGAAAATTAATTCAGTATTAAGGTGAAGTCAGTAAAAGGATCCTCCGATACCTGAAGTGATGTGGGTGTCCTCAGTAGGTTGATCTGTGATGGGGTTTTCTAATAGTCATAGATAGATCCTGCAACTTCATCCCAATGGTTACTTAAGTTCCTGCAAGATATTGTTAACTCCTCTAAAATTCATTGTTTCCTACTTAAACTGGTTTTGACTAGATAAAACAAAAAATTTTGAAAAACGGACTGACTCTAAGAAAACAGAAAGATAAAGTCAGTAGCACCTCCCCCACACTTAAGACACACTGTCCCCAGTAGTGTCAAGCTAAGGGTTGGCAAAAAGAAAACAAAAATGTTAATAGATGTGTTGAGTTCTGTATGATTTTTACCTCTGTCGCACAGGCATCGATCGCTGCATAAATGCATCGACCGTTGCTAGGCGATTTTTCGTCGTGTGTCGATCGTTGCTCAGGACCGCAACGATCGCTGCAATGCGATTTCTTTCGTGTTGTGACGATCGACACAAGGTGTGTCGATCGACGCACTGCGATTTTGGCCGAGACCTGTAGACAAAACTCACAAAAAACAGAAACAAAACGTAAAATCCTACAAAAACACCAAAAATCAAAATGCAAAAATAAAATAGTGGGTTGCCTCCCACTTAGCGCTCTTTTAACGTCAATAGCTTGACGTTTCAGCTGATCTAGGCAGAGGGTGCATCATCCAGAGGCAGAATCTGACCTACTGGAATCTCGGCCTTAGCCCAATAGTGTTTCACCCTCTGTACATTCACAGTGAATTCATTACCTTCCTTACTGATTAGAACAATAGCTCTGTAGGGACGCACCTCTTTGATCTTGAAAGGACCAGACCACCTTGATTTCAGCTTACCTGGAAACAAATGTAAACGTGAGTTATATAAAAGTACCTGATCGTTGGGTGCAAACTGTCTAGAGAATCTTTTTGTCATGATAGGCCTTAGTCCTCTCTTTGTACAGCTTTGAGTTCTCATAGGCAAGATGTCTAATATCATCCAACTCATTAAGCTGCACCAATCTTCTCTCTACAGCAGACTTAAGATCAAAATTCATCTGTTTTACAGCCCATGCTGCTTTGTGCTCTAGCTCCACTGGCAGATGACATGCTTTTCCATATAGAAGATGGAATGGAGTGGTTCCAAGAGGTGTCTTAAATGTAGTCCGGTAAGCCCATAGTGCATCATCTAGCTTTGCTGCCCAATCCTTCCTTGTCTTCCCAACTGTCTTTTCTAAGATCTCCTTGATCTGTCTATTAGAGACCTCGACTTGTCCACTAGTCTGAGGGTGATAAGGAGTAGCAACTCGGTGATGAACTCCATGCTTTCTTAGAAGCTTCTCGAAGACCTTGTTAATAAAGTGGGATCCTCCATCACTAATCACAATCTGAGGTACTCCAAATCTAGGGAATATGATGGTCTTAAACAGCTTAATAACCACTGAAGAATCATTGGTTGGACTAGCTATTGCTTCTACCCACTTAGATACATAGTCCACAACAACCAAGATAAACTTATTCCCATAGGATGAGGGAAAAGGACCCATAAAGTCTATGCCCCAGCAATCAAAAACTTCAACCTCAAGAATGAAATTCTGAGGCATCTCATGCCGCTTACTGATTTTCCCTCTCCTTTGACAGACATCACATTGAGAGACAAAAGAGTGTGTGTCTTTAAACATCGTAGGCCACCAGAAACCTGCTTGCAGAACCTTAGACACAGTCTTGAAAGTAGCAAAATGTCCAGAATAATCTGATCCATGACAGTGGAATAGGATGTCTGGAACCTCTGATTCAGCAACGCATCTCCTGTAAAGACCATCTGAACAGTGTTTGTAGAGATAAGGATCATCCCAGTAGTATCGTCTGAGCTCCCTAAAGAACTTCTTCTTCGCATATCCCTTTAAATCATCTGGTTCAGTCTCTGCGGCCAGGTAATTAGCTATATCCGCGTACCAGGGTCGATCAGTGGTTGCGACAGCACCTACCTCGAAGACATAGTCTCCAATTTGAACTGTGAAAGGTTCTGGTTCTGTTTCCGCACTGCAACGATCGTCGCATAAGGTTGCATCGATCGTCGCATAAGGTTGCATCGATCGTCGCATCCATGACACCTGCGTCGATCGTCACAGATGTGGCATCGATCGACGCTGTGCGATTTATCCGACAGTTTTGCAGGTTTTTGCCCAAATCCGTCTGAAACACTATCCCGACCATATTGACGTTTTCCTCAGGCAAGTAATCATTAATAGGCACGTCTTCCTGATATATCATGGTTTTTACTAGTTTTAGGCCATGATATAGTTGTGTTTTAGTGTCTTTTGTGTTCTTTTTAGAGTCTTTTACAGGTATAATCAGGTTTGGAGCTGAATTGGAGATAATGGAGCATTTTGGAGATTTTTGGAGTGTTTGGCCGAGAGATAGAGTTCACTGTCCGAAACAGAGAAAGGTGTCGATCGTTGCACACCTGCAACGGTCGATGCACCAGCGAGATGGGCCAAAAACTCGGCGGTTTAGAAGAATCAAGATATTGCACTTTGATCCAGAAGTTCCTGATATTTACAAAGAAGCCCCTGGCCGAGATTATACCTATATAATAGAGTTTTTAGTGTTTTAATTAGGGACACTTTACAATACACTTTCATAATTAAGAGCAGAGGATTTTTAGAGCTTTTGGGGGCTGATCTGAACCTATTACTTCATTTGTATTTGGAGAAGATTTCGAACCCCTTTTACTCTTATTCTTTTATGCAATTTATTCATCATATGATCATGTTTTCATTATCTATGTCTGAGTAGATTCCTTGTCAGGTTTAGGGTTTCTCACATAGGATTTCATGACTTGCTAGACTTGTTCAAATTCAGTTAAGGATTCAAACTATATCTGTTCTTCAATTTAATTGTGCTTAAAGCTAGTTCTAACCTGATCAATTAGAATCTAGATCTTAGGTTGCTAAATACGTCACGGAAGTGGGGTTTAGGAATCTGAACTAATTAAATTGGGCAATTAAACTTTGCGCAAACAGAAGTTTGGTTTAGGATAATTGTGAACATATCAAACTTGGGATTAATGCTAGTTTAATCTGTTAGTTCTCGCAAACGAAAGTTTGGTTTGCTGCACTTAGACTTAGATAATTATCGCAAAGGAATTTGGTTAATTCTATATATGTGTTTTGAGTTCTAGAACTGTGCTTAATTAGATCCTTGCTGAATGAACTGTCTGCTTGTCTGATTTCCTGAGAACACCCTAGGCTTGACGCTTTTAGTTTATTGCTTCCACAACCGTTAATCTCTGCTACTGATTTACTTTCTCGCACCGCTTTTAATTCAATTACATTGCTTTCTTTCTAGTATTAGTCTCTACTGTTCTGATCTATTGAGACCAAGTGTCCCTGTGGATTCGATAACCCTATATACTACTTTGACATTGCTGTTCACTTGCAGTTTAGAATAGGGTAAAACTTAGAACCTATCAAGTTTTTGGCGCCGTTGCCGGGGACTCTTTGAGTCTTCGATAGTTTCGAGCCTAGGGTTTTACTAGGAATTTTCGTTTTCGTTTTCTTTTTCGTTTTTTTTTTTTTTTTTTGCTGATTTATTTTTCTGTTTTCTCCGATTTCGCATTGCATCGATCGACGCTCTTCTTGCATCGATCGACACACTTCGCAGAATTACCAAGAAGACTAAGAGATCATCAGGACGATGTGTCGGAATGATATTTTCAGCTAAGGGATTGACAGTTCACAGATAGTTGGGTTGAAGAACCAAGTTGACTCTCTGCATGGTCTTATACTTGGAAAGTATGCACAAGAAGCTAACCATTGCGTTGAAGGAACTGGATTCTATAGTCACAAATCTGCTTTTCAGAAACCCTTTACAAGGAGTTGTAGTGTTTCTTCTTACCAAGCACCGCCTGCACCTACAGCTCATGAGAGCAGAATGGAAATCATGATGGAGCAGTATCTTGAGAGACAACAACAGATTGATATGTCCTTCAACTCAAAGATTGATGCGTTGATTGAAGATTTGAGTGAGAAGTTCGAATCTCTGAGCACACATATGGAGGAGCTGGATATCAAAATTGAACGAGCAGATGCAGCAATAGAGAGGCAGAATGAAGCTAAGAGAGCTGAACGGAAGCTGCACATCAATGCTGTGAACATAAGGGATGAGATTGAGTTGCTAGGTGAAGAAGAGAGCATAATCTCGGATTTTCTGGATGAATATTGTCTGCCTGATACATGCACCAATCGACACCCCCTCAGTGACGATCGACACGCCATTCTGACGGCAATTTCGAGTTCTTTCGAGAAACAGAATCGCCTTGCATCGATCGACACACATCATGCAACGATCGACACAGAACGCAGACATGACCAGAAAACTGCAACAGTACCAGAACGAGTCTACAAGCCCCCAGTGCCATATCCTAAGGTTCCTAAACCCTCCAAACAAGAGCTAGAAGTGGCTAACTGCATAAAAGTGATGGATAAGAAGGTGAATAAAACACCACCAGTTGAAACTTCGCGAGTTCATGCAAAGAAGATGATCTCCACTGATGATCATCTAAAAGAAGAAGTTCAGATTGGTAGAACTACAGTATCTGATAGTGAAAAGAAGAAGATGGCGGTTCCTCTTGAACCTGCTCTAACATCTTCAGTACCTGCAACTGTTCATAAGCAGAAAGCTCCAGACATCAGATATACATCAAAGGTAAGGTACAAATCACCTAAGCTTAATCCTTCTGATCACATTGTTTTGAATGCAGGAAAAAAAAGAATCCCGCCGAAGTTACACTCCCACCCTGACCCTTATCGTTCGTTCCTTGGAAGATCTCATGATCTGAATGCTTATACGCAACCTTGGATGAGGAGACATTCACAGAGACACTCAAAGTCTCTGTTGAAACCTCCATGAGTTCGATCTCTTTCTGATAGGTCAAGCTATTGACCTTAAACAAGCGCTGGGTGGGAGGCAACCCACCATTAGGTACTGGTGTTTTTCTACTTAATTTTTGGTGTTTTTGTTAGGATTTTACGTTTGTTTTTGTTTTTGGTGAGTTTATGTTTGCAGGTCTCGGATAAATCGCAGTGCAACGATCGACGCACTTCTGTGTCGATCGTCACAACACGAAAGGAATCGCATTGCAGCGATCGTTGCGCTCCTGAGCAACGATCGACTATACACGAAAATCGCCAAGTAACGGTCGATGCACTTAGTGCAACGGTCGATGCCTGAGCGACAGAGGTAACCCGACAGACATAATTTCATCTTTTCATTTTTTATTTTCTTTTTACCGATCCTTTGCTGGACACTACTGGGGACAGTGTGTTTTAAGTGTGGGGGAGGTGCTACTGACTTTTGTTTTCTGTTTTCTTAAGAGTCAGTCCGTTTTTCAAAAAAAAAAAATTTGTTTTATTGAGTCAAAATTGTTTAAGTAAGAAACTATGATTTTCTGAGAAGATTTACAAGACTTGCAGGAACTTAAGTAACCATTGGGATGAAGTTGCAGGATCTATCTCTGACTATTAGAAAACCCCATCACATATCAACCTACTGGGAACACCCACATCACTTCAGGTATCAGAGGATCCTTTTACTGACTTCAATTTAATACTGACTTAGATTTCTCACCTAAGGGCTTGGTATACTTTGTGTCGGATTACCTTGTTAGTTCTGACACAGTCTGTCAACCTATCCTATTTAGTTCCCTTCTCCCCTTCTATAAAGTAAAAAAAAAAAAAGATAATAAACTGAGGATGAGTTAGTAACTCCGAAATGGTCATGGGAAGGGTAGCAAACACTATTTTCTCTCATGTGATCCATGGAATGTGTCCAAAGTACACCCCATAACGGGAAGAACACTGATAAAAAAATAAAATGATACCCAGTGGGGAAAAATCAGTTGTTAAAGAAGGGAAAGAGAAGAAATGGACTAGAGAAAGATAGTATGGTGGTCTAGAGCTGACAAGGTAAGAATCCATGTGCCCTTTGATCGATACTCCTTAGGTGAGACCGCACTTAAATACTTGCAGAAGTCAGTAGGGAGAATTTGAATGCTTGAATGTGATTGTGGAGTTTACCTAGGACAGTTGCTAAGTGTGGGGGAAGTACATGTTGGTCTTGATATCCTGTGATTGATTCTTTCAGTGGTTTACTAAGGGGAATCTGAGTATTGTAGCTTCTAGGATGAAATGAGTTTCTGAAAGTTTTCAAACCTCTTCACCATGTTTTAGTTCTATGTTTTGCTTGAGGGCAAGCAAAGGCTAAGTGTGGGGAAGTTGATATATCATGGTTTTTACTAGTTTTAGGCCATGATATAGTTGTGTTTTAGTGTCTTTTGTGTTCTTTTTAGAGTCTTTTACAGGTATAATCAGGTTTGGAGCTGAATTGGAGATAATGGAGCATTTTGGAGATTTTTGGAGTGTTTGGCCGAGAGATAGAGTTCACTGTCCGAAACAGAGAAAGGTGTCGATCGTTGCACACCTGCAACGGTCGATGCACCAGCGAGATGGGCCAAAAACTCGGCGGTTTAGAAGAATCAAGATATTGCACTTTGATCCAGAAGTTCCTGATATTTACAAAGAAGCCCCTGGCCGAGATTATACCTATATAATAGAGTTTTTAGTGTTTTAATTAGGGACACTTTACAATACACTTTCATAATTAAGAGCAGAGGATTTTTAGAGCTTTTGGGGGCTGATCTGAACCTATTACTTCATTTGTATTTGGAGAAGATTTCGAACCCCTTTTACTCTTATTCTTTTATGCAATTTATTCATCATATGATCATGTTTTCATTATCTATGTCTGAGTAGATTCCTTGTCAGGTTTAGGGTTTCTCACATAGGATTTCATGACTTGCTAGACTTGTTCAAATTCAGTTAAGGATTCAAACTATATCTGTTCTTCAATTTAATTGTGCTTAAAGCTAGTTCTAACCTGATCAATTAGAATCTAGATCTTAGGTTGCTAAATACGTCATGAAAGTGGGGTTTAGGAATCTGAACTAATTAAATTGGGCAATTAAACTTTGCGCAAACAGAAGTTTGGTTTAGGATAATTGTGAACATATCAAACTTGGGATTAATGCTAGTTTAATCTGTTAGTTCTCGCAAACGAAAGTTTGGTTTGCTGCACTTAGACTTAGATAATTATCGCAAAGGAATTTGGTTAATTCTATATCTGTGTTTTGAGTTCTAGAACTGTGCTTAATTAGATCCTTGCTGAATGAACTGTCTGCTTGTCTGATTTCCTGAGAACACCCTAGGCTTGACGCTTTTAGTTTATTGCTTCCACAACCGTTAATCTCTGCTACTGATTTACTTTCTCGCACCGCTTTTAATTCAATTACATTGCTTTCTTTCTAGTATTAGTCTCTACTGTTCTGATCTATTGAGACCAAGTGTCCCTGTGGATTCGATAACCCTATATACTACTTTGACATTGCTGTTCACTTGCAGTTTAGAATAGGGTAAAACTTAGAACCTATCAAGTTTTTGGCGCCGTTGCCGGGGACTCTTTGAGTCTTCGATAGTTTTTGAGCCTAGGGTTTTACTAGGAATTTTCGTTTTCTTTTTCGTTTTTTTTTTTTTTTTTTTTTGCTGATTTATTTTTCTGTTTTCTCCGATTTCGCATTGCATCGATCGACGCTCTTCTTGCATCGATCGACACACTTCGCAGAATTACCAAGAAGACTAAGAGATCATCAGGACGATGTGTCGGAATGATATTTTCAGCTATGGGATTGACAGTTCACAGATAGTTGGGTTGAAGAACCAAGTTGACTCTCTGCATGGTCTTATACTTGGAAAGTATGCACAAGAAGCTAACCATTGCGTTGAAGGAACTGGATTCTATAGTCACAAATCTGCTTTTCAGAAACCCTTTACAAGGAGTTGTAGTGTTTCTTCTTACCAAGCACCGCCTGCACCTACAGCTCATGAGAGCAGAATGGAAATCATGATGGAGCAGTATCTTGAGAGACAACAACAGATTGATATGTCCTTCAACTCAAAGATTGATGCGTTGATTGAAGATTTGAGTGAGAGGTTCGAATCTCTGAGCACACATATGGAGGAGCTGGATATCAAAATTGAACGAGCAGATGCAGCAATAGAGAGGCAGAATGAAGCTAAGAGAGCTGAACGGAAGCTGCACATCAATGCTGTGAACATAAGGGATGAGATTGAGTTGCTAGGTGAAGAAGAGAGCATAATCTCGGATTTTCTGGATGAATATTGTCTGCCTGATACATGCACCAATCGACACCCCCTCAGTGACGATCGACACGCCATTCTGACGGCAATTTCGAGTTCTTTCGAGAAACAGAATCGCCTTGCATCGATCGACACACATCATGCAACGATCGACACAGAACGCAGACATGACCAGAAAACTGCAACAGTACCAGAACGAGTCTACAAGCCCCCAGTGCCATATCCTAAGGTTCCTAAACCCTCCAAACAAGAGCTAGAAGTGGCTAACTGCATAAAAGTGATGGATAAGAAGGTGAATAAAACACCACCAGTTGAAACTTCGCGAGTTCATGCAAAGAAGATGATCTCCACTGATGATCATCTAAAAGAAGAAGTTCAGATTGGTAGAACTACAGTATCTGATAGTGAAAAGAAGAAGATGGCGGTTCCTCTTGAACCTGCTCTAACATCTTCAGTACCTGCAACTGTTCATAAGCAGAAAGCTCCAGACATCAGATATACATCAAAGGTAAGGTACAAATCACCTAAGCTTAATCCTTCTGATCACATTGTTTTGAATGCAGGAAAAAAAAGAATCCCGCCGAAGCTACACTCCCACCCCGACCCTTATCGTTCGTTCCTTGGAAGATCTCATGATCTGAATGCTTATACGCAACCTTGGATGAGGAGACATTCACAGAGACACTCAAAGTCTCTGTTGAAACCTCCATGAGTTCGATCTCTTTCTGATAGGTCAAGCTATTGACCTTAAACAAGCGCTGGGTGGGAGGCAACCCACCATTAGGTACTGGTGTTTTTCTACTTAATTTTTGGTGTTTTTGTTAGGATTTTACGTTTGTTTTTGTTTTTGGTGAGTTTATGTTTGCAGGTCTCGGATAAATCGCAGTGCAACGATCGACGCACTTCTGTGTCGATCGTCACAACACGAAAGGAATCGCATTGCAGCGATCGTTGCGCTCCTGAGCAACGATCGACTATACACGAAAATCGCCAAGTAACGGTCGATGCACTTAGTGCAACGGTCGATGCCTGAGCGACAGAGGTAACCCGACAGACATAATTTCATCTTTTCATTTTTTATTTTCTTTTTACCGATCCTTTGCTGGACACTACTGGGGACAGTGTGTTTTAAGTGTGGGGGAGGTGCTACTGACTTTTGTTTTCTGTTTTCTTAAGAGTCAGTCCGTTTTTCAAAAAAAAAAAATTTGTTTTATTGAGTCAAAATTGTTTAAGTAAGAAACTATGATTTTCTGAGAAGATTTACAAGACTTGCAGGAACTTAAGTAACCATTGGGATGAAGTTGCAGGATCTATCTCTGACTATTAGAAAACCCCATCACATATCAACCTACTGGGAACACCCACATCACTTCAGGTATCAGAGGATCCTTTTACTGACTTCAATTTAATACTGACTTAGATTTCTCACCTAAGGGCTTGGTATACTTTGTGTCGGATTCCCTTGTTAGTTCTGACACAGTCTGTCAACCTATCCTATTTAGTTCCCTTCTCCCCTTCTATAAAGTAAAAAAAAAAAGATAATAAACTGAGGATGAGTTAGTAACTCCGAAATGGTCATGGGAAGGGTAGCAAACACTATTTTCTCTCATGTGATCCATGGAATGTGTCCAAAGTACACCCCATAACGGGAAGAACACTGATAAAAAAAATAAAATGATACCCAGTGGGGAAAAATCAGTTGTTAAAGAAGGGAAAGAGAAGAAATGGACTAGAGAAAGATAGTATGGTGGTCTAGAGCTGACAAGGTAAGAATCCATGTGCCCTTTGATCGATACTCCTTAGGTGAGACCGCACTTAAATACTTGCAGAAGTCAGTAGGGAGAATTTGAATGCTTGAATGTGATTGTGGAGTTTACCTAGGACAGTTGCTAAGTGTGGGGGAAGTACATGTTGGTCTTGATATCCTGTGATTGATTCTTTCAGTGGTTTACTAAGGGGAATCTGAGTATTGTAGCTTCTAGGATGAAATGAGTTTCTGAAAGTTTTCAAACCTCTTCACCATGTTTTAGTTCTATGTTTTCCTTGAGGGCAAGCAAAGGCTAAGTGTGGGGAAGTTGATATATCATGGTTTTTACTAGTTTTAGGCCATGATATAGTTGTGTTTTAGTGTCTTTTGTGTTCTTTTTAGAGTCTTTTACAGGTATAATCAGGTTTGGAGCTGAATTGGAGATAATGGAGCATTTTGGAGATTTTTGGAGTGTTTGGCCGAGAGATAGAGTTCACTGTCCGAAACAGAGAAAGGTGTCGATCGTTGCACACCTGCAACGGTTGATGCACCAGCGAGATGGGCCAAAAACTCGGCGGTTTAGAAGAATCAAGATATTGCACTTTGATCCAGAAGTTCATGATATTTACAAAGAAGCCCCTGGCCGAGATTATACCTATATAATAGAGTTTTTAGTGTTTTAATTAGGGACACTTTACAATACACTTTCATAATTAAGAGCAGAGGATTTTTAGAGCTTTTGGGGGCTGATCTGAACCTATTACTTCATCTGTATTTGGAGAAGATTTCGAACCCCTTTTACTCTTATTCTTTTATGCAATTTATTCATCATATGATCATGTTTTCATTATCTATGTCTGAGTAGATTCCTTGTTAGGTTTAGGGTTTCTCACATAGGATTTCATGACTTGCTAGACTTGTTCAAATTCAGTTAAGGATTCAAACTATATCTGTTCTTCAATTTAATTGTGCTTAAAGCTAGTTCTAACCTGATCAATTAGAATCTAGATCTTAGGTTGCTAAATACATCAGGGAAGTGGGGTTTAGGAATCTGAACTAATTAAATTGGGCAATTAAACTTTGCGCAAACGGAAGTTTGGTTTAGGATAATTGTGAACATATCAAACTTGGGATTAATGCTAGTTTAATCTGTTAGTTCTCGCAAACGAAAGTTTGGTTTGCTGCACTTAGACTTAGAGAATTATCGCAAAGGAATTTGGTTAATTCTATATCTGTGTTTTGAGTTCTAGAACTGTGCTTAATTAGATCCTTGCTGAATGAATTGTCTGCTTGTCTGATTTCCTGAGAACACCCTAGGCTTGACGCTTTTAGTTTATTGCTTCCACAACCGTTAATCTCTGCTACTGATTTACTTTCTCGCACCGCTTTTAATTCAATTACATTGCTTTCTTTCTAGTATTAGTCTCTAATGTTCTGATCTACTGAGACCAAGTGTCCCTGTGGATTCGATAACCCTATATACTACTTTGACATTGCTGTTCACTTGCAGTTTAGAATAGGGTAAAACTTAGAACCTATCACTTCCTCAACCAGCATCTTTGAAAGATGATCAGCAACTCCATTCTCAACCCCCTTCTTGTCCCTTACTTCAATGTCAAACTCCTGAAGCAACAGAATCCATCTCAACAATCTTGGCTTAGCATCCTTCTTCTGCATCAGATACTTCAGGGCTAAATGATCAGTGTGCACAATCACCTTGGAGCCAACAAGATAGGGGCGGAATTTCTCAAATGCAAAGACAACAACCAACAGCTCCTTCTCTGTAGTGGCATATTTTCTCTGCGCATCATCTAGTGTCCTACTAGCATAAAAGATAGCATGATGCTTTCTATCATTCTTCTGCCCCAGAACAGCTCCTACATCATAGTCACTTGCATCACACATAACCTCAAAAGGTAGATCCCAATCCGGTGGTTGAACTATTGGAGCGCTCACTAATGCCTGCTTAATCTACTCAAATGCAGTCTGACAATCTGCATTGAACTCAAATTTGGTATCCTTACACAGCAAAGCAGTTAGTGGCCTAGCAATCTTACTGAAGTCCTTGATAAACCGTCTATAGAAACCAGCATGTCCAAGAAAGCTTCTTATAGACTTAACAGAATCAGGCGCCTGAAGGCTGGTCATTACCTCAATCTTAGCGCGGTCTACTTCAATCCCTACTTCAGACACTTTGTGTCCCAGTACAATGCCATCTATGACCATGAAATGGCAATTCTCCCAGTTAAGAACTAAGTGCTTTTCTTCGCATCTAGTCAGTACCTTGCACAGATTATCTAAGCACTCATTATAAGATGATCCATAGACTTAGAAGTCATCCATAAATACCTCCATAAAGTCCTCAATCATATCAGTGAATATGGACATCATGCATCTCTGGAAAGTAGCTGGTGCATTGCAAAGTCCAAAAGGCATCCTACGGTAAGCAAATGTGCCATATGGACAAGTGAAGGTGGTCTTTCCCTGATCCACTGGGTGGATAGGAATCTGAAAGAAACCTGAATATCCATCGAGGAAGCAATAGTAAGGGTGATTTGCTAACCTCTCCAGCATCTGATCAATGAAGGGTAAAGGGAAATGATCCTTCCTTGTTGCAGCATTGAGTTTCCTGTAATCTATGCACATCCTGTGTCCAATCACAGTCCTAGTAGGGATCAGCTCATTCTTCTCATTCTTCACAACTGTAACTCCGCTTTTCTTAGGCACCACATGGACTAGACTCACCCAATCACTGTCTGAAATAGGATAGATAATCCCAGCATCTAGGAGTTTCATAATCTCCTTCTTAACCACTTCCTGTATATTAGGATTAAGCCTTCTCTGATGCTCAACAGATGTCTTAGACTCATCCTCAAGATGTATCTGATGCATGCACAGCTCCGGAGAGATACCTGAAATGTCATCAAGAGAATAGCCAAGAGCTTTGCGATGCTTGCGCAGCTTGCTTAGCAGTAAAGTGAGCTCTGCGTTGTTCAAACTAGCATTAACTATAACTAGATAAGTCGAATTAGGTCCAAGAAACGCGTACCTTAGCCCCAATAGAAGTTGTTTCAGTTCAATTTTTGGAGCCTTTTCCTCTGCCCAATCTCTGTCGACTTGCAACGATCGATGCTTAGTCTGTGTCGATCGATGCAAAGTCGCGGTATACACTTCTAACTTCATCACTTGCTCAGCAGAATCCATCAGTTTTGCATAGCAGATTGCAAGCTCGTCTTGCAGGTGTTCCAGCTCCATTATAGAGCTCAGTAAAGCTCTTTCTAGTGGATCTTCAGCATGTGACTTGTGAAAGTACTCTGCAGCCAAATCACCCAGTGTGTCCACATAGAAGGTCTGTCCGTCGATGGTTGGTCTCTTCACCAGTTTTTCCATATCAAAACTCATCTTCAGATCACCCACATTCAGAATTATTCTACCTCCTTGGCAGTCAATCATCGCACCAGCAGTAGCTAAGAAAGGCCTGCCCAAAATCAGTGGATCCTTTGGTTCCTCTCCATACTGCAGAACCACAAAATCAGTAGGTATCACACATTTACCAATCATTATAGGCACATCTTCTAACACTCCTTCAGGGATCTTAAGAGTTCTGTCTGCTAAGACTAGTGAGATCCTAGTTGGAGAAAAGTCAGTCATTCCAAGTCTCTTAGCTACAGAGAAGGGCATAAGATTCACACTAGAACCAAGATCACATAGGGATCTTTCAAATCTTTCCTTGTAGATAGCACAATCCAACACAAAGCTCCCTGGATCTTTCAGCTTCTCAGGAATTCTGCCCTGAACTAATGCACTACATACCTTCGTGATCATCATTACACTCTCCTCATCAGACCACTTACCAACAAGCAAGTCCTTAAGACATCTCCTCATCACAGGAGAAGTCTCCATAGAGTCAATCCAAGGCACTTTGACTTTTACCTTTTTAATGATCTCCTTGCATTTGGTATACTGTCTATCATTCCTAGCTTTCCTGGAATTTTTGGGAAAAGGTACTTTAGGTTTGTAAACCCTTTCACTTGACTTCTTCGGTTTCTCTGGTTTTGAACTCTCTGCAGTCGCCTTGCGTCGCTCGTCGCTGGAGTTGTGTCGATCGTTGCTGGGCGACTTTGTTACGACAGGTTCTTCGTTTTCGCTTTGCATCGACCGTTTCTGAGTAGCGTCGATAGATGCATTACGAATATCACGGATCCCATCTTCCAATTCTTCAATTTCCACGAGTTCTTCAACACTCAACTGCTTTTTCTGGCCAGGAGACAGCTCCTTACCACTTCTCAAAGTTACCGCATTGCATTGATACTTGGGATTAGCATCAATTCGCCCTAGGAGATATCCATCTTCCCTCTTAACATATCCAGCAGTCTGTGCAACTTGAGCATCAAGCCTTTTCACATGTGAGTTCAAGGATTCGAATTTCCCATTCAAATCATCATACACCCAATCCAGTTTCTTGTTGACATCCACAGAAATCTTGGTTTGTCCCTTTAGCAGCTGCTCCATCATTGCCTCCATCTTACTCTCATGAGTAGTAGCTACAGGAGGTGCTTGATAAGAGGAAGATCCATAAGTCCTCTGATTACCTTGTTGGAAAGGTTTCTGAAATCCACTAGTCTGTCCAAATCCAGAAGAGTTTTGGTTTCTGTTGAAAGCACTCTTCTGTCCTCCATTGAAGAACCTATTACCAGACTGATTACCAAACCTGTTTCCTTGGAAACCAGATCCTCCGATGTAATTCACATCCTCCTCCTGATCATCTCCTTCATCATTGATCATCTCAACATCTTGAGCAAAGTGGACAGCTTTCTTCCCAGCTAGAAGATTGCAAACTATGTCCAACTTAGATCTAATATCAGCTATCTCAGAATTCTCCATGTTTCCACCGGACTTCTTCCTTCTCTCATCAGTGGTCTTGAAGCTATTACTGCTTACCAGATTATCTATCAACTGCTTAGCTTGAGTAGGAGTCCTAGTGTTGAAGTTGGCATTGCTAGAATTGTCCAACGCAGTCTGATATGGAAGATCTATTCCTCTAAAGAAGATGCCTAAAAGTGTTACCTCAGTGAATCCATGGTGTGGGCAGTCACGTTGGTACTTCTTAAACCTCATCCAGACTGTCTTAAGAGGCTCTGTTGGACCTTGGGTGAAGGTGAGAATGTCCTGTCTGGACAGGTCTGAGCGTGCATCATCATAGAAATGACGCATGAACTCACTCTTCAAAGCTGCCCAGGTAACAAACGTCCCAGATGGAAGTTGTTTCAGCCAGAATGCAGCATCTCCAGCCAGAGAATAGGGGAAAAACTTGAGGAACAAATAGTCCTGGTTAACTCCATCGTACTTTATTCCAGTGACTATGCCCTCAAACTCATCTATGTGGTCCATCGGTTGCTCACTTGGAGAGCCATGGAAGGCTTTCTGCCTCAGGAGAGAGTAGTAGACGGTCTTGATTTCAAAATCATTCCTCTCAAATTCAGGAAGTACAAGAGCTGACCGGTTAGCATGGAACTCATCCAGACGGTTATAGTCAGCTAAAGTCCTCTCATGGACAACCATCTGTCTACCTTGGCCTTGTCCTTGGTTCTGCTCCTGTTGCGGCTGTGGTTGCTCTGGAGGATCAGGGATGACATTCCCTTCAGCATCTATCGGTTCTCCAGCAGCATTGTAAGGATTGTTGTGTCGGTCCCTGAGGGTACCTTGAGCATCAGGCTTTATGACCACACGTTCAACAACCATCCTTATTCTTCTAACTCTTCTGTTGGTCCTCTCTAGTCTAGCAAGCTCTTCAAGTTGGAGGTTTACGAGATTAGTGTTCGGATTACTTCTGGTATCACGCGTCTGCATAAACCGTCTGTAATCGCCAGGCAACGATCGATGCTAGCAGAGCAACGATCGATGCTAGCATATCAACGATCGATACAACTCCAATCGCCTAGTGTCGATCGACACAAGAAGTGCAACGGTCGATGCTATGCGATTTCGAAACCTGCGACAGAGAGAAAATAGAGAAAAATAAAAATCAGTAAACAAAAATAAAAATAAAAATCCTAGTAAAAACCCTAAGTTCGAAGCTATCGAAGACTCTAAGAGTCCCCGACAACGGCGCCAAAAACTTGATAGGTCTAAAGTTTTACCCTATACTAACTGCAAGTGCACAGTATATCAATGTAGTACTTAGGGATCGAATCCACGAGGACTCTAGGCAACGATAGGATCAAGAACTTAAAGAGATTAAAACTAGGAGAAAGCAAAAAGCAAATTGTATTGAATTAACTAAAAGCAAGCAAGAAAGTAAACAAGTAGAAGGGTTGTTGTTGTAGGCAATAAACTAAGGGCGCTAAGTCTAGGGCGTTCTCAAGAAATCAGACAAGCAGATAAATCATTCAGTCAGGATCTAATTAAACACAGTTCTAGAACTCAAACACGGATTAAAAAATTAACCAACTGTCGTTGCGAGAATTCTCTAAGTCTAAGTTCAGCAATCCAAATTCCTTTGCAATTACTAACAGTTTAAACCAGCTTTAATTCCAAGTTCGATATGTTCACAATCTAATTAAACCAAATTCCTTTGCGAGTAATTAAATTGCTCAACCTAAATAGTTCAGATTCTAAACCACACTGTCGTGTCGTATTTAGCAACCTAAGATCTAGATTCTAATTGATCAGGTTAGAACTAGCATTAAACACAATTTAGTTTGAAGAACATCATATTGATGTGAATCCTTAACTGAATTAATTATATCTAGCAAGTCATGAAATCCCTATGAGAAACCCTAAACCTAACTATGAAACTACTCAGACATAGATGATGTAAACATAATCAATGAATTAATAGAAATCATAAAAGAGATTATAATATAAAAGGGGTTCGAAAACTTCTCCAAAATGAATGTAGTACAGGATCAGATCAGCCCCAAAAGACCTAAAAACTCTCTGCTCTAAGTTATGATAGCGTATCTAAAACTGAAGCTAAAAACCTAATTAAATAGCTAAAACATGACTTGGGGCTTCTGTGTAAATATCTGGAACTTCTGGGCATCTTTGCAATTATCAGCATACTTCATTAAACCGCCGAGAATATGGCCCAATCTCGTTGTGCATCGATCCATGCAGGTGTGCAACGATCGACGCAGCACTCAAATCCGGACAGTGAACACAACCTCTCGGGTCAAATCTCCAAAATGCTCAAATTAGCTCCATAATCTCCACTTTTGCTCCAAACGTACGTGTACCTAATAAAACCTGCAAAAGACTCTAAAGGAACACCAAAAGACACTAAAACAGACTTATATCATGGCATAAACCGGAAAAACCATGATATATCATTATCCCAAAGAGGTTTTCCTTAAGGAGGTTTTTAATGAGGTATTTCCACAACTCCAAGCTTGGCCTTTGGTCCTCTTCTCCCTTTGGTCTTTTGGGGTCCCGACGACCAAGCTTGCAGGGGAGTATTAGAGAGGAAGATGAAATGAAAGAGGAGAGGCTGGAGAAGCCGAGCCTCATTCCTAGTTAAAGTCTTGAAGTGTCCCACAAGGAATGTCATTTGTTCTTAAGTGAGCAACAAGGCATCTAAGTTGAGTTCAAGATGTCTAAGTATGGATAAGGCCGTGGGATGTGTCTTGAAGAAAGTAGAAGACCATGGCCCATTGAAGACAAATGATAAAACCTATGAGGAGTATAAGCCCATCTGACACTCTTTGGTAAAGGCTGAAGTGTTAAACAATAAAGGAGGTCGAAATGTGTTGGTTAAGGTCTGAAGTTAAGCTACTAGGGTCACATGTGAGTTCAAGATACAAGGAGAGGTCACATGTGGGATTAAACAATGAAGTAGTTACACAGACATGTCACTATCACTCATGGGAGTGTGCTTTCTCTCTCCAGACCTGCAACACGCCAAATAAGAGAGAGGAGAGGTCACTTTCAAGTCTGAACTCACTAGAAACCAAAAAGGAGTGAAGAAGATCCAGCCATTGGTTTCAAATTCGAATCTCCCTCTCACATTCAATGGCTGAGATGTATTCATGATTTATCTTTGTTTCTTCATGTCTTAACCTAGTTTCCTGTCTATATAAGACATGTAACCGAGATCATTTACACACACATTGAATATACTGAATTTAGAACTTGTTTTAATACAAAGAATCACTTAAGTCTTTCTCTCTTTCTCTCTAGCTTTTCTCGGTTCTGTTTTACCTTTCTCATTGTGTTCTTCAATAAGACACAATCTAGATGATTAAGAGACATGATTTAGGCTGCTTGAGGCAGCCTTAGATCACGCTTGGATAGTTGTTCAATAGCTAATCCAAATGTGAGAACAATCTTCTCTTACACTCTTCTTCTCTTGGATGTTCCTTAAGATAATTGTTGATTCTCTTCCATGTTATGATTAAACTCTCCTTGGTGAGATGTTAAGCTCTTGGAAGTGTTTTCATATAACTAAGGACTCCATTTGTATGACTAGATTACTGACTTTCCAAGTACAAACTAGTTATACTTCTTTGAGCAGAACCGGTTTGAGTCTTCTTCTTTAAGTATTTTTGTTCTTGTGTTGAGTTATGGTTCAGAGCTTCTCATGAATGTCTCATGAACCAAATAGATAATTCAGAGCTTCCTCATGGATGCTTCTGAAATTCTAACAGTGAACACGTGAGCTCAGACTCATAAATTGGGCATTAGCCTGTTCGATACACTGTCTGAGCATACCATGTTCGTCTTGCTAACGGGGCAAACTATGTCTGCGGTTGAACCGCTGACTGATGCCCAAGGTGTATTTGATCGTTCAGGCCATTAGCTGTTGTTAATCTGGGCAATTTAGTTCGAGGTAGAGGGAATGAAGTCGAGTTTGGATACACAGGGGGCCTTGAGCTCGAGGCGAAGGCTGAACCGCCTAGCCACCTGGGCATGTTCTCACCATTTGATGGTAGAGGTGGTGGACCGGGAGGCGTCTGTTCCATGGATTCCATCAAGTTGAGAATTGATTGAAAACGTTTTCAACACTTCAAACACAATCAAGTCTTTAGGCATCTAAGGAAATGTTCAATGACATGAAAAGATTAATAAGAGAGAGTTTTAGAAGTAGCCTGATCATAGTCTTTTGAGTTGCGGTTTGGATTTGAACTTGAACTCTCCCGCACTCTTAACTAGTCCATGGTTTGAACCATGACTTCACACCTTGTGCAATCTGTCTTTGCACATCTATCCTCAAACACACTTGCTCTTAGGCACATCTTCAAGCTCTCTAGCTCATCTTGGCGCCATTTGAAGCTTTTAAAACGTGTGTGGCTCATCAGCCTTCATGAGGAACAAACACAAGGCCTCCCTTCTTGAATGGACAACTTGTGAACCACCATTCTTCTTTGGGAAGATCCTTTAACAATAAGCACATCCACCACTTGATGAATGCTCCATGAGGATTTCAGCTAACCCACAACTATCCATGAGGATTTTGGCTCATCCACAACCAAACTTGAGCTCACTGATTTGTTGGAGACTTCTTCAGCTCCTCAACCACACAGCCCTTTAACTTCAGCATGAACCGCCATTAAGACTGATCCTTACTGCCAACAACTCGCATTCCTCCTAAGAACACCTAAACACAAAACAACACTCAAGCAACACATGTTTGATCAGGACTAATGAGCTTGAATTAAGTTTCTGTGCTAGAATAAGATAGTTCTTTAGGAGTAAACTTTAGAGTAAAATAGAAGTAACCAGAGTATAAAGAGTATGGCATGTCACACAACTCAGATTAAGAGAGTGTGCATCAGAGAATGAGAGTATAGAGAGTTTGTGAGTTTGGAATGCAAAAAACTCAGATTAAGAGCATGTAAACCAAACTCAGAGAATAATAGAATGTGAGAATGGGAGAATGAACCTAAAACACATAAAGTAAAAATGTTAGAGAATATGTTTAAGGTTCAGGGACTGAGTTTCTTGCTCAGTTTAACTCATAAACATTTCAAAAGTTCAGGGACTGAGTTTGCTCAGTTTGAAACAAGCAACAAGAACCAGAGAAACAACAAAGGAAGACACAATCATATGCTCTTGTTCATCTCTGATTTCTTAACAACAACTTGTTAACTCTTCAACTAGAAAGAGCAACAAGACTTTTAAAAACAGGAACCAGCAACAAACAGAAGCATGGTCCATAGAAAACATTTCGGAAGCTAGAGGAACAAAGATTCAAAGTTTCCTCTGATTTTGAAAACGTTTTTGCAGCCAAAAATCAAGCTTCTCTGATACCATGTTAGAATTTCAGAAGCATCCATGAGGAAGCTCTGATCATCTAATTTGGTTCATGAGACATTCATGAGAAGCTCTGAACCATAACTCAACATAAGAACAGAAACACGTAAGAAGAACAATGCAACCGGTTCTGCTCAAACAAAAGACAACTAGTTTGTACTTAAAAAAGCCATTAATCTAGTTGTATAAAGGAGTCCTTAGCTATATGAAAACACTTCCAAGAGCTTAACATCTCACCAAGGAGAGTCTACTCATAACATAATTAGCTAAGAGAACATCCAAGAGAGGAGTAAAGAACTATCTATGAGCGATTCTCTCATCATACTTGGACTAACTATGGAAGAGTTATCCAAGCATGATGAGAGGCTGCCTTAAGCAGCCATAACCGGCTCTTTAAGGTCTACATTGAATATGAACTAGTATAAACAATGGAGACAAAGAGTGAAACCGGTTACAAGAAGAAGAGAGAAAGAGAGAAGAGTTTGTATCAAGAATCTTGTTGATTTCTTATCAAGTGACTTAGCAAGGTATTACAAGGTCGTGTGTGGCCTTTATATATGCTCACAATTAGGTTAAGACAACAATAAACAAAGATAAACCAAGGTTACATCTCAACCATTGATTCATAAGAGGGAAAACCAAGTTTGAATGGATGGTTGGATCTTCTCCTCTTCATTTCGGTTTCTAGTAAGTTCAGACTTGAAAGTGACTTTTCCTCACTCTTATTCACGTGTGTAGACCTGAGGATAGAGAGAGCACACTCCCAAGAGTGAGTGTGACATGTCTTTGTAACCACTTTCCTCCTTAAACACACATGTGACTCTTCTTGAGTCAGATTCCTGACAGACTTCTATTTGGCCCCAACTTTGCACATTCTTGATTGTCTGAATATATAAGTGCCCCAACTTTGCACTTCACAACTTTGGCTCTGACTTTTCACAAGATGATCTTGCCCCAACTTTGCACATTGATCATCTGTATGTGTCTGTGTATGTGTCTATCTCTGTGTCAGTGTCTGTGTCAGTGTGCCCCAACTTTGCACATATTGATAGTTGCCTTTGTTGCTCACTTAAGCTTTGCTTTGCTTTGCTTGCTTGTTCTCAACACCAAGGCTTCTTCATGGAATGAGGCTCGGCTTCTTCAGCCTTTCCTCTTCTATTTCATCTTCCTCTCTAATATGGACGAGGTTAAGATCGGGGACAAATATGTTTACAATTACTTTGTTTTAGTGATATTCTTACATATGAAAAATTACAAATATGTTTACAATTGAAATATATGTTTACAATTACTCTTAATACTCTTTGCATTTGATCATTTTTAGCCAGTGTTTTGCAGGATTAGATAGATGGGTGAGAACCAAGCTGCCCCAATCGACTTCGCCCAGCTGCTTGGAGCGATTCAAGCCATTGTCGCACGCGTGGACCGGGTCGAACAACCTGCCGTCCAACCTCCGTCCAACCTCTGACCGATCGCTCCAGGTAAGAGAGGTCAGCACATACGGGTCGGCCAATTGAAGGATACTGTTGAGGAGATACCCGAGCTTGACGATGATCCACCCAACTATAACCACTGACCGTTCAACCGTTCAAGGGATCCAGTCCACCGAGGCTGCATGCTTAAAAAAGAGATACCACGACTTATTCATAACGACATTAAACTGACCACTCCTACTTTTGCAAGAAAGGTCAACTTCGAGGCATATCTAGAATGGGAACGGAGGATGGAGTACATCTTCGACCACTATGCTTACAACGATCAGAAAAGATGGCATTGGCAGCGAGTCAAATCATGGACCACACCTTATCTTGGTGGGACAGAGACGACTCCGAGCGGAGACAACATTGTTACGAGCAGATCACTACCTGGGCCGCCATGAAATACAATTTAAGACAAAGTTACGTGCCACCATATTTTCATAGAGACTTACAGAAACGGTTTCGGAAGCTTAAGTTAGACGATTCAGAGGAGACTCTTATGGCCCAGTTTATCTACAAACTTCATGACCATACCGTGTGGAAGGTCAAGATCCAAGCGTACCACAACATGTCTGAGCTACTACATATGAGTATTCAGGCCGAGCAGCACATCAAGCGGAAAACAGCCACTATAAACCGAGCTAGGAGAAACTCGGCATGGATGCCACCCATGCCTAAAGCCGTAGACAAAGGCAAGGCTATTAATATCGAGTCATGGTTCAAGAAGCCTAACACCAAGCTCTTAAATTCAACTTTCTCGAGGCACTAAGTTCCCTAGTACTTCTAGACCTAGATATATTACTTGTCTTAAATGTCAATGAAAATTAAATATGGCTCTAGAATGTTCTAACCGACGGGACATGTTCGTCACCGCAGCTGGCGAGTACGAGTCTCATGATGAGCAGGAAGAAGACAAGGATATGTCCGACCCCAAAACTCGTATTGAATATCCAGACGTTGCAGAAATGTTGGTGATGTGGAGAGCTATCAACGCCTTAGTAGACCCCGAGACGATCTAATGGGAGAAATATTTCATACCTCGTCTACTGTGAACAACAAGGCCTGTAGCCTAATTATAGACGGAGGTTCATGTGCAAACGTGGCTATCAGATACATGGTCGATAACCTAGGTCTCCAAGTTACAAAGCACTCGCGGTCATACCAAGGTGGCTCAACGATAATACGGAGATACGGATAGCCAATCAAGTCATCGTTTTGTTCAGTGTGAGAAAGTACAGTGCGCACGTAGTGTGTGAAGTCGTGCCCATGAAATCCGGTCATCTACTTTTATACCGGCCCTGGCAGTTCGATAAGGAGACTTTACACAACGAACGTACCAATCACTACTCGTTCAGCCATGATAAACGCAAGTACCTATTGGAATGGAGATCAGTACTTGCATCAGATTACAATTATTGAGTATTGAGATGAACACCTTAAGTGTTCAAATCAATATGAAGTCCTTTGATCCGATCAGAAGAAGAAGAGGTAAATAAGTAAAAGGGAGAGAGTTTAATCTTATGGTTAAGTGGTAAAAGGATAAGTTACCATTAACCAAGTCAAAGATCTTCTAGAAGCTTGACTCCACGGATGAACAGTACCAGGAGACAAGATTCAAATTCAAATGGAGATTCCCTTCCCTACTTGCTTCACCCTTTTGTCCAAAGGTGTCTTTAGAATTATTTTGTCATTAGAGTTTGAATTTGAATGTAGTAGCCACGAAATTAAGTTATTTTTTGTCTATATATTCATTGTAATATCAATAAGAAAGATATACACTTGGGAAAGCTTTTCCCTCATACTCCTCTTGTGCAATTCATCTTCTTCTTTTCTCTCTTGCTAAATCTCTCATATAACTCTCTAATTCTAATATTCTTACATGGTATCAGAGCTTTAAGCTCCTATACCTTTTCATTTCCGCATACTCTGATTCATAAACTCTGATTTTCTAGTTCTTGTTCTTCTTGTTCTTGAAAGCGTTCTTGAAAGTTCCTGTCCTTGTTCTTAAAAGTTCTAAAGCTCTCAAGCATTCTTCTTTGGTTTATTTTATCTGGTGTGTGTTCTCTGTGAGTTGAGAACTTGCTTATTCAGAAGCTTATCTTGAAAACTCCCTCCTTGCAACAAATCAGTCTTAGCAATGGAGAACTCAAGAGTAATCATTCTTGTGATTCTTAAAGGTGCCAACTACATTGTTTGGGCCAGGATGGTGAAGTCTGCTCTTGGAGGCAGAGGTTTATGGAAGTACATCATGAGGAGCACAGCTCTAGAGAAGGTGGTGAAGGCTAAAGCTAAGGTTGGAACTGAGGCTGAAGCTAAAGAAGATGTTGAGTCTCATGAGGACACATCTGAAGCTGATGAAGAAGCGTGGATTCAAGGGGATCAGAATGTCCTCTCCATACTTCAAAGCTCACTTGACCAGCACCTATTGGAAGCTTACTCATATTGTGTGACTTCCAAGCAGCTGTGGGATACCATTGAGAAGGTTTATGGGAATAAATCAAACCTAACCAGAGTCTTTGAAGTTAAGCTGGCCATTAACAATCTCCAGCAAGAAGATATGGAGTTCAAAGCTCACTTTGGAAAGTTTAGCTCACTGTGGTCAGAGTTGGAGATGTTGAGGCCACCAAGCAGTGATCCTTTGGTGTTACAAGAGAGGAGAGAGCAGGATAAAGTCTTTGCTCTTCTGCTCACCTTGAACTCATCATACAATGGGCTGATTAAGCACATCCTAAGGGCAGACACTCTACCTGACATTGATGATATGTGTGGACAAATTCAGAAGGAACAAGGTTCATTTGGGTTGTTCAAAGGGAAAGGAGAGTTGGTAACCGCCAACAAGGGGATGTACAAGGCTGATGAGAGGCAGAGCTATGGAGGTGACAAGAGGGGAGTCTTGATGTGTGATTTCTGCAAGAAGAGTGGGCATTTGAAGGACAGATGCTGGCGCCTTCATCCTAACCTCAGACCCTCATCTCACAACAACAGATTCAAAGATCAAAGGGCAAACTACTCTTATGGTGCAGCTGGACCAGGCTCTTCTTCAATGCAACAATGTGATGAAGGGAGAGCAATGGTGGTCCATCAAGCTCCATCCATGACTGCTCAAAGTGATGTGGTAAGAAGGTCAGACCTTGAGGCTCTCATCAAAGCCCTCAAGGATAACTCTGGTATGGTTCTTGGTACTTCACTATTTGCTTCAAACAAACTGAAACCTTTGATCATTGATTCAGGAGCCTCTCATCATATGATAAGTGATTCTAGGTTGATAAACAATGTTGAACCTGCCTTAGGAAGTGTAGTGATTGCAAATGGTGATAAAATTC
Organism: Orychophragmus violaceus; assembly: GCA_030180135.1. NCBI lineage: Eukaryota > Viridiplantae > Streptophyta > Magnoliopsida > Brassicales > Brassicaceae > Orychophragmus > Orychophragmus violaceus. The sequence continues at coordinate 46,495,913 of CM058232.1, forward strand.
CAATACAAGGCATAGGAAATCTGAAATTGTTTAACAAAGAATCTAAAGCCTTCTTTATGCCTAGTTTCACTTCAAACTTAGTTTCTGTAAAAAGGATAGCCACTGATTTGAATTGCAATGTTGTTTTCAGTCCTAATGATGTTGTGTTTCAGGATATTAAAACAAGTAAGTTGATTGGAAAAGGTGTGACAAAGGATGAGCTCTACATGGTTGAAGACACCAATCCCTCTTCTGAATTATCTGCTGCTTTATCTACTGCTTTATCTACTTGTGTTGGTGTGGATGATTCTATTTGGCATGCTAGATTAGGACATCCACACTCTAGGGCCTTAGGACTTTTATTACCTTCTATTTCGTTTAAGAATGATGATTGTGAGGCTTGTATCCTTGGTAAACATTGCAAATCTGTTTTTCCAAACTCTAAAACTACTTATGAAAGTTGCTTTGATCTTGTTCATTCTGATGTGTGGACTGCTCCTTGTTTGTCTAGAGAGAACCATAAGTATTTTGTCACTTTCATTGATGAAAAATCTAAGTATACTTGGATAACACTAATGCAAACTAAAGATAGAGTTTTAGAAGCTTTTATGAACTTTCAAAATCATGTTACTAACCATTTCAATGCTAAGATCAAAATTTTTAGATCAGATAATGGTGGTGAATATACAAGCAATGCCTTCAAACAACACTTATCCAAGCATGGGATTCTCCATCAAACAAGCTGTCCCTACACTCCCCAACAAAATGGAGTGGCTGAGAGAAAGAACAGACACTTGATGGAGGTGGCAAGGTCCATGATGTTCTATAGGAATGTTCCTAAGAGGTTTTGGGGAGATGCAGTGATGACAGCATGCTATTTGATCAACAGAACTCCCACAAAAGTTCTTAAGGATCAATCTCCATTTCAGGTATTAAACAACACAAATCCATTGGTTGATCACTTACGTGTGTTTGGGTGTATTTGCTTTGTGTTAATACCAGGAGAACAAAGAGATAAGCTGGATGCTAAGAGCACCAAAGCTATGTTCATTGGTTACTCCACAACACAAAGAGGATACAAGTGTTATGTACCTGAAACAAGGAAGGTTTTGATCTCAAGAGATGTGAAGTTTATGGAAACAAGGAGTTTCTATGATGAAAAGAATTGGGATAGCTTGAAGGATCTTCCCACTTCTCAATCAGATAGAGCAGCTAACCTAAGGATGATCATGGAAAACTTGGGTATTAGTATGCCCCAGCAACCGGCCAACACAAGCCCTACCACTTCAGTCCCTGCTCCAACTTCAGAAACTCCTCAACATTCCCATCTTGATCATGAGGGGGACACTCATGAATCAGCATCAGAACCGCAAGTGGCTGATCCTTCAATACATGATCAAGCTGAAAATGAGGAGCATGAGGAACATGAGGAAGAACCTGAGGAGTTGTATCGTCAAAATGAAGAGGTTGAACAGCCTGTTGTGAATGAGCAGCAACAAGTTCAAGTGTTAAGAAGGAGTACAAGGGAGAAAAAGGATCCATCAGAATGGAAGAAGACTAGGGTTTACTTCAACAGCAAGGCAGTAGCTCATCCCATTCAAGCTGTTTGTAGCTTAGCTCATGTACCTTTGGAGCATCAAGTGTTCATTGGGAAGTTGGATCAAGAACATGTACCAACAACCTATGAAGAAGCAAAGGGAGATAAGAGGTGGATGCAAGCTGTGGATGAAGAGACCAAAGCAATGGAGAACAATGAGACTTGGTATGAAGCTGAACTTCCTAGAGGAAAGAAGGCAGTGACTTCTAAATGGGTTTTCACCATCAAGTATAGAAGTAATGGAGAAGTGGAGAGATACAAGGCAAGGTTGGTTGCAAGAGGCTTCACTCAAACCTATGGAAAGGATTACTTGGACACCTTTGCACCAGTAGCTAAGCTTCACACAGTTAGGATCATCTTGTCTTTAGCAACAAACCTTGATTGGGAACTTTGGCAAATGGATGTCAAGAATGCATTCCTTCAAGGGGAGCTTGAAGATGAGGTATACATGAGACCACCTTCTGGTCTTGAAAGCATTGTGAAACCAGGGAAGGTGTTGAGACTCAAGAAGGCTATCTATGGATTAAATCAATCACCTAGAGCTTGGTATCATAAACTGAGCTCAACACTTATGCAAAGAGGATTCAAGAGGTCTGAAGGAGATCACACCTTGTTTACTCTTCAAGATCAGGAAGGTATCATTGTCATCCTTGTTTATGTTGATGACATTATCATATCAGGGAGCAACAAGTCAGGTATACAAGACACTAAGGCTTATCTCAAATCTGTTTTTGACATTAAAGACCTTGGTGCTCTAAAGTACTTCCTTGGGATAGAAGTTTGTCGATCTAATGATGGACTCTTCTTATCTCAAAGGAAGTACACACTTGATTTGTTATCTGAAGCAGGAAAGATTGGATCAAAACCGGCTAAGACACCATTGGAAGAAGGTTACAAAGTCATAAGAGAGGGGGAGCTTGAGGACAAACCATTTGAGGACATTACTCAGTATAGAAGAATGGTTGGTAAGCTCATTTACTTAACCATAACCAGACCTGATGTGTGTTATGCAGTGAACCAAGTGAGCCAGCATATGCAAGCACCCAAGATGCATCATTGGAACATGGTTGAAAGGATACTTAGATACCTAAGTGGTGCTCCTGGTCAAGGCATTTGGATGGGTTGCAACCAAAGCACAGAGATAGTTGGGTATTGTGATGCTGATTGGGCAGGAGATAGAGTGGACAGGAGATCTACTACTGGCTATTGCACATTCATTGGAGGCAACCTTGTTACTTGGAAGAGCAAGAAGCAGAAGATAGTGTCATGTTCAAGTGCTGAAGCTGAATATAGAGCAATGAGGAAGCTAGCAACAGAATTGGCGTGGATCAAAGGTCTTCTTGTGGATTTGGGGATTGAGACTTCAAAGCCAATCACCATGCATTGTGACAACCAAGCAGCCATACACATTGCTTCAAACTCAGTCTTCCATGAAAGAACCAAGCACATAGAAGTTGATTGTCACAAGGTTAGGCAGATGATTGAGCAAGGAGTGGTGTTGCCATGTTTCACAAGAAGTGAGGAACAACTAGCTGATGTGTTCACCAAGGCAGCTAGCTTGAGGGTGTGTGAGTCCATTCACACAAAGCTTGGACTCATGGAGCTTCTAGAATCCTCTAATGCTATGGAGTCTACACTCTTTTTCCCTTCATAAAGTTTTATCCCATGAGGTTTTCTTCATGAAGGTTTTTAATGAGGTAGATCTCCATTGCATTCCAAGCTTGATTCAACTCTTGAATTCAAGCTTGAGGGGGAGTATTGGAATGGAGATCAGTACTTGCATCAGATTACAATTATTGAGTATTGAGATGAACACCTTAAGTGTTCAAATCAATATGAAGTCCTTTGATCCGATCAGAAGAAGAAGAGGTAAATAAGTAAAAGGGAGAGAGTTTAATCTTATGGTTAAGTGGTAAAAGGATAAGTTACCATTAACCAAGTCAAAGATCTTCTAGAAGCTTGACTCCACGGATGAACAGTACCAGGAGACAAGATTCAAATTCAAATGGAGATTCCCTTCCCTACTTGCTTCACCCTTTTGTCCAAAGGTGTCTTTAGAATTATTTTGTCATTAGAGTTTGAATTTGAATGTAGTAGCCACGAAATTAAGTTATTTTTTGTCTATATATTCATTGTAATATCAATAAGAAAGATATACACTTGGGAAAGCTTTTCCCTCATACTCCTCTTGTGCAATTCATCTTCTTCTTTTCTCTCTTGCTAAATCTCTCATATAACTCTCTAATTCTAATATTCTTACAGTACCATCTCGCACCGCTCACACCATTGGAGATACATGAAATGCAAATAAGACTCTCAAAGGATGGCAAGTTAAGTGCGATGAACCTGCACATCACATCAAGATTTGTTTCCAAAGCTATTAGTCAGATCACGCAGGTGATACTAATGGTCATTAAGGAAGCTTTGCATTCTGGTCCTAGCGACTTAGAGCTGCCCCGAGAAGTTATTTCTTTGTTGGACATGTTCAAGGACGTGTTCCCGGATAAGATTCCAGCGGGACTACCCCAATCCGAGCCATTGATCATCAAATTGACATTGGGCCCAACTCCGCCCTGCCGAACCGATCGGCCTACCGATAAAACCCAAGAGAGTCTAAGGAGCTGGAGAAGCAGACTCAGAACCTCGTATCCGAGGGATACATACACGAGAGTCTCAGCTAGTGTGCCGTTCCGGTTTTTTTGGTGCCAAAGAAAGATGGAACCTGGAAGATGTGTGTCGACTTCCAAGCCATCAACAATATCACCATTACATATCGGCATCCAATACCACGCCAAGACGACATGTTGGATAAGGTGCATTGAGCATCCGTTTTCTCTAAGACCGATCTACGGAGTGGCTATCACCAAGTGAGAAAGAAAGAAGAGGAGAGTGGAAAACGGCCTTCAAACCCAAGCAGGGTCTATACGTATGCCTCGTCAAGCCATTCGGTCTTACCAACGCCCCAAACACTTTCAAGAGACTCATGAACCAGGTATTACGGGCCTACATCAATAAGTTCGTGGTCGTTTACTTTGATGATATTTTAATATACAGTAGATGTTTTTCCGACAATATTTTCAACCTTGATCAAGTAATAGAGACACTTCGTCAGGAAGGCCGTAATGCGAACCTCAAGAAGTACATTTTATGCACTGATCATCTTGTTTCCTAGGTTTTGTTGTGAGTTCTCAAGGATTACAAGTAGATCAGGAGAAGGTTAAGACTATCCATAAATGGCCCACACCGACCAGCATTGGCCATGTCTGGAGCTTCCACGGATTGGCCATCTCTGGAGCTTCCACGGATTGGCTAGTTTTTACCAGAGATTCGTCAAAGACTTCAGTATCGTAGCTGCGCTGCTCACGGCCATGATCAAGAAGGATGTTGTGTTCAAATGGGGACCAGCTCATGAGGAGGCATTCTGGAGGTTCAAGGATCTTTTAACTAATGCTCCTATTTTGGTTTTACCTAAATTTAACAAAACTTTTGAGATTGAATGTGATGCTTCATTTTTAGGGATCAGAGTGGTACTTACGTCAACACGTGGCATATTTTAGCGAGAAACTCAATTGCGCCACCCTCAAGTACCCGACCTATGACAAGCAGTTGTACGCCTTAGTGAGGTCTTTAGAGACGTGCCAGCATTATTTTCTGGCCAAATAGTTTGTGATCCACACTGACCACGAGACGTTAAACATCTCCAAGGACAGACAACCCTCAATAGTAGGGATGCGAAGTGGCTCGATTTCGTAGAGATGTTTCGTACATCATCAAGTACAAGAAGAGCAAGGACAACATCATACCCGACGTCATACCCCGAAGATACACCTTGATCAACATCATGGAGGCCAAAGTTATGGGTTTCAAACATATTAAAGATCATTATCAGGCTGACCCTGATTTTGGTGTGATTTTTCAAGAATGCAGTAAGGGAGCTAAAGGACAATTCTACTTGCACAAAGGTTCCCTTCCAAGAAAAACGGTACAACTCTTAAATCTCGATGAGAGACCTCCTGATTTTTGAATCCCATGGAGGCGGCCGAATGGGGGCACTTTGGTGTGGATAAGAACATGAGTGTTCTGGCCGACCATTTATTTTGGCCGAACTTGAAATGATATGGAAAAATTTTGCTCTAAGTGCATCATGTACCTTAAAACCAAGTCCAGGTTACATCCCTACGGTCTTTATATGCCATTACCTATTCCTAACAAGCCTTGGGTGGATATTTCTATGGATTTCGTGTTAGGATTACCTAAAATCAGGCATAAGGACTCCATTTTCGTGGTGTTTGGCCGATTCTCGAAGATGGCCCATTTGATACCGTGCGTCAAGACGAATGACCCCACTGAGACGACCGACCTGTTCGTCCGAGAGGTAGTGAGACTACACCGACTGCCTTTACCATTGTCTCAGACCGAGATATGAAGTTCCTAAGTCACTTCTATAGGACACTATGGACGAAACTCGGGACCAAGCTGCTATTTTCCACGACATATCATCCATAGATGACAGTCAGACCGAGGACGTTAATCGGACACTATCAGCTCTATTACGGGCCACGGTTGGTAAAACTTGATTAAATGGTTAGATTGTATTTCGTATGTTGAATTTGCTTATAATAATGCTAACCACTATTCTACTAAGCTTTTAACTTTTGATATTGTGTATGTATTTAAGCCTGAGACGCCTATAGATCTAAAGTCGCTAACACCACTTGAGTTTACCAATCAAGATAGAGACCTCAAGGCCAAACTTATCAAGAAACTGCATCAGAAGGTCAAAGATAACTTGGAGAAGAAGATGGCCCAATACAAAAACAAGGCCGACAAGAAGAGGAAAGAGATCATCTTTGAACCAAGCTATTCGGTGTAGTTACACATACGGCCCGAGAGATACCCAAACCTGAGGAATTCATAGCTTGCGCCCCGAGGAGATGGGCCATTCCGAGTTCTAGAGAAGATCAACGACAATACTTATAAACTCGAACTTCCAGGTTAGTTAAACATTTTGTCTAGCTTTAGTGTTACTGATTCCTTTTTGTGAAAATGATGTTGTTCTGAGGCTAGAATCTTCTCAAGAGGGTGGGAATGATGAGGACTTCAGTTTAATCAAGACAGACCAGACGAATCAAGCCAAGCCGTTCCCAACCATCATGGACGGACCAGCCAAACCTTCGGTCATGCTGGATCTTTCACGGTATTGAACACTTGTGACATCCCCGGTTTGACTCTTGTCTGTAGTCTGCGTCGGGGGTGTTACACTCGGTGTTCGACTTCTTGATCGCAACTCGATTTTAATGGTCTTGCCTTTGTCTACGGCGTTTGGCGCTGGTGGTGTCCATTTCTTGTTGCTTATAGCTTGGTTTGTAGTGGTTGTGTTCCGCTTGATTGTCTACTCGACTTGAATACTCATATGAAGTAGCTCGGAAATGTCGTGGTACGGTTGGATCTCGACCTTCCACGCGATATGATCGTGCGTGACTTTGATATACTGGGGCATAAGAGTCTCCCCCGAGTCGTCTAACTCAAGCAGGTTCCGAAGTTGCTCAAACTCCTCGAAATATTATTCTACAGACTTGCTTCCCTGCACAAACCTCCGAAACCTTTTTTGAAAGTTCCTATGAAAATATGGTGGTATGTACCATCGTATTAAGCTGTATTTCATGGCGGCCCATGTGGTGATCTGCTCATATACATGTCATTTCCGCTCAGAAACATCTCTGTCCCAGGAAGATAAGGCGTGGTCCGTGAGTTGGGCCGTTGCCAGTGCAACCTTTTCTGGTAGTTGTAAGAGTTATAGTCGAAGATATACTCCATCCTCCGTTCTCATTCTTGATATGCCTCAGGATTGACTTATCCTGCAAAAGTAGGAGCGGTCTGTTTAATGTCATTGTGAATGGGTCGGGGTACCTCATCTTCTAGCATACGTCCTCGGTGGAACAGGTCTCTCGGCAGGTTGAATGGTCGGGCGGATCATCGTTGAGCCCGAGAATTTTCTCGTCTGTATCCTCTATCTGGTCGGCTCGGACGTACTGTCATCTCCTAGTTGGAAGTTGCGGTGGTGCTGGTAAAGGTTGTTGTTTAGGCGCGGGCGGTGGTTGAACCGCCGGTTGTTCGAGCCGGTTCAAGCGATCGCAGAGGGCTTGGATCGCCCTGAGTAGCTGCGGCAATTCAACTGGTGCATGATTGTTGTCGCCATTGATTCTTATTCTGGAACACTCGACAAACAATCAAGTGCAAAAAGGAAAAAGGAGAAAACAAGCAACAACAAAAAAAAGGCAGAAACGCAAACAAGGCAAGAAAGACTAGATGCAGTAAAAATGGAAATTTTGCTATTTATGGGAGCCGGCTTACTTTTTTTTTAATTGATGACAATGCTAAAAGAAATATGCAACAAGTTAACCAGAAAGCTAACAAAATTATAATTATGCACAGATGGTAATCAGATGCAGTCTATGACAAAATCGAGACTAATATGCAAGGTAAAACAATTCACGGTTTCTTCTCATATTTTTTTTTGAAATCCAGGCAACCTAGATGGAAGATGATGCAATCAGGATTTTGAGATAATAAATAAACTGTAGATGCAACCCAATTAACAGAACCAAGAAAAATGAGCCGCAAAAAGCAATGACAAAAATTGGTTCCAATAAAATCAAAATGCAGACAAACTAAGATGCAACCTAATAATTTTATTTTATGCAAACTAAGCAAGTAACTAACAACCTAATTCAACCTAGAACCGAAACCAATCAACCAAATATGCAGAAAATAGAAACATGGCTCACACAAGCAAGAACACAAACGGCACAAAACGAAATCACCCTAGCGATTCTATATGCGGCCGATATGCAATCTAGTACTTAGAACGTTTTATTTTATTTTGATGCAAACTGAAGGAAATAGTAAAGCAGTTATCCTAAAAGAGCAATAACTAAATAAAGAATCAAGTTGGAACGAAACAAGCGACTCAAACAAACAAGTAAAACAGCTCGATAACTCTAGCAAGATATCGCGTCCGAGAGTTAAACAAGCAACAACAACCGATTTCTTTTTTTTTTATATATATGAGTAGGCAACAACAGAAACAAATAAACAAACAAACTGAAGCAAGTATGAGAGAACTAGTGCAATATTTTATTTTGACTTTTCGATTTATAAGAACAAAACAAGCAAAGAGCAAAATAAAAAGTGCAAGGTAAATAGCCAAGGCTATGATACCAGATGATGTAAGCTTCTTGTAAAGCTCACAAGGGACTGGCTTGTGGCGCAATGGATCTGGTATGAAGACGCTCTCTCCAATGGGCCGCGGGTTAAATTGATGGAGGGTGGGGCTTTGCAGTTGGCCTGGAAGCGCTCTCTGTGTTGGCCAACACGAGGTAGGAACAACAAGTAACAATGGTGGTTCTTGGCTGCAAAGGAATCTGCACAAGAAAGCTAGAAACGGCATTTGTTGATGGCTAAAGAAACTACAGGGTTTTTCTTTTGATTAAACTTGATTTTTCTCAATAATACAATGGCTATAAGCTAAGTCTAAAAGAAATAAAAATAATGAGATAGGACTTAAGGCCTTACACAAAAAAAAAAGAAAGAAATAAAGGCCAAGGGGCCGTGTAAAGACTAAGGCCGGACGGGCCATGCTCTCAGCTGATGGCTCGGGCCTTAGATTACCTCGTTAAAAACCTTTAAAAAAACCCATTTGGGACAAAATCTTGCAAGGGAAAAAGAGTATAACCTTTGGTCCAAAGAGATGGCATGGTCTATGGCTAAACGGCTCTGATGTTGAAGATCACTAATGTGCCTTTGATCTTTATCGTGGGCCAAATGGATGGGTCTGGTGTGAACGTGTGGTCTTGATCTTGATCGGTTGGCTCGTTGGCTTCGTTCGGGCTCGCCTCGGATATCTTCTTGGACAACTGATTTAGCACGGGTTGATCATGGTCCAGCTGATCCAAATGCTCTGTAATGTTCTCTATGATGTTCATGGTGATGAAATGCTCCAAGGCTCGGTTGAATTTCTCTGTAAGCCTCCTTTGGCCAGACCGGGTCTGTGGTGCGATCACCATGGTCGGGAATGGCCCGTCCTGGTGCGTAAGGTCCGGCTCGGTCGGACGACATAAGAACCTCATCAAACCTTTAATGGGAAATCCTTTATTAGATCAATTGTTGGGTTATTAGTGTCTTCCAGCCCGATATATCCTTTTCTGATTGATTGATCCTTGGCCGTCCACATTTGATTATCCATTCGCCCAGGGTTATTCATGATGGCTTTCCCTATAACTTTACCCGCACCATCCTCTTCTCCCTTGGTCTAACTCTCGACCTTCCAAAGTCAAGGTTATGACTCGCCTTGGTCACACCTTACCTTGCCACTGATTATATGCATGGATCCGACCAAATGGATGCATCATCAATTACTTATACCCGGAAAATGGTTGCTAGCGATTGCACGTGATCCAACAGATGCCTTCCCTGACAAACAAATGTGTCCCTTGACAAACATTCACGTATCTTGACGAACAGTCACATCTCTTGGTGAACAGTCGTGTTTTTGACGAATAGTCGCATCTCTTTGGCGAACAGTCTCACCCTTTAGTTACCAATCGTACCCTTTGTCGTACAACCGCGCCATTAGGAAAATAGTCACACCCTTTGGCAAATAGTCACATACTTTGGCGAACAGTCGCACCCTTTGGCGCTCTTAGAGATTTCTCTGTGGGCAAATGACTGCCAAGTTGTACAGAAGACAAATCTTCCTTTTGTGTTTCAACATGTGTTTCAAGTTCTTTCAAGAAAGTGGTATTTTATCGATGATACTCTATACTGAGATGGATTCATAAATCTTCATGTTGTCTTGGGAAAATTACCCTATGATATGAAGAAATTCATTATCTTTCTCCATAATCGGCCTAGAATCAGATATCTTGTAATTATTAAAACTGGTTATTGTTCCAACCTCCGCGCGTGCGCGGGGGTTTGTTTGTTTTATGAGCAACAATATTTGCTCTTGTTTACACTTGGACTATGATCTCTTCTGCTTGATGCTCATTTTCTTATATATAAGACTTTATGCTATAATCTTATGCTAGTTATTTGCGCTCATGTGCGGTAAAGCTATTGATTACTGCTCCAGATTCTATAACTGTAATATTCTAATATACGGCACTTGCATGTTTAATGTTTGTCCTTTTCTGTGATTTTATTCCCAGTGTCCTTATCTCTAGTAAACGAATATTTGCAAGCAAACTACTGTTATAGTCTTATAGATGTGGAAACATGGCAGCAATACTTGAGATTGTAGAAAAGATGGAACATAACTTCCTTCAGTTCGATCCAGCACCGAGACAGGTCGAACCGGATACTCGCAAGACCCCTGGTTATTTTTTTGTGATTTCTTACCACTTCAAACTTTTTTCTTCTTTTTTTGGTCAAAAGTTTGTTTGTTGCTGTATTGTTGCAGATGTGTCTTTCTTTTAATTTTCTTTCGTGTTTCTAAATGGAATTTAATAGCTAAGACAAAAAAAACAACCATTAATTTTTTTTTGTTGATGTTGATAGTGAAGAAGGTTAGTAGGAGAAGCCTCAGTTGTAGTGGTTGTCTTTTTTTTTTAATAATGAAATATCATTTTTCGTTTTAATTACTAAAAATTCATCAATTTATTGTCAAAACATTGCAACCGGAGACTTAAATTGTGGGTGCATCATCATGTTTTCGTACACTTCCTAAAATTTGTAAAATCTTAACTTCTAGACCCGAACAACACCTAAATTGAGAGAATTCAGAAATCAAGACAAAAACAAAATTTAAGAGAACCACCAGTTTAGTCGACTTCCTCTATCTTGGGGCCAGCACCTCCCGAAGGAGGAGCTTCATCATCGTCCATTCTGGCTCTCGAAGTAAATGTGTAAAGAGCCAGTATAATATGATGAAAGACAGCTTTGATTATTACTGCACCTCTTCTTCATCCTCTTGATTTACCCGATTAAAGTGTACATGAAACTAAAGATGGCTACCTGAAGAAGGTCACAAATACTGTAAGGTCAGAATAAATCTCTGAAACCAAACAAATATTTTTATTTATAAACACAAAATAATATATTTACCATCTTTAGTTAATCCCAAGAGAGCATGTCGATAACGAAAGCAGTAGCCTATATCACACAATGTTACTTTCATTATGTTGTTCTCAAAAAAGATAAAAAGATACAAACACAACACAAATGGAAAGCTAAACCCTTCTGGTGTCTTCAGAGAGATAAGGATTCCGATCAATCACATGCAAGAGAAGATGTTTGAGATTGCTAAATGTATCTCCATCTCCCACAGGAGGACTTGCTTCAGCTTCTTTGGACTGCGCCTTTTCTGGCCCTAAATCCATCTCAAGAGTCAAGAAACGCCAATCATATTTATATCAATCAACACAAAACTACTTTCAACAATTCACCATTTGCCAGGTGGATGATAGATATATAATTTAGGGGTTTTTAATATTATATTCTGTCTATATCTTAGCATCATTTGCATTATTTTATATTAGTTTCTTATGATTTTTGAAATTTATAACTTTAGGTACATTAGAGATAGGGTTTACATATTTTATTTTCTTTGGGAGTGTTTTCTTGTTACTTGTAGGTTTATAGAGGTTGGGAATTTGAAAAGCAAAAAAAAAAAAGAGTGGAGACAAAATGGTTTGGGATTTGAAGAGCAAAGCGTGGAGACAAATAATGAAGACGTCCACTGAAGCCCACGTTCCCAAGTGAAGCCATGCAAAGCCAAGCCTGATTTCCCCAGGCCCAAACCATCAGGCATCCAACAATGCTTCGCAAACCAAGCTGGAATTTAAACAGAGAGAATCTATCGGCCGGTATATCGATTAATCAAACCGATACAAGCGCCAATTCGTTTTGCTCTATTTACAGAAATGCCATTACAACAAAAAACACCCTTTTTGAATCTTAAACAATTTGTAAATTTTTATTTTAAGCCTTAGTCAAATACTGTTATCTTTTTAATTTCATCTCTCTAATCATATTTTCTCACTTCATCTTTATGAGTTTAGTTGGGAAAATGTTGATTAGTGAGTAGTCATTTTGGGTCATTGAGATGAGGTAGATTAGGGCTTGATTAGGGATGATCTAAGGTGTTTAGGGCTTTATTTATGTTAATCCTTCCCTATTAGGTTGTTCTCTATGCTATATTTACAAGAAATTGTTGATTTAGATCTTAAGACTTTTTCATGTCCACAAGGTGTTTGATAAAATGCTTGATAGAACATAATTAGAGATTTTGCATGCTTAGCCAATGAGAACTGATGTCTAAGGTGTTTAATAGTCAAATGAAATTGTTTTACATGCTTAATTGATTCTTGATCACAATTGATAGATTGATCTTGATTAAGAGTTTGTTAAAGGAATCTTTGCTTAGAGATAAGATTGATTTAGTGTTTTGAGTTCTAGACTAAGGATTAAATATTTGCTTGAGTGGTTAATGATTGAGATTGAATGCTTGCTTTCTTGTAATTTGATATTGAGAAATGATTATTGCTTTTTTAGCATAGAGTTAGTTGCATGAAAGTGTAATTAGCTACTTATAGGATCATTGAACCCTCTTTATTTGCTTGTGTGATTGATTTGCACCTATATAAGATCATCCCTTGATAGCTTTAACTCATTGACCTCATCTCTAGGACTCTCTTTATCTTATTGCTTTGTTTGTTTTTGCTTCTTAATCACCTAGATTGCTTCTCTAGAATCTCTTTTAATTGGCTTAGATCATTAAGTTGTATGTATTCTTGATGTTGCTAAACTTAACCCATTTGGATTGATACCTCTTATGCTACAACAACATATTATTTTGAGCGATTGATAATTCAAGATCCGAAAAATCCTGTTATCAATTTGGCGCCATTGCCGATTGGGTTTAGCTTTAGTCATTAGGATTTTACTTCTTTTTGAGACTAAGCTTTTCTTTCTCTTTGCTTTTGGTTCATTCATCTCAAATTAAGATGATGAACTTTCTTTCATTTGTTGTTACTAACTTGGTTTCCTTGATTCTCTTGTGCTTTCAAAGGTACCCTACCAAAAGGAAGAGACATGACAAACCAAGTTCACTTGAGGTGTTGGAGATTGAAAATCAAAGAAGCATCACTAAAGCTCCACAACCTCAAGCAACTTCACCACAATCTCAACCTCAAGAAGCTTCCTTGACACTCCCATTGATACCCACTCCAACCCAAGCGAAAAGTCCAACAATTGGAAGTTTTGACACTCCTCAATGTTGCATGAGCTATGGGATCCATCCTCCTCCTATCAAAGCCAATGCTTACACGATCGAGCCAAGTTTGATTAGATTGATTCAAGACTTAAGGTTCTTAGGGACAAGAGTGGAGAATCCCTATAATCACTTGTACTACTTTGAGAAGTTGTACAACACATTTAGGATTGAAGATGTGGATGAGGATAGTGTCAAGCTCCTATTCTCATTTGGAGATAAAGCTGGCCAATGGGAGAGATCATTGCCATCTCACTTGGTGAATTCTAGGGATGATTGCAAGAGGATATTCCTCCTAAAGTTCTACCCTCCACAAAGAAAATCTCAAGATAGAAAAGACATCTTGAGCTTTAAACAAGACTACCATGAGACTTTTCATGAAGCATGGGAGAGACTCAAGGGCTACACTCATGATTGTCCCCATCATGGGTTCAACAAAGAACTTATCCTTAGTACCTTCTATCATGGAGTGATTAATGAGCACCAATGGACTTTAGATGTAGCTAGCAAAGGAAGGTTTTTGAACCTCACAATTGATCAAGGGGAGCTACTTGTTGAGAATCTAGCCCAAAGTGAGGAGAACTATGTTGATGGGTTTGAGAAGGTTTCAATGGATAATGGAGACATTGAGGATAAAGTGGGTAAGGATTTGGAAGCTCTTAATGCTCTTTTAGATGAAGTCTTACAAGCTACCCAAGAGTCATCTACCATTGTAAGGGAAATGAGTAAAGGCTACATCATCCAACAAAAAGTCCTTAAACCAACAATTCATGGTGACACAACTACAAGTCACAAATTGGACATGGAAAGGATGCTCCAACAACTATTAGAGGGACAAGCTTGTGAAGTCAATGAGAGGAACAAAAAATTTGACAACATTCACACTAAGGTGATATCTTCTCAACATGATCTCTACACAAGACTTGAAAACCTATCTTCTAGGCTCAACCACTTGGAGAACCAAGTTTCTCTAGAGAGTGATCTCATTAGAACACCCATTGATGAAATAGAGGGTGATGTTGAATCAAGTCCCAAAGAGTATTGTAGTGCAATCTTCTCAAGAGAGTTCAACTTGCTTGATGAGAATGATGGAGATCATGCTAGGGACTTGAAATGTGTGGGAAGTTGTGAGATAGTGGATAAGTCTTCACCCCCAAAATCTTGCGAAAGGAAGAAGAAGCCTCATGCAAAGGAAGATTTGGGTTATGGTAATGTTGAAGAACCTTTTGCATTGGATGAAGTCTGTTTGGAATCTCATTTTTCTACCTCAATGGAGAAAGAGAGTGCTTGTATCAAGACTGAAAGGTATCATGTTGTGGAGCCTCCAAGAGATGACAACATTGAGAAGGATTTCCTGGATGGAGATGCTCTCCAAATTTTGTTTGATGAGCACTTGGGAAGCGCACAGTTGGTAGGGGTGAGTGGAGAAAAGGAAGCTCCTCTTAAGAGCAAGAAGAAGAAGGGAAAAGCACTCATAACCTCTACTCTCACTCAAACTCCTAGCACTCTCACTCTCTATCCTTTGAAGCCTAAGGATGGTACAATTGAGTACAGTGTCAAATGCAAGGGAAGATCTAAGCCATTTTCAAGTGCAAGAGCTATCCTCACTCAAGAGCTCCAAGCTGATCCAAACAAGCTCCAAGAGCATCTCAACAAAGTCTTGACAATCACTCAAAAAGGTCAAGACTCCTCCACCTCCTCACTAAAAGAAAAGGTAGTCAAGCTTAGTGACTTAAAACAAGCTCACTTGGGAGGAAGTCCCATGTCTATCTCTTGTAAATATTGCTTTATGTTTTAAGTTTCCTAGTCAATGTTGATCTCTCTATTAGGTCTTTACAGGTTTTAGGCCATATAGATCTTGGCATTGGGATAAAGAAAGAGGAAAGGTCATGGCGAAATCAAAGAAGAAGCATACATTCATCCAAGTTTGGAGGAACTCTCTAGCCTCCACCTCCCATTCCTCCATCCCATTTCAATCCACTTAAAACTCCAAGTAACTCACTCTAATCTCTTTTTCACCTCTTTGTTTCATTTTGCATTTTTACCTTTCTCTTTGGTCTCTTTCTCTAGCTTCTTTCACACAAGGGACTGAGTGATTAAAGTTTGGGGGAGGAGACTAGTTGCTAATGATGTGTTTTGTGTTCTTATCTTCCTTTCTTACATCTTGAGTCTCATTAATACATCTACGGCATAGAAAACCATAAAAATTAGAAAAATTTTGAAATTTTTTCACAAAAAAAGCATATAGTTGCATTGGCATGCTTAGGATTGAGTCTAGAAGTCATTTAGGATTGCATTCACTAATGTTTTAGAGTTAAAGCTTATGTTCCTTATATATAAAAATTGTTTGAGCATGTGGTTATGTAATGCATCTTGTGAGCTTGAAATTAAGGAAGAACCCTTCTTGGATCTCATGCATTATTGTTCACTTCTTGATTGAAACATGTTGTGATTTGAATCATTCCCCATCGATTAGAACTCTTAATATTGACTTAAATTATCATGTTGTGCAATGAATGGTGAACTCATGGATACCTGATACATACTTGGACTATCTTCTCCCTTTCTACCACTCTCTTGTTAGTCCAAGTAGATTTTCCCACCTTGAACCAAGCTTTCCTTCAAGCTTAAACACTCTAGTGAGAGATGTGAGGCTTTTTTTCTTGAATCAACTAGGCAAAAAGTGTTGAGTTTGGAACGACAAGGATAGGTCTTCATTGTAGAGCTAGCCTTGCATCATTGGGCTATGCATAGGATAGGAAAGAAGTTTGGGGGAATTGGGAAGAAAAAGAAAAAGGGAATGAGGAAAAGATTGAGAAAAGAAAAAAAAAAGTTGATAGCTCTAAGTGTTTATGAGAGATAAGTCTTAAGTTTTAAAGAAAGAAAAGAAGCCAAAGATAGTGCAAGCATTAAAAGAAAAGAAAAAGATAAGAAAAAGCTAAGCAAAGCAAAGAAAAGAAATCCTCTAAATGTTTAAAGGAGAAAGAAGTGATCAAAGATGTGATAAGAAGACAAAAATGCCTTACGGAAAGGGTAGCTTAGGAAGGGAATCTTGGGTTTAGAAGAAGAGTTAAGATCATTATAGGGATTTGGGTAGAATGAGAATCTATCTTTGTATGCATGAGTTGTTTCTTACTCTTAACATTTTTCTATAGTTCATTCTTTTCTTGAGAGATCCTTTGCCTTTTGAATTCTCACTTTCAAACATTTCTCCCATCTTAACTTTGATTATTTGCTTGCTGACAAGCAAAAGATAAGTTTGGGGGAATTGATAGATATATCATTTAGAGGTTTTTAATATTATATTTTGTCTATATCTTAGCATCATTTGCATTATTTTATATTAGTTTCTTATGATTTTTGGCATTTATAACTTTAGGTACATTAGAGATAGGGTTTACATATTTTATTTTCTTTGGGAGTGTTTTCTTGTTACTTGTAGGTTTATGGAGGTTGGGAATTTGAAAAGCAAAAAAAAAAAAAATGAGTGGAGACAAAATGGTTTGGGATTTGAAGAGCAAGGCGTGGAGACAAATAATGAAGACGTCCACTGAAGCCCACGTTCCCAAGTGAAGCCATGCAACGTCCAGCCCATGCAAAGCCAAGCCTGATTTCCCCAGGCCCAAACCATCAGACATCCAATGCTTCGCAAACCAAGCTGGAATTTAAACAGAGAGAATCTATCGGCCAGTATATCGGTTAATCAAACCGATACAAGCCCCAATTCGTTTTGCTCTATTTACAGAAATGCCACTACAAAAAAAAAACATATATATATATTTGTATTTAGACCCAATTTTTGGAATCTATCTTTTATCTCATGAACTTCTTTCACCCCTTTTGAATCTTAAACAATTTGTAAATTTTTATTTTAAGCCTTAGTCAAGTATTGTTATCTTTTTAATTTCATTTCTCTAATCATATTTTTTCACTTAATCTTTATGGGTTTAGTTGGGAAAATGTTGATTAGTGAATAGTCATTTTGGGTCTTTGAGATGAGGTAGATTAGGGCTTGATTAGGGATGATCTAAGGTGTTTAGGGCTTTATTTATGTTAATCCTTCCCTATTAGGTTGTTCTCTATGCTATATTTACAAGAAATTGTTGATTTAGATCTTAAGTCTTTTTCATGCCCACAAGGTGTTTGTTAAAATGCTTGATAGAACCTAATTAGAGATTTTGCATCCTTAGCCAATGAGAATTGATGTCTAAGGTGTTTAATAGTCAAATGAACTTGTTTTACATGCTTAATTGATTCTTGATCACAATTGATAGATTGATCTTGATTAAGAGTTTGTTAAAGGAATCTTTGCTTAGAGATAAGATTGATTTAGTGTTTTGAGTTCTAGACTAAGGATTAAATATTTGCTTGAGTGGTTAATGATTGAGATTGAATGCTTGCTTTCTTGTAATTTGATATTGAGAAATGATTATTGCTTGTTTAGCATAGAGTTAGTTGCATGAAAGTGTAATTAGCTACTTATATGATCATTGAACCCTCTTTATTTGCTTGTGTGATTGATTTGCACCTATATAAGATCATCCCTTGATAGCTTTAACTCATTGACCTCATCTCTAGGACTCTCTTTATCTTATTGCTTTGTTTGCTTTTGCTTCTTAATCACCTAGATTGCTTCTCTAGAATCTCTTTTAATTGGCTTAGATCATTAAGTTTTATGTATTCTTGATGTTGCTAAAGTTAACCCATTTGGATTGATACCTCTTATGCTACAAAAACATAGTATTTTGAGGGATTGATAATTCAAGATCCGAAAAATCCTGTTATCAGTGGACAATGTGTCTCTAGTCTCTCTACCCAACTATGCCAAAATTGGACTCTATATCACTACAAGAAATTCACGTATTAATTGCGGCCTGAAAACGCTATGTATCGATATGATAGCATTGTGTTAAGTGTTGTGTCATCGACCGCGATAAAAAGTGTGACACTTTAGATAGCGTTTACAGTATACACTATGGTATATATTTTTAAGATAGCGTTTTCTTTACATGCTATGATATTTAATTTTTTGATAGCGTTTACTGTAAATGCAATTGTATTTTTTTTTAAGTTAGCGTTTTATTTGATGCAATAGGTTATTCTACAATAGCGTTTATGAGATTATGAATTACCTATATAATAGCATTATATAGGCGTCTTCTATATATTAGAAATAGCAATCTTTAAATGACATTGTTAGATTAAACATATCAATCCGTAAATGTTATGTATTTCGATTGTTCAAATCATATTTTTATTTTTTTTGACCCTAATATTTCTGTAAATATTTATTTAATTTAATTTTAATTTAAATACATTTAATTTTTAGGGTGTTTGATACACCCTAGTACCTTTCACATTAGGTTTTAAAAAACATTTTCCATACCAATGAAAACATCTCAAATACAATTAACACAACAAAAACATTGTTCATACATCAAACACACCTCCCTAACACCTTCAGCTTCTGGTCCTTAGCCTCGACGACCACCCTTTTCTTGATGACTCTCCTTGTTCTTGCTTTGGTCGTTTCATTGCAGCTGAGTTGAGTTCTTCGTTTCTGAGTCTTTGTTCTTCCCTTCTGAGATTTTGGACAAGTCTTGGGAACTCAGGTTCGATATCTTCTTCGTCTTCCTCAACCCGTATCACGTAACCCATAGCTCTATGGTATTATACTCCTGTGAGCTCCACCACATCATTATCTGCTTCTTGTTGTGGATGTGGGCGGAGCTTTGTTATGATTCCCATTGCCGGGAGTCCGCAGACTATGATCTTCCTTGCTTCCATTTCTGAATCAAAACGTAAAGCAACACTAAATAGACAATGAAATATTGAACTAAAACCAGAAAAAAATATGTCAATTACCTTTGGGAGATTAGGGAGACAACTTCTTCTTGATATCTGTTTCAAATGACAAGAACGAATGCTCAATCAGTCATTAAACTATCAGAGGCTAAGGCTACGGATGCAAATTTCTTAGTGAATTCCAGATAGTTATATGTGATAGTAAATCAATTAAGAAATATTACCATGATATGAAATCCTGAATTGAAGAAAAAAACCAGAATTTATGAACTTGCAGACAGAGAAGTCCATCAGCTGCTGTCTAGAAATAGTCTCATCTTCTGGTTTTTAAAGAGATTAAGAGAAAGACCTAACCTTCTGGGTGGCTGCTTCTAGAGGCTCCTACTTCTCGCGTTTCTTCCTTAGTTCTTCAATCTCTGCCAAAAACAATATAACCGAGAAGTGAGACAAGTAGCTATAAACTCATCCACATAAATCACTGAGGAATCATCAATATACAACCAGAAAGGAAACATAGAGCTCAGAACATAAAAATCAACTTAAATTAGACACAAAACTTAGACGAATGTCAGAGATGAGATGCAGAAAGAAACAGATTAGAGATGAGATGCCTAAAGAAACAGTTTGGAGATGAGATGCGAGTGTGCGAGAGATACATCGATAGAGAAGAGTGTGTACCTAGAAAACGCTGAAGAATAAGAAACGGCTTCAAATATTGAGATACAAGCCCTAAATCATAGTGAGTATCAATTTAAGGGTCAGAGAGTGATTGTGAGAGAGATACAGATATCGAGAAAGATACAGAGATAGTTAGGAATTCACCGGTGGGCAGACCGAAGCCGATGAGAGCCCAGTTCGGTCAAGAGACGAGAGACAATGAAGAAGAGAAACCCTTTCTTTGTTCTGAGAGAAACAAAACCGAAGTTATTATGTTTCTTCTCGAAATACTTATGTTAACAAAAGGATTAGGGTTTAGAGAATTTTGGTAAAAGCTCAATAGATTTCACTATATTAACTTGAGAAAAATACTTGGGTTTGAACCTTTTGGGGTTTAGATTTTAGGGGATTACGGTATAAGGTTTAGAGCTAAGGGTTTATGGTTTTAGAGTTTATGGTTTAGTTTTAAATCTTTTGGGTTTAAGATTTAGGAATTAGAGATTAGAGTTTAAGCTCTATAGGGTTTGTTTTTATTTTATTTTTTTTAGGTATACATATATAAGGTTTACTATTAGTGTTTAGTTTTTATTTTAAAATGTTTTAGGTTTTTAAATTAGGTTAAGGGTTTAAGTGTTTAGGTGTTAGGGTTTATTATTTTATTTTTAGAGATTTACATGTTCGATTCAGGGTTTAGGGTTTAGTTTTTATTTACATTTGTTTTAGGTTTCTAAATTAGGGTTTAGGGTTTAAGGGTTTATGTGTTAGGGTTTAGTTATTTATTTTTAAAGATTTACATTTTCGATTTAGGGTTTAGGGTTTAGTTTTTATTTTAATTTGTTTAGATTTTTACATTAAGGTTTAGGTTTTAGGTATTTGGGTTTATGTTTTTATTTTTAAAATATTTACATGTTAGATTTAGGGATTAGGTTCTTGTCTAATTTTTATTTTTAAGTTTACAATATATGGTTAAGTTTTTAGGATTTATGTTTAGAACTCAGGGTTTAGAAATTACACTTTTAACTTAAAACAAATACTTTGAACAGATGTAAAAACAAAAACAGAAGACAACTTTATAAACAAAAACATATTCAAGTCAACAGAAAATACAATATTCGAACATACACGTAACAACCATTCTAGAATAACACATAAGTTCAAAGATTAATTTTCATCACAACCTCATGTAAAAACAAGTTTATCATTATGCCATGCAATTGTTGTACCCAAAGCATCATCAATGCATTCAACTTCCACATTTGGTCTCCATACTTTAGCCTTTCCATTCTTAACAACTTGAACCCATACCTTGCTAGCATCAGGCCCTAAGGGGACAAAGGGGACTTTGTCTTCCGGATTAGATGAAAGAACTTTGCCTTCTGCAATGATCTCTCCTGAATTTTCCAAGTCCAAAAATGAGCACTTCTCCTTCTTTTGACCTGATGAGCTGTTACTCTACACCGCACAACAAAAGTTAAACTTCATATGACCATCAAAAACAACTCAGACACAACATCATATTAAGTTAAATTGTAGTCACAGAATCATACCCCAGGTGTTGCTTTCTGTGATGATGCTATAGGTGATGATGCTTTCAGTGATGATCCTTTTCTAGGTGAAGTAGCCAAAAGTATCTTTTGAATAGGCCAGACAACATATTCTTGAAGTGCATGCTCCATCATATACATGTCAGGAGTTGGTATCTATAGGTAAGCATCTTTCTTAACCACCTTAACAACCTTCACCATTACAGCACCGGGACCAATAGCAATATTGTTGACCATTTCCTTCGGATCAATAGAACACATATGACCCTCAACAACTACTACATCCTCGAAATTCCAATCATGGATGATGATTGGAATTAATGCCTAAGTCAGTCATAAACATAATATATATCAGAATAGACCATGTATAAGTTATACAGTTTCATAATCATAGGTGAAAAACAATTACCGATGAATCAGAAGTTTGATTTTCAGATGGGGTTGGGGAGTCTAGCTCATTGTCCAAAATGATCTTATCAACTGGCCATGCTATTTTCATTCCCACAGCTTGGCCAAATTTTTCAACAGTAGCGGTTGGCCTCCATACATATGCATCTTCTTTTGTTACAGACTTGATACTGACATATGCTGCATTAGGACCCAGTGGTATACGACCAACCTTGTACGTTGGTTCAGAGGAGAAATATTATCCTTCATCAATAAAAATATCCCCTATTTCTGAATACCAATCCAATAGTCGACACCTAAGAACCAACTGGCTACCATTACTATTCAACTCCGAGCTAGAAACATCATCAGGCTGTTGACAGAAGAGTAAACAAGGACTTGTTAAACCATTCAAATTTGAATCATCAAGCATTGTGTTAAAGATACACTGACCTTCTTCCCTTGAGCCAAGACACGAATTTGGTTTTGCAAAGTTTCAACCTTGCTCTTCAATTCAGCTATGTTTTTTTTTAACTTCTGCACATACGCATCTCTCGCCTGAAGGAATGCCATTCTGGTTGCAGTGACCCCTCTCCCCATCCTCTTAGCCTTCCAGGTTTGTCTCTTCCTAACACCTGGCTGATGAGGTCATCAGAACCAAACCAAACCAGGCGCTGACTGACTCAATCACTGACTCAACCACTACGTCAAGCAGCGCAAGGAGATCAAGAGAAATCAAAGCCACGATGAGTTCTGATCCAACACAAGGCATAGGACTGATTATACATCCAACAATCAATCCTAAGAAGACATATGACCCAGGAGGAATCATACACGTTCAGGAGAACCATGGGCCGGACAATGCTAAATCCTTACCATCCGGTCCAGTTCATGCTAAGTCCGAGAGTTGGTGGACTTTCTTGCACTCTTTTTCCCTTGGTTGGTTTTATCCCAAAGTGGTTTTACTCCCAAGGTTTTTAATGAGGCAAGTCGGCCCACCCACACCCATAACTCAAGGATTGGCCGCCAAGGAAAGATTATACACTTTCCTTTCTTGTGTAACACATGGAGAAGAGATTATGGAGCCGAGAAGATCTAACAAGACTTATGAGCTTATCTTAGCTCAAGTGGAGACCAAGGTCAAGACATCTAGCTCAGCTCATCATCAGCATGCCACTAAGAAGAGTCATCCCCAAAAGATGACACAAGAAGAATATACCGAAAAGGAGCTAACCATATGTAGCATCACAACTAGCTCAACGGCTGACATCACGACTAGCTCAGCAGACTTGCCATATATGGAAGCATTCACATTTGGAAGGTCAATTCAGCACCAAACCTTTACCTATCAAAGCTACAGTGTTTTGAGGTCCTTTCCATCAAGTCCAGACGTCCTCAGCTGCACAAGACCACACAAGATTCTCCATAACTTCAAGAAGCCATACTTATTTGAAGAAGAAGGAGATCAAACACCTACGGCTTCTTTCCAAGAATGAAAGGCACGAATTGTTTGTCAATCAAGCTGTCCCAAGGATCCTCACTTATCCCTTAAAACCATCCAGATACAAAGGAGCAATCAATAGCATGGATCCTTACCAAAATCGGCCTAACGGCTAGTTTCCTCTAAAATTAGCGATTTCTTGTTCAAGGTCAATATGACCGTTAGTCTTAAGTCCTATAAAGTCTCATTGTATTGTTCATTTGTAAATCACCTTTCAATCAACTAAGTTTATACAAAAGAATTCATTTTCTTCTTTTCAAAGAGTGTCTTTGAAGTTTCGTGTCTTAAGATTCATTTGTGTGATTCAAGTGTCTCCAAGGATTATTGGATTAGGATTGCTTGTGTGATTCAAGCAGAACTGATTCAACCACCGATTGAGAGAGTCAATCAGCCCATCGAACAAGCGAGTTGTTCATCTCATCCATTCATCTTTCCATTTAATCATCTCAACGTCCTTCCTAAGGAGTCTAGAGACCCACGATTGGATCCATCTCACCACATCATCACCCACGATATAGAAGAGAGTGACCTCAGTCCCTGTTCTACGTCAAACACGCCTTCCATCTTGCATCATCTGGTATCAGAGCCGAAAGGTTCCTAGATCAGGTGTTATCTATCCTTTACCTTTCGGTTATTTCTTAGTTTATATTCTCTGATTTGTTTTGTTATTCTCAAAGAAAAACCATAAAAATCTTTTGTTTTGCATCCTTAATCAAAAACCATAAAAAAAAAAAAAATCGTTTTGTTTTGTTTTATAAAAATCAAAAAAAAAAAAAAGAGATTTAACAAAGAAGAAGAAGATTAACATTTTTGATCCGATTTTTCATCAGAATTTTGGTTCAAAGTGTTCATTTCCTTTTCCAAAGATTTCAAAAATATTTTCCATATTTTAAGATTTTCTAGTTCCTATTTTTACTAAATCTCGTTTTCAAAAAAAAAAAAAAAAAAAAAAAGAAACTTTCTAAATCTTTTCAAATTTCCTAAAGATCTCCTAAATCTTCCTAAATTGGTTTTCAACGTTTTCAAAAAGTTTTGAATCCTAAATTAATTTCAAGCTGTTTAGAACCGTGTGTTAAGTGTATAGTTGCTTGTGATTTGAACAATTGCAACTACTTGTTCAAGAGCTTAAGATAAATAACTTCAGAACATATTGATACGCTTTGAGATTATTGTTTCAGGTACTGAGTTATTGACATGAAGGATAGAGAAGATTCAGAAGCAGACATGTATGGAGAGCACCACCCACCTAGGCGCAAGACTGGATTCAAAAACCATGGAGTTTCTTCATACCATGTACCAGCTCAACGACAGCTCACTGGTACAAGGAATGCGACAGCCCAACAAGCAAGCACAAGGCAGCCAGCCACCAAGGCAATAGGTTCCCTAATGTTTTCAGGAAGCAGCAGTAACCCTGAAGCATACTTACAATGGGAAAGCAACATGGAGCAATGGTTACAAGCTAACAAAGTTCCCAAAGAAAGGAGGTTAGTACAAGCTGTCTCAGCCTTCACAGGAAAGGCTTATGAATGGTGGCTAAAGGAGAGCACACCAACCATCCTTAAGAAGCCAATACTGGATTGGAGAGATCTCAAGTCAAGGATGAAAAAGGAATTTGTGGAGAAGCTTCAAACCACAACCAAGAGAGTGAAGATTGCATCCGAAGCACAAGCTGCTCCAAGGCACAAATCTGATTGCTATCAAGAATCTATGGAGACTCTTCAAGCAAGGCTGGATCAGCAATGGCAGAAGATCATGGATATGTTACGCCCAAAGCAACCAGAGAAGAAGCAGAGTCACAAACCCTCACCCAATGCAACCGGACACAGTTTTGATGCCTCACTCAAGTTGCGAGACACGCCAACACAAGGTAAGTGTTCTAACCTTGTAAATTCCAAAGAGCCAACATGTTATAGGTGCCATAGAAGAGGGCATTTTGCTGCAAATTGTCCATCTAAGAAGTAGCTCAATGATATAACATCAGAGTTGAAATTGGAAGTAACTGACACAAATGATAACTTTGTGCAATCTGATATTTTAATTTCCAATTCAAGACTCATGCACTTGTCTTTGCCAAATAGTTTTGATCCAGGAATAAGACAAGAAGAAGAGCACACAAGTCAAGAAGACATCAAGCGTGAGGTGAAAGCAAACAAGGAGAATATCATGTTCCAATTCACCAAGGAAATCACAGTGAGTCTAAGTTTCAATAAATCTGTTCCTATAGTTCTAAACTCAGATATAATCCACTTGCTCTTTCCCTTAAGAGTTGACTTAGGTACAGGTCTGATAAAGATCAAGAAGCCAAGGGCAGTAGGAGTCTTGAAAGAGAGACCAAAACCGAGCCATGTTTCCACACATGAGCCACAAGCGAATCAAAGGCTTGAAGCATATCATACTCCAACCAAACATGAGGTTAGACCAAAACTAAGGGCGCTAAGTCTAGGGCGTTCTCAGGAAATCAGACAAGCAGATAAATCATTCAGTCAGGATCTAACTAAGCTCAGTTCTAGAACTCAAACACAAATATAGAATTAACCAACTGTCGTTGCGAGAATTCTCTAAGTCTAAGTGCAGTAATCCAAATTCCTTTGTAATTACTAACAGATTAAACCAGCTTTAATTCCAAATTTGATATGTTCACAATCTAATTAAACCAAATTCCTTTGCGAGTAATTAAATTGCTCAACCTAAATAGTTCAGATTCTAAACCACACTGTCGTGTCAATCTAGCAACCTAAGATCTAGATTCTAAGTGATCAGGTTAGAACTAGCATTAAACACAATTTAGTTTGAAGAACATCTATTGATGTGAATCCTTAACTGAATTAATTATATCTAGCAAGTCATGAAATCCCTATAAGAAACCCTAAACCTAACTATGAATCTACTCAGACATGGAATATGAAGACATAATCAATGAAATAATAGATATCATAAAAGAGATTAGAATAAGAAAAGGGGTTCGAAATCTTCTCCAAGAACAAAGTGTAGTACGGGATCAGATCAGCCCCAAAAGCTCTAAAAACTCTCCGCTCTAAGTTATGATAGCGTATCTAAAACAAAACTCAAAAACCTAATTAAATAGCTAAATCACGTCTTGGGGCTTCTGTGTAAATATCTGGAACTTCTGGGCAACTTTGCAATATCATCATTCTTCATTAAACCGCCGAGATCTGGCCCAACTCGCTGTGCATCGATCGATGCTGATGTGCGTCGATCGACACACTCCTCTGTTTCGGACAGTGAGCATAAACTCTCGGGTCAAAACTCCAAAATGCTCCAAATAGCTCCATAATCTCCAAATCCGCTCCAAACGTGTGTGTACCTAATAACACCTATAAAAGACTCTAAAAGAACACCAAAGGACTCTAAAACATACTTATATCATGGCATAAAACCGGTAAAAACCATGATATATCAGAGCGATAATAAACGTTCTTGGGAATATTATGCATAATTTTTGGCAAAACAAAAATAAGAACGGACGTGCATTTTTGGAGACGGTTCGCAAACACCTGCGAGAGACCGATGTGGACGGCCAAGGAAGTTAAAATTCTGAAACGACCAGGGCTAATACAAGACTCAAGATAGACCATATTATGATATTCGGACGCAAGAAAATTCAGTTGGTCCATGAAGAAACAAGGATTGATCAAAACGGCCTTAAAACAGTCCGTACGACCTTAAAACAGTCCGTACGGCCAAATTACGGGAATCGGTAAGGACCGATGTGCGGGATGATACTCCAGCAGTTTAGTCACGTGGATTCAAACATTTTGGGAAGAGGACAAGCTCACTTTCTGACATGTCTGAACCAGGAGGAATTTTCAGTTATTCTTCTACAAAAACCACCGTTATTTTCCTACAAAAACCAAGCAGCTGAAGATGTCTCATTCTGATTAGACCAAACCTCTTATGATCTGACCAGCAGCTGAATGTCCACTTCTGATTGGCCAAACTCCTCAGATCAGGTGGATAATTGTCAAGCTCCCATTGCACCATGAACCACCTGGCCAGACCTTGGATGAAGCACTTAATTCTCATTGGTTAAATTACTTATCGGTTTAAGTGAAGAAAAATGGCGCCTTCCTATTGGACCAAGCAAACCATGAACCAAAGCTGGAGGAGAGTGTATCATTACTATTGGCTGAGATCACAAAGAACCAAGGTTGGTGAAGGAGTGTCCAACTCCCATTGGTTAGAAGTAAAACGACGAATAACGGGTCAAAGAGGAATTATCGGCACAGTTTGAAACGCTCGGGATGGGACAGCAGTAAGGATACAAGCAGAACATATTTTATAAATACAATCACAAGTCAAGACTAGTCTAGCAAAACGTCCTTGGATGGTATAATTGCCGGAAAATAAGATTTAACTGTGCAACGGCCAAAACGCTACAATTACCCAATTAAACGAAATACGAATCTTCTTGTTGGCCATAGATGATGTTTCCACGACTTCATTGGACCCCTGAGAATATAAGGAGATTATCATAAAGGCTCAGTAGACCTCCAGACCTAAGTCTAGGTTTCGTCCTCATTACCCTTCATTCCGGCAAATCGCGCAGCGAACAAATAATATCAATACCAAAAAATAATCAGGCCACTTGACCCACGACCAAAACTGGAGGCCTAGAGCCTAGATCTCGTGCTTACCCTATCCACTCAACCGAGAAGATAACGACAAAGCTTCTGGACCAATCAAATGAAACCCCCAAGACCTACGACCTAAATGGATAAGATAAGGCTTCTGAGCACACCTAGGAAGCTAGGACACAGGTCTAGAGTACTAGGCCTTGTGCACCTTTCATTCCGACGAATCAGACGGAAACATGCAGATTTGATGACATCGGACGACATAGGAGAGAGGCTGGCTGATTTTGCCTATAAATACCGCGGCCCTGGACTCATTTCTACTCATCTACCACTCTTAGATTCACAGTAAACACTAGGAAAATAAAGGGTAAGAAAAAGAAAGAAGAGAAAGAAAGTAGGTCCGTAATAGGGGAAAATACCCGATAAGCGAGAAAGTCTCTCAGTGCAGATCGTGCAAGAAGACACAAAGACGGACCAAGCCTGAGTAGTGAAAAGTGAGTTCCCGGTAGCATAGGTGCTAACGGTTTACTTGCAGGTCGTGATCAAGGATTGAAACACAGGAAGTTTTTATCCTTGAATCACTTTTATTATCATGCATACATGTGATTGTGGTTGTGATAAGTATGAGATTGGATTGAGATCCTCTCGAAAATGGTGTGTGATAAGTACGAGGATCCCGTGGTGCTGCGTGATGTACGAATGGTACGTAGGACCATACACGGCCGCGTAGGACCAGAAACGGATTCGTGTAAGTCCTTATTAACGTCTACGAAATGTCCTTATTAAGGCTGCGTAGGACCTTATTACGGTTGCGTAACCATCATGTACTAACCTGCAAATGTATAACACGGTTAAGTCGTCGGAAAAGATTATGTGATAAGTACGGGAACGGATCAAAAAATTGTCCCAGAAATTTTGATATGTGTGATGACCGGTTGAGGTTGACCCGTAACAGTACCTCATTACCAGAGTGTGGTGGCGGTTCGATGCTTCCTTTCGACTCCTCACACTAGCGAAGGACCGTCTAGGTGGGAAGACTCGGAGAGACGGGAGTTCAGCCTAGGGCCGAGTTCTATCCGACGGGATATTAGAAATACCGTGCGAGGGTACCCGCCGAGATACAACCGACTGACGTGACAGACGGGTCTCGGTTTTGGTGATATTCTAGGCTCATTTACCCGCATGCTATATTTTGATTGATTTATGAGTGTTGCATTCATGCATTTTTGGAGATTTTGGGGCGGGAAAATAACTTGTTGTATAGAGGGGTTGGACTTGCTGGATAATGCTAGATTACTCATCCCTTCCTTATTTTACAGGTAACCCTAGTAAGAGTGAAGTAGGACGTGATGGACGTGAATTTCCAGAAGTAGCTTTTCGGTATGCTTTTGTAAACGCTTTACTTTTGTAAAATATCATGTATGGTTTTGGGTATGTACGGATTTGTAGGAACTTGGGCCAATTCTAACAGTTTCAAAATCCCACAAGTTCTAAGCCTAGGATCTAGGGTTTAGTTAATTGAATCATTATGGATGATCTCGTGTTTACCTGGAGATTTGCAGCGGAATGATGAACAGGTAATTGAGTTCAAGAGCGCCTCAGATGCTGCGCCTCTACTGCAGTCCACACGCACACAAGCTGGAATCCGCCGGGATGCTAGTGCCGGAAATCGGATCTCCTGGGAAAAAAGTGTTTAGAGAGGTGGCTGCCAAAAATCAACGACTGGGGTTCCAGGTCGTTCATATAAACCTATATATAGACCTGGAATGACTAAACCGATCATTGGACTAATTCCAATTCGTTTAAGTCATCAAATCGAAACATCATTTTCGAAACCGGCCTGTGTCGATCGACACACTATTGTGTCGATCGACACACCTCTTAAAACTCGATATCAATGTGTATCCAATACACATTGACCAGACCATATGCCAATGATCAATCCCATACAAAGTGTATCCAGCTTGCTTAGGTGTGTGACCCAGAAGGTTCACATAATACTAGCAATGAGTTACAACTCATTTGTCATAAGCGGCTTCTAGCAAAACATTATGACCACCTAGTATCACATGAATTGTCCGATCTCGACTATACAACTATCATGCAGAGTAAGTACAATATGATTTCAGGACATAATCCCAACAATCTCCCACATGTACTGGAATCATCTATTCTCATAATCCCTTTATCGCTATATCTCGATATGGCATAAGGCAAGAAACTGTGTCATCCTTATTATAGCCAACATCATGTTCATCGAACTCCTGATTTATACTGATAAAACAAACGAATGACAATCACCTCGTTTGAGCACGGCCATGCATTTTCTCAGTATCAAATCTTCGATGGGCCCTGAGATATTTATCTCCTGTTATATAGGAGGGACAAATCCCATCTTGTTTCATCCCTGTTTCTTCACACACTTCATGATACGCCTAAGAAATGCCGTTATAGCCGCCAGTTACGTAACGACGTTTGACAAGGTCAAAGCGCACCAATTAACATGCTAGAAAGCATGATGAACTCAGGTCTAAGGACTATACTCTATAGTCGTAATGAGAACTTCTCATGACACTGATATAACTATCCTGTAGAGTTCTCATTAGCGAGTCATGTCCGATCCTATGTTCACCAACATATATCTATGTGACTGACATTGATACTCATATCAATGACTCCATGAAACTTAGTCATACGTCACCTCACATACTAGTCTTAATGGTTGTTAGTGTCCCACTTTAACAACCTACGACCAGGGACAAACATAATTTTATGTCATCTTTCACTTATAGGGTTTCCTGATCAAGTCCTCAACTTGATGACCTATAAAATGAACATAAAATACTTTGGGACTATTATTTAATTATCCTATAATCAAATAATGCTGATGTCAGTTTTTCATAAACATGACCATAGCATGTCTATTTGAACATCATAACTAACATAACTCCCACTAGAATCAAGACCACGTCTTCAGATATCTAATACCTACAGCAACAGTACAAAACTCGTGTTTAGGTTGTGAGAGAGGCTGCAGTGTTCTTGCTTGGAACCATTCCAACAAACCACACCGCTATTCATTAATAAGCACTATTCTACGGTCCTCTACTTGGAGCCCTTCCAACAGATAGCACCGCTACACAGACAAAGAGACATAACCAGGTGGGAACCGGGAGTCGTCTTTGTCCGTCAAACTACTCTTAACATATTCGTCACTTCCTCAGTTGAACAAGAACCTATCCTTAGTGTTTCTCAAACACTTGGGGATATTCCTTACAACTGTCCAGTGACTTTTACCGGAACATATTGGTATCTTCTCGTCATGCTATATGCGTAAGCTGCATCTAGACGAGCGCAAAACATGGCATTTATGATGGATTCTATTGCAGAAGCATAAGGAATCACACTCATAGATACTAGCTCAGCCAATGTCCAAGACACTTCTTCTTGCTAAGATTATTGCCACAAGACCTTTGGTGTGAAGCCATTCTTGGAATCATGCATATTGGAACTGTCCAATACCTTATAAACATAAGGATTCTGACACGATCCAATTAGCCTACCCCAAACCATTTCAATAGATCCTTATTCCAATAACTCACATTGCTTCTCCCATGTCTATCGTTAAAATGACTTCCGACCCAAGTCCTGATAAGACTTAAGCGACGAAACGTCGTTTATGAGATTAAATTTGAGAAATGCAATTACGCTCCCACTAGTCTACTTGTAAACGCACGGTTCCTATTCGTTCCTGATCAAGTCAAAACTTTTGACCGTTTTAACAGAACGTAGATTCCAACTCCAAAATGTTTGCTTCAATCCAGAAATAGATCGGTGAAGCTAACATGCATACCTAGCAAGTTTTCGGAGTTGGGGCTCACCATCGCTCTTTGAATCTCGCATGCTCGTCACTTTTCAATGATCAACAGATCACGGCAATTGGTCACGAGAAATCACTCTCGGGTCAGTGACGGATCCATTCGGATCTGCGAACTTCAGGCTCCACAGGTGTAGGTCCTACAACACTTTGCAGATCCAACCGCTGCTCTCCCTCAACAGGTTGAGCAGCCTCCTGTGTTTCTCGAATTTCTTCGAGTTGTACTTCTACTCCCACTGTTTTTCTTGGAAAGAAACTTTCTATCTAGAAGAAAGAGTTCCGAACAACAAAACTTTGTTCTCGGTTTGGTTGAAAAAGTAATAAGCCTCGGTTTCCCTAGGACAACCAGCGAAGTAGCACTTATCAGATTTGGGTTCAAGGTTGTCTGTTATCAACTGCTTTACATAAACCTTGCAATCCCAATTAATCAGTGAAAACATACTTGGAAAACTCCCAGTCCACATCCAATGTGGTGTCTTTCAACTGATTCTGATAGAAACCTATTTGGCGTATGTACATACATTTCTAGAGCGTATTCCTAAAAGGATAATGGATGATTCATGTGACTCATCATTAATCGGCATATCCAATAGGGTCCGATTCATTCTCAGAAACACCATCAGGTTTTCCAGGAGAAATGAGCTGTGAGACGACTTCACACTCACTTAGATGATCACTCAATTCTTGACTCAAGTATTCTCCTCCGCGATCTAATCGAGGATCTTTAATACTTCTGTCATATCGGTTTTATACTTCATTCTGGAACTCCTTTGACCATTTCAAAGGATTCCGACTCGTGTCTCATCAAATGAACACAACCATACTTACTGAAGTCATCAATAAAGGTAATGAAGTACTGAAGTTTTCCTCTGGCACTAATGCTCACCGGGCCACATACATCAGTATGAGAAAGGCCCAATAAGCCTTTGGCCTTTTTCTTTAGCTCTGCTAAAGAAGCCTTAGTCATTTGGCCCAGTAAGCAGAATTCATATCTCATATGATTTATAATCAAATGAGCCCAAAGGCCCATAACTATGGATCTTCTGAATTCGCTTCACTCCATGTGGTTCAAACGACTATGCTAAGGAAATATCGAGTTCGAGTCTTCAGACTTAAACCATTTGGTATTTATGTTATCTACAGGCGTACATTGGTTTAAGATATAAAACCCATTTCAAAAAGGGGTGCTACTATAGAATATTTCATCAAGATCAAAAGAGCAAAACTTGTCTTTTATCAAAATGAAAAACATCCAAATTCTTACAAGAAAATGAAAGACATCTCTGCTTAAAGCAGGTACATAGCAGCAATTAATTAATTCAAAAACCAAGCTTGAAAGGCTCCTACAAGTGGAGGATCTCTATGGCTAATGCAGCAACCATTGCTCCATTTCAGACGCGCAGTTCCACTTGTCATTTCTTCAACGTTCTACTGTTGCTTAGGCCCTGCATATTTCAAAAATATCAGTACCACAACTGGTATCCAATACCTACGTAGAACTTGAAGTAATAACACAATACCTGAAGAAGAAGAAGTCCCGTACATCTTCTCCATCTCTTGTGAATCTTCCAAGAATTTAATGCAATTTCTATTCCAATGCCTAAACTCTTCACAGTAGCAGCACTTACCAACATCAGATGGGCCAGACTTGGGCTTATAAGATGACACATGCTTATCCTGATTCCAAATCTGGACGACCTTGCCTCCACCCTTGTCTACACAAGATTTCTCAAACCTTTTACCCTTTATGATGTTTTGCTCAGCTGTCTTGAGCATGCCATGCAGCTCAGTCAACGTCTTCGTCAAGCCATTCTTGATATAGCTCTTGATAAACTTATCATAACTTGACGGCAGTGACTGCAGGATGATTTCAGTAGCCAACTCTAGGCTAACAGGACAATCCAGTTTCCCCAGGTTATCAATGTAACCCATCATTTTAATGACATGAGGACTCACTGGAGCATCCTTTGGTATCTTGCACCCAATGAGAGACTTAACCATCTGGTATATCTCAACTCGTGCTTGATCCTGAAACTTCAGTTTCAGGCTGGTGATCATCTCTATTGGCGACTCCATGTTCTCGTATTGACTCTTTAAGTCCGAGTTCATGGTAGCCAACATCAGACCACACACATCTACCACATCAATATAATGCTTATTCCAAGCATCATATACTGCATGCGAGGCATTGGTCCCAAGCCTTTCGGGGAGAGCTCTCTCAAGGACATAGTCCTTACTCTCTTGCTTGAGAATAAATCTCAATTTCCGATACCAATCCAGGAAGTTTGATCCATTTAACTTGTCCTTCTCAAGGACGGATCGCAACGAGAAAGTAGTTTTAGACATAGGCTGAAAACTAAGAAAAGAAAAGTTTTAGTTATGAAGTTCAAGAAATGAGGAATCTTATCTAATAAGAAAACTCGCATTATATTCAAACTATGTTTCCTCTATGAATATAATGATACAAGACCCATACTTCACCAAAATCTGAGTGGACGACTCGCCATCACCCAAACTTCAGTTATCTAGGTAAGCAAATCATTGCTAATTGTACCCATTACAACTCTTGGTCGCAGATAAGACAATCCATGTCTCATCCACTCTGATGTCTCTGGGCCCAGAACTTCTGATAGCCCAGTCAAGTAAACCAATCTCTTCGGTCTTGTGATCATTGACAGTCGCACAGCAAGTCTATCAATGATCACCTGCCTTACTCATGTAATTGTAGATACCAAGGACTCCAAGACTATCCAACAACGAAATGAGTCTTGACAGTAGACAAGATTGGGCAAGACATCAAGGTCACTTGATATTTAGTTGAGGAAACGAAACTCCAAAAGGTTAGTAAATCAATCTCTTAGGTCACGTAATTGTTGATGTCAAGAACTGCAAGACCATCAACACTACTACATGCCTTACTCATGTAATTGTGGACACCGAGCTCTTGGCTAGACTATCACAACAACGAAATGAGTCTTGACAGTTGACCATATTGAAACTAAGCTTTGATCTAATACACATCCAATGTGTATTCGATAGGTTTAGAACATGTTTAACTTTTAATTTTAATTGAGTTTTAATTGTTCTAACAAAAGTTGGTTAGGTCATTTGGTTTGGTTTCTCAATCATTTGGTTCAATAACCAAACGATTACGGTTCGCATCCAATCTTAACAAAACCCGATAACCGGTCAATCCAATTGAACCGATTCAATCAGTTTTAACTATTCGCGATAACCGGTCCAATCCAATTGAACCGACTTATCCAATCAAACTGTTCTTAACCAATCAAATCGGTTTATGTTAATTGAGATAACCAGTTCAATCCAATTGAACCAATTCAAACCGATCTGATCAGGAGGGTATCAGGAAATTTAACCATGCGAGATAACCGGTTCAATCCAATTGAACCGATCTATCCTTTCGAACAGCCTGTGTCGATCGATGCACCCAGTGTGTCGACCGACACAGTGCGATCTCTAAGATCGATACCCAAATTTTAATAAGCGTATTCGCGGTGCATCGACCGACACAAGCTTGTGTCGATCGACACTGTGCGAAAACCCTAAAATTTTATAATCGTTTTCGCGGTGTGTCGACCGACACAAAATTGTGTCGATCGACACTGTACGAAAACACAGGTTCATCGTTTTCGATACAAATAAAATCCGAGATCATATTTATCAAAATGAAAATCAACAAGCATCAACTTATTCAAATACAACATTATTCGAATTCCATGCTTCTGATTCAATGATTAAACCCTATAGCTTTGATACCACTGAAGGAACTTGGGCCAATTCTAACAGTTTCAGAATACCACAAGTTCTAAGCCTAGGATCTAGAGTTTAGTTATTGAATCCTTACCGATGATCTCGTGTTTACTTGGAGATCTGCAGTGGAATGATGAACATGTAATTGAGATCTCCAGCGCCTCAGATGCTGCGCCTCTGCTGCAGTCCACACGCACACAAGCTGGATTCCGCCGGGATGCTAGTGCCGGGAATCGGATATCCAGGGAATCCCTGAGTTTCTAGGTGGCTAGGTTTTGTTTCTGCAAAACCACTGTGTACCGCTCCTCTTCCAGGTCGTGCATAAAAGCTTATAAATAGACCTGGAATGACAAAACCGTTCATTGGATCAAAACCCAAAACGTTTAAGTCAAAAACCGAAACATTAGTTTCAGGATCAGCCTTGTGTCGATCGACACACCCAATGGTGTCGATCGACACACCTCTTAAAACTCGATTTCAATGTGTATCCAATACACATTGACCAGACCATATGCCAATGATCAATCCCATACAAAGTGTATCCAACTTGCTTAGGTGTGTGACCCTGTAGGTTCACATGATACTAGAAATGAGTTACAACTCATTTGAAATAAGCAGCTTCTAGCAAAACATTATGACCACCTAGTATCACATGAATTGTCGGATCTCGACAATACAACTATCATGCAGAGTAAGTACAATATGATTTCAGGACATAATCCTAAGAGGAGGGTATCAGGAAATTTAACCTTGCGAGATAACCAGTTCAATCCAATTGAACTGATATATCCTTTCGCACAGTGCGATCTCTAAGATCGATACCCAAATTTTAATAAGAGTATTCGCGGTGCATCGACCGACACAAGCTTGTGTTGATCGACACTGTGCGAAAACCCTAAAATTTTAAAATCGTTTTCGCGGTGTGTCGACCGACACAAACTTGTGTCGATCGACACTGTGCGAAAACACAGGTTCATCGTTTTCGATACAAACAAAATCCGAGATCATATTTATTAAAACGAAAATCAACAAGCATCAACTTATTCAAATACAACAGTATTCGAATTCCATGCTTCAGATTCAATGATTAAACCCTATAGTTCTGATACCACTGTAGGAACTTTGGCCAATTCTAACAGTTTCAGAATCCCACAAGTTCTAAGCCTAGGATCTAGGGTTTAGTTAATTGAATCATTAGGGATGATCTCCTGTTTACCTGGAGATTTGCAGCGGAATGATGAACAGGTAATTGAGATCAAGAGCGCCTCAGATGCTGCGCCTCTACTGCACTCCACACGCACACAAGCTGGAATCCGCCGGGATGCTAGTGCCGGAAATAGGATCTCCTGGGAAAAAAGTGTTTAGAGAGGTGGCTGCCAAAAATCAACGACTGGGGTTCCAGGTCGTTCATATAAACCTATATATAGACCTGGAATGACTAAACCGATCATTGGACTAATTCCAATTCGTTTAAGTCATCAAATCGAAACATCATTTTCGAAACCCGGCCTGTGTCGATCGACACACTATTGTGTCGATCGACACACCTCTTAAAACTCGATATCAATGTGTATTCAATACACATTGACCAGACCATATGCCAATGATCAATCCCATACAAAGTGTATCCAGCTTGCTTAGGTGTGTGACCCTGTAGGTTCACATAATACTAGCAATGAGTTACAACTCATTTGTCATAAGCGGCTTTTAGCAAAACATTATGACCACCTAGTGTCACATGAATTGTCTGATCTCGACTATACAACTATCATGCAGAGTAAGTACAATATGATTTCAGGACATAATCCCAACAGGATTGACTCGTAAGGAAATCCGCTTGTAATATTTTATGATGTAAGGACTTTGTAAGACTTTACATATATGTAATAAAAGGCTTTTGTGTGTGTAAAACTCTTGTATCCCTCCCTGATATTAGCTAGTCCAAGCTAACACAACTCTTGCCTGGAGTACGGGTTGGCAAGCCTTAGGCTCTTGGCAAGAGGGTCGGACATCGTCAATGGATCGGCCAATACTATGTGCTCGGCTGGACCGTTGGCGGTATTTGACAAACTGTGGCATCTTTGGTTCACCTTGTTATGGATTGAACCGGGGGTGTTACAGGCTTTACCTTGATTAATGTAAGTTGGTGCCTCCTTACCACTAGCACACTCAATCTGCAGACTGACCGGTGGGATCGCTAAAAGAGAAGGAGAAACAACTACTTTGTTCGTTCCTTACTCGTTAATGTCCTAAGGAACACGAGTAGGAGAATCGCGATGACGATCAATAAAGACTAGTTATTAGCGTGAGAACAAAGCTAAGATCTTCTACTCTGAGCATGTCTAACTGATCGAGCTAATCATCCAACTCCATCAAAGATTGAGGGATGTCGACCCCTTCGTTGATCAAGTTCTTGAGGCAGTTCTTGGTGCCAGTGATTTTCCCTTGCTCGATTTGCTTCAGGTTTACCATCTCTTTTTTCCCGACATATTGTTGAAATTTTTCGCAATATAATTGAGCCTTCGCCGCCATCACCGCCTCAAGGTAATGGGATGGTTTGATGAAGTGCAAGATAAGGGTTGTGAAAAGTCACTGCCAAATAGATCCGTTGGTGAGCATAAAGGAAGAGTCACATGTCTGGTTTAAGGAAGAGGAGTTGTCACTTTTAGCATTGGGCATGCTTTCCAACCGTTGAAGACTTGTCCCTACCTCTTCTTACACAAATCCTTTTAACACTCCTTTATGTCCCTCGCTTACCCTAGTTTCGAAACGTTTCCCTTATGTCTCTACATATACTTAATGTAATGTGGTAAATGAAAGATACATTTTGGGAGTTTATCTTCCTAAATACCTTGTGAAACTCTCTCGATCTATTTGGTTCAAGAAGTTTATCTTCTGTTCCTTATTCTCCTTTGCATAATCTCCAAAACTCTACTCTAAATACTCTCATATTCTTACATTAAACACATCCATGCTTTCAAGAAGTCTACAAAGAACCATGAAAGGCAGCATTTGGACCATTCTATCAACAAGAAGTGTTTTTCTTCAAGGACAAAAGGATAGGTATACCACAAGGGTCCATGAGAGAGTTGCTGATCAAAGAAGCTCATGGAGGTGGTCTAATGGCTCACTTTCACAGGGATAAAAGCACTTCTTCTGGTCACACATGAAAAGAGATGTGGAGAGACCTTGTGCCAAGTGCATCACTTGCCTAAAGGCTAAATCCAGGTTACATCCAAACAGTTTATACTTAGTATTTCATATTTCCTATGCACCATGAGTGGATATCTCTTTTCTGTCCAAGATCAACCACAAGGATTCTATCTTTGTAGTTGTAGACATGTTCTCAAAGATGGCTCACTTCATTCCTTGCAACAAGACCAATGATGCTGTGCAAATTGCTGATTTGTTCTTTAAAGAGGTGGTGAGGCTACATGGGATACCCATAATCATTGTGTTTGACCGTGATACTAAATTTCTCAGCCACTTCTGGAAGCCACTTTGGAGGAACTTGGGAACTAAGAAGTTGTTTTCAACCACTTGCCATCCTCAAACTGATGGCCAAACAGAGGTAGTGAACAACACACTCTCAACCCTATTCACAGCCACGGCTGGTAAATTTAAAGACTTGGTTATCATGCTTTCCATACAATGAGTTTTCTTACAACCATGCCACAAACTCTGCTACTACTATTCTTCTTTTGAAGTTGTCTATGGGTTTAAAGCCAACTATCCCTCTAGATCTTATATCTCTGCCACAGGCTATATACTCAAGTCCATAAATAGAAACTAATCCTGAGTGTCAAAAAGCTCCATGAGAAATTTAAGGAGAATTTGGAGAGGAAGACTGAAAAGTACAAACAACAACTTGACAACCACAAAAAAGAAGTTACATTCCAACTAAGAGATTGGATGTGGTTGCACATAAGAAAAGAAATGTTTCCAAAGCAAAATTGTCCAAGCTTGCACCAAGGGGAGACTGGCCATTCAATGTCCTAGAAATGATCAATGATAATGCATACAAGCTGGAGCTTCCAAGTGAGTTTCAAATATCACCAACTTTCAATGCCACTGATTTATCTCATTTCCATGCTAATGAAGATTTTTTGAGGTCATAACTTTTCCAAAGGGGGAGGGAATGATGAGGCCATAGAACCAAAACCACTACAAGTGCCATCTGTTAGAGATGGACCAAGATCAAGATTGTTAAGAGAAGAGTTCAACAAGGTTGTGGAGCATCTAATCCGCATACCATGAGAGATCACACAAAAATTTAACCCTTTTGACATAGAAGAAGAAGCATATCTTATACAGGCCAGTCCATGCATCAGTTTGAGCTTGCAAATTGTTAATAAATGAAGGGGCAAGGAGCTTACCTTATTTGTCATTTACTTAAATCAAAGTTCACCGTTTCAATTGAAAATTATACTTTAAGCTGAGTATCTCTCTCTCTTATACCTTAATCCGAGTATCTTTATACTTTATAACACGCATTGCTTCTCGCACTTACTCAGATCCAAGCATCATTACTCACACGAGTATCTTGCCTATCAAAGCGAATTGCCAGGCATCATCCTCGCAAACAATCCAACGCCGATCATCGTGCAAAGAAACAATTCGTCGTAAAGTCGGGATCCTTAGCTCAAAAAGTTGAGCAACAAACGCCTTGACTATAAGCCGAGCATCCAGTAAGACTCGCGCAAATTAGCATCATGCTCCCTGCCCATGAGTGTGGTCTTCCTTACATGATGAGATGCATCAGCCTAAAATTGAATTCTAAGAAACTCACTGTAAGGGAAAGCTGAGATCCGACTCGCACTATAAAAGTTGGCACTTACACGTATGTTCTTTGAGATGAGTGATATCAAATCAACCGAGCACTCAAGCCTTGCACATTCGCATTGTCCCTAGAACGGTAAATCCGAGCAAGGATAAGCCTAGCAAAACCGATATCAGGTAAAATGTAAGCCTTATGAATTAACTAATCATTTTTAATGTCGATCTCCCTAAATAAGTCAATTTATTGGTAGCTAATGCCGCTCTCACAGGCACTTAACATTTAACATACATAGCCTTTACAGTCCAATCCTCTACTATCTCGTGCAAAGAACGCACAGAGTACTCCCTTTTACTTGTTCAATAAAACCGAGGAAAACGAAATGTAGTTTCCATTAACAAAGGTAAACTTTGATACCCAAAAAAAAGCGAAAGAAATGAAGGTACATCTAGTTCCAACATAAAAGGTTTAAATACATAGCAGAATACTTAAACGAATAGATTACAACAAACAAAAGGGGAAGAGGAGAATCTAGGCTTGCTCGACATTCACATCCGACACTCTCTCTTATTCCATTTGACTCTCCCCATCAATATTCTCCTGAGCTTCATTTCCTTTTCCATATTGATATTGGTTTGGTGGATCAACATGGAAAACGTTCTCGGTCTACTCCTTGACTTAAGTCGATGGGTCGGCTTTACCTTGATTAATGTCAGTTGGTGCCTCCTTACCACTAGCACCCTCAATCTACAAACTGACTGGTGGGATCACTAAGAAGAGCAGGAGAAACAACTACTTTGTTCGTTCCATACTCGTTAATGTCCTAAGGAATGAGAGTAGGAGAATCGCGATGACGATCAATCA
Source organism: Orychophragmus violaceus (assembly GCA_030180135.1). Lineage (NCBI taxonomy): Eukaryota > Viridiplantae > Streptophyta > Magnoliopsida > Brassicales > Brassicaceae > Orychophragmus > Orychophragmus violaceus. The sequence continues at coordinate 46,537,538 of CM058232.1, forward strand.
GAGGACTAGTATTGGCAAGAGAACAAATATAAAATCTTCTACCCCGAGCACGTCTAACGGATCGAGCTAATCAACCAACTCCATCACAAATTGAGGGATTTCGACCCCTTCGTTGATCAACTTCTTGAGGCAGTTCTTGGTGCCACTGATTTTCCCCTGCTCAACTTGCTTCAGGTTTACCATCTCTTTTTCTTCGACATATTGTTCAAATTTGTCGAAAGAGAATTGACCCTTCGCCGCCATCACCGTCTCAACATGTTGCCTCTTCTTTAGAACAGCCCAACACGAGAATCTATGATACTTTTGATCTCTGCTTTCAGCTTATCCTACGCGTCTATTTCAGCCTTTTGCGACTCGTCTAATTCCCTCATGAGTCAGACTTTGACCTCAAAAAGACCATATGTTTTCTCTTTGAGAGGCTCGGACTTCTTTCCCAGATTCTTCAGAAGAACGTTCCTCTTCTTCAACTCGTTGTTGGAAGCCTTCAGATCTGCCGCAGATTTCTTCTTTCTGGAGTTATATTCAAAGATTACTCGGTTGGATGCCGCCAAAACCTGAAAACATTAAGGTTTATAGGATACTCTTACACATTCAAAGAACCAAGGAAGAATTGGTAAAAAGTAGAGTTTGTTGAGGCTTCACAACACTTCAGTTCCACGACCATTTCAGGATCCACTAAATCCTTTAACTCTAGGGTAATCCCTTGTGGAGCCTCTTATGCAGATAAGAAGGTCGAAACATGCTTTTGGTTGTTTATGAACGGAATCTTGCTCTCATACTTATATTCAAATCATGAATAGAAGGCGGCCTTTCGACAGCCTTGTCTTTTTCCTGCGCCGCAACAACGGCCGTATCGTTTGATGGCTCAGCAGCCTTCTTCTTCGAAACTCTCTCCTCAATTTTCTTCTTGGATGGGTCCTCGTTGACCTTCTTGTTATAGGGAATCTCCTTGACAGGCTTCTCAGTGAGCCCCATCTTTTTAGAAGAAATTTGAGTAGGAGTCGTGGTTCCATCACGCTCAATGCTTGTCTTCGTTTTTCTCTCCTTCTTTAAAGGAACATAGGAGGACTCAACAATGGTTGGAAAATCAGAATTACCACTCTAAGTTGAAGAAAGAACCTTCCCAAGTTCGATCACATATGCATCTTGGGTGACATACATTCACTTGTCGCCCAATTTCTCAGAGTAATCGATGTTAAGCTTCTTGACCTTTCCCATTTTAAGTTCGGATGGACGAACAACATCATAAGTTTCCCAATCGACTGCAAAAGCAAGAAAAAGTTTAGAACAAAAGCAAGGAAAATTTCTTATGCTGTGTTTTACTTAGCATCCTAGATCTAGACTTACATGTATAACACGTGCAGACGGGTCAACTGGTTTCTCTTTAATCAGAAAAGAGGCAATGACTTACTTGAGAAGTAGTTCAGTCTTCTCGGTGAGAACTCCTTCATACTTGTGGTGGCCATTGGTCATTGTCGGTTCATGCTCTTGTTTCTTATTCTCTGTCCCTGCAATATTCTCAACACTTCTGACAAAAGACAAGTGCGTTATAATAGTCATAGGATTTTTAGAAATAGAGGAACATGACTCAGCTTGAATTACTTCAACTTTTGTCTCATTGATGTGCGGTTTTAGGCAAGAATTCTTATCTATAGGTTTTGTTGGTAAGAATATTTCTACTTTAGGTTCTGACTTTAACAAACTCAACATTATGTGACTACAACTATTATATCCAGGGTGGAGAAACGTACTTACTTGGTCATGACTCTTGGTGAGTTCTGCTTTTTTAGATGCCATGGTATATGATTTCATCATGTGATCTGGTGGCTAAAAGTATTGAATCACTTAAAAACTCCTAAAACAGTGGATTTCTATAGACTCAAAGTGAATCACACTATTAGAAATCTAAAGATAGGAACAATCTCTCAAGAACTCGGTCTTTGAAAGAAAACAAAATACTTTACTAAATTCAATGATCAAAGGGGGCTTTACAATAAGAACAAATATGGGCTTTTTTAGGCTCGAAATACATCAAATCTATGGTCTAAAAAGAGAAAAAATCAAAAAACTGAATGAGAAACTAGTTGTGGAAGGATTAAGTGAAAATCTGTCCAAACAAGGAAACTACACGTTAGCTTGTATCTTGAAAGCTTGGGAAGGTAGAGAACGGAGAGGACTCGCCTAATCCTCTGGGTGATGGTGCATGGTAGGATGTATGGAGGTGTTTGTGTAAGTTTATCAAACTCTCCTCATTGCCATAAGTATGTTTGATACTGACCAAACTCGTGAGACTCCAAATAAGGCAAGTATAGTCTCTTCGTTCATATGTTTCCAACCAAAACCGTATGATTCCAATTTTCTCAAATTTTATGATAAACCAAGATTCCAGAACATGTTGGTTCGAAGCTTAATTCCTTATGGTTTAGCCGGAATCCTCCAATTAAGGCGCATATTTCCAAATCGGATAATTTGGAGATCACCCATTTTGTAATTTGGCCTGATTCTAACTCTCCTAGATTATCTGATGAATAAAGATTCCATAACAAGTCACTTTGTTTCTAGATTCATCCTTATTTAGTCGCAATGCTTCCATATGTGTTTGTATGTCTCCATCGGATGCATTGGAAATATTCAGAGTTGTAATTTGAATATCTTCTTCATGTGGAAAGATTTTGAAACACTTCCACTTCTTGATGAAACCTTGATGAGTTAAGTTTCTATAACAAGTTGGCTTTTAGATTAGATCCTTTTGGTTGGGTAGGTATGCTCCAAAGCATACATACATATCTCTGGTACGTTCAAACTGCTTCTCTCCATGGGCATGGACCGGCTGAAAAAAATCTTCTCTAAGATGCTTGGTACATCAAGTCAACATCAACATGGTGGAGAAGACTTTAAGATTTCACCTCCTACCTTTGCTGGAAGGGTCAATCCAGAAGCCTACGTTGATGGGGAGAGAAGAATGGACTACATATTTTACTACTACCAATATTAAGAAGAAACGAAGGCGTCTTTAGCTGCTAATCAGTTAACAGACAATGCTCTGACTTGGTGGGACAAAGAAGTGTTTTGAAGAAGAAGGCTCATGTGTGGGACGATCAATACTTGGGATGACATGAAGTTTCAGCTCAAGAAGAGATACGTACCATGCTACTACTATAGAGGCTTGCATAAACGTTTCAAGAAGCTTTCACAAGGTAGCAAGTCTGTGGAAGAGTACTTTAACGAGTATGAGACTCTTAAGAATCATATGAAGGTTCAAGACTCAGAATAAATACTCATGGATTAGTTCCTGGATGGTTTGCAAGACAGGATTTCAAGGAAAGTTGTGAGGCATAACTATGAGCATATGGAAGATATGTAGCACTTTGCCATACAAGATGAGAAACATATTAAAAGAAAGACTATTCCCACCAACAGAAGCAAATCTAATTGGAATCCTCAACCATCAAATTGTTTTGACAAGGGAAAGTCTACATAAATGGATAACCAGTTCAAGAAGACTGATCCAAGCTCATCCAAAATGCCTCAGGCAAAGCAAGGCAAGACTCAACCCTAAAGGAGCCGTGACATAACATGTTTAGAATGTCAAGGCAATGGCCATTATGCAAGAGAGTATCCAAACTATAGGGTGATGATCCTCAAGGACAATGGAGAGTATGAGTCACAATGAAGGGCAAAGGAAGAGCAAGCTGAATCTGAAGAAGAAACCACTGATTATCTAGTAAGTTGGGGAGATCCTAGTGAAAAGAAGAGCACTTAGTGTCATATTTGAACCAGACACAATCCATAGAGAAAACGTCTTCCATACAAGATGCAACATTGAATCAAAGGTGTGCAGCTTAATTATTGATGGTGGTTCTTGTACTAACGTGGCACGGGGCAAGCAAGTATCTTGTTGATAAGCTAGGTTTCAAGAAGACGAGGCATCCAATACCATACCAACTCAACTGGAATAATGATTAGACTGAGCTAAGGAGCAATGAGCAGGTCATGGTGATAGTCAACACAAATAAGTACACTGATGAAGTAAAATGTGATGTTGTGCTAATGAAAGCATGTCATATCCTCTTAGGAAGGCCATGGAAGTTTGAAAAGGAAACAATACACAATAGGCGTACCAACATCTATAGCTTTACACATGAGAACAAGAAGCATAATATAGCTCCTCTCACTCCACAGGAAGTTCATGCAATGCAATAAGCCATGCAAAAAGTAGATAAGACAAGTACGAAAAGTTTATACATTTCTCCAATGAGTGTTCTGAAATCTTTGGATCATAAAGAACATGTGCTACTCATGATCTTTGTTGTTAGGAACAGAAGATCAAGAGATGCCAAGTGAAGTGCAGACGATTGTGGAGAAGTATAAATATGTTTTTCCAGAAGGCATACCATCAGGACTTCCACCTCAAAAGGGGCATTGAGCATCAAATAGATTTGGTACTAGGAGCACTTCTACCATACCGACAAGCCTACATAGTCAACCCTGAAGAATCTAAGGAAATGAAAAAAAAATTCAGGAGCTCATGTCAAAGGGATACATCAAGGAGAGTCTTAAGGCTTGTGCCGTGCCTGTTCTATTGGTGCCTAAGAAGGATGGAACTTGCAACATGTGTGTTGATTGCAGGGCCATAAACAACATCACAATCAACTACACGCATCCAATACCAAGGCTAGATTATATGCTAGATGAGCTAAGTGGAGCCACTATCTTCTCAAAGATAGACCTTAAGATTGGTTATCACCAAGTGTGGATGAAAGAAAGAGAATAATGGAACACAATATTCAAAACAAAGCAGGGGCTTTATGAATGGCTTGTCATGCCATTTGGGCTTACAAATGCTCCAAGTATCTTCATGAGACTCATGAATCACATCCTAAAGTAGTACATATGTAAGTTTTTTTGGTATATTTTGATGATATATTAATCTATATCCATTGCTTAACTGATCATATCCAGAATATAGAACATGTTCTATACACACTTAGGCTAGAAGGCATTTATGCAAACTTAAAGAAATGTACCTTCTGCACTAATCAATAAGTGTTTTTAGGATTTGTTGTGAGTACACAAGGATTAAAGGTATATGAGTAGAAGATCAAAGCCATTCAAAAATTGCATATACCATCTACAATTGGTCATGTAAGGAGTTTCCATGGGCTGGATGGCTTTTACAAGAGATTTTCAAGAATTTTAGCACAATAGCAGCACCATTAACCTCTGTGATCAAGAAGAATGCGGCCTTTGTATGGGGACAAGCTCACGAAGAAGCATTCAACAAGCTTAAAAAATGTTTGACCCATGCACCGGTTTTTGTACTTCCAAACTTTGATATTACATTTGAGATTGAATGTGATGCTTCTGAAACACAAAAAGGATCTGGTCTAACTTAAGTAGGAAGGAAGCTTAGTGGTGCCCTAATTAATTATCCTACCTATGACAAAGATATTAATGTCTAACAATATTAGCTTTCTAAAGAGTTTGTGATTCAAACAGACCAAGAGACTCTAAAACACTTAATAAGACAACCAATCTCAAGAAGAGACACGCAAGGTGGCTGGAGTTTTTTGAGACATTCCCATATGTGATCAAGTACAAGAAAGGCAAAGAAAACATTGTAGCTGATGCATTATCCAGGAGATACACGCTCATATCTACAATGGAGGCTAAAATCTTGAGATTTGAACACATAAAGAGTGTGAATGAAGCTGATCCAGACTCTCAAGAAGTCCACAAAAAAACGTCAATGACAGCCTTTGGAGTATTCTATAAGCAAGATTGGTTTCTCTTCAAGGATAAAAGGTTATGCATACCACAAGGGTCCATGAGAGAGTTGCTGATCAAAGAAGCTCATGGAGGTGGTATAATTGGTCACTTTGGCAGGGAAAAAAACTCTTGGTGTTCTTAAGGAGAACTTCTTCTGGCCACACATAAAAAGAGATGTAAATAAAAATTTCGCCAAGTGAATCACTTGCCTAAAAGCTAAATCTAAGTTACATCCAAATGGTTTATAGTTACCATTAGATATTCCTAATGAACCATGGCTGAATATCTCTATGGATTTTGTCTTATGTCTTCCCAAGATCAACCACATGGATTCTATATTTGTAGTTGTAGACAAGTTCTTAAAGATGGCTCACTTAATCCCTTGAGAAAATACTAATGATGTGTGGAAATAGCTGATTTATTCTTTAAAGAGGTGGCAAGGCTACATGGGATACCACGAACAATTTTGTCTGGCGGTGATACCAAATTTCTATGCCAAATTGGAAGACACTTTGGAAGAAGTTGAGAACAAAGCTGTTGTTTTCAACCACTTGCCATATTTAAACTAATGGCCAAACAAAGGTAGTGAACCACAAAATTTCGACTTTATTGAGAGCCATGGTTGGTAATAATTTAAAGACTTGGTTATCATGCTTTCCATACATTGAGTTTGCTTACAACCAGGCCTCACACTCTGCTACTAACCATTCTCCTTTTGAATTTGTGTATGGGTTTAAGCCATTGCCCCTCTAGATCTTATATATCTGCCACAAGCTATGTACTCGAGTTCAGAAGGAGAAACTAAAGTTGAGTGTGTCAAAAAGCTCCATGAGAAAGTTAATGAGAACTTGGAGAAGACGACTGAGAATTACAAACAACAAGTTAACAAGCACAAAAAGAAGAGACATTCCAACTAGGAGATTGGGTGTGGTTGCACATGAGGCATGAAAGGTTTACAAACAAGAGAAATTCCAAGGTAAAACAAAGAGACCTTGTGCCAAGTGCATAACTTGCCTAAAGGCTAAATCCAGGTTACATAAAAATGGTTTACTTAATATTTCATATTTTCTATGCACCATAAGTGGATATCTCTATGGATTTTTTCTTAGGTCTGCCCAAGATCAACCACAAATATTCTATCTTTGTAGTTGTAGACGGGTTCTCAAAGATGGCTCACTTCATTCCTTGCAACAAGACCAATGATGCTGGGCAAATAGCTGATTTGTTCTTTAAAGAGATGGTGAGGCTACATGGGATACCAAGAATCATTGTGTTTGACAGTGATACCAAAACCAAATTTCTCAGCCACTTTTGGAAGACACTTTGGAGGAAGTTGGGAACAAAGAAGTTATTTTCAACCACTTGCCATCCTCAAACTGATGGCCAAAAAGAGATAGTTAACCGCCCACTCCCAACCCTATTCACAGCCACAGTTGGTAAATTTAAATACTTGGTTATCATGATTTCCATACAATGAGTTTTCTTACAACCATGCCACACACTCTGCTATTAAATATTTTTCTTTTGAAGTTGTCTATGGGTTTAATCCAACTATCCCTCTAGATCTTATATCTCTGCCACAAGCCATAAACTTAAGTCCATAAAGAGAAACTAAACATGAGTGTCAAAAAGCTCAATGAGAAATTTAAGGCAAATTTGGAGAGCAAGACTGAAAAGTACAAACAACAACTTGACAACCACAGAAAAGAAGTGAAATTCCAACCAAGAGATTGGGTGTGGTTGCACATGAGGCATGAAAGGATTCCAAACAAAAAAATCCAAGCTTGTACCAAGAGGAGACTGGCCATTCAATGTCCTAGAAAAGATCAATGACAATGCATACATGCTGGAGCTTCCAGGTGAGTTTCAAATATCACGAACTTTCAATGCCACTGATTTATCTCATTTCCATGCTAATGAAGAATTTCTGGGGTCAGAACCTTTCCAAGGGGGGAGAGAAGGATGAGGCCATAGAACCAGAACAACCACAAGTGCCATCTATTAGAGCTGGACCAAGATTAAGATCATGAACAAGAGTGTTAAGAGAAGAGTTCAACAAGTCTGTGGTGAAGGATTGTTTAGTGTTAATCCTGATTCAATTCATCAGATTAATTGATCCTAAACAGATTGGATCTAGGTTCTCTTGCTAGAAACATTAAGGATCTCACCTGTTACCTTGTTATGCAGCGGAAAGAGGAGGTACGGGTCAGAGATCAGCAGAACCACCAAGAGATAGCTCCTCCAAAGGCTCACACACGCACACAGCAGGAAATTGGCTGCTAGACCGAAAGGAGAGAGGCGCAGAGAGAGGCTGAGGGAGGCGCAGGAATTGGCTGAGAAAAAGAAGCTAGGGCAAGTTTTATTAATTAAAACCCTTGTCCAGTTCCTATGGGCTTTTGGGCCCAATTCTCAGTCTGATTAATCAGGCCCTTTAGTCTCTCTAAGTACAGTAAATGCCAAGCACTTTTACCGTACTTCTGCTAAACCGTTCCTTCATGGTTTCCTGTTAGCTTAGGCGTGTGACCCATATGGGATCATATAATAAAGGCAATAAGTCCAAGACTTATAGATCATGAGCGGACTCTAGCAAGCCATCATGACCCCCAGTATTATATGACTTATGTCTGATCATTGACATACTCTTACTTTCTAGAGACAGTACAGAGATTACTGGACATAATTCCAACAATCTCCCACTTGTACTGGAATCTCTGTATTCATATTCCTTTTGTCTCAATATCTCGATTAGTCATAAGGCAAGATGAGTGTCATCCTTATAAAGCCTAATCTTGTTCATTGGACTCTGATTTGATACTGACAATCCAAACGACTCGGGAAAGTCCGTTTGAGCATGGCCATGCATTTTCCAGTATTCAAATCTCCGATTGGCCTAGAGATATTCACTCCATTTATATTGGAGGGACAAATCCCGTCTTGTTCCATCACTGTAAACTACTCATTTCATAATACACCCAATCAAGGTCCTTATAACTATCGCTTAACGACAGCGTTAGACAATGATCAAAGCGCATTAGTTCATGTGCAGTCACATGCATGCGAACTCAGGTCTAAGGACTATACTCTATAGTCGTAGTAAGAATCTCTTATGACACAGATATAAATATCCTGAAGAGTTCTTATAATCGGGTCTTGTCCGGTCGTATGTACCCAACATACACCTATGTACTGACTTTGATGCCGCGCATCTATGACACACTGAGACTTTGTCATAAGTCACATACCAATCTAGTCTCACACGGTTGTTGGTGTTCCAATTTCAACAACCTTCGACTAGGGACATTATGATATAAACCATCTATCAAATATAGGGTCTCATGATCAAGCTAAATGACTTTGATAACTCAAGATCAAGTCACTTACTTCGATGACCTATAAAATGGTTCATATCACTTTGGAACGATTATTTCATCACAGTTAAAATAATCTTGAAATAATAATTTCATTAAACATAAGAAAATGTTTTACAAGAACATATCAAATAACTAAATAAAGCCCTCAAACTCCCACTCAAATTTAGATTACATTTCAATGTCTCTAATGCCTACAGCTTCAGTTAGGAACTCGAGCTTAGGTCTTGGGAGTGGCTTTGTCAATGGATCAGCGACGTTATAATCTGTCTGAACTCGGCTGATCTTGACTTCCTTTCTATTAATGATGTCACGTATCAAGTGAAATCTTCTTAGGACATGCTTGGATTTATGGTGTGATCTTGGTTCCTTTGCCTGAGCAATAGCACCATTGTTATCACAAAACAGTGCCAGAGGCTCAGCCGCATTTGGTATCACACCTAGTTCAATAATGAACTTTCGTATCCAAACAGCTTCCTTCGCTGCTTCCGAAGCGGCGATATATTCAGCTTATGTAGTGGAATCAGCAACGGTGTCTTGCTTGGAGCTTCTCCAACTGATTGCACCGCCATTCAGACAAAAGATATAACCGGACTGTGACCGGAAATCATCTTGGTCTGTCTGGAAACTTGCGTCCGTGAATCCACTGACTTCAAGCACATCACTTCCACCGTACACCAAGAACTTATCCTTAGTATGTCTTAGATACTTCAGGATATTCTTGACGGCAATCCAATGGTTTTCACCTGGATTTGACTGGTATCTACTCGTCATGCTCAATGCATAAGCAATATCAGGACGAGTACAGATCATGGCATACATGATAGATCCTATTGCAGATGCATAAGGAATATTCTTCATGCGCTCAAGCTCAGCAGCCGTCGTAGGGCTCTGCTTCTTGCTTAGCGTTGTGCCATGTACCATTGGCGTGAAGCCCTTCTTGGAATCTTTCATGCTGAATCTTTGTAGGACTTTGTCAATGTATGAATCTTGACACAAGCCTATCAGCTTTCTAGATCTATCCCGGTAGATCCTGCTTCCAAGAACGTATGCGGCTTCACCCATGTCTTTCATGGAAAAACAACTTCCAAGCCAGTCCTTTACCGACTTTAGCATTGGAACGTCGTTTCCGAGAAGCAGTATGTCATCGACATACATAATAAGAAATACTATCTTGCTCCCACTAGTTTTCTTATACACGCATTGTTCTTCTTCGTTTCTGATGAAGTCAAATTGCTTGATCGCTTCATCAAAACGAAGATTCCAGCTCCTCGATGCTTGCTTCAATCCATAAATGGATTTATGAAGCTTGCATACTTTCCCAGCATTCTTTGGATCTATGTAACCGTCAGGTTGTGTCATATACACATCCTCTTCCAGAATACCATTCAGGAAGGCGGTTTTCACGTCCATCTGCCAAATTTCATAATCATGAAAAGCTGCAGTTGCTAGTAGAATCCGAATAGATTTCATCATAGCCACTGGTGAATAGGTTTCATCATAATCCACACCGTGAACTTGTCTGAAACCTTTTGCCACCAACCTGGCTTTATAAATCTGGACATTTCCATCCACGTCAATCTTCTTCTTAAAGATCTATTTGCACTCGATGGCTTTTACACCAGCGGGTAAATCAACCAATGAAAACACTTGGTTGACCGACATGGAGTCCATTTCGGAATCAGTGGCCTTACGCCACTTAGAGGAATCTGGGCCCATCATAGCTTGATTGAAGTTCGATGGTTCATCACCATCAATGATCAGAAGATCATGACAGTCAGTCACGAGAAATCCTTGATATCTCTCGGGTTCGTGACGGATCCTCCCGGATCTTCGAACTTCAGGTACTACAGGTTCAGGCTCTACAATTTCTTGTAGGTCCTCCTGCTGCTCTTCCTCATTAGGTTGAGCAGTATCCTGTTCATCTTGAATTTCTTCAAGCAGTACCTTACTCCCACTGTCTTTCTTAGAGAGAAACTCCCTCTCAAGAAAGTTACAATCCCGGGCAACAAAGATCTTGTTCTCGGATCGTAGATAGAAGTAATAAGCCTTGGTTTCCTTCGGATAACCAATGAAGTAGCATTTATCAGACTTTGGTGTAAGCTTGTCAGAGATCAATCTCTTGACATAGGCTTCACAACCCCAAATTCTAAGATAAGACAGCACCGGAGCTTCTCCAGTCCATAATTCATATGGTGTCTTTGCTACTGCTTTTGATGGCGCTCTATTTAGAGTGAACACTGCTGTTAGCAGAGCATATCCCCAAAGGGATATTGGAAGGTCTGTGTGACTCATCATAGATCGAACCATATCCAATAAGGTCCGATTTCTCCTCTCAGACACACCATTCCATTGTGGTGTTCCAGGAGGAGTGAGTTGGGATACGATCCCACACTCTCTCAGATGATCACTGAATTCTTGGCTTAAGTATTCTCCTCCTCGGTCGGACCGAAGAGCCTTAATGGTTTTGCCAAGTTGGTTCTGTACTTCATTTTGGAATTCTCTGAATTTCTCAAACGATTCAGACTTATGTTTCATCAAATAAACATATCCATACCTACTGAAATCATCAGTGAAGGTAATGAAGTACTGATAGTTTCCTCTTGCATTTGTGGACATTGGGCCACACACATCAGTGTGTATCAAGCCCAATAAGTCACTGGCCCTCTCGTTAGGTTTATTAAAGGGGGCCCGTGTCATTTTGCCCATCATGCAGGATTCGCATTTCTCACATGACTCAAAGTCAAATGAGCCAAGAAGTCCATTCGAATGGAGCCTCTTGATGCGTTTCTCGCTGATGTGCCCTAAACGACAATGCCATAGAAACGTTTGGTTCTCCTCATTAGGTTTGAACCGTTTGGTATCAATGTTATAAATTGGCGCGGATTGATCAAGTATGTAAAGCCCATTCGTAAGAGGGGCACAACCATAGAACAAATTGTTGCGATTGAAGGAACATAATTTATTCTTAACTGAAAAATCATAACCTTCCAAATCCAACAAAGAAATTGAAATAATATTTATGCTTATCGCAGGTACAAAATAACAATTATTGAGTTCTAAAACCAATCTCGAAGGTAAAGACAACAAGTATGTGCCTACAGCTAGTGCAGGAACTTTCGCTCCATTCCCAACTCGTAGCTCCACTTGTCCTTGCTTCAGCCTCCTACTGTTGCTGAGTGCCTGCATATTAGTACAAATATGTGTTGGAATTGTGTCCAGTAATCTCGGTACTGTCTCTAGAAAGTAAGAGTATGTCAAAGATCAGACATAAGTCATATAATGCTGGGGATCATGATGGCTTGCTAGAGTCCGCTCATGATCTATAAGTCTTGGACTTATTGCCTTTATTATATGATCCCATATGGGTCACACGCCTAAGCTAACAGGAAAATGTGTTGGAACGGCTTAGCAGAAGTACGGTAAAAGTGCCAGGCATTTGTCGTACTAAGAGAGAGACTAATGGGTCTGATTAAATCCATGGGATTTAATCAGATTGGTATTTTGGGCCCAAAAGCCCAAAAGGGAAAGAGAAGGCTTTTATAAACTAAAAGCCAAGTCTTTTCTCCCTAACCCTAGCCTCCCCAGCCGCGAGCCTCTCTCTCTCTGCGCGCCTCTCTCCTCGTGGTCTAGCAGCCATTCCTGTGATCGCGTGTGTGAACCTTTGGAGGATTCATCCCTCGGTGTATCTCTCTGATCTCTGACCTGTTCTATTCCTTCCGCTGCAACAAACAGGTAAAAGGTGAGATCATCTAATGTTTCTATTCAAGAGAACCTAGATCTGTATGTTTAGGTTGATATGAATCTGTGAATTACATCAGGATCAACTAAACAGTTCCTACAGTGGTATCAGAGCCATTGGTTCTTAGGATTTCTTGTTTTAGATTCATGTTTAGGTTGTTTAATCTGTTTAGAAGTGTTCTGAATCAACTACTGATAAGAAAAACACTTAAGAATCAGAATTGAAATCTAAACACATTAATCGGATCACAGACAAGCTATATGACTTGTTTTTGGTGATCGGCCGTGAGTTGGACCGGTCGGACGGACGGGATCGCGGGTCGGACGGTCGGGATGGTCGGATTGGATCGGATCGGATCGTACGATCGATCGCGATCGATCGTCGCGTCGCGTCCGGTTGCTCGTCCTGATCGCGTCTCGGCCATGTCCCGTCCCGCTCGCGTGCGTAGCATCCCGATCGCTCGGCGATCGTGGAAGCGTCCGTCCGAGTGACCCGAGCTGTCCCGGCTGTTGCGTCCCGTCCGAAGCTGCGCATCGCCTCGATCTCGGATCGTTGGCGGCTTGCGGCTGGACGATGGTCGCGAAGCTAGGGCTGACGTGAAAGTCACGGTTCAGCAATTGGATCGGTTCGGTTCGTTTTGGCGGTTCGGTTCAAAACTTAATTAAAATTATTCGTTCTGGTTTAATAAACAGATTTAATAATTTTATTAAATCTGGTTAAACCGGAATAAGAAATCCAATGTCGAAAGAAATATTGGATTTAGTGCCTAAACCAGGAATTTCTAATTTGATTTGGTTGGACCAAATAAATTGAGAAATTCCGGTTTAGTAAATAACCGGTTGACAATTGTGGTCATCGTAGTAATTAAAACTTGGTTAGACCAGTTTTAATGAACCAGACCGGTTATGTCAAATAATTGGACAATTGGGTCATGTCTTGGACATGGACCAATTCTTGGGCCTCGGGCCAAGAAGTTAAAACAATTGGGCCAATTATTTGAGTCTTTCTTCAGATCAATTTAAAATTTATTTTATAAAATTATAAAGTCGATTTTAAATTAAAGTTTCCGAAATTTTGAAATTAGAAAGTTTCTTAAAATAGAAGTTTCTGGATTTGCGGGTTTTGGATTTTTAAGAAATTTCTAAAGTTAGAAAGTTTCCGGTTTTAGAAAGTTTCCAATTTTAGAAAGTTTCCAAAAATAGTAGGTTTCCAAAAATGGAAAGTTTCCCGAAATAGTAATCTTCTATTTTGGGAATAAAATTTTAATAAACCTACAAACCTCATATAATATCAAGCGTTGGATGTCTTGTCCAGGCTATGTCAGCTGTCAAAGCCCATTCAATTGCATTCATGGCCTTACAGTGTGAGGATGTCTGCTTTTGCGTGGGTAAGACAGTTTGTGATTCATAAATGTCATTGGGAGTCCCAGACATTAATGATTACATGACTGTATAGTCTGGTTTTCTTGACTAGGCCATCGGGAGTCCCGGGCCTTGAGACATCAGAGTGGATTGGGACTCGGGCCCAGATTCACAACCAAGAGTTATATCACGGATATAATTAGCCGACATAGGGCTTACCGATATAAGCTAAGATTGGGTGACGGCCAGTGGCCCACTTTAATCTTAGTTATATGTGGATCTTGGAATCATTATATTCTATTGAGGGTAACTTAGGTTATTGAATATAATGCGTGATTAATCATATTAAATTTTAATACGAGATTAGTCATTTTGAACATAATAACTAATACCCTTTTTATTTATATATTTCAGATATGACTACTACAAGCACACAAAACACATTCTCGATCCGGTCTGTTCTCGAGAAGGAGAAGCTGACTGGAACGAACTTCCTGACATGGTCAAGGAACTTGAGGCTGGTCCTCAAGCAGGAGAAGAAGGATTATGTCCTTCGTGATCCCCTCCCCGAGAGGCCTCTTGCCAATGCTGCCAGGACTCTGCACAATGCTTGGGAAAAGCATTCGTCAGATGAAAATGATGTTTATTGCCTGATGTTGGTGACAATGACTCCTGAGCTGCAAAAACAGTTCGAAAGTGTATTGTCTCCCATCGAGATAATGGCAAGCCTGAAATCGCTTTTTCAGGAGCAGGCTAGGACCGAGAGGTTCCAGACAGTTAAGAACCTCTTGGACTGCAAGTTGGCTGCGAATGCGGCAGTGAGTCCTCATGTCTTGAAGATGATGGGTTATCTCGATCATCTTCAGAAACTCGACTGCCCAATCAGCCAAGAACTTGCCTGCGACATCATTCTGCAGTCTTTACCTGCAAGCTATGATCAGTTCATTCTGAACTTTAACATGCATGGCTTGAGTAAGACACTACCTGAGCTTCACGGAATGCTCAAGACTGCAGAGCCCAACTTGAGGAAAACTGCCAAGGACCCCAGTGTGCTTATGGTGCAAAAGGGCAAGGGCTTTAAGAAATCCTCTGCTAAGGATAAGAGAAAGGCCAAGGCTGTCCAAGTCGAGGACAAGGACACGCCAAAGCCCAAGCCCAAGTCCAAGGCTGGGCCAACTGACATATGCAGGTTCTGTAAAGAACCAGGGCATTGGAGGAGAGAATGTAAGAAATTCCAAGAAGGTCTAAAGGAATTGAAGAAGAAGACTCTCGAGACTTCTTCGACAGGTATTTTTGTTATAGAAGTTAATACAACTACTTCTGATAATACCTCATGGGTTATGGATACTGGTTGTGGGGCTCATATTTGTACTAATATGCAGGCACTCAGCAACAGTAGAAGACTGAAGCAAGGACAAGTAGAGCTACGAGTTGGGAATGGAGCGAAAGTTCCAGCACTAGCTGTAGGAACATACTTGTTGTCTTTACCTTCGGGATTGATTTTAGAACTCAATAATTGTTATTTTGTACCTGCTATAAGCAGAAATATTATTTCAATTTCTTTGTTGGATTTGGAAGGTTATGATTTTTCAGTTAAGAATAAATTATGTTCCTTCAATCGCAACAATTTGTTCTATGGTTCTGCCCCTCTTACGAATGGGCTTTACATACTCGATCAATCCGCGCCAATTTATAACATTAATACAAAACGGTTTAAACCTAATGAGGAAAACCGAACGTTTCTATGGCATTGTCGTTTAGGGCACATCAGCGAGAAACGCATCAGGAGGCTCCATTCGAATGGACTTCTTGGCTCATTTGACTTTGAGTCATGTGAGAAATGCGAATCCTGCATGATGGGCAAAATGACACGGGCCCCCTTTAATAAACCTAACGAGAGGGCCAGTGACTTATTGGGCCTGATACACACTGACGTGTGTGGCCCAATGTCCACAAATGCAAGAGGAAACTATCAGTACTTCATTACCTTCACTGATGATTTCAGTAGGTATGGATATGTTTATTTGATGAAACATAAGTCTGAATCTTTTGAGAAGTTCAGAGAATTCCAAAATGAAGTACAGAACCAACTTGGCAAAAGCATTAAGGCTCTTCGGTCCGACCGAGGAGGAGAATACTTAAGCCAGGAATTCAGTGATCATCTGAGAGAGTGTGGGATCGTATCCCAACTCACTCCTCCTGGAACACCTCAATGGAATGGTGTGTCTGAGAGGAGAAATCGGACCTTATTGGATATGGTTCGATCTATGATGAGTCACACAGACCTTCCAATATCCCTTTGGGGATATGCTCTGCTAACAGCAGTGTTCACTCTAAATAGAGCGCCATCAAAAGCAGTAGCAAAGACACCATATGAATTATGGACTGGAGTGGCTCCAGTGCTGTCTTATCTCAGAATTTGGGGTTGTGAAGCCTATGTCAAGAGATTAATCTCAGATAAGCTTACACCAAAATCTGATAAATGCTACTTCATTGGTTATCCACGGGAAACCAAGGCTTATTACTTCTATCTGCGTTCCGAGAACAAGATCTTTGTTGCCCGGGATTGTAACTTTCTTGAGAGGGAGTTTCTCTCTAAGAAAGACAGTGGGAGTAAGGTACTGCTTGAAGAAATTCAAGATGAACAGGATACTGCTCAACCTAATGAGGAAGAGCAGCAGGAGGACCTACAAGAAATTGTAGAGCCTGAACCTGTAGTACCTGAAGTTCGAAGATCCGGGAGGATCCGTCACGAACCCGAGAGATATCAAGGATTCCTCGTGACTGACTGTCCTGATCTTTTGATCATTGATGGTGATGAACCATCGAACTTCAATCAAGCCATGATGGGCCCAGATTCCTCTAAGTGGCGCAAGGCCACTGATTCCGAAATGGACTCCATGTCGGTCAACCAAGTGTTTTCGTTGGTTGACTTACCCGCTGGTGTAAAAGCCATCGAGTGCAAATGGATCTTCAAGAAGAAGATTGACGTGGATGGAAATGTCCAGATTTATAAAGCCAGGTTGGTGGCAAAAGGTTTCAGACAAGTTCACGGAGTGGATTACGATGAAACCTATTCACCAGTGGCTATGATGAAATCTATTCGGATTCTACTAGCAACTGCAGCTTTTCATGATTATGAAATTTGGCAGATGGACGTGAAAACCGCCTTCCTGAATGGTATTCTGGAAGAGGATGTGTATATGACACAACCTGACGGTTACATAGATCCAAAGAATGCTGGGAAAGTATGCAAGCTTCATAAATCCATTTATGGATTGAAGCAAGCATCGAGGAGCTGGAATCTTCGTTTTGATGAAGCGATCAAGCAATTTGACTTCATTAGAAACGAAGAAGAACAATGCGTGTATAAGAAATCTAGTGGGAGCAAAATTGTATTTCTTATTCTGTATGTCGATGACATACTGCTTCTCGGAAACGACGTTCCAATGCTGAAGTCTGTAAAAGACTGGCTTGGAAGTTGTTTTTCCATGAAAGACATGGGTGAAGCCGCATACGTTCTTGGAATTAGGATCTATCGGGATAGACCTAAGAGGCTGATAGGCTTGTGTCAAGACTCATACATTGACAAAGTCCTACAAAGATTCAGCATGAAAGATTCCAAGAAGGGCTTCACGCCAATGGTACATGGCACAACGCTAAGCAAGAAGCAGAGCCCCACGTCGGCTGCTGAGCTTGAGCGCATGAAGAATATTCCTTATGCATCTGCAATAGGATCTGTCATGTATGCCATGATCTGTACTCGTCCTGATGTTGCTTATGCATTGAGCATGACGAGTAGATACCAGTCAAATCCAGGTGAAAACCATTGGATTGCCGTAAAGAATATCTTGAAGTATCTAAGACATACTAAGGATAAATTCTTGGTGTACGGTGGAAGAGATGTGCTTAAAGTCAGTGGATTCACGGACGCAAGTTTCCAGACAGACACAGATGATTTCCGGTCACAGTCCGGTTATGTCTTTTGTCTGAATGGCGGTGCAGTAAGTTGGAGAAGCTCCAAGCAGGACACCGTTGCTGATTCCACTACAGAAGCTGAATATATCGCCGCCTCAGAAGCTGCGAAGGAAGCTGTTTGGATACGAAAGTTCATTATTGAACTGGGTGTGATACCAGATGCGGCTGAGCCTCTGGCACTGTTTTGTGACAACAATGGTGCTATAGCTCAGGCAAAGGAACCAAGATCACACCAGAAATCCAAGCATGTTCTAAGAAGATTTCACTTGATACGTGACATCATTAATAGAAAGGAAGTCAAGATCAACCGAGTTCAGACAGATGATAATGTCGCTGATCCGTTGACAAAGCCACTCCCAAGGCCTAAGCTCGAGTTTCTGACTGAAGCTGTAGGCATTAGAGACATTGAAATGTAATCTAAATTTGAGTGGGAGTTTGAGGGCTTTTATTTAGTTATTTGATATGTTCTTGTAAAACATTCTTATGTTTAATGAAATTATTATTTCAAGATTATTTTAACTGTGATGAAATAATCGTTCCAAAGTGATATGAATCATTTTGTAGGTCATCGAAGTAAATGACTTGATCTTGAGTCATCGAAGTCATTTAGCTTGATCATGAGACCCTATATTTGATGGATGTTTTATATCATCCCGTCCCTAGTCGAAGGTTGTTGAAATTGGAACACCAACAACCGTGTGAGATTGGATTGATACGTGACTTATGACAAAGTCTCAATGTGTCATAGATGCGCGGCATCAAAGTCAGTACATAGGTGTATGTTGGGAACATACGACCGGACAAGACCCGCTTATAAGAACTCTTCAGGATATTTATATCTGTGTCATAAGAGGTTCTTACTACGACTATAGAGTATAGTCCTTAGACCTGAGTTCGCATGCATGTGACTGTACATGGACTGATGCACTTTGATCATTGTCTAACGCTATCGTTCTGCGATAGTTATAAGGACCTTGTTTGGGTACATTATGAAATGAGTAGTTTACAGTGATGGAACAAGACGGAATTTGTCCCTCCAATATATATGGAGTGAATATCTCTAGGCCAATCGGAGATTTGAATACTGGAGAATGCATGGCCATGCTCAAACGGACTTTCCCGAGTCGTTTGGATTGTCAGTATCAAATCAGAGTCCGATGAACAAGATTAGGCTTTATAAGGATGACACTAATCTTTCCTTATGACTAATCGAGATATTGAGACAAAAGGATTATGAATACAGAGATTCCAGTACAAGTGGGAGATTGTTGGAATTGTGTCCAGTAATCTCGGTACTGTCTCTAGAAAGTAAGAGTATGTCAAAGATCAGACATAAGTCATATAATGCTGGGGATCATGATGGCTTGCTAGAGTCCGCTCATGATCTATAAGTCTTGGACTTATTGCCTTTATTATATGATCCCATATGGGTCACACGCCTAAGCTAACAGGAAAATGTGTTGGAACGGCTTAGCAGAAGTACGGTAAAAGTGCCAGGCATTTGTCGTACTAAGAGAGAGACTAATGGGTCTGATTAAATCCATGGGATTTAATCAGATTGGTATTTTGGGCCCAAAAGCCCAAAAGGGAAAGAGAAGGCTTTTATAAACTAAAAGCCAAGTCTTTTCTCCCTAACCCTAGCCTCCCCAGCCGCGAGCCTCTCTCTCTCTGCGCGCCTCTCTCCTCGTGGTCTAGCAGCCATTCCTGTGATCGCGTGTGTGAACCTTTGGAGGATTCATCCCTCGGTGTATCTCTCTGATCTCTGACCTGTTCTATTCCTTCCGCTGCAACAAACAGGTAAAAGGTGAGATCATCTAATGTTTCTATTCAAGAGAACCTAGATCTGTATGTTTAGGTTGATATGAATCTGTGAATTACATCAGGATCAACTAAACAGTTCCTACAATATGAGCCCCACAACCAGTATCCATAACCCATGAGGTATTATCAGAAGTAGTTGTATTAACTTCTATAACAAAAATACCTGATGAAAAAGTCTCGAGAGTCTTCTTCTTCAATTCCTTTAGACCTTCTTGGAATTTCTTACATTCTCTCCTCCAATGCCCTGGTTCTTTACAGAACCTGCAGATGTCAGTAGGCCCAGCCTTGGATTTGGGCTTGGGCTTTGGCGTGTCCTTGTCCGGGACTTGAACAGCCTTAGCCTTTCCCTTATCCTTGGCAGAGGATTTCTTAAAGCCCTTGCCCTTTTGCACCATAAGTACATTGGGGTCCTTGGCTGTTTTCCTCAAGTTGGGCTCTGCAGTCTTGAGCATTCCGTGAAGCTCAGGCAATGTCTTACTCAAGCCATGCATATTGAAGTTCAGGATGAACTGATCATAGCTTGCAGGTAAAGACTGCAGAACGATGTCGCAGGCAAGTTCCTGGCTGATAGGGCAGTCGAGTTTCTGAAGATGATCGAGATAACCCATCATCTTCAAGACATGAGGACTCACTGCCGCATTTGCAGCCAACTTACAGTCTAAGAGGTTCTTAACTGTTTGGAACCTCTCAGTCCTTGCCTGCTCCTGAAAAAGCGATTTCAGGATTGCCATTATCTCGATGGGCGACAACACACTCTCGAACTGCATTTGCAGCTCAGCAGTCATGGTCGCCAACATCATGCAATAGACATCATTTTCATCTGACGAATGCTTTTCCCAAGCATTATGCAGAGTCCTGGCGGCATTGTTAGGAGGCCTCTCGGGGAGGGGATCACGAAGGACATAATCCTTCTTCTCCTGCTTGAGGACCAGCCTCAAGTTCCTTGACCATGTCAGGAAGTTCGTTCCAGTCAGCTTCTCCTTCTCGAGAACAGACCGGATTGAGAATATGTTTTGAGTGCTTGTAGTAGTCATAGCTGAAATATAAGATAAAAAGGTTTTTAGTTAATATGTTCAAAATGAATAATCTCGTATTATATTTAATATGATTAATCTCGCATTATATTCAATAACATCAGTTACCCTCAATAGAATATAATGATTCCAAGATCCACATATAACTAAGATCAAAGTGGGCCACTGGCCGTCACCCAACCTTAGCTTATATCGGTAAGCCCTATCTCGGCTAATTATATCCGTGATATAACTCTTGGTTGTGAATCTGGGCCCGAGGCCCAATCCACTCTGATGTCTCAAGGCCCGGGACTCCCGATGGCCTAGTCAAGAAAACCAGACTATACAGGCATGTAATCACTAATGTCTGGGACTCCCAATGACATTTATGAATCACAAACCGTCTTACCCACGCAAAAGTAGACACCCTCACACTGTAAGGCCATGAGTACAATTGAATGGGCTTCGACAGCTGACATAGACTGGACAAGACATCCAACGCTTGATATTATTTGAGGTTTGTAGGTTTATTAAAATTTTATCCCAAAATAGAAGATTACTATTTTGGGAAACTTTCCTTTTTGGGAAACCTACTAATTTTGGAAACTTTCTAAAATTGGAAACTTCCTAAAATTGGAAACTTTCTAAATATAGAAATTTCCTAAAATCCAAAACATGCAAATCTAGAAACTTCTAATTTAAGAAACTTTCTAATTTCAGATTTTGAAAACAGATTAATTTTAAAATCAAATTTTAATAATTAAATGAATTTTAAAATAATCTGAAGAATAAGACTCAAATAATTGGCCCAATTGTTTTAACTTCTTGGCCCGAGGCCCAAGAATTGGTCCATGTCCAAGACATAAACCAATTGCCCAATTAAATGACATAACCGGTCTGGTTCATTAAAATTGGTCTAACCAAAATTAATTACTACGATGACCACAATTGTCAACCGGTTATTTACTAAACCGGATTTTCTCAATTTATTTGGTCCAACCAAATCAAATTAGAAAATCACTGGTTTAGGCACTAAATCCAATTTTTCGAATTTGGATTTCTTATCCCGGTTTAACCAGAACTTAATAAATTTTATTAAGTCTGTTTATTAAACCGTGACGATTAATTTTAATCAAGTTTTAAACCGAACCGAACCGATTGGTCACGAACCGATCACGGTCGTGACCTAGCTCCTCGATCACAATCGACCAGCCGCAAGTGTGCGATCCACGATCAGGACGGCCGAGCCTCACGCGATCGGGACGCGAGCTGGACGGGACGGGACTGCGTGATCGGACGAGCTCGGGTCGGTGGCTTCACGCGATCGCCGAGCGATCGGGACAGCCCGGGTCGAGACTCGGCTCTCGGTCACGCGGGACAGGCAGGACGCGATGCAAGCATCGATCCATACCATCGATCCGCGATCAATGTATGCGATCGGCTCGATCATGCATCCCGCGATCGACTCGACCACGCGACTCGATCCATCGATCGGTCCGTGCGTCTATTCGATCCGGACGTGCGGTTCGACCACACTCCGACGCAACCAATTCAATATAGATTGGATCATGCAATTTCTTGTTTGTTTAGGTTTTAATTCTTTGTTTCTTAAGTGTTTTCTCTTATCAGTAGATTGATTCAAAACACTTCTTAAACAATCCTAAACATGATTCTAAACAAGAAAAACTAACAGAACCTGGCTCTGATACCACTGAAGGATTGTTTAGTGTTAATCCTGATTCAATTCATCAGATTAATTGATCCTAAACAGATTGGATCTAGGTTCTCTTGCTAGAAACATTAAGGATCTCACCTGTTACCTTGTTATGCAGCGGAAAGAGGAGGTACGGGTCAGAGATCAGCAGAACCACCAAGAGATAGCTCCTCCAAAGGCTCACACACGCACACAGCAGGAAATTGGCTGCTAGACCGAAAGGAGAGAGGCGCAGAGAGAGGCTGAGGGAGGCGCAGGAATTGGCTGAGAAAAAGAAGCTAGGGCAAGTTTTATTAATTAAAACCCTTGTCCAGTTCCTATGGGCTTTTGGGCCCAATTCTCAGTCTGATTAAATCTCTTAGATTTAATCAGGCCCTTTAGTCTCTCTAAGTACAGTAAATGCCTAGCACTTTTACCGTACTTCTGCTAAACCGTTCCTTCATGGTTTCCTGTTAGCTTAGGCGTGTGACCCATATGGGATCATATAATAAAGGCAATAAGTCCAAGACTTATAGATCATGAGCGGACTCTAGCAAGCCATCATGACCCCCAGTATTATATGACTTATGTCTGATCATTGACATACTCTTACTTTCTAGAGACAGTACAGAGATTACTGGACATAATTCCAACATGTGGAGCATCTAATCAACATACCAGCAGAGATCACACCTAAATATAACCCTTCTGACTTAGAATAAGAAGCATACCTTATATAGGACGGTCCATGCATCAATTTGAGCTTGCAAATTCTTAATACATGAAGGGACATAGAGCTTATCTTATTTGTCATTACCCTAAATCAAATCTCACCATTTCACTAAAGCTAAATAGGGATATAAAACGCAACGCAACATCTCCAACGGTCCTTAACCTTAAAACTCGTCCAAGAATCACAAAATGTAAGTGTTTCAATTGTTTGATTTTTATTTATGAACTAATGAGTTTCTTTGTTTTTATGCAATATTTCTTTTTGAATTAAGAGTCTGTCTTTTCTTCATTAGTGTCATTAGAGTCATAGAATCATGCTATTTCCCCTATTTTGTAATCTGCTTCAAAGACCCCTAGAAGGGCAAAGCTGCTTGAACAATTATATAAGGTTCCTTTACAGCCGTGTATCTTTTTAAGCAATCAATAAACGAAAAACTTTTTTTCAGAATATTCTGTGTGTGTGAACTTAATTCTCAGTTCAACTGAGAGTTTGTGAGAAGCAGCTCTTGACTTGTCTTATCAAAGCTCCATCCCTAAGCTTTGTGGAGGCAAACACTCCATCTTTTATCATCATCTCATCAACTGTCATCATTAGGGAGAGTTACAAAACCAACTGATCATTCTCTACCCTTTACCACCTATATCCATCATATGTTCATAGCTTGGAGAGTTACACAACCAACAACCTTGAATCCATCATCCTATCCCTGGCTACATCATCTGGATATTAGAGCCGAAAGGTTCCAAATCAGATGTATCTAATCCTCTCTCCTTTCGGTTTATTGTATTAGTATTTGATAGAATCTTATAGTTTATGTTTCCATTTCTTTTCATTGAAAAACACAAATAAAAAGTAGTTTGCATACATCTTGCTTCAATTCTGAGTCATATCTATTCAAAAACCAAATAAAAAGTGATTTGCATCACGTTAGTTTATGTGTTTTCATTATGTTCATCATATTAAGGGGAGCCTTTGTTTTGCTTAATTTTCTTTTGAATGATATATTTTAAAAAGGTAAGAAACACTTGTAAACTTAAAAATAATAAAAATCGAATCAAATTCAAAATAATTCTTCACTTTTTTAATTTTGTTTTCTGGTTTTTGAAAATAAGAATAATTAGAACAGAACTTTGAAAACTAATGCAAATAGATTTCTGTTTTGGTTTTGGTTTAAAGCAGACAATGATATGAAACTAGGCAAACCGTCCAACACTTTATTCTTGTTTCCTTTTTAGAGGGCAAACCGTGTGGGTTTCCAAAACAAAAGGAAAGAGGGAAGTTTTCGTTTTGTTTTCGTTTGAATACATTGGTACAACTTTTTTTTTTGCTTGTTTACAGGAACCAAATACCATGGGAGAAAAGTTTGCACAAGCTCAAATCACCATGAATCAGTTGCTAGAAGCCATGAGAGGCATCAATGAGGGCATGACACAACTTGAGGAGAAGCCAGTGCAACATGTACCTGTTAGAGCCCCAATCCAAAATCTCCAGAGGGATCAAAGGCAACAAGATGAAGAAGAAACTGATAAGGACATGCCGTACCTGGAGGATGACTTACCTCCTAAACCAGACCCTCATCCTTGGAGACAACACCAACGAGGTTGAGAAAGAGAAAAAAACAGAGGTAATGGCAGGCATAGAAGCAGAGAAAGAGACCAAGAAGAAGAAAGTCATGGTGGTAAAGACGCTAAGCTTTCACCTCATACCTTTGTTGGAAAGGTCAATCCAGAAGCCTAATTGGGAGAGAAGAATGTACTACATATTTAAATACTACCAATATCCAGAAGCAAGGAAGGTATCTTCAGCTGCTTCTCAGTTAACAGACAATGTTCTGACTTGGTGGGACAGAGAAGTGTCTGAAAGAAGAAGGCTTAAGCGTGGGATGATCAATACTTGGATGACATGAAGTTTCAGCTAAAGAATAGGTATGTACTATCCTACTACTACAAAGACTTGCATAAACATTGCAGGAAGCTTTCACAAGGTAGCAAGACTGGAAGAGTACTTTGAAGAGTATGAGACTC
The DNA here is from genome assembly GCA_030180135.1 of Orychophragmus violaceus. Taxonomy (NCBI): domain Eukaryota; kingdom Viridiplantae; phylum Streptophyta; class Magnoliopsida; order Brassicales; family Brassicaceae; genus Orychophragmus; species Orychophragmus violaceus. The sequence goes on from CM058232.1 coordinate 46,563,040, forward strand.
TTAAGAACCGTCTAAAGGGGCGATACACGAGCAACTAGACTGAAGTCGCTCTCTGCTAATGTTGATGAATGAGTTGTGACTCGAACCAGGGACAAAGACAAGTAACAAGTGGTCTGGAGTGCAAGGGGAATCCACACAAGCATGTACAAACCGGTGGCCGTCAAGCCTTTTTGAAACTCAAGGGTTTTCTTTCTCATAAAACGTAACTTCCAACTAAAAGTTACAAGGGGATTTATAACCTAGGTTTTGACAAGGACATAATAAAAATACATGGGCCTTAAGGCCTTATAGGAAATAAACTAAAAGACAAAGACCTAATAGGCCGTGTATGGCTTGTTGGTCAGATGGGCCATGCTTCTCTGCAAATGGGTCCTGCCTCTGATTACCTCATTAAAAACCTTACTGGGCAAACCCATTTGGGATAAAACCACACTAAGGAAAAATATTATAAACCTTGACCCAGAAAGATGTTGCAATGCCCTCTTGGTCTCCAAATATAAGTTTGAAGTGCATCAAGTCTGTGAGCTTCCAAATGAGGCAAGTCCATAAACCATTGGGTTAGAACTTGAGTAACTTCTTCATCCGAGCTGGTATTGGCTTGATTCCAACTATCCTAGATTCCATTACGAGTCAAGATTTCAAAACAAGTTCCTTTGTTTCTTGAGTTATCCTTGTCCATTTCGAGCTCTCCAATAAGTTGCTGAGATACTTCCACTTCTTGATGATTCCCTGGTGAGTTAAGTTTTTGGAACATGTTGAGTTGTAGCTTAAATCCTCCTGGTGAGCATAAAGGAAGAGTCACATGTCTGGTTAAGGAAGAGGAGTTGTCACTTTCAGCAATGGGAAGGCTTTCCAACCGTTGAAGACCTGTCCCTATCTCTTCTTACACAGATCCTTTTAACATTCCTTTATGTCCCTCTCTTACCCTAGTTTAGAAATGTCTCCCTTATGTCTCTCCATATATGTAATGTAATGTGGTAAATGAAAGAAACACTTTGGGAGTTTATCTTCCTAAATAGTTTGTGCAACTCTCTCAATCTCTTTGGTTCATGAAGTTTATCTTTTGTTACTTATTCTTCTTTGCATAATCTCAAAATATCTACTAAATACTTTCATATTCTTACATGGTATCAGAGATATAAGCTCCTATACCCTTTTACTTCCGCAAATCTTTGTTCAAAATCTATGTTTTTCATTCGAACACTTTGTTCTGTTCTGTTCTGTTCTTGCTACTAAACTCTCCAGAACTTTTGTTTTCGAAAGTTCTCTCTTGATAATCCCTCATAATGTCCTTATCTCATTCAGCTACGGATAACTCAAGAAATGTGGTTATTCCAGTGACCCTTAACGGGATAAACTATTTGGTATGGACAATAATGGTGAAATCTGCCATTGGTGACAGTTGGATGTGGAAGCATGTTCTCAGTAGTGAAACTTCAAACTAGACGGCCCAAGATGAAGATGGCAGGGATATTGTCCCTGTAGATGAAGATATGTGGATTCAAGGAGACCAGAATGTGTTATCGATTCTTCAAAGATCTTTTGAACCATCAATCTTTGAGGCTTACTCCTACTGTGAAACCTCCAAGGAACTTTGGGACATTCTTCAGAAGGTTTATGGAAACATTTCCAATCTGAGTAGGGCGTTTGAGGTGAAGTTAGCCATCAACAATCTCAACCAGGACGACATGGATTTCACCAAGCATTTTGGGAAGTTCAAATATTTGTGGTCAGAGCTTGAGATGTTGAGGCTTATTTTTTTTGATCCACTTCTCTTAAGTGAAAGGAGACAACAAGACAAGGCCTTTTCCCTTCTCCTAACTTTGAATCCCTCTTACAACAGTCTGATCAAGCATATCCTAAGGTCAGACAAGCTCCCCACACTAGATGATGTATGTGCAAAAATTCAGAAGGAACAAGCTCATTTGGTCTATTTTGTGGAAAATGAGATCTTGTAACCGCAAACAAAGGTGTGTACAAGAAGGAAGAAAGGAAAGTTTGGGTGTGTGATCACTATAATAGGAAGGGACACCTTAAGGATAAATGTTGGATTTTCTACCCTCATCTCAAGCCTAATAAGTTCAAAGAGAAAAGGGTCAACTTCTCCAATGGAGCAACTGAGCAAAATGGTTCCTCTTCAACACAGTTTGATGAGGGAGAAAGAAGGGCAATGGTGACTACTCATGCCCTTGTGGTGGTGGCTCAGAATGAGATGGTGAGGAGGCTAGACCTTGATGCACTCATCAAACCCATCAAAGAAAATTCAATTAAAGTATTTAGTAAGTCATTTCATGCATCAACTAACTCTAGACCAATGATTGTATATTCAGGTGCTTCTCATCATATGATTAGTGATTCAAACCTGATTGGCAATGTAAAACCGGCTTTAGGGAATGTTGTGATTGCAAATGGAGATAAAGTTCTTGTTAAAGGCTTTTTACATGCCTAGTTTCACATCTAACTTATTGTCTGTGAAAAGAGTAGCTACTAATCTTAATTGCAATGTTTTCTTCGGTCCTAATGATGTGATTTTTCAGGATATTAAAACCAGTAAGTTGCTTGGGAAATGTGTGACAAAGGATGTGTTATACATGCTTGAAGACATCAATCCTGCTTCTGAATTATATAGTGCTTTTAGTTCTGCTTTTGTTTTAGTTAATGATTCTGTTTGGCATGCTAAACTAGGTCACCCTCACTCTCGGGCCTTAGGACTATTATTTCCTAATGTTTCTTTTAAGAAAGATGGATGTGAGGCTTGTATCCTTCGTAAACAATGAACATCTGTATTTCCATGTCTAAGACAATCTATGAAAACTGCTTTGATCTTGTTCATTATGATGTTTAGACAGCACCTTGTGCATCTAGAGAAAACCACATTCATTGATGAAAAATCAAAATATACATGGTTAACACTGATTCATTCGAAGGATAGGGTGTTAGAAGCTTTCGTGAATTTCCAGAACTATATAACTAACCATTCAATGCCAATATCTCAAATTTTAGATCAGATAATTGTGGGGAGTTTATTGGTCCCGTTTTCAAACAACACCTAGCCAAACATGGAATAATTCATCAAACAAGTTATCCTTACACTCCACAACAGAATGGGGTAGCTGAGAGGAAGAACATGCACCTAATGGAGGCGGCAAGATCCATGATGTTCCACACAAATGTCCCTAAGAGGTTTTGGGGAGATACTGTGAGCATGCCATCTAATCAACAGAATTCCAACCAAAATCCTCCATAATGTCTCTCTATTTCAGGTATTGAACCAAACCAAACCAAGCCACTTACGTATGTTTGGATGTGTGTTTTTTTCTGATCCCAGGAGAGCAAAGAAACAATCTTAAGGCAAAGAGTACAAGGGCAATGTTTATTGGGTATTCAACAACTCAGAAGGGATACAAGTGTTATGTACCAGAAACAAAAAAGTATTGGTGTCAAAAGATGTTAAGTTTATGGAGAGCAAGAGTTATTACAGTGATAAGAGTTGAGATAACTTGAAAGATCTCTCACAAAACCCTTATGGCCGAGCTATCAATCCAAGGATCTGATACACGTTTGGTCTCAAAGGCTTTAAGAAGCTGAATCAGAGATTGGTTGAGTGAATAGATGGCACTTGGGCTCTTTGTACTCAACCAGGGATATAATGGAAGCGTTGGGGAATGAAATGAACCACAATAGAGGTGAAAGTCTATTAATAAATCACAAGAACTTCTATAACTCGGAGTTTGGCTCACGAGAAGAAGAAGAGAGGCACAAAGCTTAAGCTATTGAACTGAATTTATATTAGGATAAAACGTGGATGCCTCAGAGGCTACAAGGAGACCTTTATAGCTTAAATCTCGACATAACAGAAAAAGAAAAAGTTTAAAACAAGAACTAAATGAAAAGTAAAGGATAGAAGTGCAATTCTAGCTCTTTGGTGGTTTGGGCCTAAGAGCTACCTCGTTAAAAACCTTAGAAAGGAAAACCACTTGGGACAAAACCTTGCTTAAGGGAAAAAGAGTGTAGTCTATGGCCCTAGAGAGATGCACGCGAGGTTGGCCATTGGTTTGGGCTTCAAAAGTAGCCATATCTTCATATAGGTGATAACCGGATATATCTTCATTGTTGGATCGGTCTGGTCGCCTCCCATTACAGCATGATCTTGATCTTCTTGGTTCTGAATTGTATAATCACTGGGCTTGATTTCCATAGCTGGCTTAACCGTACTGCTCTCTTGGTTTGCAAGATGGTCAATGGTTCCAATTGGGTGATCTTCATTCTTAGAAATGAGCCATGGTGCTTTTGTGTCTTCTAAGTCGTTGCCTTCTGGTCCTAGCTGCTCCAACTGCTCCAAGAACATGTTGAACTTGTGTTGTATGTTCCTGGTCTTGTTCCTAGTCATTGGTCCACTTTGAACAAGTGGTGCACAACCGGGTCCATGTCCTCATCACTCCCTCCTTCTTCAAGAGGGTTTGGCCTCAAAAATGAATCATCTGCATTAAAAGGAGCTAAGTCAGTAACATTAAATGTGAATTACACATTAAACTCACCTGGCAGCTCAAGTTTGTAGGCATTGTCATTGATCTTTTCTAAGATTTTGAAAGGACCATCTCCTCTCGGTGTAAGCTTGTTCTTCCTTTTGTTTGGAAACCTTTGTTGCCTCATATACAGCCCATTCCCAAACTTCAAAGGTCACAGCCTTCTTTCCCTTGTCAGCATGTCGTTTGTAATGCTCAGTTTTCTTCTCTATGTTCTCTCTAGCCTTCTGGTGAAGTTTCTTGACAAACTCAGCCTTCTTCTCTCCATATTTTCTGATGTAGGCTACTAGTGGAAGTGGTCTCAGGTCCAATGGCGTGAGTGGTTGAAACCATAGAAAACCTAAAAAGGAGACATAAGAGTAGCCGAGTGGCAAGTTCTATTGTAAAAAAATTCAACAAATGGTATAGCCGCAAGCCAATTCTTAAGGTTACTCCATATGATTGCCCTTGGAAGGGTTGATAGTGCCCTGTTGACAGCTTCAGTTTGCCCATCTTTTTTAGGATGGCACATGGTGGAAAAGAGAATCTTGGTTCCTAGCTTTCTCCAAAGTGTCCTCCAGAAGTGGCTAAGAAACTTGGTGTCTTGGTCAGACACTATGGTTCTTGGAACTCCATGCAAACACACCACCTCCTTCAAGAAGAGATCAGCTGTTTGAGTTGCATCATTGGCCTTGTTTCATGGGATGAAGTGAGCCATCTGGTAGAAACGGTCCAAAACCACAAAGATTGAGTCCTTATTCTTGATCTTGGGCAGTCCTAGCACAAAATCCATGGAAATATCAATCCAAGGGGAAGTAGGGATTGGTAAAGGAAGATACAAACCGTGTGCTTGTATTCTGGATTTGGCTTTCTTGCAAGTGATACATCTTGCACAGAAAGTTTCTACAGTCTTCCTTAGGTGAGGCCAAAAGAAGTGCTCCTTGAGGATGGCATGAGTCTTTTCTACTCCAAAGTACCCCATTAGTCCTCCTCCATGTGCCTCACGGGTTAGCAGCTCCCTTTAGGTACCTTATGGTATGCACAATCTTTTGTATCTGAAGAGATACCCTTCATGGATAAAATATGAACCAAAAGCTCCCTTTCAATGGTTCTTGTAACTCTCTGCAAAATCAGGGTCAGTCTCATATAATGACTTAATGAATTCAAAACCCAAAACCTTAGCATCCATTGTGGTGATCAAGGCATGTCGTCTAGATAGTGCCTCTGCCACTACATTGTCTTTGCCCTTTTTGTACTTGATGATGTAAGGAAAGGTCTCAATTAACTCCAACCACTTAGCATGCCTCTTCTTAAGGTTGGCTTATCCTCTTAAGTGCTTCAAGGTCTCATGGTCAGTGTGTATAACACACTCCTTAGCCAACAAGTAATGTTGCCAAGTTTCCATGGCCCGGACCAATGCATATAGCTCTTTATCATATGTGGGATAGATAAGGGTAGCACCACATAACTTCTCACTGAAAAAGGCTATGGTCGTCCTCCTTGGGTCAGAACAGCTCCAATCCCCAAACCTGATGCATCACACTCAATTTCAAACGTTTTGGAAAAGTCAGGAAGAACTAAAACAGGTGTATTGGTTAGTCGGTTCTACAAGCTTTGAAATGCTTGTTCTTGGGCTGTCTCCCATTTGAACCCCATATCTTTCTTGATGATGGACGTGAGAGGTGCATCCAGGGTGCCGAAATCCTTCACAACCCGTCTGTAGAAGCTAGCTAATCCATGGAAGTGTTAGAATATGAAGTTTAGATTGAGAGATTGTTGAGAGATTGATGAGAGAAAGAGAGAAGAGGCTTAGAATCCGATTAGGGTTCTAAGCCGGTTAGAGAGAGAAACTAGGGTTGCGGCTCAAAGAGAAGAATAACTCTCTTTATTATTCATTCAGAAGTGTTACAACATATTTATAATGAGCTACAACTAGATTAAGGTATAAACAATCAATATACATAAATGGAATGTAGACAAGAACCCCTTTAGGAAAGAGATATTCCATCCGGGTAATTTGGAAAGTGACAGCCTGCGCTTTGGTCTCGGTGATAGTGACTTGTCCAACGGTCATACTGAGCTTGTCTTGAGCTCTGATCCAACCTCAGACTCCTCTGATCTTGAGCCATCTTGTTTGTATTCTCCAACGGTCATATTGTCTCTTTTCTTCCTTAATGCAAACATGTGACCCGGATCATCATATGATTAATAATGTGCCCCAACTTTGCACATTGTTAACTTCTTCATGTCTTCATCTCAATACTCCCCCTCAAGCTTGACTCTCATAGGATTTGAGATCAAGCTTGGAACCATGAAGACTCACCTCATTAAAAACCTAAGCATAGAAAACCTCTTGGGACAAAACTACACTTAGGGAAAAAGAGTATGAGCTTCAAGGCTTAGGAGAATGCATTTGAGTAGTGTCCATGAGCCCTAGCCTTGAGTGTATGGACTCACAAACCTTTTGACTTACTGCCTTAGTGAAGACATCAGCAAGCTGATCTTCACTCCTTGTAAAGCACGGCAACACAACTCCTTGCTCTATCATCTGCCTTACTTTGTGACAATCCACTTCTATATGCTTGGTCCTTTCATGGAAGACTGAATTTGAGGCAATGTGGATAGCAACTTGGTTATCACAGTGCATGGTGATTGGTTTTGAAGTCTCAATCCCCAAATCCACAAGAAGACCCTTGATCCATGCCAATTCTGTTGCTAGCTTCCTCATTGCTCTATATTCAGCTTCAACACTTGAACATGATACTATCTTCTGCATCTTGCTCTTCCACGTAACAAGGTTTCCTCCAATGAATGTGCAATATCCAGTAGTAGACCTCCTGTCCACTCTATCTCCTTCCCAATCAGCATCACAATACCCAACTATCACTGTGCTTTGATTGCGGCCCATCCAAATGCCTTGACCAGGAGCACCACTTAGGTATCTAAGTATCCTTTCAACCATGTTCCAATGATGCATCTTGGGTGCTTGCATATGCTGGCTCACTTGGTTCACTGCATAACAAAAATCAGGTCCTGTTATGGTTAAGTAAATGAGCTTACCAACCATCCTTCTATACTGAGTAATGTCCTCAAATGGTCTGTCTTCAAGCTCCCCCTCTCTTATGACTTTGTAGCCTTCCTCAAGTGGTGTCTTAGCCGGTTTCACTCCTATATTTCGTGCTTCAGACAACAAATCAAGTGTGTACTTCCTTTGAGATAAGAAGAGTCCATCATTAGATCGGCATACTTCTATCCCAAGGAAGTACTTTAGAGCACCAAGGTCTTTAATATCAAAAACAGATTTGAGATAAGCTTTAGTTTCTTGTATACCTGACTTGTTACTCCCTGATATGATAATGTCATCAACATAAACAAGGATGACAATGATACCTTCCTGATTTCGAAGAGTGAACAATGTGTGATCTCCTTCAGACCTCTTGAATCCTCTTTGCATAAGTGTTGAGCTCAGTTTATGATACCACGCTCTAGGTGATTGCTTTAATCCATAGATAGCCTTCTTGAGTCTTAACACCTTCCCTGGTTTCACAATGCTCTCAAGACCAGAAGGTGGTGTCATGTATACCTCATCTTCAAGCTCCCCTTGAAGGAATGCATTCTTGACATCCATTTGCCAAAGTTCCCAATCAAGATTTGTTGCCAAAGACAAGATGATCCTAACTGTGTGAAGCTTAGCTACTGGTGCAAAGGTATCCAAGTAATCCTTTCCATAGGTTTGTGTGAATCCTCTTGCAACCAACCTTGCTTTGTATCTCTCCACTTCTCCATTACTTCTATACTTGATGGTGAAAACCCATTTAGAAGTCATTGCCTTCTTTCCTCTAGGAAGATCAGCTTCATACCAAGTCTCATTGTTCTCCATTGCTTTGGTCTCTTCATTCACAGCTTGCATACACCTCTTGTCTCCCTTAGCTTCTTCATAGGTTGTTGGTACATGTTCTTGATCCAACTTCCCAATGAATACTTGATGTTCCAAAGGTACATGAGCTAATCTACAAACAGCTTGAATGGGATGGGCTACTGCATTGCTGTTGAAGTAAACTCTAGTCTTCTTCCATTCTGATGGATCCTTTCTCTCCCTTGTACTCCTTCTTAACACTTGAACTTGCTGCTCATTCACAACCGGCTGTTCAACCCCTTCATTCTGTTGATCCAACTCCTCATTCAACTCCTCAGTTTATTCCTCATGTTCTACCTCATGTTCCTTATGCTCCTCAGCTTCAGCTTGATCATGTGTAGAAGAATCAAACTCTTGCGGTTTTGGTGTTGATTCTTGAGTGTCCCCCTCATGATCAAGATGGGTATGTTGAGGAGCTTCTGAAGTTGGATCAGAGGCTGAGGGAGCAGAACTAGTCTTGGCCGGTTGTTGGGGCATACTGATGCCAAGGTTTTCCATGATCATCCTTAGGTTAGCAGCCCTATCTGATTGAGAAGTGGGAAGATCCTTCAAGCTGTCCCAATTCTTCTCATCATAGAAACTCCTTGTCTCCATGAATTTCACATCTCTTGAGATCAACACCTTCCTTGTTTCAGGTACATAACACTTGTATCCTCTTTGTGTTGTGGAGTATCCAATGAACATAGCTTTGGTGCTCTTAGCATCCAACTTATCCCTTTGTTCTCCTGGTATCAACACAAAACAAATGCACCCAAACACACGTAAGTGATCAACTAATGGATTGGTTTTGTTGAGTACCTGAAATGGAGATTGATGCTTAAGAACTTTTGTGGGAGTTCTATTGATCAAGTAGTAAGCAGTCATGACTGCATCTCCCCAAAACCTCTTAGGGACATTCCTAGAGAACATCATGGACCTTGCCACCTCCATTAAGTGTCTGTTCTTTCTCTCAGCCACTCCATTCTGTTGTGGAGTGTAGGGGCAACTTGTTTGATGTAGAATTCCATGTTTGGGTAGGTGTTGTTTGAAAGCATTGCTTGTATACTCACCACCATTGTCGGATCTAAAAATTTTGATCTTAGCATTGAAATGGTTAGTAACATGACTTTGAAAGTTCATAAAAGCATCTAACACTCTATCCTTAGTTTGCATCAATGTTATCTAAGTATACTTAGATTTTTTATTAATGAAAGTCACAAAATACTTATGATTCTCTCTAGACAAGCAAGGAGCAGTCCACACATCAGAATGAATAAGGTCAAAGCAACTTTCATAAGTAGTTTTAGAGTTTGGAAAAACAAATTTGCAATGTTTCCCAAGAATACACGCCTCACAATCATTATTCTTAAAAGAAACAGAAGGTAATAAAAGTCCTAAAGCCCTAGAGTGTGGATGTCCTAGTCTAGCATGCCAAGTAGAATCATTCACACCAACACAAGTAGATAAAGCAATAGATAAAGCAGTAGATAAATCAGAGGAAGGGTTGGTGTCTTCAATCATGTAGAGCTTATCCTTTGTCACACCTTTCCCAATCAACTTACTTGTCTTAATATCCTGAAACACAACATCATTAGGACAAAAAACAACATTTCAATTTAGATCAGTGGCTATTCTTTTCACAGATACTAAGTTGGATGTGAAACTAGGCATAAAGAAGGCTTTGGATTCTTTGTCAAACAATTTCAAATTTCCTATGCCTTGAATTGGAATCTTATCACCATTTGCAATCATTACACATCCTAAAGCTGGTTTAACATTTTCTATCAACTTAGGGTCACTGATCATATGGTGAGAGGCTCCTGAATCAATGATCAAAGGTCTGATTTGATTTGAAGCAAAGAGTGAGGTACCAAGAACCATACCAGAGTTTTCCTTGAGAGCTTTGATGAGAGCCTCAAGGTCTGACCTTATTACCGCATCACTTTGATTAGTTATGGCTGGAGCTTGATGTACTACCATTGCTCTTCCTTCATCACATTGCTGCATTGAGGAAGAACCTGGTCCAGCTGCACCATAAGAGTAGTTTGCCCTTTGATCCTTGAACCGGTTGGTGTGAGATGAGGGTCTGAGGTTTGGATGAAGGCGCCAGCATCTATCCTTCAAATGCCCACTCTTCTTGCAGAAATCACACATCAAGACTCCTCTCTTGTCACCTCCATAGTTCTGCCTGTCATCAGCCTTGTGCATTACTTTGTTGGCGGTTACCAGCTCACCTTTGCCCTTGAACAGTCCAAATGAGCCTTGCTCTTTCTGAATTTGTCCACACACATCATCCAAGTCAGGTAAGGTGTCTGTCCTTAGGATGTGCTTAATTAATCCATCGTAAGATGAGTTTAGAGTGAGCAGGAGAGCAAAGACTTTATCTTGCTCTCTCCTTTCTTGTAACACCATAGGGTCACTGCTTGGTGGCCTCAACATCTCTAACTCTGACCACAGAGAGCTAAACCTTCCAAAATGAGCTTTAAACTCCATATCTTCTTGCTGGAGATTGTTGATGGCTAGCTCAACTTCAAAGACTCGGGTTAGGTTTGATTTATTCCCATAAACCTTCTCAATAGTATCCCACAGCTGCTTGGAAGTCACGCAATAAGAATAAGCCTCCAACAGGTGCTGGTCAAGTGAGCTTTGGAGTATAGAGAGCACATTCTGGTCCCCTTGTATCCACCCTTCTTCATCAGCTTCAGATGTCTCTTCATGAGACTCAACATCTTCTTTAGTTTCATTCTCTGTTCCAACCTTAGCTTTAGCGTTCATCACCTTCTCTGGAGCTGTGCTCCTCATGATGTACTTCCATAAACCTTGCCTCCAAGTGCAGACTTGACCATCCTGGCCCAAAAAATATTGTTAGCACCTTTAAGAGTTACAGGAATGATTACCCTTGAGTTCTCCATTGCTAAAACTGGTTTGTTGCAAGGAGGGAGTTTTCAAGGTAAGCTTTTAAACAGGAGAGTTCTCAACTCACAGAGAACACACACAAGAGCCAATAGGCCAAAGGAGAATGCTTGAGAGCTTAAGAGATTTCCAGAACAAGAACCGGAGCTTGCAAGAACAAGAGAACAAGAACAATAAAAACAGAGTTTAAGAATCAGAGTATGCGGAATTGAATAGGTATAAGAGCTTATGGCTCTGATACCATGTTAGAATATGAAGTTTAGATTGAGAGATTGTTGAGAGATTGATGAGAGAAAGAGATAAGAGGCTTAGAATCCGATTAGGGTTCTAAGCCGGTTAGAGAGAGAAACTAGGGTTGCGGCTCAAAGAGAAGAATAACTCTCTTTATTATTCATTCAGAAGTGTTACAACATATTTATAATGAGCTACAACTAGTTTAAGGTATAAACAATCAATATACATAAATGGAATGTAGACAAGAACCCCTTTAGGAAAGATATATTCCATCCGGGTAATTTGGAAAGTGACAGCCTGCGCTTTGGTCTCGGTGATAGTGACTTGTCCAACGGTCATACTGAGCTTGTCTTGAGCTCTGATCCAACCTCAGACTCCTCTGATCTTGAGACATCTTGTTTGTATTCTCCAACGGTCACATTGTCTCTTTTCTTCCTTAATGCAAACATGTGACCCGGATCATCATAAGATTAATAATGTGCCCCAACTTTGCACATTGTTAACTTCTTCATGTCTTCATCTCAATAGGAAGCTCCGAACTTGACTGACATTTTTTGGGGTTGGCCATTCTTGAATAGCCTTTATCTTCTCTTCATCAACCTGTAGTCGCTGTGAACTAACAACCACTACAAGAAATATGGGCATTGGTAGCAGACCGTTGTAGCACTAATTCACGAACTGCTACTAAAAGTGCCAAAATCAGATTACAACTCTATTGTAGCATTAAATTCGCGCTAAGAAAAATTTTCACTAAGCGGGAATCCAAAAATATCTTTTGTAGCTGAAAATTCATTTTAGAGCCAAAACACTTAGCCAAATTTCACTTTAACACCAAAATATTTCGTTTTTTGGTAAAAATATTTACTTTTTTCCTTGGTCATTTCCTTCTTCCAAATATCAAAACTCATTCATTCTCTCTATCTTCTTCTCCAGAATCGATCTCTTCTTCCTCCATCTTTTTCTTCTTTACTTTTCTTTTATTCTTCTCCATTCCAATCAAAGAAACATGTATGGATTTGCCTTGTTCAAATTCAAAGTTGGGAACCCTAATCCGTCAAGCGGCTGGATCTCGTCGTCGCAGACTCTTGTTCTTCGTCTTTCTCAAACTCCTCCATCCACGGTGAATTGGCTCCTCCGCCTTCCTCCGACGCTCGCCACCATCACCTTTGTCGTCTCTTGCTTCTTCTTCGTATTGTCCATCGCTATTTCAATCTGGTTTGTCCCTCTTCTGGGTTCCTGAATTTTGTCTGTTTATGTCTTTGTTCCCTTGAGAAAATGAGTTATTGATAATGGGTTTTTAGTATTTTTATTTGGTACAGAAAAATATTGAAACTTTTTTGAGAAACGAGATTGAAAGTGGCCGAATTTGATTGAGTTTCATTGGAGACTATGACTTTCTGACTCGGAATGTATTGATAGTTTGATTAGAATCTTTGAATTTTGTTGTCTATAAGTTCTTGATAGTAAGTGTCACTCCCTTTTTGTTGAATGTGTTATGTTTCTTTTCAGGTACATCTTATTCATCTAAGACACCTCGTAGAAGATCAGGTAGACTTAAAGGAGCTGGGAAAAGTATGGAGGACTCTGTAAAACGTAAAATGGAGCAGTTTTATGAAGGAACCGATGGACCTCCGCTCCGTGTTCTTCCCATAGGTGGCCTTGGTGAAATTGGAATGAACTGTATGCTTGTTGGAAACTATGATCGTTACATTTTAATTGATGCCGGTATAATATTCCCTGAGTAAGTCTGGAGATAGATATTATCTTGTTACATTTTAGTTGTTGGTGTTGACATTCTGTGGATTACGTTGCTGTGTAATATTAAAGTTATGATGAGCCTGGTGTCCAGAAAATAATGCCAAACACAGGATTTATCAGACGATGGAGACACAAAATTGAAGCTGTTGTTATGGTCATGAAGATCACATTGGTGCGTTGCCTTGGGTAAAGTCTTCTTCTACTCTTCAAAAAGGCCATAAAGATCCGTATACCTTTTAGTGATGTCTAGACAGAGTCTGAGTTTAATTTTCAATCAACAGTTGAGGCTCATGGGTATAAATACTGTTGTTCATGTCCCTGACCATTGTTGGGTTCTCTCCTTTTTTTAAACTAATACTCTTTTGCATGAGCAGGTTATCCCGGCTTTGGACTCGAATACACCAATATTCGCATCATCCTTCACCATGGAGGTGATTTACACCTTGATCCTTGCGTTCTAATCCGTCATTGTTTTCATGTTTGGGCAGTTAGTTTCCTAGATCAAATCATGCCTAATCTTCTATTTCCATTTAATCTCATGTATGTTATTTTTGTCTATGCAATAGCTTTTAAAGAAGCGCTTGAAGGAGCATGGGATCTTCGTTCAGTCTAGACTCAAGACATTTAACACACGAAGGAGATTTATGGCTGGACCATTTGAAATAGAATTGGGTTTTTATCGGTGAAGTCCATAAACACCAGAAATACAGCAACTGAGAATCATAAACGCAGCAAAATTCATCACTCTTCTAGATCTCAGACAAAGAAAACTCAAGCAAATTTCTTCTATTATTCTGCAGAAGGTTATATGTAATCAGTTTTTCAAAAATTTAGTGGATTCAAACATTCTGTGTAGAAAAACATGTTAAAATTTATCAATGGAATGATTACATTGGACCAACTATTCAAAAATTCTGTTGAGTGACATTTTTACGATATACCCCAAACTTCAAACCCTAACCCTATACCCCAAACTTCAAACCCTAACCCTATCCTCAAAAACATAAATCATACTTTAAATTTTAAATTCTTAATTATAAAATATTACTACATACTTAATATTTAGGGTTTCGGGTTTGGAAAAAAAATATAACTACATACTTAATATTTAGGGTTATAGGGTTTGTATCTAAGAGTTTTGTGTGGTCTAGATCTTATGTTTTATATGTAGAATCTTTTTGAATCCGGATTCTATATCGGGTTTTTTGTTTATATTTCGAGATTTAAAAATTTTCGGTTTAAGTTTAGGGTTTAGGGTTTAGGGTGTAAGGGTTTAGGATATAAGGGTTTTAAAATAATTAAATATGTTAGTATTCAGAATTATTTTCTATATCGAGTTTTGGATTTATGTTTCAAGATTGGAATTTTTAGAGTTTATGATTTAGGGTTTCTGGTTTAGGGTTCTACATTCACGGTTTAGGGTTTTTGTGTAGGGTTTATGGTATAAGAACTTAGGGTTTAGGGTTTTCAAAAAATTAAACCTATTAAAACCCGGATCAGTTTTCTATGACGGGTTCATGTTAGTTTTGTGATAGTTTTTGTGTTTTCACCAAACTTAATATCTAGGGTTAGTAGTTAAGGTTATATGTTTATAGTTAAGGGTTTAGAGTTAAGGGTATACGGTTATTGTGTTTTTTTAAAATCGTTTCAATCTGGATCGATTCTATATCGGGTTTCTAGGTTTTGTGTTTTCAGATTTAGTTATTAGGGTTTGTGGTTTAGGGTATAAGGTTTAGGGTATATGATTTGGGGTTTAGGGTTTAAAAAAAAAACAATTTATTTTTTAATCATCAAATTAAAAAACTAATTTATTTTAATCATGAATTTTAAAAGAAACTAATTTTAATCATGATTTTTAAAAAACAACACAACTAATTTATTTCAAAACATATATAACCGGAAAAAAACATGTACCGCTCAAATTTTCATTTTTATTTGGTTAACCGCGAAAATTTGTTCATTTTGGCGGTTTAAAGCCCTGAATTGCTCTTTCTCTCTTATATTATTAGTCTCTAGGTTTGTTCTTTAGAGACGGCGTGAGTAGGGTTTTATCAGGAGAAGAGGAAGATTCAACTGGGTTTTGGATCTGGATCGCCGGAGGAGAAGACTGATTCTGAATCTGGCAAATTGGTGAGGAAAGCGAGAGCGAGTGAGCAACAAGGGCTCAAATCGGCGCTGTAGGTGAAGACTCGCCGTCTATGGTTTTGACGGGATTCTACACATGCTCGACCTCAAACCATTTTTGTTCTCCAATTTTGGACTCCTCCTCTCCTAACCTCTGTCCGGCTTGCTCTCGTCAAGAAATGTTGCCATTTCCGGTTACGGCTCCGCCGTTTCGCTCGTATCCCTCAAATCGGTTGTCGCATTTCCATCACTTCACTGATTTGCGTTTCCTCTCCCACCGGTAAAATCCTCTATTTCCGAGCCCTCATCTCTCCTTTTATCTCTTCAATAGCTTATCGACTCTAAAGGTTATGAGAAGTTTTAGTTTTTAGCTTTTTGAATTGCAATACTCTGTGCTCAGTGTCGAAGAAACGAAAGCTTGTCTTTTTGTTGTTGTTGCAGGTATAACGGATATGCGAGGGATATCGACTAAATTTCACACACAACTTGTTCGACGAAATTCTGCTATCGTGTTAATGTGCGTTGCCTTTGACGTTACCTCTTATGTTTAATCTAGCTGTATCGAAGCATGATTGGGAATGATGAGTGGTGTACATCTTGTTATTGAACTTTATCTTCCTTTCCTGACTTCAGATCGGCCATATTTCTTCCGGGTTGAGCCAGAGGTTTTCAAGACTCCCTATGGGATCGAAGAGAAGAAATTTAACACGTATAAAAAAGTTTTCATGATAAGCAGATCATGCGTTGGTTTGGTGAATGTTCAAAGGTGTGTAGCCATTATTTTTAAAGTCTTTGATATTTACGTATGTTGAAATTAGATGTAATGGAAGTCTTTTTTAATTGAAATGAATGCAGGTAAAGACATCACTCCAAACCTTATCGCTTCAGCAAGAAACTGATCAGGTCTGCCTCAGCTTTACCTTAGTTTTACTTGTAAACTGATCAGGTACGTAAACATGGTCTGGTGCTGGCTTATTCTCAGAGAGTTTTGTGGGTACTGGGTATTGACTTTGCAGGTCATTGTCAGGCGACAAAGGACAGCTTTTTTCACTAAGGTTTCAGTGTTCCTATTGTGGTACTTTGGACTGGTTTTACTTTTGTTTGATGAGTATGGCTAATGGTTTAGATCACTTTGATTCTTGTGACTTTGTGTTACTGATGTGTTTAGTTTCAATGTTTTTAGGATTTGTGGTTGTTTGACTCAGTTGTATGGGAAGGACATTACTTCTGATGATAAACAAGAACTCGATGAAGCTCTGCAAAGAGAGGTATACACAAACAAAAAACTCACGATGAAGTGAGGATGAGCTACTTCCATGAGACAATTTGGATAGTGGGTAGACAGACCTGCGGAAGCTTGCTGTGAATCTGATCTCATTCCCTCGTCTTTCACTTCTTCATGTTTGGTTTCACAAGTATCCCCCCACAGTTTTTAAGACTTGAGACTTATGATGTTAGTATAGGACTTAGAATGATCTTATGTATGTTAGTATATGATTTGGAATAATTTTATGTAAGACTTGTTTTGGTTAATGTAATAGTATTTTTTATGTATATTTGGAATAATAAAAGAATTTTGAACAGTACAATCATTTTTAGTGGTTTATTGTAATATATGATAGCATTAAATTAATTATACAATAAAATAATTTATGCACGAATAAAGTGTCATCATAAAATATTCAATGACATTTTATATGTGTCATTATAAAATATTTAATGGCATCTTATATGCGCAATTATAAAATATATTACATCAATAAAAAAATGCCATGTAAAATCACATAACAGCAATAATCAAATGCTAGTAAACATTTTTTTGTAACAGGTGATTAGTGCTATAATAGATCAGACTATCATAGCATTTAAAAAATGCTACGATTGGGGGGGGGGGTCTATTATAGCTGCGGCTGACATAGCGTTCATGAAAACGCTACCAAAACCCTATAGTAGCGTTTTCAGTGCGCTACTAATACCGATATTTCTTGTAGTGAACAAAACATAGGAAAACAAGTTGATTAGTGCAGAATGTACACTTCTTGAGGTTAGCAAAGATAGCTTCTTGTCTAAGGGTACTCAAAACTTGCTATGGATGTGATAGAAGGTTAGATATAGATTTGTTGTAAATAAGAATATCATCAAAATAAACAACAACAAATCTACTGATATATGGCCTAATAACATGGTTCATGAGACGCATGAAAGTGCTTGGTGCATTGGTGAGACCAAATGGCATCACAAGCCACTAATAGAGTCCTTGCTTGGTTTTGAAGGTTTTCTTCCATTCATCACCCTCCTTCATACGTACTTGGTGGTAGCCACTCCTTAAATCAACCTTAGAAAACACATTAGCTCCACTTAATGGTATTTGATGGTAATTTTGATGGTAATTTTGTTTTGTTTATGGCTCTACAATCCACACACATCTAACCTCGGTATTGGATGGCGGTATTTGATGGTAATTTTTTTTATGGCTCTACAATCCACACACATCTGCCAAGTTCCATCCTTCTTGGGTACTAGAAGGACAAGTACAACACATGGGCTCAAGCTCTCCCTAACATAGCCTTTGTCCAGAAGCTCCTTGACTTGTCTTTCTAGCTCTTTGGACTCCTCAGGATTCACCCTATAGGCTGATCGGTTGGGCAGTGCTTCTCCTGGTACAAGATCAATCTGATATTCTATGCATCTTAGAGGAGGAAGACTGGGTGGTATCTCTTCTGGAAAGACATCAGAAAACTGGTCAAGCACCACTTTGATCTCCATTGGAACCGTGGAATCTAAGTCTTCATATCCTGCACTCAAAGACTCCTTAAATATAATTAGTAATACCGGTTCTTTACAAGTAATGGCCTTAGAGATATGGCTTGATTTGATCAGAAAGTTAGGCCCAGAAAATGATTCTTTTCCTTAAGCATTTTAACTTGAATCTCATGAACTTGTGTTGGTGTTAAAGGTGCCAAATTATACTTTTCTTATCATGAGTAAAGAAATACTTGTTGGTGCGTCCATAGTGAATGGTTTCCTTATCAAACTGCCAAGGTCTACCAAGCAGAAGATGGCCTGCTTGCATAGGAACCACATCACAAAAGACTTGATCAGAATAGCGACCCACACTGAAGGGTACTATCACTTGTATGGATGAGGATGTTTAGTCCTTTCTAGACCGAGTTTAGTGACCATGTAGTCACTAGCCACATTGGCACAAGATCCACCATCAATAATCAGATTACATACCTTGCTTTGGATGGTGAATCTAGTGTGAAATATGTTCTCCCTTTGAGCAGTCTCATCAGGGTGAACCGTGAGGTTGAGGACCCTCCTAATGACACGAGACTGTCCATAGTCTGGATACTCTATCTCATCAAAATCCTAATGAGCTTCCTTCTCCTCTTCGTCTTGTGATGCATTCTCTCCAGCTTCAGTAAGGATCATAGCTCTTTGGTTTGGGAATTCTCTTGACATATGTCCCCTGCCCCTGCATCTCAAAAAAGTGATATCACGAGTTATAGATTGATTAGAGGAAGAAGACTTACCTTGCTCTACACGGTTCTGATCATTGGTTTTGAAACGGTTGTCAACTGCCACTGCCTTGCCCTTGTTTATTGGATTGGATAGAGCAACATAAGGATTGGTGGTGTTGTTGTTCTATGGCTGAGCTGGTTTGGATCAGTTGCTTCCCTTCTTTTTGAGGTGTTGCTCGGCTTGAATGCCATGGTGATGAGGACATCAAGTCATCATCAACCAAGGAGCATGGAGAGGGCATAGATCAACCAACTAAGACCCTTGGAGAGAAGCAGTTTGAGTGCACTAGAGACATATGTGCATATCTTGGAGCATATCTATCCAACCAGGAGGATTTAAGCTACAAATCAACCTGTTCCGGAAACTTAACTCATCAAGAAATCATCAAGAAGTGGAAGTGTTTCAAAAGCTTACCGGATGAAGAAGATATTCAAGTTACAAGACAGATGATTTCGAAGGAACCCGCTGGAGACATAGTGGCACTAATTGAAGACTTCAGATCGGACCAGGATGAAACAAGCTGTAAACCAACTTGTTCTGGAGACTCAACCCATCATAGGCGCACGTCCAATTGGATTTGGTATAGAATAAATTATAGTTTAAAAATTATTCAATTTCTAAACCAAGAGATGCCCAGCTAACCATATTTGGAAGCTCATGGATTTAATACATCTCAAACCCAAATCTGGCGACCAGGAGACCTTCTTACACCCTCAGAGACATCAAGAATCATCTTCCAATGCACCAGTACCCACAGGATCAGGTGGATCCTCTTGTTTGACTACTTACCATATTCTGATGCATTCACACATGGAGTATTAAAAGGGCAACGGCTCTTTTCCCTTAACAGCAGCGTTTTTGACACATTCTCAATGCACCTGGACGTCCCAAGACATCATCTATTCCTGCCCATGCTTTCAAGATTCAAGCAATCACCAAATCCCCCTCATTTAGCTGATTTGGTCATAATTGTCCAACAGCTCTTTTCTCATTCATTTCAGCTATTTCTTTCCATCAATTTAGCTTCTTAGCATCCTTGTAAGAGCACTATATAAGCTCCATTTCGTCCTCCTTTGAAAGGCACCTTTTCAATCAAATTAATACAGAAAACTGTTTGTTTCAAAGAGAGTTTCTTTGAGTGTTCTTTGTCTTTAGGATTCATTTGAGTGATTCATTTGGTTCTATTGATTCCTGGATTAGGTTTGTTTGTGAGATTCAGAAAATTTTAGTTCCCCACAGATTGAGAGAGTCAGTCATATCCACAGATTGAGAGAGTCAGTCAAATCTTCATCACCACCGCTTCCACCTTCAACACCATCTTCCACAGGCTTTGGCTTGAGATCTTCTGATCATCAAGTGGTTTAGCATCGGAGTGACTCTAAGGCTGTATCATCTGGTATCAGAGATTCAAAATCTCCTAACTATCAGGTTGTTTCTATTCTTTTGTTTTGTTTGATATTTCATTCCAATTGAAACCCCATAAAATCTGTTTTGTTATTCTGTTCTTATTGTTCTTCATTTCTGTTCTGAGAATCTAAATCAAAAATCAAAAAGAAAAGCATAGTATTTCCTTATTAGATTCATTGCATATCATTATGTTCTTAGTTTTGCATAAATAGTAAAAATCCAATTAAAAAAAAAACCATAAGAAAAATGTTTGCATCTGTTTTCTTCATTGCATCTTCAATCCCAAAAGAAACAAGAAAAGAAATCCTTCTAGCTTTTAATTGACGATTTGATCATACCAAGTTTGCTTGTATTTAGTTTCCTTATTTGTTTCAAAATCGAAAAAATATATATTTGCATCAGTTTTGCATTCCTCTTTGACCATCTTGTGTTGCATTAGAATATTATTTACCATATTTGAATATTCCATCTAATCTATTAAAACAGGAAGGTTTGCCATGGTACATAAATGTTGTTCCCGAAATTTGCCCTTGATATTATTAGGATTTGTAACCTTCATTAAGGGTAAAACTATAAAACAATTTATATTTGATTTATTATCTCTACAATCCATGTTTCCAAACAAGACAATTATTAAACATGTAGCCAAACAACCAAAATCTAATGGGTCCCACTTTTCTAATTAATTAAAATCAAAACGAATTAATTGATAAATATAATTAATAATTTATACATCAACTATTATATATAAATTAAGATTCAAAATATATTTATAATATATTTTAATATCTTTTTATTTTGTTTCAAATATATATATATATATATATATACACATATTACGATTGATGTTTTTACGATTGTACTTTTTAGCAGGTTTTTCCATCAAACTGAAAAATATTTAATTAATTAAAAGGGTTGAAAAATTAATTAGCCAATCTCGATTATAAATTTTCTATAAAAAAATTCGCATATAGTAAACAATTTCAGTTGATATATTTTAAAATTAATAAAAATATTAAAATGATTTCATACTTATATTATTCAAATATTTGAAGCGTCAAATTATGCTTTATGTTTGAATGAAGTTTTTAACGGATAGTTCCATCAAATTTGCAAATTATATATACGACTACAGCATGTATTTTATAAAATAATATTTTAGATAAATAAAATAACAATTAAACATATACCACATAACTTTTACAATAGTTGTTTTCACATATATATATTTTTTCCAAACTATGATCTTACGATACAACACAGATTAAAATATATAATGCGAAATCGTTATTTTAATCTCTTAATCCTTACGATATATCTCCTCCAAATAACACATAATTCATTTTAAAAAAAAAACTAAATTGCTAACTCACTGTTTATAATGTTGGTTAAACAATTATAATCAAAATTAGATTACATAATTAAAAAATCTAAACTACTAACAAAATGAATAAAAAGTAAAATTTGTAAAAAAAATTATACCCGCACTTAGAAGTGCGGGTCAAAATCTAGTTTGCATTACAATTAATCGTTTCACATTTGTGCACATCACGTTTCCAAACCGTAAGAAAAGTTGTTCTTCTTGCATCACTAATCTAGTTTGGCGATTGATCTCATTGCTGGTTCATTTGCATGCTAAAAAAGAAGGTTATTTGAATCATTTGTTGATCACTTAGCTAAAACGTGTTAACTGTGCTTTCAAAGGAAAAAGACTTGTGTGACTTGTTTCCATGAATTGTTTGCGTTAAGTAAAGTCTCAGCTTGTATTCTTCCAACTGTCTAAAATTTGGCAACTCATTAAGACCAAAATTTGTGCTAATTTCTAGTTAGCATACACTCTTCTCAAACTGATTGGAGCCTAGGAGAAATCCAAAATTTATCTGAAGAGGAAGCTGATTATGCGGAACCACCCTGGCCAGAAGAAAACTATTCTGAAAGTGAAGAAGAACAACACAAGGAAGAGATGGAACCAAAACCACCTGACCACTATCCCACCAATAGAAGTTGTTCCAATGAATTGTGCTATGAAAGAGCCACACTAACCAGAGACTCATGGTGGAAATCAGACTACTTAGACTCAGATTATGGGGAAGAACCAGAGGTGGGTATCCATTACTCACTTCCACAGAAAAAGAAAGAGCTGCACCACACATTGGTTACAAACCAAATACCAAACTGCAACACTTCAGGAAAAATAATGAAGCAAAGCTACAAGAGAAGTGTTTCCAGAACCAAGTCCTTAACCTTTTCAGGTTACAGCCAAAACCCTGAAGATTATCTCCAGTGGGAGATCAACATGAAGCAGTGGCTGAGATCCAATAATATTCCTAAGGAGGAGAAGCTATCATATGCTGTTGATGTACTCACCGGAGAAGCATATAAGTGATGGCTAAGAGAGTGTACTCCAGGCTTCTACAACAATCCAGTACTAGATTGGGGAGACCTTAAGGCAAGGATGTAAAGAGAGTTTGTAAAGAAGCACCAGACACACAAGAACAGCATTTCAAAACCCCAATGCCAAACAACACCAAGAAGAGTGATGGTTTCACCAATCTTGCAGTCTAATTCCAAGCCTAAAAATGCTTATTGCCCTGAGCCCAAGAAAGTGTTTGCAAATACTTGGAAAAGTCCAGCAGAAGCTAGGAAGACTGCTCATGCAAAAAGCGATCAGCAAAGGCAAACCTCCACACTCTCACCAGAACCTCCAAGCATACAAGAGCAGTGGCAAAAGATAAAAGATATGCTGCAACTAAAGAAGAAGAAAACCGAGCTGAAGCAGAGTCATAAAGCCTTTATGAACATAGAAGAATCGAGCGTTTCTCCCAAGAAAACTGCATCCAGCTCCAACACTCTACCTAAGAACCAAGACACGCCAAGTAAAGGTAAGTATTCTAACTTTGTGAATATCAAAGTTCAGACATGCTATAGATGTCATAAGAGAGGTCATTTTTCTGTAGCATGCCCTCAAAGAAAAGCTGATAGTCTAACATCACCTGAACTGAAATTGAATTTACTAAACTCAAAAGATTGTTTATCACAGCCTAATTTTGACATTTTCAATTCAAGTTTGATGCACTTGCCCTTGCCAAAGGTTAATGTTGCAGGTTTAGATCACAACATGGAGAACATGGCAAAGGAAGTAGACTCTAGTCAACTTGTTCACAACCTGAAGAAAAGGATGAACTCATTATTAACCACATTTTGTCCCAAGAGGAGCCCCTGTATACCATAATGGCTATACAAAACGTGGCATCAAAAGGAATAGAACTCAATCAGAGTTTTGATCAGATAAGTACATCTTTACCCAATCTAGTTCTTGATAATTCTAAGACCAAGATCAAAACCTTGAGTGAACTGGCAGTAGCAAGCCAAAGTAATTTGAGTATCAAAGAACCAACATGCTATAAGTGCCATAGAAATGGACATTTTGCTGCAAATTGTCCCCTTAAGAGATTGTTGAAAGAAAAATCACTAGGAGATATAACTGCATTAGCAAAAACCAGTGATAGTTTAGCTCATTCTGATTTGTTATTTCCTAATTCTAGTGTCATGCATTTTCTTTTGTCAAGAGGATTTGAAACAGGGAAAGAAGAACTAAGCAGTAAAGAGCATGGGAAAACCAAAGTCGTAGGGAAGATCAAAGACAAGAGCAACATATTTTGGTGATCAGAAAAGAAGATGACCAGGTCCAAACCCTCATACAACCCCCTGAACTGACAATGTAAGCACAAGCATCATTTAATCTGTTTTTATAACTCCAAGAACAAATATATTTCACTTGTTCTTCCCAATGAGCATCTCTACAGATATAAAGCACAAGGGAGAAGAAAACGTGAAGAGAAGCTCAGAAACAGCCCTTACAGTAAGTGATCAGACTGATCAAGGCAGTAGAGAGAACATCAAAGAGAAACCTCTAGACCAAAGCAAGGACACAACATCTATTAACAAGTTAAGCCTTTCCTTGATGCATTTCATTTCCAATGATTCAATAGCTATGTTAAAGAACTTATTAAGCTTGCAAGAAGATGAGATATCACAAGCACAGGAAGTTGACCCTAAGGAGAATGATTCAAATTGTTTATTATTTGATAAAGAGCCCTTAATGCACTTGTCTCTTTGCCAACATGTTGAGAATATTTCAGGTCTTAAGGAGAGCAAGAGCAAGATAAGAAATGGAGACACCATATCAGCTCAAAGAAGAGGAGTAATACTATCATATATGCTCAAAAGAGAACCACCAGACACTATACTCATCACCAGACCACATACACATCAAGGTAAGACCCTAAACTCCTAGAGGAGAATGAAAGCTAACTTGCTTTCTCTTGGTGCAGATTATTCAGTTTCAAGGTCGAAACCTTTTGAAGAGGGACAGTATGATGAGCACATCAAGTCATCATCAACCAAGGAGCATGGAGAGGGCATAGAGCAACCAACTAAGACCCTTGGAGAGAAGCAGTTTGAGTGCACTAGAGACATATGTACATATCTTGGAGCATATCTATCCAACCAGGAGGAGTTAAGCTACAAATCAACCAGTTCCAGAAAATTAACTCATCAAGGAATCATCAAGAAGTGGAAGTGTTTCAAAAGCTTACCAGATGAAGAAGATATTCAAGTTACAATACAGATGATTTCGAAGGAACCCGCTGGAGACATATTGGCACTAATTGAAGACTTCATTTCGGACCAGGATGAACCAAGCTGTAAACAAACTTGTTTTGGAGACTCAACCCATCAGAGGCACACGTCCAATTGGATTTGGTACAGAATAAATAATGGTTTTAAAGTTATTCAATTTTTAAACCAGGAGATGCCCAACTTACTTTATTTGGAAGCTCATGGATTTATTACATTTCAAACCCAAATCTGGCGACCAGGAGACCTTCTTACACCCTCAGAGACATCAAGAATCATCTTCCAATGCATCAGCACCCACAGGATCAGGTGGATCCTCTTGTTTGACTACTTACCATATTCTAATGCATTCACACATGGAGTATTAAAAGGGCAACGGCTCTTTTCCCTTAACAGCAGCGTTTTCGACACATTCTCAATGCACCTGGACGTCCCAAGACATCATCTATTCCTGCCCAAGCTTGCAAGATTCAAGCAATCACCAAATCCCCCTCATTTAGCTGATTTGGTCATAATTGTCCAACATCTCTTTTCTCATTCATTTCAGCTATTTCTTTCCATCAATTTAGCTTCTTAGCATCCTTGTAAGAGCAATATATAAGCTTCATTTCGTCCTCCTTTGAAAGGCACTTTTTCAATCAAGTTAATACATAAAACTGTTTGTTTCAAAGAGAGTTTCTTTGAGTGTTCTTTGTCTATAGGATTCATTTGAGTGATTCATTTGGTTCTATTGATTCCTGGATTAGGTTTGTTTGTGAGATTCAGACAATTCTAGTTCCCCACAGATTGAGAGTGTCAGTCATATCTGAAGGATTCGTTTAGTATTTCCTGGTTCAATTATCAGATTAATTGATCCTACTAAACATGCCAGATCTAGGTTCTCTTGCAGAATCATAAAGGATCTCACCTGTTACCTTGTTATGCAGCGGAAAGAGGAGGTACGGGTCAGAGATCAGCAGAACCACCAAGAGATAGTTCCTCCAAAGGCTCACACACGCACGCACAGGAAATTGGCTGCTAGACCAGCTGGTGGGAGGCGCAGAAAACGAGAGAGAGAGGCGCAGGAGGCTTAGGGAAATTAGGTGGCTAGGTTAAGTTTTAATCATAAAACTTATGCCTAATTCCTTTTGGGCTTTTGGGCCCAATTCCCAGTCTGATTAAATCCCTTGGATTTAATCAGGCCCTTCTATCTCTCTAAGCACTGTAAATGCCTAGCACTTTTACCGTACTTCTGCTAAACCGTTCCTACACATTTTCCTGTTAGCTTAGGCGTGTGACCCATATGGGATCATATAATAAAGGCAATAAATCCAAGATTTATAGATCATGAGCGGACTCTAGCAAGCCATCATGACCCCCAGTATTATATGACTTATGTCTGATCATTGACATACTCTTACTTTCTAGAGACAGTACTGAGATTACTGGACATAATTCCAACAATCTCCCACTTGTACTGGAATCTCTGTATTCATAATCCTTTTGTCTCAATATCTCGATTAGTCATAAGGCAAGATTAGTGTCATCCTTATAAAGCCTAATCTTGTTCATCGGACTCTGATTTGATACTGACAATCCAAACGACTCGGGAAAGTCCGTTTGAGCATGGCCATGCATTTTCCAGTATTCAAATCTCCGATTGGCCTAGAGATATTCACTCCATTTATATTGGAGGGACAAATCCCGTCTTGTTCCATCACTGTAAACTACTCATTTCATAATTCACCCAATCAAGGTCCTTATAACTATCGCTTAACGACAGCATTAGACAATGATCAAAGCGCATTAGTTCATGTGCAGTCACATGCATGCGAACTCAGGTCTAAGGACTATACTCTATAGTCGTAGTAAGAATCTCTTATGACACAGATATAAATATCCTGAAGAGTTCTTATAATCGGGTCTTGTCCGGTCGTATGTACCCCAACATACACCTATGTATTGACTTTGATGCCGTGCATCTATGACATCCTGAGACTTAGTCATAAGTCACATACCAATATAGTCTCACGCGGTTGTTGGTGTTCCAATTTCAACAACCTTCGACTAGGGACAAAGATGATATAAGCCATCTATCAAATATAGGATCTCATGATCAAGCTAAATGACTTTGATAACTCAAGATCAAGTCACTTACTTCGATGACCTATAAAATGGTTCATATCATTTTGGAACGATTATTTCATCACAGTTAAAATAATCTTGAAATAATAATTTTATTTAAACATCTCAAATGTTTTACAAGAACATATCAATAACTAAATAAAGCCCTCAAACTCCCACTCAAATTTAGATTACATTTCAATGTCTCTAATGCCTACAGCTTCAGTCAGGAACTCGAGCTTAGGTCTTGGGAGTGGCTTTGTCAATGGATCAGCAACGTTATCATCAGTCTGAACTCGGCTGATCTTGACTTCCTTTCTATTAATGATGTCATGTATCAAGTGAAATCTTCTTAGCACATGCTTGGATTTCTGGTGTAATCTTGGTTCCTTTGCCTGAGCAATAGCACCATTGTTATCACAAAACAGTGCCAGAGGCTCAGCCGCATTTGGTATCACACCTAGTTCAATAATGAACTTTCGTATCCAAACAGCTTCCTTCGCTGCTTCCGAAGCGGCGATATATTCAGCTTCTGTAGTGGAATCAGCAACGGTGTCTTGCTTGGAGCTTCTCCAACTGATTGCACCGCCATTCAGACAAAAGATATAACCGGACTGTGACCGGAAATCATCTTGGTCTGTCTGGAAACTTGCGTCCGTGAATCCACTTACTTCAAGCACATCTCTTCCACCGTACACCAAGAACTTATCCTTAGTATGTCTTAGATACTTCAGGATATTCTTGACGGCAATCCAATGGTTTTCACCTGGATTTGACTGGTATCTACTCGTCATGCTCAATGCATAAGCAACATCAGGACGAGTACAGATCAT
This sequence comes from Orychophragmus violaceus, assembly GCA_030180135.1. Taxonomy (NCBI): domain Eukaryota; kingdom Viridiplantae; phylum Streptophyta; class Magnoliopsida; order Brassicales; family Brassicaceae; genus Orychophragmus; species Orychophragmus violaceus. The sequence continues at coordinate 46,590,975 of CM058232.1, forward strand.
GGCATACATGACATATCCTATTGCAGATGCATAAGGAATATTCTTCATGCGCTCAAGCTCAGCAGCCGTCGTAGGGCTCTGCTTCTTGCTTAGCGTTGTGCCATGTACCATTGGCGTGAAGCACTTCTTTGAATCTTTCATGCTGAATCTCTGTAGGACTTTGTCAATGTATGAATCTTGACACAAGCCTATCAGCCTTTTAGATCTATCCCGGTAGATCCTGATTCCAAGAACGTATGCGGCTTCACCCATGTCTTTCATGGAAAAACAACTTCCAAGCCAGTCCTTTACCGACTTCAGCATTGGAACGTCGTTTCCGAGAAGCAGTATGTCATCGACATACAGAATAAGAAATACTATCTTGCTCCCACTAGCTTTCTTATACACGCATTGTTCTTCTTCGTTTCTGATGAAGTCAAATTGCTTGATCGCTTCATCAAAACGAAGATTCCAGCTCCTCGATGCTTGCTTCAATCCATAAATGGATTTATGAAGCTTGCATACTTTCCCAGCATTCTTTGGATCTATGTAACCGTCAGGTTGTGTCATATACACATCCTCTTCCAGAATTCCATTCAGGAAGGCGGTTTTTACGTCCATCTGCCAAATTTCATAATCATGAAAAGCTGCAGTTGCTAGTAGAATCCGAATAGATTTCATCATTGCCACTGGGGAATAGGTTTCATCGTAATCCACACCGTGAACTTGCCTGAAACCTTTTGCCACCAACCTGGCTTTATAAATCTGGACATTTCCATCCACGTCAATCTTCTTCTTGAAGATCCATTTACACTCGATGGCTTTTACACCAGCAGGTAAGTCAACCAGCGAAAATACTTGGTTGACCGACATGGAGTCCATTTCGGAATCAGTGGCCTTACGCCACTTAGAGGAATCTGGGCCCATCATGGCTTGATTGAAGTTCGATGGCTCATCACCATCAATGATCAGAAGATCATGACAGTCAGTCACGAGAAATCCTTGATATCTCTCGGGTTCGTGACGGATCCTCCCGGATCTTCGAACTTCAGGTACTACAGGTTCAGGCTCTACAATTTCTTGTAGGTCCTCCTGCTGCTCTTCCTCATTAGGTTGAGCAGTATCCTGTTCATCTTGAATTTCTTCAAGCAGTACCTTACTCCCACTGTTTTTCTTAGAGAGAAACTCCCTCTCAAGAAAATTACAATCCCGGGCAACAAAAATCTTGTTCTCGGAACGTAGGTAGAAGTAATAAGCCTTGGTCTCCTTCGGATAACCAATGAAGTAGCATTTATCAGACTTTGGTGTAAGCTTGTCAGAGATTAATCTCTTGACATAGGCTTCACAACCCCAAATTCTAAGATAAGACAGCACCGGAGCTTCTCCAGTCCATAATTCATATGGTGTCTTTGCTACTGCTTTTGATGGCGCTCTATTTAGAGTGAACACTGCTGTTAGCAGAGCATATCCCCAAAGGGATATTGGAAGGTCTGTGTGACTCATCATAGATCGAACCATATCCAATAAGGTCCGATTTCTCCTCTCAGACACACCATTCCATTGTGGTGTTCTAGGAGGAGTGAGTTGGGATACGATCCCACACTCTCTCAGATGATCACTGAATTCTTGGCTTAAGTATTCTCCTCCTCGGTCGGACCAAAGAGCCTTAATGCTTTTGCCAAGTTGGTTATGTACTTCATTTTGGAATTCTCTGAATTTCTCAAACGATTCAGACTTATGTTTCATCAAATAAACATATCCATACCTACTGAAATCATCAGTGAAGGTAATGAAGTACTGATAGTTTCCTCTTGCATTTGTGGACATTGGGCCACACACATCAGTGTGTATCAAGCCCAATAAGTCACTGGCCCTCTCGTTAGGTTTATTAAAGGGGGCCCGTGTCATTTTGCCCATCAGGCAGGATTCGCATTTCTCACATGACTCAAAGTCAAATGAGCCAAGAAGTCCATTCGAATGGAGCCTCTTGATGCGTTTCTCGCTGATGTGCCCTAAACGACAATGCCATAGAAACGTTCGGTTCTCCTCATTAGGTTTGAACCGTTTGGTATCAATGTTATAAACTGGCGCGGATTGATCAAGTATGTAAAGCCCATTCGTAAGAGGGGCACAACCATAGAACAAATTGTTGCGATTGAAGGAACATAATTTATTCTTAACTGAAAAATCATAACCTTCCAAATCCAACAAAGAAATTGAAATAATATTTCTGCTTATCGCAGGTACAAAATAACAATTATTGAGTTCTAAAACCAATCCCGAAAGTAAAGACAACAAGTATGTGCCTACAGCTAGTGCAGGAACTTTCGCTCCATTCCCAACTCGTAGCTCCACTTGTCCTTGCTTCAGCCTCCTACTGTTGCTGAGTGCCTGCATATTAGTACAAATATGAGCCCCACAACCAGTATCCATAACCCATGAGGTATTATCAGAAGTAGTTGTATTAACTTCTATAACAAAAATACCTGATGAAGAAGTCTCCAGAGTCTTCTTCTTTAATTCCTTTAGACCTTCCTGGAATTTCTTACATTCTCTCCTCCAATGCCCTGGTTCTTTACAGAACCTGCATATGTCAGTTGGCCCAGCTTTGGACTTGTGCTTGGGCTTTGGCGTGTCCTTGTCCGAGACTTGAACAGCCTTAGCTTTTCCCTTGTCCTTGGCAGAGGATTTCTTAAAGCCCTTGCCCTTTTGCACCATAAGCACATTGGGGTCCTTGGCTTTCCTCAAGTTGGGCTCTGCAGTCTTGAGCATTCCGTGAAGCTCAGGCAATGTCTTACTCAAGCCATGCATATTGAAGTTCAGGATGAACTGATCATAGCTTGCAGGTAAAGACTGCAGAACGATGTCACAGGCAAGTTCCTGGCTGATAGGGCAGTCGAGTTTCTGAAGATGATCGAGATAACCCATCATCTTCAAGACATGAGGACTCACTGCCGCATTTGCAGCCAACTTACAGTCTAAGAGGTTCTTAACTGTCTGGAACCTCTCAGTCCTTGCCTGCTCCTGAAAAAGCGATTTCAGGCTTGCCATTATCTCGATGGGCGACAACACACTCTCGAACTGCATTTGCAGCTCAGCAGTCATGGTCGCCAACATCAGGCAATAGACATCATTTTCATCTGACGAATGCTTTTCCCAAGCATTATGCAGAGTCCTGGCGGCATTGTTAGGAGGCCTCTCGGGGAGGGGATCACGAAGGACATAATCCTTCTTCTCCTGCTTGAGGACCAGCCTCAAGTTCCTTGACCACGTCAGGAAGTTCGTTCCAGTCAGCTTCTCCTTTTCGAGAACAGACCGGATTGAGAATGTGTTTTGAGTGCTTGTAGTAGTCATAGCTGAAATATAAGATAAAAAGGTTATTAGTTAATATGTTCAATATGATTAATCTTGTATTATACTTAATATGATTAATCTCGCATTATATTCAATAACATCAGTTACCCTCAATAGAATATAATGATTCCAAGATCCACATATAACTAAGATCAAAGTGGGCCACTGGCCGTCACCCAACCTTAGCTTATATCGGTAAGCCCTATCTCGGCTAATTATATCCGTGATATAACTCTTGGTTGTGAATCTAGGCCCGAGGCCCAATCCACTCTGATGTCTCAAGGCCCGGGACTCCCGATGGCCTAGTCAAGAAAACCAGACTATACAGTCATGTAATCACTAATGTCTGGGACTCCCAATGACATTTATGAATCACAAACCGTCTTACCCACGCAAAAGTAGACACCCTCACACTGTAAGGCCATGAGTACAATTGAATGGGCTTCGACAGCTGACATAGACTGGACAAGACATCCAACGCTTGATATTGTTTGAGGTTTGTAGGTTTATTTTAAAATTTCATTCCCAAAATAGAAGATTACTATTTTTGGAAACTTTCCATTTTTGGAAACCTACTACTTTTGGAAACTTTCTAAAATTGGAAACTTTCTAAAATTGGAAACTTTCTAAATATAGAAATTTCCTAAAATCCAAAACATGCAAATCTAGAAACTTCTAATTTAAGAAACTTTCTAATTTCAGATTTTGAAAACAGATTAATTTAAAATCGATTTTTAAATTTTATTTAAATAAATTTTAAATTAAATCTGAAGAAAAGACTCAAATAATTGGCCCAATTGTTTTAACTTCTTGGCCCGAGGCCCAAGAATTTGTCCATGTCCAAGACATAACCCAATTGTCCAATTAAATGACATAACCGGTCTGGTTCATTAAAATTGGTCTAACCAAAATTAATTACTACGATGACCACAATTGTCAACCGGTTATTTACTAAACCGGATTTTTTCAATTTATTTGGTCCAACCAAATCAAATTAGAAAACCACTGGTTTAGGCACTAAATCCAATTTTACGACTTTGGATTTCTTATCCCGGTTTAACCAGAACTTAATAAATTTTATTAAGTCTGTTTATTAAATCGTGACGATGAAGTTTTAAACAAATTAAACCGAACCATTAACCGAAACGAACCGATTTGACGATCACGTCAGCCCTAGGCGAGACAGGACACGATCCGTGATCGGTCCATCTCTCGATCATGATCCGCCCACGGCCGCAAGCCATGCGATCGTTCGGGACGTGATTGGGTCGATTCGGGACGGGACGGGACAGCTCACGCCGTGCGATCCAGCGGTCCATCTCGCGCGCATCATCGCTGATCGGACGAGAGGCAACGGCAACGCAAGCGGGACGAGATCCATCCGCTGATCGGGACGCGACCACGCAACACGATCCTTAAGCGATCGGTTCGTGCGTCTTCCCCGATCCGGACGATCCGACGCATACCAATCCGAGATTGGTCCATGCAATTTTTAGTTAGGGTTTTAGGTTTTAATTCCTTGTTTCTTAAGTATTTTCTCATCAATACAAGCACAGATTGATTCAAATACTTCTAAACAACCTAAACATGATTCTAAACAAGAAATCCTAACAGAACCAATGGCTCTGATACCACTGAAGGATTCGTTTAGTATTTCCTGGTTCAATTATCAGATTAATTGATCCTACTAAACATGCCAGATCTAGGTTCTCTTGCAGAATCATAAAGGATCTCACCTGTTACCTTGTTATGCAGCGGAAAGAGGAGGTACGGGTCAGAGATCAGCAGAACCACCAAGAGATAGTTCCTCCAAAGGCTCACACACGCACGCACAGGAAATTGGCTGCTAGACCAGCTAGTGGGAGGCACAGAAAACGAGAGAGAGAGGCGCAGGAGGCTTAGGGAAATTAGGTGGCTAGGTTAAGTTTTAATCATAAAACTTATGCCTAATTCCTTTTGGGCTTTTGGGCCCAATTCCCAGTCTGATTAAATCCGTTGGATTTAATCAGGCCCTTCTATCTCTCTAAGCACTGTAAATGCCTAGCACTTTTACCGTACTTCTGCTAAACCGTTCCTACACATTTTCCTGTTAGCTTAGGCGTGTGACCCATATGGGATCATATAATAAAGGCAATAAATCCAAGATTTATAGATCATGAGCGGACTCTAGCAAGCCATCATGACCCCCAGTATTATATGACTTATGTCTGATCATTGACATACTCTTACTTTCTAGAGACAGTACTGAGATTACTGGACATAATTCCAACAATATCCACAGATTGAGAGAGTCAATCAAATCTTCATCACCACCGCTTCCACCTTCAACACCATCTTCCACAGGCTTTGGCTTGAGATCTTCCGATCATCAAGTGGTTTAGCATCGGAGTGACTCCAAGGCTGTATCACATGGAGAAAGAAGTTCCCTTAGGTCATGGTAGGGAAGTCTTTCCACCTTGTGACTGATTCTACCATTTAGTCCATCAAAGAATTGTACCATCAAGGTCTCAACATCTTCATCTATCTCCAGCTTGTTCCTCAAGTGCTCAAACTCATAATAGTTCTCTTCCACACTCTTTTTTCCCTGAGGCAATTTTCGAAACTCTTTTTAAGTCTTTGTGGAAATAAGGAGGAACATACCTTCTTCTCATATGGAACTTCATGTCTGTCCATGAGTTGAGTAGTGGATAGTTGTTCCTTATCCTGTCTGAAACCTTGTTATCCCACCAAGATAAGGCATGTTCAGTGAGTTGGACTGTTGTTAGAGCAAGGTTCTTCTGCTCGGTGTAGTCATAGTATGTGAAGATATGGTCCATGCGCCTCTCCCATTCAAGGTAGGCTTCTGGATCAACACGGCCAGAAAAGTGAGGTGGTATGAGCTTCAGGTTATGGTTCTTCTATTCTGGTGGCTCATTCATCTCCTCATCTTCATCTTCCCTGCCTGGTTTCCTTGGACCTCTCCTTCGGTGTCTATGCTCTTGATGGTTTTGTCCTTCTCCATCAACTACATGAGGGCGTTGTGAATGATGTGGAGGCTGTTCCACTCTATCAAGCCTTTCCCCAAGTGCTTGGAACTGTGTTTGCATTTAAGTTTGCATGTTGGTAAGCATGATCATCATAGCCGCAAAAGGCTCATCCACATCATTATCTCCCATTGTTTATCACCTAAAATAAAAGAGCAAACAAGTGAATGCTCTTGTTCAATGATAGAAAACAAACAATTGAAAGTTGAATGAGTTTCTGTTATATTGAGGTATGGATCCAAAACGTTTTGGAAGAGTTCTTGAAAGGAAAAAGTAAAGATGAATCAAAACCGGCAAATCTCTTTTGCAAAAAGTAAAAGTTCCTACTATTGAATCTTCTGCTTCAACCTACTGATTTCTCACTAGAATTCAAGTATTGGTTGTGTTCTATGAGTGAAAAAACATGAAAGAATCAAAGAGTCCAAACAATCCTCAAACTCTTAGGGTTTTCAATTTTTTTGTTTTTGAAATCGGCAAACCCTAAACCAAAAAGGAAAGTTTGTTCCTAAGAGTTTCTTGTTTCAACTAGCCGACTTTTTCAATGAAAAGAAGGTTGGTTGTATTCCTTAAGTGAGTATGCAAGAGGTTACAAAAGAATCAAACAAAGATCTAAGGTAGTTTTGTTTTTGTTTTTATAAAAGTTAAAAACCGATTAATCAAAATTATAACTAACAAGCATTTGAATTCGAAGCTTAAACTTGAAACAAAAGAAAAACAAAGAGAAAGAGATGAAGTTGACACAACCTTGTCAGAATCTTCAGCTCTGATACCAAAAATGATACACGTTTGGTCTCAAAGGCTTTAAGAAGCTGAATCCGAGATTGGTTGATTGAATAGATGGCACTTGGGCTCTTTGTACTCAACCAGGGATAGGATGGAAGCGTTGGGGAATGAAGTGAACCACAATAGAGGTGAAAGTATATTGATAAATCACAAGAACTTCTACAACTCGGAGTTTGGCTCACGAGAAGAAGAAGAGAGGCACAAAGCTTAAGCTATTGAACTCAATTTGTTATTAGGTTAAAACGTGGATACCTCAGAGGCTACAAGGAGACATTTATAGCTCAAGTCTCGACATAACAGAAAAGGAAAGAGTTTAAAACAAGAACTAAATGAAAAGTAAAGGATAGAAGTGCAATTCTAGCTCCTTGGTGGTTTGGGCCTAATGAGCTACCTTGTTAAAAACCTTAGCAAGGAAAACCACTTGGGACAAAACCTTGCTTAAGGGGAAAAGCATGTATTCTATGGCTAAAGAGTAATGCATGAAAGGTTGGCCATTGGTTTGGGCTTCAAAGTGGCCATATCTTCATATAGGTGATAACCGGATATGTCTTCATTGTTGGATCGGTATGGCCACCTCCCATCACAGCTTGGTCTTGATCTTCTTGGTTCTGAATTGTAGACTCAATGATCCTGATTTCCATAGCTGTCTTGACCGTACTGCTCTCATGGTTTGCAAGATGGTCAATGGTTCCAATTGGGTGATCTTCATGCTTAGAAATGACACATGGTGCTTTTGTGTCTTCTAAGTCGTCGGCTTCTGGTCCAAGCTGCCCCAACTGCTCCAAGAACATGTTGAACTTGTGTTGTATGTTTGGTCTTGTTCCTGGTCATTCGTCCAGTTGGAACAAGTGGTGCAACAATCTCCCTAGTCCTCATCAGGATCATTTTGGAAAGTCTTGGAATTAGTCAACCTTGGAGCAAGGAGCATACTTAGAAGGAAGATACGCCCATGGAACCTCCAAGAGCTAATGAAGATATCCATCTTGATCATGAGAGAGACATTCAAGAAGAAGAACCAGACTTGAAATAAGAAGGTTTTTTTATTCATGACCCACATGGAGTATATAATGAAGATATCGAGGATGCTCAAGACTAGCAGGAGAAGATTTGGAACCACTACAACCTTTGAGAAGGAGTATAAGAGTGAGAAAGATCCTTTGGGCAAACACAAGAATCTACTACAAAAACAAAGCAATAGATCATCCTATCCAAGTTGTCTGCTCCCTAGCTCACTTTCCCTTTGAGCATCAAGTATTTGTTGGGAAGTTGGATCAAGGACAGATTCCCAACATATGAAGAAGCCAAAGAACATAAAGTGTGGATAGATGCTGTGAATGAAGAAACCAATGATATGGAACATAACCAGACTTGGTATGAAGCATATTTTCAAAAGGGCAAGAAAGCTGTGAGGTCAAAATGGGTCTTTACTATCAAGTAGAGGAATGCTGGGGAGATTTAAATGTACAAAGAAAGGCTGGTTGCAAGAGGTTTTACTCAGACCTATGGAAATGATTACTTAGATACCTTTGCACCAGTAGCTAAGCTTCACATAGATGGGATCATTCTCTCCTTGGCAGCCAATCTAGAATGGGATCTTTGGCAAATGGATGTCAAGAATGATTTTATTCAAGGTGAACTAGAAGATGAAGTGTACATGACACCACCTCCTGGCCCTAAAGATACGGTTACACCATGAAAGGTTCTTAGACGCAAGAATGCCATTTATGGATTGAAACAATCACCCAGAGCTTGGTATCACAAGCTGAGCTCAACACTTAAAGATAGAGGGTTCCAAAAATCAGAAGCTGATCATACTCTATTCACTCTCCAAAGCCAAGAAGGTATTGTTGTCATTCTTGTATATGTTAATGATATCATCATCTCAGGAAGTGACAAGGTCGGTGTTCAAGCTACTAAGACTTTCCTTAAATCAGTATTTGATATAAAATACCTTGGTGAACTAAAGTACTTTCTAGAGATAGAAGTATGTCGATCTAAGGATGGACTCTTCTTGTCTCAAAGAAAGTACACACTTGATCTATTGTCTGAAACAGGAAAGCTAGGATCTATGCCAGCAAAAACATCTCTTTAGGAAGGCTACAAATTCATAAGAGAGGGGGAGATTTAGGACATACCATTTGAGGACATCACGCAATACAGACGGATGGTTGGTAAGTTGATCTATTTGACCATTACTAGGCTTGACATCAGTTTTGTTGTGAATCTAGTGAGTCAACATATGCAAGCTCCCAAAATGCACCATTGGAACATGGTGGAAATGTTGGGAATGTCCTGAAATCTACTGTACTTGCTCTAAGTGAAAGTCGTATAGTCGAGATGAGACAATCACATAACACTAGGTAGTCATAACGCTTTGCTAGAAGCCACTTATGATCAATGAGTTGAGAACTCATTGCTAGTGTTATATGATCCTACAAGGTCACACACCTAAGCAAACTGGGCGTCATAGACGAGGTTGATCATTAATGTAATGATCCAATGAATGCATATTTTATATGCATTCGATATCAATGTTCTGGGGAGCATCGATCGTTGCAGGTATTGCATCGATCGATGCACTCGCGGATTAACCAGATTAATACGGTTTAATCGTTGGTTAATTCCGTTGTGGTTTAAGCCGACATATATAAGATATATGGTCGACCTAAACTCGTCCCTAACCTAATTCACAGCCACCAGAACACAGAAACAGACCTCTCTGGAGATTAGATCTCTGTAAGGCACCAGCATCCCTGCGGTCCAGTTTGTGTGCGTGTGGATACCAGTAGAGGCGCAGCATTTGAGGCGCTTCGTGATCTCGATTATCTGTAAACACTTCCGCTGCATATTCATCAGGTAATCTCGAGATCTGTTAGATTCAATTACATGAACCTTAGATCCTAGGCTCGGAATTCAGACTAGGGTTGCTAATCTTGATTAGAACTGCTAGAAATTCCTTCAGTGGTATCAGAGCTTTAGGGTTCCATTGAATCTGTAGCATATTGATTAGATTGGTTGAATCTGAATCTGTGTATAATTGATACAAGCATGCTAAAATTCGTTTTCCTGAAAAACCTAGTTTAGGGTTCTGATCGAAAACGTTTAAGGGTTTTCTCGCATGGTGTCGATCGATGCCAATCCGGCATCGATCGATGCAGGGCGAAAACCCGAATAAAATTTAGGGTTTTTCGCATGGTGTCGATCGATGCCAATCCGGCATCGATCGATGCAGGGCGAAAACCCGAATAAACCAAGTTTTCGCCTAGTGACGATCGATGCAATTGTTGCACCGATCGACACAGCCTCGCGAGATTGTTGGATCGGTTCAATTGGATTGGACCGGTTATCAAGCTTGGTTAATAATGGTCGAACACTGTGAATGGTTTAAATGCGATTGGTTTGATTAGGTTGGCATCGACCGATGCTAATGTAGCATCGATCGACGCTGACCGGTATTTAAAACCGGATCAATTGGATTGATCGGTTTTCGCGGATTAATTAATTATAAGAATTAAAACATAGTAAAACTGAACGTTTTAAATGGTTCCGTTCCTCAACCAAATATCAAGTGATACTTGATGTCTTTCCAATCTTGTCAACTGTCAAGACTCATTTCATTGTACGATAGGCTTGCAGTGCAAGGTATCAACAATTACATGAGTAAGACAGGAAGTAATCGTGTTAATGGGCTTGCAGTGCAAGGCATCAACAATTACATGACTGAAGAGATTGGTTTGCTTGACTGGGCCATCAAAATCGTTTTGGGCCCAGAGACATCAGGTGGATTGGACATAAGATGTCGATCCACAACCAAGAGTTATATTGGATATAACTAGCAAGGTTGTTGCTTACCTAAATAGCTAAAATTGAGTGATAGCCAGTGGCTCACTTGAATTTAGTAAAATATGGGTCTTGGATCATTATATTCATCTGAGGAAGCATTGATTGAATATAATGCGAGTTTTCTTAAAAGTTAAGATTTCTCATTTCTTGAACATCATAACTAAACCTTTTTCTTTTCTATGTTCTCAGCTATGACTACTACTCATAATAATTCTTTCTCCCTGCGATCCGTCCTTGAGAAGGACAAGTTAAATGGATCGAATTTTCTCGAATGGTATCGGAACTTGAGAATTGTTCTCAAGCAGGAGAAGCGGGACTATGTCCTTGAAAATGTTCTCCCTGAAAAACCGAGATCCAATGCTGCACATGCAGAAAGGAGTGCTTGGGACAAGCATTCCAATGATGTGGTCGATGTGAATTGTCTCATGTTGGCTACCATGAACTCGGACTTGCAGAAGCAATACGAGAACGTGGAGTCGCCAGTGGAGATGATTACTAGCCTGAAAAGCATGTTTCAGGAGCAAGCACGAACTGAGAGATACCAGACGGTTAAATCTCTCATTGAATGCAAGCTACCAAAGGACAGTCCGGTCAGTCCTCATGTCATTAAGATGATGGGTTATATTGATAACCTGGGGAGACTGGATTGTCCCATTAGCCAAGAGTTGGCTACTGACATCATTCTGCAGTCACTGCCGTCAAGTTATGATCAGTTTGTTATGAACTATAACATGAACAACTTGACGAAGACGTTGACTGAACTGCATGGCATGCTCAAGACAGCTGAGCCTAATATCAGGAAGGGCACTCCTAATGTACTTATGCTACAAGGGGGTAAGAAGTTTAAGAAACTAGGCAAAGGCAAGGGAAAGGGCAAGGCAGTCCCGGTTGAGAACCAGGACACGCCTGCGCCAGCCCCGAAGCCCAAGCCGGGCCCATCTGAGACTGATAAGTGCCATTACTGTAAAGAGCCTGGGCATTGGAAGAGAAATTGCAACAAATTCTTGGAAGAGAAGAAGAAGAAGAAGAAGACTTTCGAGACTTCATCTTCAGGTATTTATGTTATAGAAGTAAATGTTACCACTTCTGGTTCTACTTCTTGGGTATTGGATACCGGCTGTGGTGCTCATATTTGTACAAATATGCAGGGCCTAAGCAACAGTAGGACGTTGGAAAGGGGACAAGTGGACCTGCGTGTGGGGAATGGAGCAAGAGTTGCTGCATTAGCCGTAGGAACATTTAACTTGCCTTTACCTTCTGGTTTGGTTTTAGAACTTCATAATTGCTACTATGTACCTGCTATAAGCAGAAATATTATTTTTATTCCTGTTTTGGATTTGGAAGGATATCAGTTTTCAATTAAGAATAAATGTTGTTCTTTTGATTACAATGATATGTATTATGGTAGCAGCCCATTAGAGAATGGGCTTTATGTTCTAAACCAAAGCACAGAAATCTATAACATTAACACCAAGAGATTCAAATCAAATGACACGAATCAGACTTTTCTATGGCATTGTCGTTTGGGCCACATAAACGAGAAACGGATTCAAAAGCTCCATAGTGATGGGCTTTTGGGCTCATTTGATTATGAATCATGTGAGAAATGTGAATCTTGTTTACTAGGCAAAATGACTAAGGCCCCTTTCAACAAATCAAACGAAAGGGCCAGTGACCTGTTGGGCCTTGTACATACAGATGTATGCGGCCCAATGAGCACAAGTACCAGAGGAAATTTTCGATACTTCATTACCTTCACTGATGATTTCAGAAGGTATGGCTATGTCTATTTAATGAGACACAAGTCGGAATCCTTTGAAAAGTTCAAAGAGTTCCAAAATGAAGTACAAAATCAACTCGGCAAAAGTATTAAGGCTCTTCGATCAGATCATGGAGGAGAATACTTAAGCCAAGAATTCAGTGATCATTTGAGAGATTGTGGAATTGTTTCACAACTCACTCCTCCTGGAACACCACAATGGAATGGCGTGTCTGAGAGGAGGAATCGGACTTTATTAGATATGGTTCGATCAATGATGAGTCTCTCAACTCTTCCATTATCCTTTTGGGGATACGCTCTAGAAACGTCTGCGTTTACACTAAATAGGGTTCCGTCAAAATCAGTTGCAAAGACACCACATGAGATGTGGACTGGAAATGTTCCGAATGTGTCTTTCCTGAAGATTTGGGGTTGTGAAGCTTATGTTAAGAGATTAATTACAGATAAGCTCGAGCCCAAATCTGATAAATGCTACTTCGTTGGTTATCCTAAGGAAACCAAGGCATACTACTTTTACAACCAATCCAAGAACAAAGTGTTTGTTGCTCGGAACTGCGTTTTTCTTGAAAGAGAGTTTCTTTCCAAGAGAAACAGTGGGAGTAAAGTACAACTAGAAGAAGTTCGAGAACCGCAGGAAAATGCTCAACCCGTAGAGGAAGAGCAACAGTTGGATCTACAAAGAGTTGTAGAGACGGCGCCTGTGGAGCCTGAAATTCGCCGATCCGAAAGGATCCGTCACGAACCCGAGAGATATGGGTTTCTCGTAACCAATTGTCATGATTTGTTGATCATTGACAGTGACGAACCAGCGAATTTCGAAGAAGCAATGATGAGCCCTGACTCCGCAAAGTGGCTGAAAGCCGCTGAATCCGAAATGGGATCCATGACACAGAACCAAGTATGGACTTTGGTTGATTTACCCGATGGTGCAAGACCCATTGAGTGTAAATGGATTTTCAAGAAGAAAATTGATGTGGATGGAAATATTCAGATATATAAAGCAAGGCTAGTGGCAAAAGGTTTCAAACAAATTCATGGTATTGACTATGAAGAAACCTATTCACCTGTCGCCATGCTTAAATCCATTCGGATTCTCCTAGCAACAGCTGCTCATTATGATTATGAGATCTGGCAAATGGACGTGAAAACAGCTTTCCATAATGGAATTCTGGAAGAGGATGTGTACATGACACAACCCGAAGGTTTCATCGATCCAAATGCAGCTAGGAAAGTATGCAAACTTCATCGATCCATTTATGGATTGAAGCAAGCATCTCGGAGTTGGAATCTTTGTTTTGATGAAGCAGTCAAAAAGTTTGATTTCATCAGAAGCGAAGAAGAACCATGTGTTTACAAGAAGACTAGTGGGAGCGCAGTTGCATTTCTTGTGTTGTATGTAGATGACATACTTCTTCTCGGAAATGACGTTCCGTTGTTACAGTCTGTTAAGACTTGGCTCGGAAGTTGTTTTTCAATGAAAGACATGGGAGAAGCCGCGTATATTCTTGGAATAAGAATCTATAGAGATAGATCAAACAAGTTGATTGGACTGTGTCAAGACACTTATATAGATAAGGTCTTACACAGGTTCAGAATGCAAGATTCCAAGAAGGGCTTCATACCAATGTCTTATGGCATAAGTCTCAGCAAGAAGCAGTGTCCTGAGACACCTGCTGAGCGAGATCGCATGAGTAGGATTCCCTATGCCTCGGCGTTGGGATCCATCATGTATGCCATGCTCTGTACTCGTCCAGATGTTGCTTGTGCTTTAAGCATGACGAGTAGATACCAATCGGATCCAGGTGAAAGTCACTGGACAGCAGTCAAGAATATTCTGAAGTATTTGAGAAATACTAAGGATAAATTCTTGGTGTATGGAGGAAGTGATGAGCTGGTAGTAAGTGGTTACACAGACGCAAGTTTTCAGACAGACCAAGATGATTTCCGATCGCAATCTGGTTACATCTTCTGCCTGAATGGCGGTGCAGTAAGCTGGAAGAGTTCCAAGCAGGACACTGTAGCAGATTCCACAACTGAAGCTGAGTACCTCGCTGCTTCTGAAGCGGCAAAGGAGGCTGTTTGGATCAAGAAGTTCATCACTGAACTTGGTGTGATTCCTAGCATTTCTGAGCCAGTGGCTTTGTATTGTGACAACAATGGAGCCATTGCACAAGCAAAGGAACCTAGATCACACCAGAAATCCAAACACATAGAAAGGCGATATCACCTTATCCGTGATATTGTGAATAGAGGAGATGTGAAGATCAGCAGAGTCCCGACGGATGAGAATGTTGCTGATCCACTGACCAAGCCGCTCCCAAGGCCTAAGCATGAGTTTCATACAATTGCTGTAGGCATTAGATTTCTTAAGATATGGTCTTGATTTCAGTGGGAGTTGTATTTGTTTTTGTTATGACATAATGTTCACAAAGACATAATAGTTATGTTATTTTAATGAAATTGTTTCAGCATTATTTAATTGTGTTAATTAAATATACATAATGTCACAAAGTAATTTATGACATTTTATAGGCCATCAAGTATGTGACTTGATCATGAAACCCTATAAGCAATAAATGACATAAATTATAATGGTCCCTGGTCGAGGTTGTTAACGTGGGACATTAACAACCACGTGAGACTAGTATATGAGGTGACTGATGACCATGTTTCATGGAGTCATTAATAAGTGTATTAAAGTCATTCACATAGATATGTGTTAGAGAACACATGATCGGATTTGACCCGTTAATGAGAACTCTACAAGATGTTATATGAGTGTCATAAGAGTTTCTCATTACGACTAAAGAGAGTAGTCCTTAGACCTGAGTTCATCATGTCCTCTCTTATATGGATTGGTTCGTCTTGACTTTGTCAAACGTCAGCCGTAACTGGTGATCATAAAGACACTGATTAGGCGTATCATGAAATATAAAAGAGACATGGATGGAACAAGATGGGATTTGTACCTCCTATATAACAGGAGTTAAATATCTCTGGGCCTATCGAAGATTTGATACTGGAAATGCGTGGCCGCGCTCAAACGAGGTGATTGTCAGTCGTTTTTTTTTTCATCAGTACAAATCGGGATTCGATAAACGTAATCTGGTTGAATAAGGATGACACAGTGCTTGCCTTATGCTAGATTGAGATATAGCTACAAAGGGATTAAAGGAATAGATGATTCCAGTACAAGTGGGAGATTGTTGGGAATGTCCTGAAATCTACTGTACTTGCTCTAAGTGAAAGTCGTATAGTCGAGATGAGACAATCACATAACACTAGGTAGTCATAACGCTTTGCTAGAAGCCACTTATGATCAATGAGTTGAGAACTCATTGCTAGTGTTATATGATCCTACAGGGTCACACACCTAAGCAAACTGGGCGTCATAGACGAGGTTGATCATTAATGTAATGATCCAATGAATGCATATTTTATATGCATTCGATATCAATGTTCTGGGGAGCATCGATCGTTGCAGGTATTGCATCGATCGATGCACTCGCAGATTAACCAGATTAATACAGTTTAATCGTTGGTTAATTCCGTTGTGGTTTAAGCCGACATATATAAGATATATGGTCGACCTAAACTCGTCCCTAACCTAATTCACAGCCACCAGAACACAGAAACAGACCTCTCTGGAGATTAGATCTCTGTAAGGCACTAGCATCCCTGCGGTCCAGTTTGTGTGCGTGTGGATACCAGTAGAGGCGCAGCATTTGAGGCGCTTCGTGATCTCGATTATCTGTAAACACTTCCGCTGCATATTCATCAGGTAATCTCGAGATCTGTTAGATTCAATTACAAGAACCTTAGATCCTAGGCTCGAAATTCAGACTAGGGTTGCTAATCTTGATTAGAACTGCTAGAAATTCCTTCAGGAAAGGATATTGAAGTACCTTAAAGGAGCTCCTGGTCAAGGCATTTGGATGGGATGCAATGGAATCTAAGAAATTGTTGGATATTGTGATGCTGATTGGGCCATATATAGAGTGGACAGGAGATCAACCACAGGCTGTTGCGCCTTTGTTGGAGGTAATCTGGTCACTTGGAAGAGCAAGAATCAGAAGATAGTCTCATGCTCCAGTGCTGAAGCAAAGTATAGAGATATGAGAAAGCTTGCAACCGATTTGGTATGGAACAAGACTCTTCTCAAGGATTTGGGAATTGAATCACCAGAACCAATCACCATGGACTGTGATAATCAAGCAGCTATCCACATTCCATAAAACTCAGTGTTTCATGAGAGGACCAAACAAACTGAAGTAGATTGCCACAAGGTCAGGCAAATGGTGGAGCAAGGAGTGATCTTAGCATGTTACACAAGAAGTGAAGACGAGCTTGCTGATATCTTCACTAAGGCAGCCAGTTTGAATGTTTGTGAGTTCAGTCAGTAAAAGCTTGGACTCATAGATCTTTCACAACCATGATCCTCTAAACCGTGAAGCCTAAACTCTTTTTCCCTATGCGTAGTTTTGTCCCAAGAGATTTTCTACACTTATGTTTTAAATGAGGTAGATCTTCATGGTTCCAAACTTGACTTCAAAACTTTTGTAGTCAAGCTTGAGGGGGGAGGATTGAGATGAAGCCTATGTATTAGCAGTAACTGCACATGGGATGTGCATTATCGGTGCACAATGTGATAATGTGCAAAACCAAGACGCCTTGATAATGTGAAAGATAAGGGATGGTCTGACGAAGTACAAGATAAGGGTTATACAAAGTCAATTCCAAATAGATCCGTTGGTGAGCATAAAGGAAGAGTCACATGTCTGGTTTAAGGAAGAGGAGCTGTCACATTCAGCATTGGGCAGGTTTTCCAACCGTTTAAGACATGTCCCTATCTCTTCTTACACAGATCCTTTTCACACTCATTTATGTCCCTCTATTACCCTAGTTTCAAAACGTTACCCTTATGTCTCTCTACATATATAATGTAATGTGGTAAATGAAAGATACACTTTTGAAGTTTATCTTCCTAAATACTTTGTGAAACTCTCTGGATCTCTTTGGTTCATGAATTTTATCTTCTGTTCCTTATTCTCCTTTGCATAATCACCAAATCTCTACTCTAAATACTCTCATATTCTTACATTAAACACATCAGAGTGTGTATGAAGCTGATCCAGACTTTCAAGAAGTCTACAAAGTAACATCAAAGGCAGCCTTTGGAGCATTCTATCAACAAGTTGGGTTTTTGTTCAAGGACAAAAGGCTATGCATACCACAAGGGGTCCATGAGAGAGTTGCTGATCAAAGAAGTTCATGGAGGTGGTCTAATGGATCACTTTTATAGGGACAAAGCTCTAGGTGTTCTTAAGTAGCACTTTATTTGTCCACACATGATAAGAGATGTGGAGAGACCTTGTGCCAAGTGCTTCACTCGCCTAAAGGCTTAATCCAGGTTACATCCAAACGGTTTATACTTAACATTTCATATTCCTTATGCACCATGGGTGGATATCTCTATGGATTTTTTTCTTAGGTCTTCCCAAGATCAACCACAAGGGTACCCATTTCGTAGGTCGATCTTAGAGAACACGGAGGCTCTGTGTAGCTCGTCCAACATGTCATCCAGTCGTGGTATGGGATGCCGGTACTTGATGGTGATGTTTTTGATGGCCCGGAAGTCGACGCACATCCTCCAAGATCCGTCTTTCTTAGGAACTAACAAGACCGGAACGGCACACGGGCTGAGGCTCTCTCGGATATAGCCTTTGGACATGAGATCCTGCACCTGTTTCTCCAATTCCTTGGATTCGGTCGGATTCATCCGGTTAGCTGGTCGGTTGGGTATGGCCGCTCCAGGAATAAGATCGATCTGATGCTCAATGCCTCTGATAGGAGGTAGGCCGGCTGGAATCTCGTCCGGAAACACGTCTCTGAACCTGTCAAACAAAGAAACAACTTCTCGGGGCAACTCTACTTCATCTGAACACGAGTGTAAAGCCTCCCTAAAGATCATCAGTAGTACTTGCGTGTTTTGAAAAATAGCTCTGGAAACTGAGTGCGAAGAAATAAGGAGATTGGTCTTACAGTTCTTATTATCCTTGGCAAGATGTAGTTGCATCTCATGCACTTCCTGCGGTGTAAGAGGCGCAAGCTGGTACTTTTGCTTGCCATGGATGAACGAGTAATGATTGGTCCGCCCGTTGGGCAAGGACTCCATATCGAACTGCCATGGTCGGCCGAGCAATAGGTGTCCCACCTGCATAGGAACCACGTCGCATACTACCTGATCGTGATATCGTCCAATGCTGAAGGGCACGGTTACTTGATCGGCGATCCTGATCTCTGTGTCATCGTTCAGCCACTGTAGCCGGTACGGTCGCGGATGGTTGGTCACTTGGAGGCCAAGATTATCGACCATGTTCCTTCTGGCCATGGTAGTACAAGATCCTGTTAGAATATGATGTTTAGAACAAGAACACAACTTAGATTGAAGAGAGAATGAAGAGAGAAAGTGATGTAGCCCTGGAATCAAAGTGATGCTCTGATACCAGATGATGCAAGATGGAAGCGTGTTTGACGTAGAACAGGGACTGAAGTCACTCTCTTCTAGATCGTGGGTGATGATGTGGTGAGATGGATCCAACCGTGGGTCTCTAGACTCCTTAGGAAGGACGTTGAGATGATTAAATGGAAAGATGAATGGATGATGATGAACAACTCGCTTGTTCGATGGGCTGATTGACTCTCTCAATCGGTGGTTGAATCAGTTCTGCTTGAATCACACAAGCAATACTAATCCAAGGTTTTCTAGAGAATAGGTGAATCACACACTTATTCAAGAGAAGGAATAAACTCTTAACAAAGAAACTCTTTGAAAGAACTGAATAATTCTTTGATTAATTGATTGAAAGGTTATTTACAAATGAACAATACAATGAGACTTTATAGGACTTAAGACTAACGGTCATATTGACCTTGAACAAGAAATCGCTATTTTAGAGGAAACTAGCCGTTAGGCCGATTTTGGTAAGGATCCATGCTATTGATTGTTCCTTTGTATCTGGATGGTTTCAAGGGATAAGTGAGGATCCTTGGGACAGCTTGATTGACAAACAATTCGTGGCTTTCATTCTTGGAAAGAAGCCGTTGGTGTTTGATCTCCTTCTTCTCCAAATATGGTAAGTGTGACTTGTTGAAGTTATGGAGAATCTTGTGTGGTCTTGTGCAGCTAAGGACGTCTGGACTTGATGGAAAGGAGCTCAAAACACTGTAGTTTTGATAGGTAAACGTTTGGTGCTGAATTGACCTTCCAAACTTGTATGGCTCCATATATGGCAAGTCTGCTGAGCTAGTCGTTGAGTTATCCGTTGAGCTAGTTGTGATGCTACATATGGTTAGCTCCTTTTTAGTATCTTCTTCTTGTGTCATCTTTTGGGGATGATTCTCCTTAGTGGCATGTTGATGATGAGCTGAGCTAGATGTCTTGACCTTGGTCTCCATTTGAGCTAAGATAAGCTCATATTCCTTGTTAGATCTTCTCGGCTCCATAATCTCTTCTCCATGTGTTATGATTCCTCCTGGGTCATATGTCTTCTTAGGATTGATTGTTGGATGTATAATCATTCCTATGCCTTGTGTTGGATCAGAACTCATCGTGGCTTTGATTTCTCTTGATCTCCTTGCGCTGCTTGACGTAGTGGTTGAGTCAGTGATTGAGTCAGTCAACGCCTGGTTTGGTTTGGTTCTGATGACCTCATCATACCTCTTCAAGAAGTTTTGACCTCAAAACTTGACAACCTGCACATAGATAAGTCAAGTTAGTCCAGTGAAGTGAATGAGGGTTTAGAAGATTACCTTGGGAATCATTTTGATTCTGATGTAGTGGTTGAACATCCGGTGGTTCTTCTTTGAGTAGATAGGATAACGATACTCCTCTTCTTTGAGCTGGTGTGACGCCTCCTTGGCTTATCTTGCTTCTGCTTTCTTTAAGACCTGAAATATTCTCAATACTTTGGCAAAGAAACAAGTGCATTATGGGCCTCTTATCAAATAAATATCGGTTTGAATAATTTTCCGTAGAGTCATCTTCATGTGCTACTGATATCTCATCCTCTTGTAAGCTTAACAAATCCTTTAACACAGCAGTTGAGTCATGGGAAATGAAGTGGATCAAAGAAAGACTCACAATGTTATTTGATGTAGTGTCCTTGCTTTGGTCTGGTGGCTCTTCCTTGATCTCCCATTTGGCCTTATCTTTATATCTAGTTCCTGTCTCAACACTTGACTCAAGAAACAAGTGCATCATACCAATGTCTTGACAATCAGTGTTAGACACTTTAAGTTCAGAGATAACCTCA
This sequence comes from Orychophragmus violaceus, assembly GCA_030180135.1. Lineage (NCBI taxonomy): Eukaryota > Viridiplantae > Streptophyta > Magnoliopsida > Brassicales > Brassicaceae > Orychophragmus > Orychophragmus violaceus. Next base: position 46,612,052 of record CM058232.1, read on the forward strand.
TGTTTGGTTGGAGCGTGATATACTTCAAGGCTTTGGTTTGCTTGTAGCTCATGTGTGGAAACATGGCTTGGTTTTGGTCTCTCTTTCAAGACTCCTTCTGCCTTTGGCTTCTTGATCTTTATCAGACCTGTACCTAAATCAACTCTTAAGGGAAAGAGCAAGTGGATTATATCTGAGTTTAGAACTATAGGAACAGATTTATTGAAACTTAAACTCACAGTGATTGCATTGGTGAATTGGAACATGATATTCTCCTTGTTTGCTTTCACCTCACGGTCGATGTCTTTTTGACTTGTGTGCTCTTCTTCTTGTCTTATTCCTGGATCAAAACTCTTTGACAAAGACAAGTGCATGAGTCTTGAATTGGAAATTAAAATATCAGATTGCACAAAGCTATCATTTGTGTCAGTTACTTCCAATTTCAACTCTGATGTTATATCATTGAGCAACTTCTTAGATGGACAATTTGCAGCAAAATGCCCTCTCCTATGGCACCTATAACATGTTGGCTCTTTGGAATTTACAAGGTTGGAACACTTACCTTGCGTTGGCGTGTCTCGCAACTTGAGTGAGGCATCAAAGCTGTGTCCGGTTGCATTGGGTGAAGGTTTGTGACTCTGCTTCTTCTCTGGTTTCTTTGGGAGCAACATATCCGTGATCTTCTGCCATTGCTGATCCTGCCTTGCTTGAAGAGTCGCCATAGATTCTTGATAGCAATCAGACTTGGCCTTAGGAGCAGCTTGTGCTTCGGATGCAATCTTCACTCTCTTGGTTGTGGTTTGAAGCTTCTCCACAAATTCCCTTTTCATCCTGGACTTGAGATCTCTCCAATCCAGTACTGGCTTCTTAAAGATGGTTGGTGTGCTCTCCTTCAGCCACCATTCATAAGCCTTTCCTGTGAAGGCTGAGGCAGCTTGTACTAGCCTCCTTTCTTTGGGAACTTTGTTAGCTTGTAACCATTGCTCCATGTTGCTTTCCCATTGCAAGTAGGCTTCAGGGTTACTGCTTCTTCCTGAAAACATCAGGGAACCTCTTGTTCTGGTGGTCGGTTGCCTTGTCCTTGCTTGTTGGGCTGTAGCTTTCCTTGTATCAGTGGACTGACGTTGAGCTAGTACATGGTATGAAGTAACTCCATGGGTTTTGAATGCGCTCTTGTGCCTAGGTGGGTGAGACTCTCCATACATGTCTGCTTTTGAATCTTCACTTTCCTCACTGGTCTCCATGCAGAGCCGATTCCAAGGTGAGGTTGTAGTGTGTAGCTCCTTGTGCTGCGGCTCATGATCACAGCCTGAGTCACCATCTGAATCATACCCATATTCAGAGGCATCATCTCCGGGCCATGGTGGTGTCTCATACTCTGTCTCCTTATCTGAGCAGAGTAGGCTCTCTTCATCCTCACTCCAATTGTCTCCACATGATTCTTCTTCTTCCATGTTTTTCCTTTGAGTTAGTTCCTGACAATGCACAAAACCAGTGTATTAATATGTTCTTGAAATACTTAAGTATTGAACTATGTCCAGCACGGTTTGATACTTGTAAAATCCTTATTGAAATCAAGAGCTACTGGTTTTCAAGTTAAACTCGGTTTAAAGGAGTTTGGGAAACTTAGAAAACTAGTTTTTAGGAAACTCGGTTTAAATCCCTTCAAAACAGGAAACAAGATTGTTGACTTCTAAAAATATGGAAAGGAGTCTTTTTGCTTGATTCAAAATTTGAATGGAAATAAAACACAAAAGGAAACAATACTTTTTTTTTAAAAAACTTTCGAATTAACACAAAAACTAATATGGAAATAACACTTTTTTTTTTGGTTTAAGAAATCGAATCAAAACAATGGAAACTCTTATTTTTTTTTTTTTTTACTTTTTGAAACAAACTATGAACAGAGAAATAAAAATTAAAAGAAACACAAAACAAACTTTTTTTTTTTGATTTAAGATGCAAAACAAAACAAAGAATGAAATAGATAAACAAATGAAAAACAAAAGATTTTTATGGGTTTTTTTTTTTTTAAAGATGCAAACAAATTCAGAGAAATAGATGAAAATGAAAACAATTTTTATAGGTTTTTTTCTTTAAGGATGCAAATAAAACAAAACTATGAATCTAGATAAAATGAAAACCGAAAGGTAAGGATAGATAACACCTGATTAGGAACCTTTCGGCTCTGATACCAGATGATGTAGCCCTGGAATCAAAGTGATGCTCTGATACCAGATGATGCAAGATGGAAGCGTGTTTGACGTAGAACAGGGACTGAAGTCACTCTCTTCTAGATCGTGGGTGATGATGTGGTGAGATGGATCCAACCGTGGGTCTCTAGACTCCTTAGGAAGGACGTTGAGATGATTAAATGGAAAGATGAATGGATGATGATGAACAACTCGCTTGTTCGATGGGCTGATTGACTCTCTCAATCGGTGGTTGAATCAGTTCTGCTTGAATCACACAAGCAATACTAATCCAAGGTTTTCTAGAGAATAGGTGAATCACACACTTATTCAAGAGAAGGAATAAACTCTTAACAAAGAAACTCTTTGAAAGAACTGAATAATACTTTGATTAATTGATTGAAAGGTTATTTACAAATGAACAATACAATGAGACTTTATAGGACTTAAGACTAACGGTCATATTGACCTTGAACAAGAAATCGCTATTTTAGAGGAAACTAGCCGTTAGGCCGATTTTGGTAAGGATCCATGCTATTGATTGTTCCTTTGTATCTGGATGGTTTCAAGGGATAAGTGAGGATCCTTGGGACAGCTTGATTGACAAACAATTCGTGGCTTTCATTCTTGGAAAGAAGCCGTTGGTGTTTGATCTCCTTCTTCTCCAAATATGGTAAGTGTGACTTGTTGAAGTTATGGAGAATCTTGTGTGGTCTTGTGCAGCTAAGGACGTCTGGACTTGATGGAAAGGAGCTCAAAACACTGTAGTTTTGATAGGTAAACGTTTGGTGCTGAATTGACCTTCCAAACTTGTATGGCTCCATATATGACAAGTCTGCTGAGCTAGTCGTTGAGTTATCCGTTGAGCTAGTTGTGATGCTACATATGGTTAGCTCCTTTTTAGTATCTTCTTCTTGTGTCATCTTTTGGGGATGATTCTCCTTAGTGGCATGTTGATGATGAGCTGAGCTAGATGTCTTGACCTTGGTCTCCATTTGAGCTAAGATAAGCTCATATTCCTTGTTAGATCTTCTCGGCTCCATAATCTCTTCTCCATGTGTTATGATTCCTCCTGGGTCATATGTCTTCTTAGGATTGATTGTTGGATGTATAATCATTCCTATGCCTTGTGTTGGATCAGAACTCATCGTGGCTTTGATTTCTCTTGATCTCCTTGCGCTGCTTGACGTAGTGGTTGAGTCAGTGATTGAGTCAGTCAGCGCCTGGTTTGGTTTGGTTCTGATGACCTCATCAGAAAGACTCGGCACCCGATTATGGTTTATGACCGAGAGAGAGAGAGTAAGAGAGATAGCAAAGGAGAGGAGATGTTTAACTCTCAATGTATATTAACAAGTGATGTTACAATGTATATATAGAAGATACAACTAGGTTAAGCAACTAGAGAGAGAGAGACAACCGAAACTTTGTTTGGTGAGATGTAGGTGATTTGTTGGTGAGAGTTAGGTGAGTTGTTGGTGAGACCAAATAGTTCCAAATAGTAGTCTTCAAATAGTAACTCCCCAAATAGTGTAGAACCGAGATTAGTTCCTTGTGATCTCCAATTCAATACTCCCCCTCAAGCTTTAATTCAAGGATGAATCAAGCTTGGAGTGACTGTTGGGAATGTCCTGAAATCTACCGTACTATCTCTAGAAAGTATGATACCGATCGATACACGCACGATCACTATGCCAAAGCGATAATCAATAAGGCTCTCGGCATCATATACCGTGTGATCATTATCACATACGATCATATGCGAAAATCAATTAGGGTTTAATGTATTCATTAATCAATTTTCTTTCAAAATTAATTCTAAACCATTAAACATTCATATGATCCAATTTCACAAGAAACCATAATCCTTCAGTGGTATCAGAGCCAAGTTTATGGTTTCTTGTGAAATTGGATCATATGAATGTTTAATGGTTTAGAATTAATTTTGAAAGAAAATTGATTAATGAATACATTAAACCCTAATTGATTTTCGCATATGATCGTATGTGATAATGATCACACGGTATATGATGCCGAGAGCCTTATTGATTATCGCTTTGGCATAGTGATCGTGCGTGTATCGATCGCGTGTGATGCATGAGATCACACGGTACGTGATCGAAGTGTGCGAGTGATCATGGATCACTTGTTTGGTTCGCACGTTCGGGACAGGATCGATCGCTTGGAAGCGTGATTCTCTTGGTCTCGAATGGATCGTGTGATCTTGTGTAATGGGCCGCGTGATCAGCATGGCCGAGATCGATCTTTTGGTCGTGAGGCTGGCAAAGGATCGAGCGTGCCTGACCGTGAGCCGTTGATGCGCAATGCGTGTGCCGTGTACCGAGGGCCAAGAGTGATCACGATGCGATGATCGATCGTTTGCGATCGTGAGCAAGCGCAAGTTGCGCCGTGTTGGATCATGGAACTCGGATGGATCATGGGCCCACAATTGCGTTAATGGGCCGAGTTGGATCTTGGATCCGATCGTTTGGCCCATTAAAATTTTACGTCCCGCGAATAGTCAATCGGTTAAACCGAGCTTCGCGGTTCGTTGCCCAAAACCACACCGATTAAACCGGTCCATTAAATTGGCGGTTAATTGTGTGTTTAAAACCTAAAACCGCAAGTTAAATCAAATTGGCTAAAACACTAGGTGTTTCTTCCCGGTTTTGGATTTAACTGAACCGATCCAATTAAATTGGTGGTTCAAGCGGTTAACCCAAATCGCGGTTTGCTGGAAATAATTTTATTTCTGGTTAAACCGGATTTAAATTCATAAAATTGAATTTTAACCTAAACCGAAGTCTGGTCTAAGTTTGATTTGGTTGGACCAAATAATTTAGAGCTGGTCTGGTTTAGTAAATAACCGATGGTTTTGATAGTTAATTTGGTCTTGGACCAGAATTAATAAACCGGATCGGTTATGTCAAATTATTGGGCCAGCTGGAATTCTATGGTCTTGGGCCAAGAATTGGGCCTATAATTTGTGACCCAACCCAAAATATTTATGAAATATTTAAATTAGAAATTTCTATTTTTAGTAAGTTACTAAATTTAGAAAGTTTCTAAAATAAGAAAGTTTCCCAAAATAGTAATCTTCTATTTTTGGAAATAAAACTTAAAAATCCTCAAAAGCAATATCAAGCTTGGATGTCTTTCCAATCTTGTCAGCTACTTAACGCTTATTTGATTACAGATATGGCTTACAGTGTGAGGTGTCTGTTTTCGCGTAAGTAAAGTAGTATATAGTCACTAATTTCATTGGGAGTCCCAGATTTTAGTGATTATTTGGCTGTAAGAGATTGGTTTCCTTGACTGGGCCATCGGGAGTCCCGGGCCTTGAGACATCTGGTGATATTGGGCCTTGGGCCCAATTCACAACCGAGAGTTATATGAGATATAACTAGCTGTGTGTATGCTTACCAAGTAAAGCTAATTCCGGGTGACGGCCAGTGGCCCACTTTGGATTTAGCTGAACATGGGTCTCGGAATCATTGCATTCTTATGAGGTTAAACAAAGAAATTTTGAATGCAATGCGAGTTTTCTTATAAGTTGTTAAGATTGCTCTTTTAATGAACTAAATAACTAAAACTCTATTTATCTCTAAATTTCAGCTATGACAAGCACAAACAATCAAAACACTTTCTCGATCCGGTATGTCCTTGAGATGGACAAACTGAACGGATCAAATTTCTTGACTTGGTCGCGGAACCTGAGGCTGGTTCTCAGGCATGAGAGAAAGGACTATGTCCTTGAGAAAACTCTCCCCGAGAGGATCGGATCCAAAGCCAGTCATGCAGTATATAATGCTTGGAATAAGCATTATAATGATGCGGTAGATGTGCGTGGTCTGATATTGGCTACCATGGATTCAGATTTGCGGAAGCAATATGAGAACATGGAGTCGCCAATAGAGATGATCAGCAGCCTGAAATTGAAATTTCAGGAGCAGGTAAGAGTGGAGAGATACCAGTTGGTTAAATCTCTCACTAGCTGCAAGCTACCGATGGATCATCCAGTAAGTCCTCATATCAGTAAAATGATGGGTTACATTGATAACCTGAGGAAACTGGATTTTCCAGTTAGCCAAGAGTTGGCAACTGATATCATTCTGCAGTCACTGCCGTCAAGCTATGATGAGTTCGTAAGGGACTATATCAAGAAAGGCTTAACGAAGACGTTGACTGAACTGCATGACATGCTCAAAACAGTTGAGCCAAACGTGAAGAGCACCTTGTACAATCTCATGAAGGAGAAGGGTAGGTTTACCAAACCTAAAACTGACAAGGGTGAAGACAAAGTTGTCCAGATTTTGAATCATGGCAAGCGTGTGTCTTCTGAGCCCGAGTCAGATACCTCTTACGTTGGTAAGTGCTGCTACTGTAAAGAGACTGGGCATTGGAAGAGAGATTGCATTAAATTCATGGAAGATTATGAGGAGTTGAAGTTGATGTATGAAACTACTTCCTCAGGTATTCATGTTATTACTTCAAGTTATACCTAATAGGTATTGAATACTGGTTATGGCACTGATATTTGTTATAATATGCAGAGCCTGAGCAACAGTAGAACGTTGAAGGAAGGGCAAGTGGAACTGCGTGTCTGGAAGGAGCTTGGGATGCTGCCTCAGCCATAGGGTTTTCACTTGTAGATGCCTTTGAGGCTTGGTTTTATTAAGTAATTGCTACAATGTACCTGCTTTAAGCAGAGTTGTCTTTCATTTTCTTGTAAGAATTTGAATGTTTTTCATTTTGATAAAAGACTAGTTTGTTCTTTTGATCTTAATGAAATATTAATTGTAGCACCCTATTCAAGGAATGGGTTTTATGTCTTAAACCAAAGAGTGCCTAAATGTAACATAAATACCGCAATTGGTTTAAATCTGATGAGTTAAACTTGATTTTTCTTGGCATAAATGTTTTGGTCACATAGAGTAAGTCAGATTCAGAAACCCCATAGTTATGGACTTTTGGGCTCATTTGAATGGATATCTTATGAGACTTGAATTCTGCTTACTAGACCAAAAGACAAAAGGCCCATCTTAGCCGAGCTAGAGAAAGGCCCAAAGGCTTATTGGAGATTGAACATACTCATGTATGTGGTCCGATGAGCAGTAATGCCAGAGAAAATTTCCTGTACTTCATTGTCTCTACTGATTACTTCAGTGAGTGTGACTGTGTTCATTTGATGAGACACAAGTCGGAATTCTTTGACATGGTCGAAAGAGTTCCAGAATGAAGTATAGAATCTGAATGACAGAAGTATTAAGACTCTGGATTATATCACGAGTGAGAATACTTAAGTCATTGATTGTGTGATCCTCTGAATGAGTGTGAAGTCGTTTCACAGCTCACTTGTCCTGAAAACCTAGAGGTGTTTCTGTGAGAATGAATCAGATCTTATTAGAAATGATTAAAGATGAGTCACACGAATCTTCCATGATATTCTCTAAGAATAACGCTCTAAAATATCTAAGTTTACGCTGAAATAGTTCTACCAATATCAGTAGAAAGACACCAGGTAAATGTGGATTGGAATCGATCCAAATTCGTCTTTACTGAGTATTTGTAGTTGTGCTACTTCGCTGGTTGTCCTAGGGAAACCAAGGCTTGTTACTTTTACGTCCATTCTGTTTTCTAAGAAGGGAAGTTACTTTCCAAGAAGAACAGTGGGAGTAAAAGTACAACTCGAAGAAATTCGAGAAATACAGGAGGCTGCTCAACCTGTTAAGGGAGAGCAACGGATGGATTTACAGATTTCTGTAGAACCTACACCTGTAGAGCCTGAAGTTCGCAGATATGAATGAATCAGTCACTAGTCCGAGAGTGATTTCTCGTCATTAGTTGAACCTGATGATCATTGAAAGCGACGAATCTGCGAAATTCAAAGAAGCGAAAGTGAGCCCGGACTCCGAAAAATTACATTTTGTGTAAGTTGGCTTTATCGATCCATTCATGGATGGAAGCAAACATATCGGAGTTGGAATCTTCGTTCTGTTAAAGTAGTCAATGTTTTGACTTGAACAGGAACGAAGTGGAACTGTGCGTTTACTAAAAGATAAGTGGGAGCAATATTGCATTTCTCATAGTGTATGTCGATGACATACTGATTCTCGAAAATAACGTTCCAATGCTGCAGTCGGTAAAGGACTGGCTTGGGAGTTGGTTTTATGATTGACATGGGTAAAGCCACGTAGTTCTTGGATTTTGGATCTAAAGATAAAGATCCAAAAGAGCTGGTAGGACAAAGTCAGGATTCTTAAATTGACAAAGTCCTACACGTAATCAGCAATCCAAGAAGGGCTTTATGCCAATGTCACATGGCAATTCATTAAGCAAGATACAGTGTCCTGCGATATCTGCTGAGCTTGAATGCATGGATAGGATTCCATATGCGACGGCAATTGGATCTATCATGTATGCCATGACACATACTTGTTTTGATGTTGCTTTAATGCTAAGCAAGACAAGTAAAGACCAGTCAAATCCAGCAAAGAATCACTGGATTGCCGTAAAGAATATTCTGAAGTATTTGAGGAATACTTAGGATAAGTTCTTGATTTACGGAGAAAGTGAGGTGCTACAAGTCGATAGAGTCTGAAAGGCAAGTTTCCATAGACAAAGATAATTCCTGGTCACAGTCCGGCTATATCTTGTGTCTAACTGGCGGTGCAAGGCACTGTTGCTGACTCCATGACTTAAGCTGAACATTTCGCAGCTTGAGAAGCGGCGAAAGAGGTTGTTTGGAAAGAAGAGTTCATCACTGAACTTGATGTGATTCCCAGCATAGATGAGACTAGCTGCACATCATAGGTCCAAACACCTTGAGGATAGGTATAACCTATTCCGTGAGATAAATGACAGAGGTGTTAAGTAGATAAGCAAGTTTCATCGAATGAGAACGTTGCTAATCTATTAACGAAGCCACTCCTTATGCCTAAGCACGAGTCGCGGACTGTAGCTGTAGGATGAGTGAAATTAAGATGTAGTCTTAATTTCAGTGGGAGTTTGTAAAGGGCTTTACTTAGTTGTTTTGAAAGGTTCATGTAAACATTTTAAAATATTAATGAAATTTTTATTTCTGGATTATTTTAACTGTGATATAAAATAATCGTTCCAAAATGATTCATGTCACTATATATGGGCCATCGAAGTACATGAGTAGACTTGATCCTGAAACCCCATATTTAACGAAGTGACATAAATCATAGTGTCCATAGTCGAAGGTTGTTGAAATTGGAACACCAACAACCTGTTGAGACTAGATTGTGTTGAGACTTATGACCAAGTTTCGAGGGGTCATAGATGCGCGGCATCAAAGTCGACACATAGGTATATGTAGGGGAGCATATGACCGGACATGGCCCGCAAGATGAGAACTCTGCAAGATATTAATATCTGTGTCATAAGAAGTTCTCATATACGACTATAGAGTATAGTCCTTAGACCTGAGTTCGCATGCATGTGGCTGCACATGGAGTAATGCGCTTTGATCATTGTCTAACGCTGTTTCGTAACGGGGAGCTATACGGACCTTGGTTGGGTGTATTATGAATTGTGTAGTTCATAGTGATGGAACAAGATGGGATTTGTCCCTGCCGTTTAACGGAGGTAATATCTCTAGGCCAATCGGAGATTTGATAGCTGGTAAGAGAATGGCCATTCCCAAACGGACTTGCCCAAGTCGTTTGAATTGTCAGTATCAAATCTGGTCCGATAAACATGGTCTGGCTATATAAGGATGACACGCATCTTGCCTTATGCCAGATCGAGATATTGAGACAAAAGGATTAGGGAATGTAGGATTCCAGTACAATCGGAAGATTGTTGGGAATGTCCTGTGTAGGATTCCAGTACAAGTGGGAGATTGTTGGGAATGTCCTGAAATCTACCGTACTATCTCTAGAAAGTATGATAAGTGTCGAGATCAGACATAAGTCATAAATACTGGGTGATCATGATGACTTGCTAGAGCCAGCTCATGATCTATAAGTTTAGGACTTATTTCCAGTATTGTATGATCCCTAAGGGTCACACACCATAGCTAACGGGAAAGTTAAATGGAATTAATACGGTAAGATGCAATGGCATTTACTGTATTAGATCAGAGAATTGGGCCAGACAAAATACAGGCTTTGTCTGTATTTGTGTCTTGGGCCCAAAAGATTAATGAGCCATTAGTCTAATGACTTGGGCCCATTAATGAGAGATAAAAGAATGAGAAAACCCTAAGGAAGAATCTATCTTTTGCGATTTTCTTTTGGTGGCCGTGAGCCTCTCTCTCTCTCTAACTCTCTCTCTGATCCATCTCTTTGGTCTAGCAGCCATCCCTTGCTTGTAAGAGTGTGGATACTTAAGGAGGAATAGGTGTTACCATCTGTTCTAGCTGATCTTGTCATTACCATCAATAATCCGCTGCAAAAGGTAATGTCACAGGTTGGTTTTATGATTCGTTTTACAAGAACCTAGATCTGTTAAGATTATGTGTTAGGTTGTAATTTGGGAATTAAACCTTGAACAAACACCATAATCCTTCAGTGACAATGGAGATCTACCTCATTAAAAACCTTCATGAAGAAAACCACTTGGGATAAAACTTCATGAAGGGAAAAAGAGTGTAGACTCCATGGCCTTAGAGGATTCCGGGATTTCCATGAGTCCAAGCTTGGTGTGAATGGACACACACCTTCAAGCTAGCTGCCTTGGTGAACACATCTGCTAGTTGTTCTTCACTTCTTGTGAAGCAAGGTAACACAACTCCTTGCTCAATCAACTGCCTTACTTTGTGGCAATCTAATTCAATATGTTTAGTCCTTTCATGGAAGACTGAGTTTGAGGCAATGTGGATGGCTGCTTGGTTGTCACAATGCATGGTGATTGGTTTTGTCTTCTCAATCCCCAAATCCACAAGAAGAGCTTCAATCCACACAAATTCTGTTGCTAGCTTCCTCATTGCTCTATATTCAGCTTTAACACTTGAACATGATACTATCTTCTGCTTCTTGCTCTTCCAAGTGACAAGGTTTCCTCCAATGAATGTGCAATATCCAGTAGTAGATCTCCTGTCCACTCTATCTCCTGCCCAATCAGCATCACAATACCCAACTATCTCTGTACTTTGATTGCAACCCATCCAAATGCCTTGACCAGGAGCACCACTTAGGTATCTGAGTATCCTTTCAACCATATCCCAATGATGCATCTTTGGTGCTTGTATATGTTGGCTTACCTGGTTCACTGCAAAACACAAATCAGGTCTGGTTATGGTTAAATAAATGAGCTTACCAACCATCCTTCTATATTGGGTAATGTCCTCAAATGGTCTGTCTTCAAGCTCCCCTTCTCTTATGACTTTGTAGCCTTCCTCCAATGGTGTCTTAGCTGGTTTTGATCCGATCTTTCCTGCCTCAGATAACAAATCAAGTGTGTATTTCCTTTGAGATAAGAAGAGTCCATCATTAGATCGACAAACTTCTGATGCAGGCACAAATAGAGATGGATCCAAAGCTGCTGGTTGTGTAACACTCTCAGCCTTGAACAGAAGATGGATGCGAGATGGTTGATGATGGAGATGAAGCAGCTGGTTGTGTAACACTCTCTGCTTGATCTAATGAATGAAATGGAAGTGCAAATGGATCGATGGTCGCCACAAAGCTCTATGGACAGGAACTTTGATAAGACAAACAAGAGATGCTTCTCACAATCTCTCAAGAACTCAGACTGGAATTCAAACAGGTTCAGAATACTCTCTGGACAAAAGGTTGCGTTTATTTCATCTAGGGTAAAAAAAATACACTGCTGTGAGAGGGGACTTTATATAGAGTCCAAACAGCTATGCCCTTCAAGGGGTCTTGATGAGCTTGGACGAATTATGGCTTGATTTTGAAAGAAATGTAGCTGTTAGGCTTTAAATGAGGCAATCTTTGCTGAAATGGAAAGTCTTTAAGCCTTGAAAGTTGTGGCATGAATCCATGATGCTTTGGGACGTCTGGGTCCATGAAGAAAGCATCCAAAACACAGCAGCAATGATAAGGAAAGAGCTGGTTGAGTTTGATTGCATTTGGCTCCAAAAATGGCAAGTTTGGTCTCCTTTGGTTTTGTATGATCAAGTGTGTTTGGGTGCACCATAGGATGTGGTTTATAGCTTCTGAATGATCTAAGTGGACTCCCAAAACACTGCAGTATTGATATAATCCCTCTCCAGGTCGCCAAATATGAGTTTGATGCTGCCCAAACTCGTGAGTCTCCAAATAAGGCAAGTCGGGAATCAGCTGGTTTTGAACTTGAATAACTTTAAAACCAAAATTGATTTTGTACCAATTCCAATTGGACGTATTCCTCTGATGGGTTGAGTCTCCAGAACAAGTGGGTTTACAACTTGGATCTTCCTGGTTTGATCTCCATACTTCAATAAGTGTCTGCTGGTCTCTAGAGGATTCCTTTGAAGTCTGCCCAGTTGTAACTTGAATAACTTTCTCATGTTGAAAGCTTTTGAACCAATTCCTCTTCTCCCTGGTTCCCTGATGAGCTGAGAGTCTGGAACAGGTTGCTTTGTGGTTTAAATCCTCCTGGTTGGAAAGATATACTCCAATACATGCACCTATGTCTCTGGTGCATTCAAACTGCTCCTCCTTAGTTGGGTGATTTATGTCCTTTCCATGCTCCTTGGTTGATGATGACTTGATGTCCTCATCAACTTCTATCCCAAGGAAGTACTTTAGAGTACCAAGATCTTTAATATCAAAAACAGATTTGAGATAAGCTTTAGTTTCTTGTATACCTGACTTGTTACTCCCTGATATGATAATGTCATCAACATAAACAAGGATAACAATGATACCTTCCTGATCTTGGAGAGTGAACAATGTATGATCTCCTTCAGATCTTTTGAAGCCTCTTTGCATAAGTGTTGAACTCAGCTTGTGATACCAAGCTCTAGGTGATTGTTTTAACCCATAGATGGCCTTCTTGAGTCTTAGTACTTTCCCTGTTTTAACAAGGCTTTCAAGACCAGTGGGAGGTGTCATGTATACCTCATCTTCAAGCTCCCCTTGAAGGAATGCATTCTTGACATCCATTTGCCAAAGTTCCCAATCAAGATTTGTTGCCAAAGACAAGATGATCCTCACTGTGTGAAGCTTAGCTACTGGTGCAAAGGTGTCCAAGTAATCCTTTCCATAAGTTTGAGTGAAGCCTCTTGCAACCATCCTTGCTTTGTATCTCTCCACTTCTCCATTACTTCTATACTTGATGGTGAAACCCCATTTGGAAGTCACTGCCTTCTTTCCTCAAGGAAGTTCAGCTTCATACCAAGTCCCATTGTTGTCCATTGCTTTTATCTCTTCATCCACAGCCTGCATCCACCTCTTATCTCCCTTTGCTTCTTCATAGGTTGTTGGTACATATTCTTGATCCAACTTCCCAATGAACACTTGATGCTCCAATGGTACTTGAGCTAAACTGCAAACAGCTTGAATGGGATGAGCTACTGCATTGCTGTTGAAGTAAACCCTAGTCTTCTTCCATTCAGATGGATCCTTTTTCTCCCTTGTACTTCTTCTTAACACCTGAACTTGTTGCTGCTCATTCATAACCGGCTCCTCAATTTGATGATCCAACTCCTCAGCTTCTTCAACATGTTCTTCCTCATGTTCCTCATGCTCCTCATTTTCAGCTTGATCATGTGCAGAAGGATCAGCTACTTGCGGTTCTGGAGCTGATTCATGTGCAGAAGGATCAGCTACTTGCGGTTCTGGAGCTGATTCATGACTGTCCCCCTCATGATCAAGATGGGAATGTTGAGGAGTTTCTGAAGTTGGAGCAGGGACTGGAGTGGTAGGGCTTGTCTTGGCCGGTTGCTGAGGCATACTAATACCCAAGTGTTCCATGATCATCCTTAGGTTAGCTGCTTTGTCTGATTGAGAAGTGGGAAGATCCTTCAAGCTATCCCAATTCTTTTCATCATAGAAACTCCTTGTTTCCATAAACTTCACATCTCTTGAGATTAAGACCTCCCTTGTTTCAGGTACATAACATTTGTATCCTCTTTGTGTTGTGGAGTAACCAATGAACATAGCTTTGGTGCTCTTAGCATCCAGCTTATCCCTTTGTTCTCCTGGTATTAACACAAAACAAATACACCCAAACACACGTAAGTGATCAACTAATGGATTTGTTTTGTTTAGTACCTGAAATGGAGATTGATCCTTAAGAACTCTTGTGGGAGTTCTATTGATCAAGTAGCAAGCAGTCATGACTGCATCTCCCCAAAACCTCTTAGGAACATTCCTGTAGAACATCATGGACCTTGCTACCTCCATTAAGTGTCTGTTCTTTCTCTCAGCCACTCCATTTTGTTGTGGAGTATAAGGACAGCTTGTTTGATGGAGAATCCCATGTTTGGACAAGTGTTGTTTGAAAGCATTGCTTGTATACTCACCACCATTGTCTGATCTAAAATTTTTGATCTTACCATTGAAATGATTAGTAACATGATTTTGAAAGTTCATAAAAGCTTCTAAAACTCTATCCTTAGTTTGCATCAATGTTATCCAAGTATACTTAGATTTTTCATCAATAAAAGTGACAAAATACTTATGGTTCTCTCTAGACAAACAAGGAGCAGTCCACACATCAGAATGAACAAGATCAAAGCAATTTTCATAAGTAGTTTTAGAAGTTGGAAAAACAGACTTGCAATGTTTCCCAAGAATACAAGCCTCACATTCATCATTTTTAAACATAACAGAAGGTAATAGAAGCCCTAAAGCCCTAGAGTGTGGATGTCGTAGTCTAACATGCCAAATAGAGTCATCCACACTAACACAAGTAGATAAAGCAGTAGATAAAGCAGAAGATAATTCAGAAGAGGGATTAGTGTTTTCAATCATGTAGAGTTCATCCTTGGTCACACCTTTCCCAATCAACTTACTTGTTCTAATATCCTGAAACACAACATCATTAGGACTGAAAATAACATTGCAATTTAGATCAGTGGCTATTCTTTTAACAGATACTAAGTTGGATGTGAAACTAGGCATAAAGAAAGCTTTGGATTCTTTATCAAATAATTTCAAATTTCCTATGCCTTCAATTGGAATTTTATCACCATTTGCAATCACTACACATCCTAAAGCTGGTTTAACATTTTCTATCAACTTAGGGTCACTGATCATATGGTGAGAAGCTCCAGAATCAATAATCAAAGGTCTGATTTTATTTGATGCAAAGAGTGAAGTACCAAGGACCATACCAGAGTTTTCCTTGAGGGCTTTGATGAGTGCCTCAAGGTCTGACCTTCTGATGAGGTCATCAGAACCAAACCAAAGATATATGACCCTGGAGGAATCATAACACATGGAGTAGAGAACCTCATGAACTCAATGGGACTTGGAGGCTACCTCAAGAACGAGTCCAAGAAGCAAGAGGCATTAGAAAGCTTGGGCTGTGTAAGCGATGTGGACAACACAGGAGGCTTGGACTGTGTAAGCGATGCGGACAACACAGGAGGCTTGGACTGTGTAAGCGTCAAGGAAGCTGAACCTTCTCATGGGCCGGACAATGCCAAGTCTTTACCAACCGGCCCAGCCCATGCTAAGTCCGAGAGTTGGTGGACTTTCTTGCACTCTTTTTCCCTTGGGTGGTTTTATCCCAAAGTGGTTTTACTCCCAAGGTTTTTAATGAGGCAAGTCGGCCCACCCACACCCATAACTCAAGGATTGGCTGCCAAGGAAAGATTACACACTTTCCTTTCTTGTATAACTCGGTTACACACTTTCCTTTTCTGTGTAACTCGGCGATTCTCATTCAAGGCCGAGATATTTGTTTTTCCTTTTTGTTATTCTTTGTTTCTGTACTTAAACAACTTTGTATCATTGTGTTAGGCAGCCTTTTTGATATCAATAAAAATCGAGTTTCTTGTTCTTCCTCAGGCTCGGCCTAGTGAGAAAACCTTGCTTGTTCTTGTGTGTGTGATTCACATAAGATTAAGTGTTTGCTGTATCAGAGACCCTCTCATAATCTCTGTGGTGCTTTCGATCCATCTCGGTTCAGACTACTTGTGGAATCAAGTGTTCTCAGCCGTTTGTTGCTTGTGGAATCAATCAACAGCCTGTTCACCCTCATCTCTACCAACATCCATCATCCATTCAAGCTTTTGGCCTTGACACCGTGAGTCATAAGATCAGGTGGATTCCGATCTTATATCATCTGGTATCAGAGCTTTAAAACGCTCCTACATCAGGTTATATCATTCTATCCCTTTAGATCTTCTGCTTTGTTTTCTGTTTTAGCTTAATCAAAAAAAAAAAAAAAAAGACTTCATTTGTCTTGTTCTTTGCTTCTGTTTTATTTGCTTCAAATTATAAGAAAACCCCATAAAAATCCTGTTCTTAGTTCCCTGGTCGAATTATTTCTAGTAGATTTCCTGTTTTGATTCTATCTTGCTAGTTGTGTTATTCCATTAAAATCCAGAAAAGTCAAAAAAAAATTGTTAGTTTTCCAATTCTATTGCTTGCACAGAACTCTGTCTTGTGTTACGCAATACTGTCTTTACTTTTGTCTTACGCTGCTATCCATTCTGTGGTATCTTTGATTTGCTTGTTGTGTTTGTTGAGTGCAAGGACTTTCAAGTGACCAGAAAGCATGATGGATGAGGAAGACGCTTGGGATCAAGGAGCTGATTCTGAGCAGAACATAAGTGATGAGGACAACGCATACATGAGTGACTCATGGTCGGAGGAAGATGAGGACTATGGTAGTGAACCAGGCCTAGAAACGCCTGAGCCTGAGCCACCAGACCATATTCAAGATAGTTCAAGCTATATGGAGTGTTACACAGACGAAGAAGACTCATGGGAAGGAGAAGAAAACGATTCTCAATTCGGTTCAGAAGAAGCAGAACCATATAACCACGAGTCTTGGCCCTATGAAGCTGAATCAGAATCTAGTTTTGGTAGAGGACCAGAACAAGATGGATACAAATTTGACCATGGAGAAGAAGAATCCGAGCAAGAAACTTTGGAGTCCAGAATGCAAGGAGAGTTAACGGGGAACTATGGAGACTCTGAAGAAGAAGATTCTCAAGATGGATCACAGTGTGAAGAGACTAAGTCTCAAATCAGTGAAGAGGAGGAGCTTAAACACAGAGGCTTCGAACCAGGACCACCGGACCAAGCATCGCATGATGATTATACCTACCCAACCTACTACAACTATGTTAATGATCTTGATCAGTTTAATTTACAATCCATTGCATTTTCAGGTCATGAACAAGGACCAGAAGCCTATGAGAGGTGGGAGAGGAACATGGAGGAATGGTTCCAGTCACAGCAAGTTCCAGAGGAAGACAAGCTAGTCTATGCTGAAGAGACTTTAACTGGAGAAGCTTTCAACAATTGGGAAGCAGAAGATTCCATTCGGCTTGCTTGCAACGGTCCAGCTTACACTTGGGAAGACATGAAGAGGCTAATGTATTCTGAGTTTGTGGAGAACGCCCAACTCCAAGAAGAACACTACTCCAAGAGTGTTTTCCATGCGCCACCCATGTGTATACCCCAAGCCAAAGGTCAAGGTAAGTGTTCTGTCCCTAAAACCTCAATTGAACTGACTTCATACAGGTACAAGAACAAAGACCACACTTCTAGAAGATTCCCATGCAAGAAAGTTACAGCGACAGTGGGTTCAACTTATGGAGAGGTTGTGACCAAGAAACAAGTTACTCAGGAGAAGAAACCAGCCTTGGACAGAAAACAAAATATGACTCCAAAGGCCAAGATGACTAAGGCACAACTCGCCCCCCCTGAGGTAAGTACCTTGACAGCCCCTCAAGATGATTATCAGCTTTTTGATAAAACAATACACTTGATCATGTCCACAAGAGTTGAGAAAGGTACAGGTACCAAAGTGGACCCGGATCAAACTGGTTGCATTCATCCCCAAGTAAACAAGAAACAAGAGATTGTTTCAGCCGCTAAAAGAGTACAAGCTAAGATGCCTCAGTCTGATTATGATGATCCCATAACTGAGCAAGAAAAGAAGACCCAACCAGGACCAGGTCCACCTTCACGTGAACCACAAATGCAGCCTACTCAAGGTAAGTCTTCTAATCCTTTGAATTTACTTGAAGTAGTATGTTATAGATGTCAAGGCATGGGGCACTATGCTAAAGCCTGTCCGACAAAGAGATTAGCAAATGCTGCAACGTTAGAACATAAAAGAAATAGTCTTAAGGAGTGTTATAGCAATGATGAATCTGATCTTAATGTTATAAGTTCTAGCATAATACACTTGTCTTTGCCAAAGGATGTTGAAGCAGGCCTAGGTGAGACAAATGAGGAAGTGGATCAAAACACTACTCATCTTGTAATCCCCAAAGGAGGCCATCCGGAAACCCACAGTCAGCATGGCCAAGGTAAGTGGCTAAAACCCTTTTTACTTGTTGAGACTAACGAGTTTGCGTATGATGCAAGGCGAGTAGACTCGGACTCTAAATCACATGAGGAAAAAGAGATCAGAAATGAAGTTGCAACACCTGTTTTGAGAACTCCAAAAGATGAACTAGATCATGAGTTCAATCCAGAACCAAACAACAAGTGGAAACCAAAAACAGAACAAGGAATTGTTCACGCCATCCCTAAGCATGCGAGTGGAACAGAAGTTCCAGATTCATCAACTTGTCAAGATGAAGATCCTGCACAATATGTCCTTAAGCAGCTTACACAACGCCCAGTGTGTGGTACACAAGTAAGTGAAATTCAAGATTTGATATGGGATTGGGATAACTTCATAACAACTAATGGTCTCAGATACCTTATTTTTGAAGTCTCCATTTCAAGTATAATGCACTTGTTCTTTTCCTTGAGTGCTCATGAAGGAACAGGTGAAATGGGAAGGCATAAGGACATAAATGAAGGTAACACATATTCCTTTCAAATCAAGGAAAATCCACCAAACCAGAGCCATCACACTACAGCTATCAGCGTGGTAAGCCTTTCTTTGACCCACTTCATTTCCCATGACTCAACTGCTGTGTTAAAAGAATTGCTAAGCTTACAAGAGGATGAGATATCAGTAGGTGACTCTAAGGAAAATGATTCAAACCATTACCTATGTGATAAGAAGCCCATAATGCACTTGTTTCCTTGCCAAAGTGTTGAGAATATTTCAGGTCTTAAAGAGAGCAGAAGCAAAATAAGCCAAGGAGGCATCACACCAGCTCAAAGAAGAGGAGTATCGCTATCCTACTCATTCAAAGAAGAGCCACCGGATGTTCAAGGTTATCAAGTTTTGAGGTCAAAACTTCTTGAAGAGGGAGGGTATGATGAGGTCATCAGAACCAAACCAAAGATATATGACCCTGGAGGAATCATAACACATGGAGTAGAGAACCTCATGAACTCAATGGGACTTGGAGGCTACCTCAAGAACGAGTCCAAGAAGCAAGAGGCATTAGAAAGCTTGGGCTGTGTAAGCGATGTGGACAACACAGGAGGCTTGGACTGTGTAAGCGATGCGGACAACACAGGAGGCTTGGACTGTGTAAGCGTCAAGGAAGCTGAACCTTCTCATGGGCCGGACAATGCCAAGTCTTTACCAACCGGCCCAGCCCATGCTAAGTCCGAGAGTTGGTGGACTTTCTTGCACTCTTTTTCCCTTGGGTGGTTTTATCCCAAAGTGGTTTTACTCCCAAGGTTTTTAATGAGGCAAGTCGGCCCACCCACACCCATAACTCAAGGATTGGCCGCCAAGGAAAGATTACACACTTTCCTTTCTTGTATAACTCGGTTACACACTTTCCTTTTCTGTGTAACTCGGCGATTCTCATTCAAGGCCGAGATATTTGTTTTTCCTTTTTGTTATTCTTTGTTTCTGTACTTAAACAACTTTGTATCATTGTGTTAGGCAGCCTTTTTGATATCAATAAAAATCGAGTTTCTTGTTCTTCCTCAGGCTCGGCCTAGTGAGAAAACCTTGCTTGTTCTTGTGTGTGTGATTCACATAAGATTAAGTGTTTGCTGTATCAGAGACCCTCTCATAATCTCTGTGGTGCTTTCGATCCATCTCGGTTCAGACTACTTGTGGAATCAAGTGTTCTCAGCCGTTTGTTGCTTGTGGAATCAATCAACAGCCTGTTCACCCTCATCTCTACCAACATCCATCATCCATTCAAGCTTTTGGCCTTGACACCGTGAGTCATAAGATCAGGTGGATTCCGATCTTATATCACCTTCTTACCACATCATTAGTCATAGCTGGAGCTTGATGAACCACCATTGCTCTCCCTTCATCACATTGCTGCATAGAAGAAGAACCTGGTCCAGCTCCACCATATGAGTAGTTTACCCTTTGATCCTTGAACCGGTTGTTGTGAGAGGATGGTCTGAGGTTTGGGTGAAGGCGCCAGCATCTATCCTTCAAGTGCCCACTCTTCTTGCAAAAATCACATATCAAGACTCCTCTCTTGTCACCTCCATAGTGTGTTCTCCTTGAGTTCTCCATTGCTTAAAAACCGGTTTAATGCAAGGAGTGAGTTTTCAAGGTAAGCAAGTGTGTTCTCAACTCACAGAGAATGCACACAACAATAAACGAGTTTAAAAACAAGTTACAAGAACAAGCGTGTTGAAGAACAAGAGAGAGCCGGTTATAAGAACAAGTTTTATAACCGAGAGTAAAATGGTTTTGAAACTCAAAGGTAAGCTTTTAAGCTTTGAAACTAGTGTGTTCTCAACTCACAGAGAATGCACACAACAATAAACCAGAAGAAGAAATGCTTGAAATCTTTAGAGTATTCAAGAACAAGAAGATAGCCGGTTATAAGAACAAGTTTTATAGCCGAGAGTAAAATGGTTTTGAAACTCAAAGGTAAGCTTCTAAGCTTTGAAATAGTGTGTTCTCAACTCACAGAGAATGCACACAACAATAAACACGAAGTAGAAGTGCTTAAGAGCTTAAGAATATTCAAGAAAAAGTTCAAGAACAAGGAAGAACAAGCCGGTTACAAGAACAAGTATAGGACCGAGAGTAAATAGGTTTTGAAACAAAGTTTGCGGAAATGAATAGGTCTAGGAGCTTAGAGCTCTGATACCATGTTAGAATATGATGTTTAGAACAAGAACACAACTTAGATTGAAGAGAGAATGAAGAGAGAATGAAGAGAGAGAGACTCGGCACCCGATTAGGGTTTATGACCGAGAGAGAGAGAGAGTAAGAGAGATAGCAAAGGAGAGGAGATGTTTAACTCTCAATGTATATTAACAAGTGATGTTACAAGGTATATATAGAAGAGACAACTAGGTTAAGCAACTAGAGAGAGAGAGAGACAACCGAAACTTTGTTTGGTGAGATGTAGGTGATTTGTTTGTAAGAGTTAGGTGAGTTGTTGGTGAGACCAAATAGTTCCAAATAGTAGTCTTCGAATAGTAACTCCCCAAATAGTGTAGAACCGAGATTAGTTCCTTGTGATCTCCAATTCAATAGATCCACCATCAATAATAAGACTGCATACCTTGTTGTTCACAGTACAGCGAGTGTGGAAGATGTTCTCTCGTTGAACCGTCTCGGGATCAACAAGCACACTGAGAGCTCTCCTGATCACCATTAGCTCTCCAGAGTCAGGATACTCTATGGGAATCCCTGTGTCAAGTTCCTCCATGTCTTCATCCTCATGTTCATCATGAGACTCGTACTCACCAGCCTCGTTCAGTATCATGATTCTCCCGGTTCGGACAGTATCGAGCCATATGTCCTTTACCCTGACACTTAAAACAGGTGATATCTCAATATGTTGGAATTGTGTCCAGTAATCTCGGTACTGTCTCTAGAAAGTAAGAGTATGTCAATGATCAGACATAAGTCATATAATACTGGGGGTCATGATGGCTTGCTAGAGTCCGCTCATGATCTATAAGTCTTGGACTTATTGCCTTTATTATATGATCCCATATGGGTCACACGCCTAAGCTAACAGGAAAATGTGTGGGAACGGTTTAGCAGAAGTACGGTAAAAGTGCTAGGCATTTACTGTACTTAGAGAGAATAAAACGGTTTAGCTACTGTGTGTCGATCGATACACAAGGTGTGTCGATCGACACAGTGCGCGAATGCCGTCGAGTTAATTGGTGTTTGGGCCAAATGGCCCAAACGGAACCGGACAAGTTTTATAAGATAAAACTCGAGTTCAGAACAATTAACCTAGTCTTTTAGCCGAAAACTCTCTCTCCCTCTGCGCAGAGTTCCTTGTGGTCTAGCAGCCGTTTTCTGTGATCGCGTGTGTGAACCTTTGGAGGATTCATCTCTCGGTGTTTCTCTGATCTCTGACATACCATCCCTTTCCGCTGCAAACAGGTATAAGGTGAGATCATCATTTGTTTCTATTCGAGAAGAACCTAGATCAGCATGTTTAGGATAATCTGAATCAGAGAATTGAATCAGGATCAACTAAACATTCCTTCAGTGGTATCAGAGCCATTGGTTCTGGTTTTTCTTGTTTAGATTCAAGTTTAGGATTGTGTTTCTTGTTTAAAAGTGTTTTGAATCAACTACTGATAAGAGAAATCACTTAAGTAACAAGAATTGAAACCTAAACATATGAAAAAATCGCATGATCAAGCTATATGATTTGGTATGCGATCTGATCCGAGAGAATGAGTATCGGCTGCGATCGCATGGATCGATCGATACGATCGCATGGATCGGTCGATACAGTCTATCGGCTAACCCTGTTAACGCGTGAAAGCATCGATCGATGCAGGATCGATGCAGGTTCGATGTTGGTGCATCGACCGATGCGGTTGGTGCATCGATCGACACGGTTAGGGTTTTGGCTCGGTTCCGTGCATGCGTGAGAGCATCGATCGATACAGGATCGATGCACGATCGATGCAGGATCGATGCTAAGAGCATCGACCGATGCGGTTGATGGATCGATCGACACGGTTGGTTCATCGATCGACATGGTTGGTTTAAGGCTCGGTTTAATATTTTGATTAAAATTAATTCGTCCTGGTTTAATAAACAGATTTAATAATTTTATTAAGTCTGGTTAAACCGGAACAAGAAATCCAATGTCGAAAGAATTATTGGATTTAGTGCCTAAACCAGGATTTTCTAATTTGATTTGGTTGGACCAAATAAATTGAGAAAATCCGGTTTAGTAAATAACCGGTTGACAATCGTGGTCATCGTAGTAATTAAAATTTGGTTAGACCAATTTTAATGAACCAGACCGGTTATGTCATTTAATTGGACAATTGGGTCATGTCTTGGACATGGACAAATTCTTGGGCCTCGGGCCAAGAAGTTAAAACAATTGGGCCAATTATTTGAGTCTTTCTTCAGATTAATTTAAAATTTATTTTATAAAATTATAAAGTCGATTTTAAATTAAAGTTTCCGAAATTTTGAAATTAGAAAGTTTCTTAAATTAGAAGTTTCTGGATTTGCGGGTTTTGGATTTTAAAGAAATTTCTAAAGTTAGAAAGTTTCCGTTTTTAGAAAGTTTCCAATTTTAGAAAGTTTCCAAAAATAGTAGGTTTCCAAAAATGGAAAGTTTCCCGAAAATAGTAATCTTCTATTTTGGGAATAAGATTTTAAAATAAACCTACGAACCTCAAATAATATCAAGCGTTGGATGTCTTGTCCAGGCTATGTCAGCTGTCGAAGCCCATTCAATTGTATTCATGGCCTTACAGTGTGAGGGTGTCTGCTTTTGCGTGGGTAAGACGGTTTGTGATTCATAAATGTCATTGGGAGTCCCAGACATTAATGATTACATGACTGTATAGTCTGGTTTTCTTGACTAGGCCATCGGGAGTCCCGGGCCTTGAGACATCAGAGTGGATTGGGCCTCGGGCCCAGATTCACAACCAAGAGTTATATCACGGATATAATTAGCCGATATAGGGCTTACCGATATAAGCTAATATTGGGTGACGGCCAGTGGCCCACTTTAATCTTAGTTATATGTGGATCTTGGAATCATTATATTCTATTGAGGGTAACTGATGTTATTGAATATAATGCATGATTAATCATATTAAATTTAATACGAGATTAATCATATTGAACATATTAACTAAAATCTTTTTATCTTAATTTTCAGTTATGACTAGCACAAACAATCAAAACACTTTCTCGATCCGGTCTGTCCTTAAGATGGACAAGCTGAACGGATCAAATTTCTTGACTTGGTCGCGGAACCTGAGGCTAGTCCTCAGACAGGAGAGAAAGGACTATGTTCTTGAGAGAGCTCTCCCCGTGAGGATCGGGTCCAATGCTTCTCATGCAGTATATGATGCTTGGAATAAGCATTATAATGATGCGGTAGATGTGCGTGGTCTGATATTGGCTACCATGGACTCAGACTTGCGGAAGCAATATGAGAACATGGAGTCGCCAATAGAGATGATCAGCAGCCTGAAATTGAAATTTCAGGAGCAGATAAGAGTGGAGAAATACCGGTTGGTTAAGTCTCTCACTAGCTGCAAGCTACCAAATGATAATCCAGTGAGTCCTCATGTCAGTAAAATGATGGGTTACATTGATAACCTGAGGAAACTGGATTATCCAGTTAGCCAAGAGTTGGCAACTGAAATCATTCTGCAGTCACTGCCGTCAAGCTATGATAAGTTCAGAAAGAACTATATCAAGAAAGGCTTAACGAAGACGCTGACTGAACTGCATGATATGCTCAAGACAGTTGAGCCAAACGTGAAGAGTACCCTGTACAATCTCATGAATGAGAAGGGTAGGTTTACTAAACCTAATGCTGACAAGGGTGAAGACAAAGTTGTCCAGATTTTGAATCATGGCAAGCGTGTGTCTTCTGAGCCCGAGTCAGATACCTCTTACGTTGGTAAGTGCTGCTACTGTAAGGAGACAGGGCATTGGAAGAGAGATTGCATTAAATTCATGGAAGATGATGAGGAGTTGAAGTTGATGTATGCGACTACTTCCTCAGGTATTCATGTTATTACTTCAAGTTCTACCTTATAGGTATTGGATACTGGTTGTGGCACTGATATTTGTTATAATATGCAGAGCCTGGGCAACAGTAGAACGTTGAAGGAAGGGCAAGTGAAACTACATGTCTGGAAGGAGCTTGGGATGCTGCCTCAGCCGTAGGGTTTTTCACTTATAGATCCCTTTGAGGCTTGGTTTTGTATTAAGTAATTGCTACAATGTACCTGCTTTAAGCAGAGTTGTCTTTCATTTTCTTGTAAGAATTTGAATGTTTTTCATTTTGATAAAAGACAAGTTTTGTTCTTTTGATCTTAATGAAATATTAATTGTAGCACCCTATTCATGGAATGGGTTTTATATCTTAAACCAAAGAGTGCCTAAATGTAACATAAATACCGAATTGGTTTAAATCTGATGAATTAAACCTGTTTTTTCTTGGCATAAAGTCTTGGTCACATAGAGTAAGTCGGATTCAGAAATCCCATAGTCATGGACTGTTGGGCTTATTTGATAAAATATCTTATGAGACTTGAATTCTGTTTACTAGACCAAAAGGTAAAGGGCCTATCTTAGCCGAGCTAGAGAAAGGCCCAAAGGCTTATTGGGCCTGGAACATACTCATGTATGTGGCCCAATGAGCAGTAATGCCAGAGAAAAACTCCTGTACTTCATTGTCTCTACTGATTACTTCAGTGAGTGTGACTGTGTTCATTTGATGAAACACAAGTCGGAATTCTTTGACATGGTCGAAAGAGTTCCAGAATGAAGTATAGGATCTGAAATGACAAAAGTATTAAGACTCTGGATTAAAATCACGAGTGAGAATACTTAAGTCATTGATTATGTGATCATCAGAATGAGTGTGAAATCGTTTCACAGCTCATTTCTCCTGAAAACCTGAAGGTGTTTCTGTGAGAAAGAATCATATCTTATTAGAAATGATTAAAGATGAATCACACGAATCTTCCATGATATTTTAAGAATAACGCTCTAGAAATATCTAAGTTTACGCTAAAATAGTTCCACAAATATCAGTTGAAAGACACCACGTTAATGTGGATTGGAATCGATCCAAATTTGTCTTTACTGAGTATTTGTAGTTGTGCTACTTCGCTGGTTGTCCTAGAGAAACTAAGGCTTGTTACTTTTACGTCCAATCTGTTTTCTAAGAAGGGAAGTTATTTTCCAAGAAGAACAGTGGGAGTAAAAGTATAACTCGAAGAAATTCGAGAAATACAGGAGGCTGCTTAACCTGTTGAGGGAGAGCAGCGGAAGGATTTACAGATTTCTGTAGAATCTACACCTGTGGATTATGGAGTTCGCAGATATGAATGAATCAGTTACTAATCCGAGAGTGATTTCTCGTCATTAGTTGAACCTGATAATCATTGAAATCTGCACCTCTGGAGCCTGAAGTTCGCAGATATGAATGAATCAGTTACTAATCTGAGAGTGATTTCTCGTCATTAGTTGAACCTGATAATCATTGAAATCTGCACCTCTGGAGCCTGAAGTTCGCAGATATGAATGAATCAGTTTTTAATCCGAGAGTGATTTCTCGTCATTAGTTGAACCTGATAATCATTGAAAGTTCGCATGATCTGATGATCATTGAAAGCGACGAATCTGCGAAATTCAAAGAAGCGAAAGTGAGCCCGGACTCCGAAAAATTACATTTTATGTAAGTTAGCTTCATTAATCCATTCATGGATGGAAGCAAACATATCGGAGTTGGAATCTTCGTTCTGTTGAAGTAGTCAAGGTTTTGACTTGAACAGGAACGAAGCGGAACTGTGTGTTTACTAATAGATTAGTGGGAGCGATATTGCATTTCTCATATTGTATGTCGATGACATACTGATTCTCGAAAATGACGTCCCAATGCTGCAGTAAGTAAAGGACTGGCTTGGGAGTTGGTTCTAATGATTGACATGAGTAAAGCCACGTATGTTCTTGGATTTTGGATCTAAAGATAGAGATCCAAAAGAGCTGGTAGGACAAAGTCAAGATTCTTAAATTGACAAAGTCCTGCACCTAATCAGCATTCCAAGAAGGGTTTTATGCCAATGTCACATGGGAATACGTCAAGCAAGAAGCAGTGTCCTACGATAACTGCTGAGCTTGAAAGCATGGATAGGATTCCATATGCGACGGCAATTGGGTCTATCATGTATGCCATGACACGTACTTGTTTTGATATTGCTTTAATGTTAAGCAAGACAAGTAAAGACCAGTCAAATCCAGCAAAGAATCACTGGATTGCCGTAAAGAATATCCTAAAGTATTTGAGGAATACTAAGGATAAATTCTTGAGTTACGGAGAAAGTGAGGTGCTACGAGTCGGTAGAGTCTGAAAGGCAAGTTTCCAATAGACAAAGATGATTTCCGATCACAGTCCGATTATATCTTGTGTCTATCTGGCGGTGCAAGGCACTGTTGCTGACTCCATGACTTAAGCTGAACATTTCGCAGCTTTGAAAGCGGCGAAAGAGGATGTTTGGAAAGAAGAGTTCGTCACTGAACTTGATGTTATTTCCAGCATAGATGAGACTAGCTGCACATCAGAGGTCCAAACACCTTGAGGATAGGTATAACCTATTCCGTGAGATAAATGACAGAGATGTTAAGTAGATCAGCAAGTTTCAACGAATGAGAACGTTGCTAATCTATTAACGAAGCCACTCCTTAGGCCTAAGCACGAGTCGCGCACTGTTGCTGTAGGATAAGTGAAATTAAGATGTAGTCTTAATTTCAGTGGGAGTTATTAAAGGGCTTTATTTAGTTATTGGATATGTTCTTGAAATAACATTTAAGATGTTTAATGAAATTATTATTTCAAGATTATTTTAACTGTGATGAAATAATCGTTCCAAAGTGATATAAACCATTTTATAGGTCATCGAAGTAAATGACTTGATCTTGAGTTATCAAAGTCATTTAGCTTGATCATGAGACCCTATATTTGATAAATGACTTATATCATTATGTCCCTAGTCGAAGGTTGTTGAAATTGGAACACCAACAACCGTGTGAGACTGGATTGGTACGTGACTTATGACAAAGTCTCAGTGTGTCATAGATGCGCGGCATCAAAGTCAGTACATAGGTGTATGTTGGGGAACATACGACCGGACAAGACCCGCTTATAAGAACTCTTCAGGATATTTATATCTGTGTCATAAGAGATTCTTACTACGACTATAGAGTATAGTCCTTAGACCTGAGTTCGCATGCATGTGACTGCACATGGACTGATGCACTTTGATCATTGTCTAACGCTATCGTTCTGCGATAGTTATAAGGACCTTGTTTGGGTACATTATGAAATGAGTAGTTTACAGTGATGGAACAAGACGGAATTTGTCCCTCCAATATAAATGGAGTGAATATCTCTAGGCCAATCGGAGATTTGAATACTGGAAAATGCATGGCCATGCTCAAACGGACTGTCCCGAGTCGTTTGGATTGTCAGTATCAAATCAGAGTCCGATGAACAAGATTAGGCTTTATAAGGATGACACCAATCTTGCCTTATGACTAATCGAGATATTGTGACAAAAGGATTATGAATACAGAGATTTCAGTACAAGTGGGGGATTGTTGGAATTGTGTCCAGTAATCTCGGTACTGTCTCTAGAAAGTAAGAGTATGTCAATGATCAGACATAAGTCATATAATACTGGGGGTCATGATGGCTTGCTAGAGTCCGCTCATGATCTATAAGTCTTGGACTTATTGCCTTTATTATATGATCCCATATGGGTCACACGCCTAAGCTAACAGGAAAATGTGTGGGAACAGTTTAGCAGAAGTACGGTAAAAGTGCTAGGCATTTACTGTACTTAGAGAGAATAAAACGGTTTAGCTACTGTGTGTCGATCGATACACAAGGTGTGTCGATCGACACAGTGCGCGAATGCCGTCGAGTTAATTGGTGTTTGGGCCAAATGGCCCAAACGGAACCGGACAAGTTTTATAAGATAAAACTCGAGTTCAGAACAATTAACCTAGTCTTTTAGCCGAAAACTCTCTCTCCCTCTGCGCAGAGTTCCTTGTGGTCTAGCAGCCGTTTTCTGTGATCGCGTGTGTGAACCTTTGGAGGATTCATCTCTCGGTGTTTCTCTGATCTCTGACATACCATCCCTTTCCGCTGCAAACAGGTATAAGGTGAGATCATCATTTGTTTCTATTCGAGAAGAACCTAGATCAGCATGTTTAGGATAATCTGAATCAGAGAATTGAATCAGGATCAACTAAACATTCCTTCACTATAATGGGACGTGCTAGGGAACTTACCTGGGTCTGGTCGGTTGGGCTTAGACGTCTCAATGATCGGTTTCTTGAACCTGGACTCAACCTCGACCGACTTACCTTTGTCAATGAGCCGTGGAGTCGGTGCGGTCCAAGGTGTGTTGGTCCTAGGCCGGGTTGGGGCCGTAGACTTCCGCTTGTTGTGATGCTCAACCAGTATACACAAATGCAACAATTCGGGCATATCGTGATAGGGTTGAATTTTTACTTTTCGAGCAATCTTCTCGTTCAGCCCGTCCACGAACTGGGCCATCAAAGTCTCTTCCGAATCGTCCAGCTCAAGTCTATTCTGCAATTGTTCGAACTCTTCGAAATATTCTTCGACCTTCTTGGTTCCCTGCAACAACTTACGAAAATGTTTCTGCAAATCCCTGTGGAAATGGGCAGGAACATACTTGCGCCTTAGCTGGAACTTCATGTCAGTCCACGTAGTGATCGGTTCGTACCGATGGCGCCTTCGTTCTGCAGCGTCCCGGTCCCACCATGACAGGGCATGCCCTATGAACTGGGCCACTGCTAGAGATATCTTCCTGCCTTCGGGATATCAATAATGGTCGAAGATATGCTCCATCCTCCGCTCCCAGTCTAGATATGCCTCCGGGTCCACTTTTCCCGCAAAAGTAGGAGGCTTAGCTTGATATCATTAGGATATGGACGTTGTACCTATTTTCTCGTATGCGTCCTCGGTGAATAGGGTCGCATTGGTATGGTGGTCGGGGTCCGTGACGTCCGTCCTCAAGCTCATCTGTATCGTCGTCCGTGTCGTCCAGTCGGACGTCCTGGAAGCGTCCGGGTCATTCAACTCGCCCACGGTACGGGCCTGGTCGACGTTGCTGGTCTTTCCGAGGATGTGGTGCCTCTGGTCTCTGCTGATGCTCTCCTGGCCGAGGCTGATAATCGCCGGGCCGAGGTTGCTGATCATCCGGCCAAGGCTGATGTTCACCAGGACGTTCCAAACGGTCCAGTCGGGCTCCGATCGTCTGGATAGTAGCCAGGAGCTGATTGAGGTCAGTTTGTCCGCCTTGTTGGACTTGTTCGTCGGCCATTATCTCTGCACACTCAACAAACAAGTCAAACGTACCAAAGAAGAGAAATGGAAAGAACTAAAAGGAAAAATGCAACCAATTCGGAAAAGGAAACAAGGTGTGGTCGAGACAAAAAAGGAGAGAAATACAATGGCGATTTTTTTCTTTGACTAAGAACACAAAAAGGAAACACTAAACCGCGATCAAGCGAAAGGAAATAACCAGAACTAAACCACAGTTTCAGATAATTCAAACCGCAAACACAAGGAAAAGAAAACCCTAACGCACTAGATGCTGTCCGTTTGTAACAACCTAGCAGCCGGTTCTTAAGATCATGTTCAGTGTATGCAATGTAACTAAAATAACAGGAACTTCAGAGAACATAAACCGAGACAGAGATGAATTAGCTAACACAATTCGCTAGAGAGAGATAAACCCTAGCGGCCGAGTCCTCACCAACCACCTAGCAATCAGTTTCAACAAATTCCTTTTTTTTTGAATTTCAGTTTTATCTAAGCAAACTAACATAAGCGAATCAACAGAAGCAACTCAAAAGAAGCAAGCGAGCAATTCGGTTTCAGAAATAAAGAACTAGGCCGATTGAGATCAAGAACTAGCAACCTGATTTTTTTTTTGATTTTCGAGTTTAAAGAACAACAGCAAAGCAGAATTGAAGCTAAGCAAAGGAAAAGAAATAACCGAGCTGGTCAGGAGCTTTAAAGCTCTGATACCCGATGATATGAGATGAGGAGGCGTGGTGGTTAGACAGCCGAGAGAGAGATGGACGAATGGGACAAAGCTGCAGGCCGAAGGCACTCTCAGCTTGGTCAGTGGGTGGTCGAGGGTGATTTCAAGTTTACTGATCTTGATGAACACTTAGGACAAATGAGCAAGCAAGTAAAAAGCGAAGAGATCTCGGTCTCTAGAGGGGCACCCGCTCGGTAGAGAGAGAGCACAAACCTATAGGGTTTTTCTTAGCTTAAACTTACTTGGCTTTCATTGAATCAAAAGTAGTGTATTAAATAACTTACAAAAAAGAGAAGTGGGCCTAAACATGGGCCATCGAAAATGAGGAAGAGAAACCAAAGAAAAACATAAGAAATAAAACCAGTACGGATAAGGAAACTCTTGTCGAAATAGAGAAAGGGCTGGCCTGTCTCTCTAATGAACGGACCTCGGATCACCTAGTTAAAAACCTCGTGAAGAAAACCCTTTTGGGACAAAACTTCACAAAGGAAAAAGAGTATGATCCTTAGTCCAGAGGAAGACCGGTCGATGGATCGTCTGACTCGATGCAGAAGATCATGGTCAGTCCGTGAAGGATTATAGCGTTTTTCCATGGTTCAATTCTCAGATTGCAACCTAACACATAATCTTAAACAGATCTAGGTTCTTGTAACTGAATCATAAAACACAAACCTGGACATTACCTTTTGCAGCGGAATGATTGTAATGTCGAGATCAACGAACAGATGAGTACCTGTTCCTCCTTTGGTATCCACACGCTTACAAGCACGGATAGGCTGCTAGACCGAGATGGAAGAACAACAAAGAGAGAGGCTTAGAGAGAGAAAGGAGGCCACGGCCACACCAACCAAAATCGCCAAAAGGGTTACCAAAACCTAATGTTGCAATCTCTCTTATTTACTAATGGGCCCAAGTTTAATTAATTAATTAAACTAATGGCTCATTAGTCTTTTGGGCCCAAGACACAAATCAGACAAAAGCCCATTTGTTGTATGCCCAAATCTCTGTACAAATACAGTAAATGCCTTAGCATCTTACCGTATTAATTCCATCTTAACTTTCCCGTTAGCTATGGTGTGTGACCCTTTGGGATCATACAATACCGGTAATAAGTCCTAAACTTATAGATCAAGAGCGGACTCTAGCAAGCCATCATGATCACCCAGTATTTATGACTTATGTCTGATCTCGACATTTATCATACTTTCTAGAGATAGTACAGTTGATTTCAGGACATTCCCAACAATCTCCCACTTGTACTGGAATCCTACATTCCCTAGTCCTTTTGTCTCAATATCTCGATCTGGCATAAGGCAAGATGCGTGTCATCCTTATATAGCCAGACCATTTTAATCGGACCAGATTTGATACTGACAATTCAAACGACTTGGGCAAGTCCGTTTGGGAGTGGCCACTCTCTTACCAGCTATCAAGTCTCCGATTGGCCTAGAGATATTACCTCCGTTATACGGCAGGGACAAATCCCATCTTGTTCCATCACTATGAACTACACACTTTATAATACACCCAACCAAGGTCCTTATAGCTCCCAGTTACGAAACAGCGTTAGACAATGATCAAAGCGCATCATTCCATGTGCAGCCACATGCATGCGAACTCAGGTCTAAGGACTATACTCTATAGTCGTATATGAGAACCTCTTATGACACAGATATTAATATCTTGTAGAGTTCTCATCAGCGGGCCATGTCCGGTCATATGCTCCCCTACATATACCTATGTGTCGACTTTGATGCCGCGCATCTATGACCCCTCGAAACTTGGTCATAAGTCTCAACACAATCTAGTCTCAAGTGGTTGTTGGTGTTCCAATTTCAACAACCTTCGACTATGGACACTATGATTTATGTCATTTCGTTAAATATGGGGTTTCAGGATCAAGTCTACTCATGTACTTCGATGGCCCATATATAATGACATGAATCATTTTGGAACGATTATTTATATCACAGTTAAAATAATCCAGAAATCATAGATTTCATAAACATAAAATATTATGTTTACATGAACCTTTCAAAACAACTAAGTAAAGCCCTTTACAAACTCCCACTGAAATTAAGACTACATCTTAATTTCACTCATCCTACAGCTACAGTCCGCGACTCGTGCTTAGGCATAAGGAGTGGCTTCGTTAATAGATTAGCAACGTTCTCATTCGATGAAACTTGCTCATCTACTTAACACCTCTGTCATTTATCTCACGGAATAGGTTATACCTACCCTCAAGGTGTTTGGACCTCTGATGTGCAGCTAGTCTCATCTATGCTGGAAATCACATCTAGTACAGTGATGAACTCTTCTTTCCAAACAACCTCTTTCGCCGCTTCTCAAGCTGCGAAATGTTCAGCTTAAGTCATGGAGTCAACAACAGTGCCTTGCACCGCCAGTCAGACACAAGATATAGCCGGACTGTGACCGGGAATTATCTTTGTCTATTGGAAACTTGCCTTTCAGACTCTATCGACTTGTAGCACCTCACTTTCTCCGTAAATCAAGAATTTATCCTTAGTATTCCTCAAATACTTTAGGATATTCTTTACGGCAATCCAGTGATTCTTTGCTGGATTTGACTGGTCTTTACTTGTCTTGCTTATCATTAAAGCAACATCAAAACAAGTACGTGTCATGGCATACATGATAGATCCAATTGCCGACGCATATGGAATCTCATCCATGCATTCAAGCTCAGCAGATATCGTAGGATACTGTTTCTTGCTTAACATATTGCCATGTGATATTGGCATAAAACCCCTCTTGGAGTGCTGAAAACGTGTAGGACTTTGTCAATTTAAGAATCCTGACTTTGTCCTACCAGCTCTTTTGAATCTCTATCTTTAGATCCAAAATCCAAGAACATACGTGGCTTTACCCATGTCAATCATAAAACCAACTCCCAAACCAGTCCTTTACTGACTGCAGCATTGGGACGTTATATCCGAGAATCAGTATGTCATCGACATACACTATGAGAAATGCAACATCGCTCCCACTTATCTATTAGTAAACGCACAGTTCCATTTCGTTCCTGTTCAAGTCAAAACCTTGACTACTTCAACAGAACGAAGATTCCAACTCCGATATGTTTGCTTCCATCCATGAATGGATCGATGAAGCTAACTTACACAAAATGTAATTTTTCGGAGTCCGGGCTCACTTTCGCTTCTTTGAATTTCGCAGATTCGTCGCTTTCAATGATCATCAGATCATGCGAACTTTCAATGATCATCAGGTTCAACTAATGACGAGAAATCACTCTCGGATTAGTGATTGATTCATTCATATCTGCGAAGTTCAGGCTCTACAGGTGTAGATTCTACAGAAAATCTGTAAATCCATCCGTTGCTCTCCCTCAACAGGTTGAGCAGCCTCCTGTATCTCTCGAATTTCTTCGAGTTATACTTTTACTCCCACTGTTCTTCTTTGAAAGTAACTTCCCTTCTTAGAAAACAGAATGGACGTAAAAGTAACAAGCCTTGGTTTCCCTAGGACAACCAGTGAAGTAGCACAACTACAAATACTCAGTAAAGACGAATTTGGATTGATTCCAATCCACATTTACGTGGTGTCTTTCAACTGATATTGGTGGAACTATTTCAGCGTAAACTTAGATATTTCTAGAGCGTTATTCTTAAAGAATATCATGGAAGATTCGTGTGACTCATCTTTAATCATTTCTAATAAGATCTGATTCTTTCTCACAGAAATACCTCAAGGTTTTCAGGAGAATTGAGCTGTGAAACGACTTCACACTCATTCAGATGATCACACCATTAATGACTCAAGTATTCTCACTCGTGATCTAATCCAGAGTCTTAATACTTCTGTCATTCAGATTCTATACTTCATTCTGGAACTCTTTCGATCATATCAAAGAATTCCAACTTGTGTCTCATCAAATGAACACAGTCACACTCACTGAAATAATCAGTAGAGACAATGAAGTACAGGAAATTTTTCTCTGGCATTACTGCTCATCGGGCCACATACATGAGTATGTTCAAGGTCCAATAAGCCTTTGGGCTTTTCTCTAGCTCGGCTAAGATGGGCCCTTTGTCTTTTGGTCCAGTAAGCAGAATTCAAGTCTCATAAGATATCCGATCAAATGAGCCCAAAAGTCCATAACTATGGGGTTTCTGAATCCGACTTACTCTATGTGACCAAAACATTTATGCCAAGAAAAATCAGGTTTAATTCATCAGATTTAAACCAATTCGGTATTTATGTTACATTTAGGCACTCTTTGGTTTAAGATATAAAACCCATTCCTTGAATAGGGTGCTACAATTAACATTTCATTAAGATCAAAAGAACAAAAACTTGTCTTTATCAAAATGAAAAACATTCAAATTCTTACAAGAAAATGAAAAACAACTCTGCGTAAAGCAGGTACATTGTAGCAATTACTTAATACAAAACCAAGCGTCAAAGGGATCTATAAGTGAAAACCCTACGGCTGAGGCAGCATCCCAAGCTCCTTCCAGACACGCAGTTCCACTTGCCCTTCCTTCAACGTTCTACTGTTGCTCAGGCTCTGCATATTATAACAAATATCAGTGCCACAACCAGTATCCAATACCTATAAGGTATAACTTGAAGTAATAACATGAATACCTGAGGAAGTAGTTTCATACATCAACTTCAACTCCTCATAATATTCCATGAATTTAATGCAATCTCTTTTCCAATGCCCAGTCTCTTTACAGTAGCAGCACTTACCAACGTAAGAGGTATCTGACTCGGGCTCAGAAGACACACGCTTGCCATGATTCAAAATCTGGACAACTTTGTCTTCACCCTTGTCAGCATTAGGTTTAGTAAACCTACCCTTCTCATTCATGAGATTGTACATGGTACTCTTCACGTTTGGCTCAACTGTCTTGAGCATATCATGCAGTTCAGTCAACGTCTTCGTTAAGCCTTTCTTGATATAGTTCCTTACGAACTTATCATAGCTTGACGGCAGTGACTGCAGAATGATCTCAGTTGCCAATTCCTGGCTAACTGGATAATCCAGTTTCCTCAGGTTATCAATGTAACCCATCATTTTACTGACATGAGGACTTACTGGATGATCATTTGGTAGCTTGCAGCTAGTGAGAGATTTAACCAACTGGTATCTCTCCACTCTTACCTGCTCCTGAAATTTCAATTTCAGGCTGCTGATCATCTCTATTGGCGACTCCATGTTCTCATATTGCTTCAGCAAGTCTGAGTCCATGGTAGCCAATATCAGACCACGCACATCTACCGCATCATTATAATGCTTATTCCAAGCATCATATACTGCATGAGAGGCATTGGACCCGATCCTCACGGGGAGAGCTCTCTCAAGGACATAGTCCTTTCTCTCCTGCCTGAGGACTAGCCTCAGGTTCCGCGACTAAGTCAAGAAATTTGATCCGTTCAGTTTGTCCATCTCAAGGACAGACCGGATCGAGAAAGTTTTTTGATTGTTTGTGCTCGTCATAGCTGAAATTTAGAGATAAAAAGAGTTTTAGTTATTTAGTTCATAAAAGAGTAATCTTAATAACTTATAAGAAAACTCGCATTGCATTCAAAATTTCTTTCTTTAACCTCATAAGAATGCAATGATTCCGAGACCCATGTTCAGCTAAATCCAAAGTGGGCCACTGGCCGTCACCCGGAATTAGCTTTACTTGGTAAGCATACACACAGCTAGTTGTATCCATATAACTCTCGGTTGTGGATTGGGCCCAAGGCCCAATACACCAGATGTCTCAAGGCCCGGGACTCCCGATGGCCCAGTCAAGGAAACCAATCTCTTACAGCCTAATAATCACTAAAGTCTGGGACTCCCAATGAAATTAGTGACTATATACTACTTTACTTACGCGAAAACAGACACCTCACACTGTAAGCCATATCTGTAATCGAATAAGCGTTAAGTAGCTGACAAGATTGGAAAGACATCCAAGCTTGATATTGGTTTTTGAGGATTTTGAGTTTTATTTCCAAAAATAGAAGATTACTATTTTGGGAAACTTACTTATTTTAGAAACTTTCTAAATTTAGTAACATACTAAAAATAGAAATTTCTAATTTAACATTTTATAAATATTTTGGGATTGGGTCACAAATTATAGGCCCAATTCTTGGCCCAAGACCATAGAATTCCAGTTGGCCCAATAATTTGACATAACCGATTCGGTTTATTAATTCTAGTCCAAGACCAAATTAACTATCAAAACCATCGGTTATTTACTAAACCAGACCAGCTCTAAATTATTTGGTCCAACCAAATCAAACTTAGACCAGCCTTCGGTTTAGGTTAAAATTCAATTTTGAATTTCAATCCGGTTTAACCAGAAATTAAATAATACCATGTATTAAATAATTTCCAGCAAACCGCGATTTGGGTTAACCGCTTGAACCATACAATTATTGAATCAATTAATTGATTCATACTCAAATCGTATCATAACAACTTTTCAAGCGATCATGACATGATTAATAAACAAATTCGATTTGACAATCACGTGACAATCAACTTTTCAAACCCAAACCTTAACAAATTCGATCGTGAACATGCTATTAACAAGAAGACAAAAAAATTTTTTGTCTCTATTCAACATCAAACTTATAATCAATTCATGCTCAAGTGAATCACTAAAAGACAAACTAATCAAGCGATTATGACAATTAGGTTAACATGTGATTGTAATTCAATAATCGAGTCAACAATTATTCACGATCGTATCGTATCATGCCATTATTCAACAATTGACAATAATTCAATCGACATGACCTTTTCCCCTTCGTAATTCATTTAATCAATCGATTTGATTCATGCTATCACAATTCAATAATTGAATTAAACAAGCGATTTTTGATAACGATTATGAGATAATCAAACAAATCGTTTCTTATGATCCAAATTACAAGAAACTAATAACCTGGCTCTGATACCACTGAAGGATTATAGCGTTTTTCCATGGTTCAATTCTCAGATTGCAACCTAACACATAATCTTAAACAGATCTAGGTTCTTGTAACTGAATCATAAAACACAAACCTGGACATTACCTTTTGCAGCGGAATGATTGTAATGTCGAGATCAACGAACAGATGAGTACCTGTTCCTCCTTTGGTATCCACACGCTTACAAGCACGGATAGGCTGCTAGACCGAGATGGAAGAACAACAAAGAGAGAGGCTTAGAGAGAGAAAGGAGGCCACGGCCACACCAACCAAAATCGCCAAAAGGGTTACCAAAACCTAATGTTGCAATCTCTCTTATTTACTAATGGGCCCAAGTTTAATTAATTAATTAAACTAATGGCTCATTAGTCTTTTGGGCCCAAGACACAAATCAGACAAAAGCCCATTTGTTGTCTGCCCAACTCTCTGTACAAATACAGTAAATGCCTTAGCATCTTACCGTATTAATTCCATCTTAACTTTCCCGTTAGCTATGGTGTGTGACCCTTTGGGATCATACAATACCGGTAATAAGTCCTAAACTTATAGATCAAGAGCGGACTCTAGCAAGCCATCATGATCACCCAGTATTTATGACTTATGTCTGATCTCGACATTTATCATACTTTCTAGAGATAGTACAGTAGATTTCAGGACATTCCCAACAGTCCGATCGTCCGGAGTAAGGGCCAGGGCGTGGTCGGGTCGAATGGGTCGCCGGCTTCAGTCTGGATCATCCTTTGGGCCAACTGGTTCAGGACAGGTTATCCTTGATCGAGCTGGCCTAGCTGGGTCGTGATGTCTTCTAGGCTTGTCCTCGAGATCAGCTGCTCCATGGCATTGTTGAATTCTGCATGTATCTGTCGCTGTCCCGAACGTGTCCTAGGTACGTCTCGCATGGTTGGAAACAGGTCGGCTAGCCTCTTGGTCGAGTCTGGTCCGTCTCGCTCATCCAGCTCCGTGTCAGTCAAGCTGATGTCCTCATCATTAGGGACATAAACAAACCATTTTATAACCGAGATCATATGTTTGGTTTCTGTCCCAAAGTCCCCAACTTTGCACATAACCAAACCGGCTCTTATTCCTTGTCTAACACTCTTGGTACTTCTTTATTTTTCAAATCAATATGAGCAGCTAGGCGAAGTCGACGGGGGCGGTTTGGCTCTCACCCATCTATCTAATCCTACAAAACACTGGCTAAAATAGATCAAATGCAAAGAAAAAAAATCAAGAGAGCAGATAAACCGCAAAAAGAAAAAAAGCAAGAAATTGAAATATGCAAAATATGGAAGATATGCAATTTTAAAACTACCGGATTTTTTTCACTTAAGTGAAACCTAATGCAGCTAACAATTGAGAAAACCGTACATAATGAATGCGCAAACAACCATGGACAATCACAACAAGCAGTAAACAATCGGTCAAGCAACAATAATTTCATATACTTCTGATGTGGCCTGAGTAAGCAAACTAAAAACCTATCCAATTTATAACAATAACTGACAGTTGAAGCAAGCAAAGACAAATCGGTACTCAATCACAAAGCCGAAGCTGAAAAACTTAACTAGGGAGGGTGATACTAAGATGCAATCTAAACATCTTTTTTTATAAATGATGCAGCTGAAGCTAGTGCCAATGCAACTATCCTAACAGAACAATAGCTAACAGAGAAACAAACAAAAACAAAACAAGCAAAAGACAAGCAATTAAACGAGCGGCTCGATAACCCTAGAGAGAGAGATCGCCTCCAATAGTAAGACAAGCAACAACAATTGTTTTTGAATTTTTATGCAAACTAAACAAGAAAGCTATCAACCTAATGCAACAAGAGCAGAGACCACAGCTGAAGCAATAAAAACAAATCGACATTAAGAAAAAAAACAGTCGGTTCACAAACCCTAGCAATAAGGATATGCAGCCGGCTTCTAGGAAACAACCTAACACCTTTTTGTATTTTAAGATATGAATATGCAAGAACGTAAGCAAATAAGCAAGCTGAAACAAATAATGCAATTTTGTTTTTGATTTTCAGTTTACAAAAGCAAAAAACAAGCAAAGAACAAAATTAAAAAGTGTAAGGATAAGATGTAACCATTTGGTTTCAAGAGCCTAGGATCTGAGACCAGATGATGTAAGCTTCGGGGGAAGCTCAAAAAGGGGACTGTAACGGGGCAAAAAGAGCTGGACTTAAGTCGCTCTCTCCTTGGGCTCTGGGCTCGAAATGGGTGGTGCAAGAGCAGCTGGACTGAGGTCGCTCTCTGCTGATGCTAGTTGATGGATTCAAGAGGTCACAAAAACACACAATAAGTAACAAAGGTTGACTCGGAGCTGCAAGGGGAATCCGCACAAGCAAACTCAAAAACGGCGGCCGCTAGGCAAAATACCAATGAGGGTTTTTTTATTAAAACATAACTTGAAACTAAAAAGAAACAAGGGCTCTTATGGCCTAGGTTTTCGAAAAAGAAATAAGAGAAATGACATTGTCTTTAAGGCCTTACATGAAATCAAATAAAAGACAGAGGCCTCAATGGCCGTGTATTGCAATAAGGCCGGATGGCGATGCTCCTCTGCTAATCGGTCGGGCCTTGAATGACCTCGTTAAAAACCTTGCAAGGGAAAAAGAGTATAACCTTTGGCCCACAGAGATGACATGGTCTAAGGAATAACGACTATGAAGGTGAAGATACCTGATGTGCCGTTGATCATAAATAATGGCCAAACGGATGGTCCTGGTGTGATTGTGTGGTCTTGGTCTGGATTGGTTACCTCTGACATCTTCTAGGCTAACTGTTTAGGACGGGTTAATCATGGTACATCTGGTCCAAGTGCTCCAGAATGTTGTGTATGCTGCTCCTAGTGATCAAATGCTCCATGACTCAGTTGAATCTCTTTGTGACCCTCCTTTGGCAAGACCGGTTCGGGGCGCGTCCACTATGGTCAGGAATGGCTCGGCTTGATCCGTCTTGTCCATCTTCATCCAACCGATGTCCTCATCACAGATAGAGGGAGCACGCATGGTCCCACAGGCGGTGGCGGTGTGGAGTCAATGGGGGCTCACATCTTCAAAGATAATGATTCTGGTACAAAACAAGGGCGATGCGCTCTGTAAGAGGGAATGATTGTAACATCCTGGTTTGTGATATATGCGGAGAGTCTTGAAAGAATTGATTTGACTACCTATCTCACGAGAGTGAAATAATATTTTTGGTTACTTGTCAAGAGAGAACTCCATTGTTAAGCATGCTTGAGCTGGAGTAGTTAAAGGATTGGTGATCTACTAGGAAGTAATTCGCGGAATCGTGCGAGTGAGAACAAAACACATGGAAAGTTCGTGTGGTGATTACCGAGACAATAAAAAGTATTTAAAGTCTTACAGACTAACAATCTGGCTGTCGGACGAGAATGGATACACGGACCGAAAGAGCGGGTGTGGGAACCACAAACGGTGACAGTCATGGTGTTACAAGTTCAATTTTGTTCATGAAAAAACATACATAGCTCCAACTCTTTTTTTGACTAATTTATAGCTTAAACTATTTTCTTTTGCAAGAAATTAACCGAACAAAGAACTCTTATTTTTTTGCTAGAAACCTCTCTCTCACTTCTTGGAAAATATGTAAAACATGGATTCCACTGTTAGGTTAACTTCAATCATCAAGAAACCAGTCAATTTCAAGGTATCAAATGGGTTTAACACATTACCTTGACTCCAGCTTTAGATGCATCAGATTTAAGCGGAACAAAGTGATTGAGACTCTTGGATCGTTCTCTATGTGAAGCCTCTGGAAAATGGAGATGGATAATTTAAATCGATAAACATCAATTTTGAATTGCAGATTTTGGACCTTAACTCTACAAAATCAAGTGTGATTAGGGAATTGGAGAAGCACTATGATATGGGAATAAGAAACCTATCAGTCTAATGAGACTGAAGTAACCCAAACATCAAGCTTCAGTTTGGACTTTTCAGAAGTGAATATTTATATGGAGCGCATGCGGAGTTGTGACTGTTGGTTTTAGAGAATCAACATTTAGGGTTCTTGAATGTAAGAGAGGAGGCGCAAAGAAAGAGAGAAAGAATGAGGCTTCAAAACCCTTAATTCATTATGTTTCAGTCTTTACAATGCTTTATATGAGGGACAAAGAGCATAAAGAATTAATCTAATTAGAATAAGACAAGGACTAGCTAAAGACAAAACAGGCTGTCATTTCTGAACCATGTAAGGCCGGTTGGGACCACTTCTGAATGTGGTCCTTCCTTGCGCCAGACCTTCCCATGCTGTCCTTGTTTGACTCTCCAACGGTCTGATCTTCAATGGTCTGATCAAATCCCCAACTTTGCACATTGTTTAGACAGACACTTTGATGAACACATTCAAGTGTCCCTGATTTTGCACTTTACCAATGTGCAAGACTTGTGCATATTTGGATAGTGCACAACCTTTTAACATTGATCTCATCATGATCAATAGTGACTGCAATGTAAAACGGCTAAGCATGATTGTCCTCAATGAATTGTAACTTAAAGGAAGTAACTGTAGTGGCTTCGCTTGCAAAAAAATAAAAATACACAATATGCCTCGGATTTTTGTTTTGTTTTGTTCATTTTCATTTAAGGTTGGTGTGTATTTTCTCTAAATGAACTCAATATTGTTATAATCTTTAAGAATATAAACACAAACACTAAGCACAAAAAAAATAGAACATCTAATTTAAATTTGGCGTTTGGGTTTACACTATTTAACAATATTTAATAGAAAATGATGATGTTGAATTTTAGAAATGATTTCCTGTAACTAATTTTGCATATAAAATGTTAGGACAAAAAAGAAAACATAAATGCTAACAGCCAATCAAAACCTAAATCTCGTACATATTGTAATAGTCCAAACCCAACTCTCTTTTTTTTTTTTTAAATCAAATCAAAGTCCTTTTAAGCCCATAAAACCCACTTTCTTAAACATAGGGAATCCTCATTTTCATATAAAAAAGGATCTCTACAAGGAGATAAGGCAAGAAAGAGAGTCGGAGGCAAAGGCCTGCCCGCCTGTCACAAGAGATAGCACGAGTCCTCCACTGCCGTCCGTCTCCGTCCACCGGCAACCACCACCCTCCGGTGTCCTCCTCTTCCTTGTGTCTTCTCCTCTATTTTTTCTCCTGAATACGTGAAACCCTAATCGCCATCTCTTTTTCTCTCCTCATCCTCCTCCTCCTGTCACTGTGAGACACCTAGGTGTCATATCTAATCCCGTTTTTTCCCCATATTTCACCCTCTTGAGTGCATATCTAAGATCACATGCTCTTTCATCATTTCATTCCGTCACCTTGTTGGACAATTTTCCGAAGAACCCTAATGCGCCACAGGATATGTAATATAGAATTGGAAAGATCTTGGTCTGCTAAGATCGCCTAATTCTGAGGTACGAATCAAAAGATATGACCATTTTTCTAAAATGTGTATGTTCATGACTGATCTGTGAATAGTCTAGCAAGTTCCTTCCTATGGTTTAGCAAACGAATTACGTTTGACCCGAATACTTTTAGGGGCTTCCTAGACACATAGATTTAGCTTTGAGTTGAAATATAACCGATCTAGAGCTTTAGAGCATGGGGAGATGTGTGCGTCTTCCGTGGTCTTGACTGCAGTCCAATTCTGGTTCGTTTCCGGTTCTTCGTCAATGTGGTCAAGGTGAGGCGGTTAGTTCTAATTCATTTCATTCGTGTCATTGTATGTTCTAATATTTGGACTAGGTTGAAGTGACTTCGTGATTGTTTAGTGTTATGGTAATATAAGCACATGAACTTATATACATATACATATAAAACGCAGTAAGATTATACGTATATAATTGTATAACCGAATATATAGCTATATCCGTATACAGAACTATATCATTATATTTCAACTTTAGGTTAACTAAACCAAGAATATAAATCTAAATCAGTAAACTACTTCTTTGTTCTCGTATGATTGAAGTTAGGTTGCTAGAAGTGATGATTGTAATATGACTTTATGTTGCTTATGAATCATCTAGTAATGTTGAATTGAGTTATTGGAAGTTGATTGATATGTGTGTGAACACTTATATGACATTATTGGCTGAGTTAGGTTGTGAACTTGTTAGTGTGTGGCTATGAATGGTGTGGTTCGATTGTGTTGGCGTGTGGGCCTTTCTTGCATATTGTTTGTCAGGACCGTGAGTCGAGGGAAGTATGCGGGAGAACACGTGTCACGTGAGCCGATGTGAGGAGCATTGGGAGAACACGTGGCACGTGAGCCGATATTACTGCCAGTAACGTTGTGCATGAGCCAATGTGCGGAGCATTGGGAGAAGACGTATCATGTGGGCTGAGGGAATTCAGGAGTCGGTCCTTTGTCATGAATTGAGCTGCATCAATATGATTATATCCATTAATATATTTTTTTTTGGTCAAAAAAAATATACTAATTGATTGCAGTCTTTTAATTCTCGTCTTAGCGTTAAATCATATAATTATTGTATGTTTTTGGGTTGGTCCAAATCGCTCCTGCTATGCAATCGTAATTACACATTCCTACCTTTTCCCTTCACTTCCTCGCAAGACTAATTGCCGAAGTTCATTACTACTTAAGTTGATAGATTTGAATAGAAAGAAGCATGCTCAGGAATCACGAGACAAAATGGAGGACATGCTGATTAGCCTTCAGGACTAGATGTAAGATGTTTGAGATTGAATAGGATTTAAAACAATTGAATAGTAGAGA
The DNA here is from genome assembly GCA_030180135.1 of Orychophragmus violaceus. Classification (NCBI taxonomy): domain Eukaryota; kingdom Viridiplantae; phylum Streptophyta; class Magnoliopsida; order Brassicales; family Brassicaceae; genus Orychophragmus; species Orychophragmus violaceus. The sequence continues at coordinate 46,656,967 of CM058232.1, forward strand.
AGATGCCTAATGTGTAAAAAATTAGGTGTATGGAATTAATAATGGACTAGAAATCAACCTTTTCTTTCGCTGTTTTAAATCCTATTGTTTTGCACAAACAGGTTAATTAATAATGTGTAAAAATAGGATTTAAAACAATCGAAAAGTAGCATTGGAAAAATATATAGCACGTATATAGAGATAATAAAATATATGATATCACATATAATGTGTTGAAGTACACCCAATAAGAACAAGAAGAAAAACTCGCTATTATAGGTGAACGATGTTATAACACGGATGAAAAGGCTATCACATATTGCCAACCTATTATAGCTGGGACATACATAGCAATTTCAAAAACGCTATCAATCATATATAATAGCATTTCTCGTAAGCTAAGAATAACCATTTTTCTTGTAGTGAAGGAGATCAATCAAATACTATCTACCAACGTTGATCCTTAGGCTAAGAACACTAATCATTAGATTAATCCAATTCTTTGGTACTAATCCATTTGTCAAATTCATAATCAAGATTAAATTCCCATTTATGATTAAGAGATAGATAAGCAATGCAAACAATTTCTCAATACAAATTAGTATCTTAAAAATTCATTTCCATGAGCTAAGTATACAAATCTTCTAAAAAATTTCATTTAGGAATTTCATCAAACTCTTTCATTGCATGAAAAACCTTAAGATCTAAATCTAAATTTTCTTGAGAATCTAGCATTGAGCATAACAAATTAGAGAAAATCATGTAATATTAAGATATATGCATCAAGAACCAACCCAAATTACATCTCTACTCTGTAATCACCATGTTCTTCACAAAATCCAAAAGATATTGTTATGAATCATGATTAAGGAGATAATAGAAGAAGAGGTTAAAAAAATTAAGAAGTAATTGATTAAAATCATAAAATAAATGTTTACACAACTTAGGAACCATAAAAATAACAAATTAAAAGTTTAGAAAAAATAAATCTAGGTTTAGGTAGCTTAGAGTTTTAATTTTCCTAAAATAAATCTTAATAAGGGAAGGGCTCGAAATGGATCAACCCTGGACAAACCGGGTATTGACAAGGTTCAAATGGATAATTTGGCAATCTGGGAATCTGGCATCGGGCAACACAGACCGATGTCACATGTCGTGGGATTCTCTGGCACAATCTTGGTCGAAGGTGAGCCGCGGACTATGTTGAAATGTGTCCAGTAAATAGGTTATAACTCTTTTAATACATCTTTAAACGTCTTAAAACCACCTCCATTAGAAATCTAATGCAATTTCCCATTAATTTATTTGAAGTACCAAAGATATATATATATCAAGGGAAGGACTTCATATGATTCGATCTTTCAAGAACACCGGTTTGATCCTTCATCAATATTTCACCCTCTGTCTCTTTCAAACTCCAAAATGATTCCAAAACTGTCCTCATGGTACATGGATCAACTCCAAGTATCAAAATACTCCAAAGTATCTAAACAGACTAAAAATACCAAATATGCAAACTCTAATCTAAATACACTAATTGCTCAAATGAATGATTTTATAAGAATATGTCTAATAATGAATCCAAAAGACTAAAAAGATGAAAATTATGATGCTAAAACATGCTGCAATATGGACACATCAATTCCCTTAAACTTTCCTTTTGATTGTCCGCGGGAAAACAACCTTAAAGGAAGATAGAAGAAAGGCTTGAAGGTAAGAGATCTAAGTTCCAAAAGAAATCATCAAGTGAAAATGGAATCAAGGTGCATGTAATTAAAAGTTGTAATCAAGTTCACTTTACTTCAAAAGAGTTGGCCATTCCCATTGTTAAACACATCACGCTCGAATCCCTACTTCCACATGAATTCCTATCATATAACCCTTTGACAGTCATTAAAGATTGGTGAATCATGATTGTTCTAATCAAGTGGATACATTTGGCTAAGGGTTGTAGGTTTTGAGATGAAAATGATCTCAAATGATTCACTTTGATTATGCTGATTGTCTAGATGCCTTCTTTACACCTCGGATGAATAGTCATTTGGATTTGATCATATTTGATTGTCGTTTCCTTCTAAACAAAGATTCATAGTTAACCGACTCTTTAGATCGGTAATCTCAGTAGGTCTGTTATTATCAACGGTGCAATAAAAAAGAGTTTTCCATCTCGATGGCTAACAATAAAAGGAGAGTGGCATCAAAGAACTAATACATCTTTCTATGAAGATCTTTCAATGGAGATTTAGCCATTTCAAAAGCAAAAAATGGAGCAATTCATCTGACACTATGAGGATTGAGGATTGTGGAAAGTGATGACAACCAACCCTCTTTCTTCTTCAGATGGAGTCTTAAAAGAAGGCATGCTCTTAGTCACTTTATTTTTAATGTTAAAAATTACAACTCATTCTCTGTTTTTGATTCTAGAGTCAGACCGACGGTTTCGGCCTTGTTCGACCATCTGCTTTCCTAGTAATTCTCATCTACACCGTAAGATGCTTTTTCTTTTAAACCTTTTAAGTTACGGAGAGAAAAAAACTTATCATCAATTGATGTTGCAATTTATCCATAGGATGTTAAACTTGTTGATGAGCAGAGATGGCTTAAGAGGAGACATAATAGCATTTTAGTTTTAGAATTCTCCGCATCATCAACATAAATAGTGGCCAAAAAGCTAAAAAAGATAACATAATCGAATTCAACAAAGAAAAAAAAATCCAACAGTCTAACACACCAACTTGAAATGCTAGCCTCTGTCTGATCATACTTTTCTAGCCGTCAACAAACTAGGATTTGAAACAGGCCAGATCGCCTGGGATGCAAGGAAATCCTTCAACATGTAAAATCTTTGTCCTAGCATGGAAAACCACATACGCAGAACAAGTTTCTTGAGGATTAGTGATTTTTAAACAAAATACCTTGCTACTTGATGTATCTATATTTTAACATGATTTAGCATCATGACTTGTATAGTTATGTATCTTTCGTATTCATTCTAAGATATTTTCTTAAGAAATCATTCAATTAGGACTTAATACGTCTACAATTATAGTTTGCATATTTTGGTCTATTTTCAAGTGTTTCAAGTCCTCTGTACGTTTTTGGAGTTGCTAAGGAGATTTGGTTGGATTTGGAGAACAACGAGATAAAGAAAATGAAGAGTGAGTTTTTGTGTTGGTCAACGGCCACAAGTCATCGAGCAGACATCCTTGATGTTGTGCCATCGATACTCGTGAAACGTACCAGCTACTTCCTCAGCCGTGGACCTCGCCCAGAATGACCTGATGCCATTGAGTCTTCTCGCCTCAGCCACAACACATCGGGCTGTCACGCTCGATGCCTAGCTTCTTCCTCGTTTCGGTGTTCTTCCCTTGGCCAGCTGCACCAGATGCCAAGCCCCGCGTCCAAGACCAACTTTCACCAAATGGATACTTGGTTTGTGTCCCTTGGGATGGACTGGCGATGCTAGTCATTCTCCTCACCTTGTCTCAAGCATCCCGGGCTGGTGCACCCGATGGAAGCCCTCGTCCTTGACCCACTTTTCATCGGCCATTCCCTTGGACAGAGTACATCAGCCGGACGCGCAAGATTCCAGACCGTTCTTCACACTCTTCCATCCTCGGCCAAGAGCGCTCAAACTGATGCGCCCAATTCCACCTCTCAGAGCCTTTGCCTATAAAGTCATTTAGGCTAATTTTAGGCATCTTCTCTTCTCTTAAGTTTTTCTTTGCCAATTTTATATCTAAAATATGTAAAGCACAAGCTCTTTCAATGCAATTTGTTATTTTTTCTTCTTAATCTATTCTTATTTATCTCACTAATCATGTTTTCTATCATTATCTCTCGGATTTTGATGGAAATATGTTGATTTGTGAGTATTATTTTGGGTCTCAAGGATGAGGTAGATAAGGATGAGATTAGGGATGATCTGGGGTGCGTAGTATTTAATTAGTGTTAATACTTCTCTATTAGGTTGTTCTGTTAGATTCACAAGAAATTGTTGATTTAGATCATATGTTTTTTATTGCCTAGAAGGTGTTTGATTAAATGGTTGAATTAACATAATTTGTTGTTTTGCATTCTTAAACCTTTCTGAGTTTGGATCACAAAAATTCTGTTGGTGTTTTATATCAACAAACCCTTGATTTTTTTTTTTGGTGTTATTCTGAAAGAGATTAAGTTGTGGTGTTTAGAGATTCATTCCGCAAATCTCTGATCTAACCAATCGATCATCTTATGCTTTCCATCATCACGGTTTCACAGCCACAATCTATCCAAGTCTCAACCTCACAAGTACCGATCTAGGGAAGATCTCATCAAAAAATGTCATTAGTTACTTTACGAATCATTAAACCATGATTAGCATTGTGTGATTGTTGATTAGTACCTATGATCATTTTTAGATCACTTCGATACTTTGACTTCTTCTTAGGACCTCTTTTAATCATTTTCTTAATCTTTTAGTGCTTTTCTTTGATCATTTTTCTCTTGATTACTTCTTTTTCTTGTTCTTGTTTTCACTTCTTATGATTGCTAGTTGAAAACCTCTTTTTGAATATGCAATAGCTAAATTAATTGTTTGCATTCATGTTCAAAGCCGGAACGTTTGGGTTTGATAAACCCAAAGCGATTAAATTTTTTTTAATTAAATTATAATTCAAATAAATACATGTTACCATTGTAATTCAAATAAAATTTGCATATTCACTTTTAGTAGAAAAATGTCTTTTAATAAATCAAAATTTAAGCAAAATAGATATTAAATAAAAAGGGAAATCATATAAAAACAAGGATATGTCGAATATGCTGAAAATGATCTATGTATAGTATTATAGGAAATGCTTATTACTCGAAATTGAGCTTTAATTAACAGTTTATATGAAAAGGGTTCATAAGCCAAAGTTTAAATTTTGTTAAAGTGGGCACAACCCTGTTCATGCAACTTCTAAACTTCACCCAATTTGGATTTGACAACTTTAATCTATATTACAATGGTATTGTTTTATGGGTTTGAAGAATTAATATAGTACCGAACCGAATTTTTTTACTTATTACTACTTCCATTTTTGCAGGCCCTCCGTTGAAATGTTTTATCTCTACGGACTCTAGTGATGCCAGCAAACACTGAGGTACGGTTGAGAGTCTTATTTCGTTCTGCCTCGAAGGATGATAATCCTATAAAAACGCAATATCTCAAAGAAAAAAAAATGATAAATGAATATAAGATAAACACATTCCTTAAAAGTATTTGTGTAGAAACTCTAGTTTTTTTTTTTTAATACTATCTCCGTTCTACGAGAATCCATCAACGGTTACGATCAACGGCTCCACCTGCTCCTGAAAACTTTCTTATAAGTTTGTCTCCATTAATCTTGTAAAATTGCGCCTTCGGGGATTCGAACCCAGTACCTGCCGGTGTAAAGCTTTAACCACTTAACCACTAGACCACAGTTGCTTCATAGAAAAAGTACTCACATGCACCAAGACCAGTGATTTTAGATTCGGAAAGCTCTAAAGAAGGGTCGGGATCCTATCCAGATTTAATAAAGAAAACGTCATATTTAAAGTGGAAAGGTTGCAAAACTGGGGCAGTGTGTGACGGCCAAAAGTCCAAAAAAAAATTTTTAAAGGAAGGGAGAAAGTTCAAAGCCTAAGTCCGAAGGCTCTGTCTTCCTCACTTAAATTCTAGGGTTTTTCCACTCTCCAATCATTATAAATTGAAGAATCCCTTTTCCAAAAACTCATCAAATCTTTTTCTAGCGATGCTTTGTCCATTCCCTGTGCCAATCATGCCTTCAGAAAGCTTGTTTCACTGTTTTCCTCCCTTTACCCCAATAAGATATCTCCTAAAACTCAAATCTGGTCATGTTTTGCAAAAACCCAAGTCTTTTTAAGTCATAACTTTCAAACCTTGAGGAATCTCGTGAATCTGAAGCCACCTGCGTTTCTAGCCCCACCAGACGAAGCCAATGCCGCTGACCGCACCTCCACACGCCGCCCCACCGCCTCAAACGCATGGAGAAGGTCGGGCGCGTGGTAGTCACGCGCCTGACACGCCGCCGAAGCCGCCAGCCACGCGCCGCCGCGCCACCGCCATGCACCCCCACTCGCCGGAGCGCCGCCGCCGATCACCAGAGCCGCCGCCGCCGATAACAGTAGTCACCGTCCGCAGCCGTCGGAGCCGCCGTTGCTAGAGCCGCCGTCTGCCGCCACCGGAACCGCCATTGCCGTTGTCAGAGCTGCTGTCGCCGTTGCCAGAGCCGCTGCTCATCGCCGCCGTGTTGACCCGCCGGCGAACTGAGTTGACTCTGTCAATCCGGGCCAACTCGGGCTGACCGATTTAATTCAGTTGACTTGGTTTGGCCTGGTTCAATTCCAATTCTGGTTTAATCTAATTTTATTTCGGTTTAGTCTTGTCCAATTGATTTCCTGGTTCAATTCAATTTCAACTCTAAATAGTTTGGTTTTAATCGGTTCTGGTTTGGACTTGTTATGAATTTGGGTCTGGTTGAATCTGGGTTTGGGTTTGGGTCTGGGTTGACTGGGTTGACAGGTTGACTTTAACCTGACACGTTGACTTTTCGTCAACCAATTTCAAGTGGTCATAACTAGTCCGTCCTTAGGCCAATTTTAGAGAAAAGAAAGCCTACCTCACTCGGTTTTCCGTCCTCTTTCCAGATATGAAGTCCATTTGGGCGTTTGAAGTTCATAAATTACGATTTTTCTCTTTTTTGGCCAAGGTGAATACCGGTCGTGATATTTCCTTACTCTCTATTTTAATTTCGGGCGCATGTCCCTTGTTAATAGTATCTTTCTAGGTAGCGTAGTTAGTAATACGCGTTATCTGATTTAAATAATGTAGAACTGCTTGGTTATCGCTTAAACCGAAAAAGTTTATTGTGATTAATGGCTTGCGTGTATAGATGTTGTGATAGGTGCATGTGATGGGGCTTTTGTGCGGGCACATGCCTGATACCGAGAAGGAATTCACGTTCCCTTAATGAAAGCAGTCGGAGGGGGTGTGACGCGCCTCCCCGCTTGTTGTGAGGTGTTTTGTGAGGAACGGTTGGAACCGGTGGTTGTTGTGGGGCATACTCGCTCAGATCATGTGTGCATGTGGTTGGTTGGTGCCGAGTGCGCACCTATGATTTAACTAGTTGATTTGCTTGTGTGAGACCTCGGGCGTTGGGTGCAAGGTGTTATTAGCTAGGTACTTGTTGTCGTAGTTGTGTGGCGTAAGCCAGGATCGCGGGTTCCTTGAATTTGCCCTCACTGGGTAATTGTGTTTTGAAACAGTTACTCAGTCCTATTTCCTTTCCTGTTATTTTATTTTTCCCTCGTAGATCCGGATGCAGGATTGACTGATTGTCTGATATTCTTGGTGGATTTGACCCTAAGGGAGCGCAAAGGTTCCTGGAACCATAGAAAGGTAGTCCGGTTGGACTGTTCCGGTTCAACGGATGCCCGCACGATGCCATTTACGGTTCGCCGGGAACGGGTTGTGTTAAAGTGGGTCGTTATAATCGAGAAACTGCTCATCTAAAGAGAGAAAGAGTGAGCAAAAACTTCGTGAAGAAATCCAACATCTATAATGTGTATGAATTTGCAAGCTAAATATAGACCTCCACAGTACTCCAAATCCAAAGTAAACGAAACCGACAATTGGTAGGTGGAAAACTTTTTTGACGTGAGAAGGAAAAAACTACAAGATCTTAGTTTACTCAAAATTTACTATATCAAATGAGTTTGGGTTACAACCATGTCCTCTTTGTTCCATAAAACAATTCCATAGAGTAAAGCTCAACAAGACAAATTTCCAGCAGAAGAACTTCAATAACGAAGCGATACAAGAGCTCAGAAATATGCATCATTAAACGACTTCACATTCACTAAGATTATGGTCGCCAGTTACAATCTCCACGGTTCAAATATTAAAAAATTAGTTAAGAACACCTATGCAAATTTTCAGCTCAATCAGAGAAGAATCACTATTGGATTTCCCAAACAACCAACACTAGTCTCATTTCACATCAAACAATAACAACTCCACTAAAACTACGATCTATGACAAACCAACCGTTAAAATGTAAAACCCACCAAGGAACATGAATATCATTGAGTCATGAAGGTTCATTGAAAATTTCTGCAAGATTAGAACAGTTTTGTTGGTCCGATCGACACCCTAAACCAAACCGACGAAATCTGTTTTTTTCTCATCTTCTTGCTTCTCTCGTTTTCTTTAGGCTGTAGTAACTCTTGATGCAAGGCATCAATTCTAGTAGTCAACAGCTTTTCCATCTTAGCAATAAAGGCTTCTATCAAAATCTTGTTGTTCTGGTTGTTGCCATTCTCTTCTCCATGCCCTGACATTGTATACCTACAATGATCAAACAAAAAACTAAACCAGTAACTAGTTCTCAATAGTATGATCAGTGTTTGAAGATATTTTCATAACCGAAGACAACTAGAAAACATATTTTGCAACCTAGGGCGTTATTTATGAATTAACATAATATGAAAGGACCAATTATGAATTAAAATGCAGAAGAATTTCGAATTGGATTAGATGATGCTAAAACTTATCCTGAGCAGACAAATGATGATGATGATGCAAAAAAATTGATCTAGGAACAAGCTGAAACAATTCGACAACACACAAATTCAAACAAACTTATGCATATCAAATCAGAAGATGAACATACAAAAACTATTAGGGCACGAAATCAGACGATATAACAGGTTATGATCACAAGGAAATGATGAACTGGATGCGAAAATGGCTTAGAGAACAGAATGCAACAATCTGACAACTAACAAATTTAAACCGGTTTATGCAGAACATATCAGAAGATGAACAAATAGTTTTGGTATGAAATGATGCAGACAGAACAAGCATGAAATAGATGATTCGAAATGGATAGTGCAATGATCTAAACACCCTAACAACAAAAAACAAACATAAAATGATACAGAAAACGAAAGCAGAATGTGAAAGGGAAAAGAAGATGAAGGATCAGAAACTACCTAGCTTCAAGTGTGCTTTGATACCACTTGGTATGATTCTCCTAAGACCGGTACATTAGAGAAAAGAGAATAAGATTGGATAGGCCTTGCAAGAAATTATATTGATTCAAGGGTTGTGGAATGAAAGGTCGCACAAAGGCTGCATAATGAACTTTGATAAACCAATCCGAAATCTATGAATATTACACACCAAAAGAGATCAGAAAGTTGCTGGATATTACACACCAACAATGATTTATGCTTTAAGAAAGTTTTAGAATAAAAATATAGATGATTTTTATGAGTTACAAGATCAGAATATAAAAGAAGAGAGAAGAGAAAAGAGTTTTCAAAAAAGGGGACATTGGAACATGCTCCAAGACCTCATTAAGCACACTAATGCAAGTTTAAAATGTAAAATCTAACTATGGATAAAGTCTCACGAAAATCAGAAGTGGAATGGGCTGGTATGGATCAACAAATGGATGATAGGAAGTATTGCATAAGCCTCATTAAAAATCTCTTTTAGAAAATCCATTAGGACAAAACCAAAGACAGGAAAAAGAGTGCCCATGAAATACTTAGTCCAATTGTTGATGCTCTTGGACTTGTTTCAAAACCATGATGGTTTGATTTAATTCTTCATGCTCCATGTTTAAGTTCTTAAGAAATCCTATAGTGGTTTTGTTGAAGAGCTTAGCTCTTGCTCGGGTCATGGCACCAAGTGGAGACACCAAAATCTCCACAGTTACATTCACCTCTGCTTCATGCTGGGGTTCAAATTTATCATCAGCTTCATGATCTGCTTCAAGCCGATTCTCCTTGATGCTCCTACACTACATTGTGGAATATGCGGTGTAGCTGATTATAACTCACCTTACCATACGAAGAAATCTACTCAGGTTTGTGCTATCAACTTATAATGTAATCTGGTTTGAGGTTTATTGTTTTAGGAATTCTTGTGACTGGTTTTTAGGCTTCACAAGTTAATGAGAATGAAGCTGAGGCTTCTGAAACCAATCTCAATCAAGTGTAGTCATGCTACACATGAGACTAAGCATGAAAAGGATAACTCGGGTGTTTTTTATGGGACACAGTAAGTCTTTTGCAGGTTTTCATGGAAACAGTATGGTCTTGTCGGTTTTTCTTTATTAGGCTTTAGTCATATGCTATTTGTTTAAGCGTATTCAAACTTGGTGAAAGTTTCATTTTTTAGCTTATTGAAGCAAAATAGATCGTCTTGTTGTTTAATCAAATGCTTTGTTTAAGTAATTGTTCTTCTTGATGGAAAGGAATTAAGACAACACCATTTTCTTTAAAACAACAAAACATAAAATACTGACTCCAAAACAAAAACAACAACCAAGCATACAACATTGTTTAACATAGAACACAACACCATTTTATTTAAAACACAATCGCCATGATACCTAATTCCACAAAACAACCAAGAATCAGAAGATTCATCATCTTCTTCATCCCATTTTCGCCTCGATCAATGCCTCTTCAACTCTTTAAAATATATCCTTCTCAAGCTTCATTTGAACTTTCTCAAAAACCTCACACTCTCTTGCAATATCTCTCAAATCTTTCTCTAGTTTCTTATTTTTGAATTGCAATGCCGCAACCTCATTCAAAAGTGGTTCATCTATCCTCTTAAATATGTGATTGTCATACAAGCTACAAAATCTAATTCCCAAAATCATCAATTCGGTTGCCAGGTCAAAAGAATGCCGCTTCATAGAAACAACAAATCAAAGCATAAATTTATTCATATTACCTTACGAGCGGCCACATAAGAGCAACATAAGTATCTCCGGCAAGGATTATGGTCAAAAATAGACATCATAGAAACTTTTGTCCTACACACTAGCACATCTTAGGCACAATAATGAAACTTCCACTTCCACGCCGATCAGTGCCTGCTCCATTCGAGTTGTTAGAAACGTTGCTTGAATATCCATCCATCTCAATCTTCAAATTTTGATGTAGGGTTTTATAAAATTAGAAATTTATGGACTTAGGGAAGAAAGAGAGAATGACAACAAATATGGGTTTTTGGTCGAATTTATCGTCTTGTTTAAGTGGTTTAATGGCTGGTTCACGGTTTCACAAGAAAACCATCGAAAATTTACTTCATGGGAAATTATATTTGGAAGTATAGGTGGAATTAGATTCATGTGATTACAACTCAAGGAGTATCAATGTGTTCTGGAATTCTGTATCTTAAGTTTAGAACAAGTATGATGCACGTCCGGGAGTATTCAACCACTTGATAGTATAACACAGTTAAAAGAGTTTCTGGGAAGTTAAGAAACAATTTGGAAAAACCGGTTGAACTCTTTCGAAAATACAGACGTTTATTGGTCTAAAACAATCAAACACAGTTTAGAAAGGTTTGGAAAGCCTTAGAAATCAAATTTAGGAAACCTTGTTAAACCTTTTCGAAAAATCAAAGATGCTGGTTTAAAATTGGTCCAGAAACTGATTTGGGAAACGTTTGGGAACTTTATTAAACTGGTTTATTTTTAAAATTTTCGAAAACAAGGAGCCTTTGGTTTAAAACACATAATATTGTTCTTTCCTTTTTTAAAACAAGCACACAGTTTTTAGTATTTGAAAAAAAAAGGAAAAATGAATCAAGTGGAGCCTTGGGCAATAAGGGTTTCAAAAATTCTCTTGGGAAATAAGGAAACACTTTTTTGGGTTTTGAATAAGGGGAAAAGCATATAAAACTCGAAATCTTCTTCTTTCTTTTTAAATTTTTATTGTTTTTATGAAAACAAGATGAACTATAAAACTTGAAATAAAAATGCAGCAAATGAATTTCTTTTGATTTTTGGTAATGAAAGTGCATGATATGAATCAAAAATGGATTGAACTAAAGAGATGATGCTGATCAGAATGATAACAAGATAAATTTTTTTTTTTTTTGATGCAGAATGCAATAACAATCTAATGGTGAAAGTAAATACACAGAACGCTTTTTATTGTCTTTTCTAATTGATTATGCAATGGAAACAAACAGAAAACTACGCAAGATATCAGATCTAGACAGGATGACAAAGGCTGAATGATTTTTTGTTTGTTTTCGATTTAAGATGCAATGAAACACAAACTAGATGTATGAAACTATGAATCTAGTGCAATGAAAACAAAGAGTGATGGATATATATCACCTTTTAGGAGCCTTTCGGCTCTGATACCATATGATACGTCCCCAAATCTGAAGCTAGATGGATAGAAGGATGGAAGACAGAACACTGGTTGTATAACTCTCTTGTTTTGGCCGGTTTGGATGAGATGGATTGATTGATGGAACTTGTTCGGCTGGATGTATATCTCTCTCAGAAAAAGCCAGAGAATCATCTGTAGAAGGTGGATTGATAGACGCCACAAGGAGGATGGATTAATCCTTGATAAGCCTGTTGAACACAAAGCAATGCTTCTCACACAACACTGGATTCAAAAGGGTTTTTATTTGCTGCAAGAAAACATGGTTGTTTATTGATCTAGGGTAAAAAAATACACTGTTGTGACAAGGGACTTTATAAACAGTCCAAACAACTATGCCCCTTTCTAGGGGACTTGAAGCAAATAAACTAAAAATGGAAATAAATACTCGAAATTGGGACCTAATGAATCAAAGTTACAACAGCTACTTTTATTGAAATAAACTAAAGAAACAAAGGACTCAGCTGCAAACAAGAGAATAAACGGTCAGGAAATGTGTATGAAATATAATTCAGACCTTACCTTAGATTTATGTGGGACGGTCCATCCTGATATGCTCAAGTTCACCATTTCACTTAAGTTTCTTGGATTGGTGATGCCACAAATAAGGAAACCTCCCTGATATGTTTGATAAGTGGCAATTCTGAGCTTGGACCGTCTGATATAATATATGGTTAAATCCCTTGTTTGGTGAATGATTCTTCCTGGTCTGTGGCTTGAGTTGAGGTGATGTGAGCTTGATTGAGCAGAATAACCATCTCTTCAGTGTTGAGAAGATAGTTAACAGCCTGGTTGAATTGTTCTCTTAACATTCTTGCTCCTGGCCTTATGAATGGTCCTTGTCTCACAATAGGGATTGAAGCTTCTTGGTCTTGTTCAGATTTCATGTCCTCATCAAGCACCTAATAACACAAGGTGGATGTTCTGGTCTACGAGTTTGGCAAAGATAAATAGAAGTACCCGCTCCATAAAAATATGACTGTTATGAATCTTCATCCATGAAAACTTATCGTTTTCCTTATCAGCACAACTATCTAAGTCGGCTGCATAGCCATCTGGGAATTTGACTGCATGTTCCACAGATTCCAGTAATCTTATTCTGGCATCTTCTATCAATCTGTACGCGGGGAAAGGAGCGTTACCCTCACTATCAATATGTAAGTGTGGCTGAGAACATAATCATTCTATATAAAATCTTGACATGATGGTTTCTTTGGATTTAACCTTCACACTCATAAGAGTATTCATGACATTGTCAAAAAATTCTTCTTTACTTGCATCAAATCAAGATTATGTCAGAGATTGAGTGTAACGCCCCCTTCCCGTTTTCCGCTGACCGACGAGCTGACCGGCCAACAATCAAACATGAACATGACCGATCGAACTCGAGCAGCCATACGAGAAGAGTTTGTCACAATACGAAGCCAGAGATAGTCCGATTTGAGTCAATGGCTCTAACCAAACCGTCCTTGACTCCGTTTACCTCGTTTTCACGATACAAGGCTTTTCAACTCGTACCGCTTCCACGAGTTGTGTTCGGTTCAGACTAAACCATATATCAGAGAATTATTCTGTTTTTATTACTTTAAATTATAAATCTTATTCATAACAATTTACGAATATATACAAATCATTTAGCGCATCCCAACAAAATCTGAAATCGAAAATAAAGTCAGAATGCGTAAACAAACCGATGCCAATGAGTAATCTAAGATTACCCAGTGAGACGGATCCCAACTAACAGGATGCTAACAATCTAATATTCCCGCCCAAACCCAAAATAACAATCAACGATAAAGTAAAATTGCTGATCCCGCACTACCAAGACGTGATTAGCCCCACTACACACAAGCATTCAATTAACAACACACAATAACACAAAGGTAACCAAGGGAATCAAGAACACTGCAACATATGCTCTCGATTAGACTCGATCTATCTATTGTGGCTCTAACACAACTCCACACCAACTGTGCCCACTATGCGAACTCGATAACTTCCACAAGAACACTTAAATACCCCCATGGTAACTAAAACCTCCCACAATTCCTAGACATAAACACAAAGTACTAAGACCTATGACACCGTTCTTTGTCCATCGATACGCGGTGACTCGGGCTACCCCTAGATAACCTAAGCTTCCATGCAGTCCGACCCTAGGACGCGACCCCGTATTCTCCGTACTACACACCTACAAATGTAAATCCACAGGTTAACACCTGCCAGAACCACTACCGAATGTACGTGGACTGATCAGGAACTCATTTCACGAGGATCCAATCGGGCAGGAAGTACAGAAATGAAGGAATGTTTAGTTGATCCTGATTCAATTCTCTGATTCAGATTATCCTAAACATGCTGATCTAGGTTCTTCTCGAATAGAAACAAATGATGATCTCACCTTATACCTGTTTGCAGCGGAAAGGGATGGTATGTCAGAGATCATAGAAACACCGAGAGATGAATCCTCCAAAAGTTCACACACGCGATCACAGAAAACGGCTGCTAGACCACAAGGAACTCTGCGCAGAGGGAGAGAGAGTTTTCGGCTAAAAGACTAGGTTAATTGTTCTGAACTCGAGTTTTATCTTATAAAACTTGTCCGGTTCCGTTTGGGCCATTTGGCCCAAACACCAATTAACTCGACGGCATTCGCGCACTGTGTCGATCGACACACCTTGTGTATCGATCGACACACAGTAGCTAAACCGTTTTATTCTCTCTAAGTACAGTAAATGCCTAGCACTTTTACCGTACTTCTGCTAAACCGTTCCCACACATTTTCCTGTTAGCTTAGGCGTGTGACCCATATGGGATCATATAATAAAGGCAATAAGTCCAAGACTTATAGATCATGAGCGGACTCTAGCAAGCCATCATGACCCCCAGTATTATATGACTTATGTCTGATCATTGACATACTCTTACTTTCTAGAGACAGTACCGAGATTACTGGACACAATTCCAACAATCTCCCACTTGTACTGGAATCTCTGTATTCATAATCCTTTTGTCACAATATCTCGATTAGTCATAAGGCAAGATTGGTGTCATCCTTATAAAGCCTAATCTTGTTCATCGGACTCTGATTTGATACTGACAATCCAAACGACTCGGGACAGTCCGTTTGAGCATGGCCATGCATTTTCCAGTATTCAAATCTCCGATTGGCCTAGAGATATTCACTCCATTTATATTGGAGGGACAAATTCCGTCTTGTTCCATCACTGTAAACTACTCATTTCATAATGTACCCAAACAAGGTCCTTATAACTATCGCAGAACGATAGCGTTAGACAATGATCAAAGTGCATCAGTCCATGTGCAGTCACATGCATGCGAACTCAGGTCTAAGGACTATACTCTATAGTCGTAGTAAGAATCTCTTATGACACAAATATAAATATCCTGAAGAGTTCTTATAAGCGGGTCTTGTCCGGTCGTATGTTCCCCAACATACACCTATGTACTGACTTTGATGCCGCGCATCTATGACACACTGAGACTTTGTCATAAGTCACGTACCAATCCAGTCTCACACGGTTGTTGGTGTTCCAATTTCAACAACCTTCGACTAGGGACATAATGATATAAGTCATTTATCAAATATAGGGTCTCATGATCAAGCTAAATGACTTTGATAACTCAAGATCAAGTCATTTACTTCGATGACCTATAAAATGGTTTATATCACTTTGGAACGATTATTTCATCACAGTTAAAATAATCTTGAAATAATAATTTCATTAAACATCTTAAATGTTATTTCAAGAACATATCCAATAACTAAATAAAGCCCTTTAATAACTCCCACTGAAATTAAGACTACATCTTAATTTCACTTATCCTACAGCAACAGTGCGCGACTCGTGCTTAGGCCTAAGGAGTGGCTTCGTTAATAGATTAGCAACGTTCTCATTCGTTGAAACTTGCTGATCTACTTAACATCTCTGTCATTTATCTCACGGAATAGGTTATACCTATCCTCAAGGTGTTTGGACCTCTGATGTGCAGCTAGTCTCATCTATGCTGGAAATCACATCAAGTTCAGTGACGAACTCTTCTTTCCAAACATCCTCTTTCGCCGCTTTCAAAGCTGCGAAATGTTCAGCTTAAGTCATGGAGTCAGCAACAGTGCCTTGCACCGCCAGATAGACACAAGATATAATCGGACTGTGATCGGAAATCATCTTTGTCTATTGGAAACTTGCCTTTCAGACTCTACCGACTCGTAGCACCTCACTTTCTCCGTAACTCAAGAATTTATCCTTAGTATTCCTCAAATACTTTAGGATATTCTTTACGGCAATCCAGTGATTCTTTGCTGGATTTGACTGGTCTTTACTTGTCTTGCTTAACATTAAAGCAATATCAAAACAAGTACGTGTCATGGCATACATGATAGACCCAATTGCCGTCGCATATGGAATCCTATCCATGCTTTCAAGCTCAGCAGTTATCGTAGGACACTGCTTCTTGCTTGACGTATTGCCATGTGACATTGGCATAAAACCCTTCTTGGAATGCTGATTAGGTGCAGGACTTTGTCAATTTAAGAATCTTGACTTTGTCCTACCAGCTCTTTTGGATCTCTATCTTTAGATCCAAAATCCAAGAACATACGTGGCTTTACTCATGTCAATCATTAGAACCAACTCCCAAGCCAGTCCTTTACTTACTGCAGCATTGGGACGTCATTTTCGAGAATCAGTATGTCATCGACATACAATATGAGAAATGCAATATCGCTCCCACTAATCTATTAGTAAACACACAGTTCCGCTTCGTTCCTGTTCAAGTCAAAACCTTGACTACTTCAACAGAACGAAGATTCCAACTCCGATATGTTTGCTTCCATCCATGAATGGATCAATGAAGCTAACTTACATAAAATGTAATTTTTCGGAGTCCGGGCTCACTTTCGCTTCTTTGAATTTCGCAGATTCGTCGCTTTCAATGATCATCAGATCATGCGAACTTTCAATGATTATCAGGTTCAACTAATGACGAGAAATCACTCTCGGATTAGTAACTGATTCATTCATATCTGCGAACTTCAGGCTCCAGAGGTGCAGATTTCAATGATTATCAGGTTCAACTAATGACGAGAAATCACTCTCAGATTAGTAACTGATTCATTCATATCTGCGAACTTCAGGCTCCAGAGGTGCAGATTTCAATGATTATCAGGTTCAACTAATGACGAGAAATCACTCTCGGATTAGTAACTGATTCATTCAAATCTGCGAACTCCATAATCCACAGGTGTAGATTCTACAGAAATCTGTAAATCCTTCCGCTGCTCTCCCTCAACAGGTTAAGCAGCCTCCTGTATTTCTCGAATTTCTTCGAGTTATACTTTTACTCCCACTGTTCTTCTTGGAAAATAACTTCCCTTCTTAGAAAACAGATTGGACGTAAAAGTAACAAGCCTTAGTTTCTCTAGGACAACCAGCGAAGTAGCACAACTACAAATACTCAGTAAAGACAAATTTGGATCGATTCCAATCCACATTAACGTGGTGTCTTTCAACTGATATTGGTGGAACTATTTTAGCGTAAACTTAGATATTTCTAGAGCGTTATTCTTAAAATATCATGGAAGATTCGTGTGATTCATCTTTAATCATTTCTAATAAGATCTGATTCTTTCTCACAGAAACACCTTCAGGTTTTCAGGAGAAATGAGCTGTGAAACGATTTCACACTCATTCTGATGATCACATAATCAATGACTTAAGTATTCTCACTCGTGATTTTAATCCAGAGTCTTAATACTTTTGTCATTTCAGATCCTATACTTCATTCTGGAACTCTTTCGACCATGTCAAAGAATTCCGACTTGTGTTTCATCAAATGAACACAGTCACACTCACTGAAGTAATCAGTAGAGACAATGAAGTACAGGAGTTTTTCTCTGGCATTACTGCTCATTGGGCCACATACATGAGTATGTTCCAGGCCCAATAAGCCTTTGGGCCTTTCTCTAGCTCGGCTAAGATAGGCCCTTTACCTTTTGGTCTAGTAAACAGAATTCAAGTCTCATAAGATATTTTATCAAATGAGCCCAACAGTCCATGACTATGGGATTTCTGAATCCGACTTACTCTATGTGACCAAGACTTTATTCCAAGAAAAATCAGGTTTAATTCATCAGATTTAAACCAATTCGGTATTTATGTTACATTTAGGCACTCTTTGGTTTAAGATATAAAACCCATTCCATGAATAGGGTGCTACAATTAATATTTCATTAAGATCAAAAGAACAAAACTTGTCTTTTATCAAAATGAAAAACATTCAAATTCTTACAAGAAAATGAAAGACAACTCTGCTTAAAGCAGGTACATTGTAGCAATTACTTAATACAAAACCAAGCCTCAAAGGGATCTATAAGTGAAAAACCCTACGGCTGAGGCAGCATCCCAAGCTCCTTCCAGACATGTAGTTTCACTTGCCCTTCCTTCAACGTTCTACTGTTGCCCAGGCTCTGCATATTATAACAAATATCAGTGCCACAACCAGTATCCAATACCTATAAGGTAGAACTTGAAGTAATAACATGAATACCTGAGGAAGTAGTCGCATACATCAACTTCAACTCCTCATCATCTTCCATGAATTTAATGCAATCTCTCTTCCAATGCCCTGTCTCCTTACAGTAGCAGCACTTACCAACGTAAGAGGTATCTGACTCGGGCTCAGAAGACACACGCTTGCCATGATTCAAAATTTGGACAACTTTGTCTTCACCCTTGTCAGCATTAGGTTTAGTAAACCTACCCTTCTCATTCATGAGATTGTACAGGGTACTCTTCACGTTTGGCTCAACTGTCTTGAGCATATCATGCAGTTCAGTCAGCGTCTTCGTTAAGCCTTTCTTGATATAGTTCTTTCTGAACTTATCATAGCTTGACGGCAGTGACTGCAGAATGATTTCAGTTGCCAACTCTTGGCTAACTGGATAATCCAGTTTCCTCAGGTTATCAATGTAACCCATCATTTTACTGACATGAGGACTCACTGGATTATCATTTGGTAGCTTGCAGCTAGTGAGAGACTTAACCAACCGGTATTTCTCCACTCTTATCTGCTCCTGAAATTTCAATTTCAGGCTGCTGATCATCTCTATTGGCGACTCCATGTTCTCATATTGCTTCCGCAAGTCTGAGTCCATGGTAGCCAATATCAGACCACGCACATCTACCGCATCATTATAATGCTTATTCCAAGCATCATATACTGCATGAGAAGCATTGGACCCGATCCTCACGGGGAGAGCTCTCTCAAGAACATAGTCCTTTCTCTCCTGTCTGAGGACTAGCCTCAGGTTCCGCGACCAAGTCAAGAAATTTGATCCGTTCAGCTTGTCCATCTTAAGGACAGACCGGATCGAGAAAGTGTTTTGATTGTTTGTGCTAGTCATAACTGAAAATTAAGATAAAAGGATTTTAGTTAATATGTTCAATATGATTAATCTCGTATTAAATTTAATATGATTAATCATGCATTATATTCAATAACATCAGTTACCCTCAATAGAATATAATGATTCCAAGATCCACATATAACTAAGATTAAAGTGGGCCACTGGCCGTCACCCAATATTAGCTTATATCGGTAAGCCCTATATCGGCTAATTATATCCGTGATATAACTCTTGGTTGTGAATCTGGGCCCGAGGCCCAATCCACTCTGATGTCTCAAGGCCCGGGACTCCCGATGGCCTAGTCAAGAAAACCAGACTATACAGTCATGTAATCATTAATGTCTGGGACTCCCAATGACATTTATGAATCACAAACCGTCTTACCCACGCAAAAGCAGACACCCTCACACTGTAAGGCCATGAATACAATTGAATGGGCTTCGACAGCTGACATAGCCTGGACAAGACATCCAACGCTTGATATTATTTGAGGTTCGTAGGTTTATTTTAAAATCTTATTCCCAAAATAGAAGATTACTATTTTCGGGAAACTTTCCATTTTTGGAAACCTACTATTTTTGGAAACTTTCTAAAATTGGAAACTTTCTAAAAACGGAAACTTTCTAACTTTAGAAATTTCTTTAAAATCCAAAACCCGCAAATCCAGAAACTTCTAATTTAAGAAACTTTCTAATTTCAAAATTTCGGAAACTTTAATTTAAAATCGACTTTATAATTTTATAAAATAAATTTTAAATTAATCTGAAGAAAGACTCAAATAATTGGCCCAATTGTTTTAACTTCTTGGCCCGAGGCCCAAGAATTTGTCCATGTCCAAGACATGACCCAATTGTCCAATTAAATGACATAACCGGTCTGGTTCATTAAAATTGGTCTAACCAAATTTTAATTACTACGATGACCACGATTGTCAACCGGTTATTTACTAAACCGGATTTTCTCAATTTATTTGGTCCAACCAAATCAAATTAGAAAATCCTGGTTTAGGCACTAAATCCAATAATTCTTTCGACATTGGATTTCTTGTTCCGGTTTAACCAGACTTAATAAAATTATTAAATCTGTTTATTAAACCAGGACGAATTAATTTTAATCAAAATATTAAACCGAGCCTTAAACCAACCATGTCGATCGATGAACCAACCGTGTCGATCGATCCTGCATCGATCGTGCATCGATCCTGTATCGATCGATGCTCTCACGCATGCACGGAACCGAGCCAAAACCCTAACCGTGTCGATCGATGCACCAACCGCATCGGTCGATGCACCAACATCGAACCTGCATCGATCCTGCATCGATCGATGCTTTCACGCGTTAACAGGGTTAGCCGATAGACTGTATCGACCGATCCATGCGATCGTATCGATCGATCCATGCGATCGCAGCCGATACTCATTCTCTCGGATCAGATCGCATACCAAATCATATAGCTTGATCATGCGATTTTTTCATATGTTTAGGTTTCAATTCTTGTTACTTAAGTGATTTCTCTTATCAGTAGTTGATTCAAAACACTTTTAAACAAGAAACACAATCCTAAACTTGAATCTAAACAAGAAAAACCAGAACCAATGGCTCTGATACCACTGAAGGAATGTTTAGTTGATCCTGATTCAATTCTCTGATTCAGATTATCCTAAACATGCTGATCTAGGTTCTTCTCGAATAGAAACAAATGATGATCTCACCTTATACCTGTTTGCAGCGGAAAGGGATGGTATGTCAGAGATCAGAGAAACACCGAGAGATGAATCCTCCAAAAGTTCACACACGCGATCACAGAAAACGGCTGCTAGACCACAAGGAACTCTGCGCAGAGGGAGAGAGAGTTTTCGGCTAAAAGACTAGGTTAATTGTTCTGAACTCGAGTTTTATCTTATAAAACTTGTCCGGTTCCGTTTGGGCCATTTGGCCCAAACACCAATTAACTCGACGGCATTCGCGCACTGTGTCGATCGACACACCTTGTGTATCGATCGACACACAGTAGCTAAACCGTTTTATTCTCTCTAAGTACAGTAAATGTTGGAAGTTTCGGTTGATCCTGATTCAATTCTCATATTGATATCAACCTAAACATGCATTAGATCTAGGTGTTCTTATTTAGAAACATTATGATCTCACCTTTTACCTGTTTGTTGCAGCGGAAGGATTTGAACAGGTCAGAGATCAGATAGATGCACCGAGGGATGAATCCTCCAAAGGTTCACACACGCTTCACAAGGAAATGGCTGCTAGACCACAAGGAAGAGAGGCGCAGAGAGAGGAGAGAAATCGCGGCTAGGGTTCAGGTTAAGGGAGAAAAGACTTGGCTTTTAGTCATTAAAAGCATTCTCTTTTCCCTTATGGGCTTTTGGGCCCAATCTGATTAAATCCTATTTAATCAGACCCATTATTCATTCTCTCTTAGTACGACAAATGCCTAGCACTTTTGTCGTACTTCTGCTAAGCCGTTCCAACACATTTTCCTGTTAGCTTAGGCGTGTGACCCATATGGGATCATATAATAAAAGCAATAAGTCCAAGACTTATAGATCATGAGCGGACTCTAGCAAGCCATCATGATCCCCAGTATTATATGACTTATGTCTGATCTCGACATACTCTTACTTTCTAGAGACAGTACCGAGATTACTGGACACAATTCCAACAATCTCCCACTTGTACTGGAATCTCTGTATTCATAATCCTTTTGTCTCAATATCTCGATTAGTCATAAGGCAAGATTGGTGTCATCCTTATAAAACCTAATCTTGTTCATCGGACTCTGATTTGATACTGACAATCCAAACGACTCGGGAAAGTCCGTTTGAGCATGGCCATGCGTTTTCCAGTATTCAAATCTCCGATTGGCCTAGAGATATTCACTCCATTTATATTGGAGGGACAAATCCCATCTTGTTCCATCACTGTAAACTACTCATTTCATGATGTACCCAAACAAGGTCCTTATAGCTATCGCAGAACGATAGCGTTAGACAATGATCAAAGTGCATCAGTCCATATGCAGTTACATGCATGCGAACTCAGGTCTAAGGACTATACTCTATAGTCGTAGTAAGAATCTCTTATGACACAGATATAAATATCCTGAAGAGTTCTTATTAGCGGGTCTTGTCCGGTCGTATGTTCCCAACATACACCTATGTACTGACTTTGATGCCGAGCATCTATGACACACTGAGACTTTGTCATAAGTCACGTACCAATCCAGTCTTACACGGTTGTTGGTGTTCCAATTTCAACAACCTTCGACTAGGGACAGGATGATATAAAACATTTATCAAATATAGGATCTCATGATCAAGCTAAATGACTTCGATGACTCAAGATC
Source organism: Orychophragmus violaceus (assembly GCA_030180135.1). NCBI lineage: Eukaryota > Viridiplantae > Streptophyta > Magnoliopsida > Brassicales > Brassicaceae > Orychophragmus > Orychophragmus violaceus. The sequence goes on from CM058232.1 coordinate 46,679,967, forward strand.
AAATCATTTACTTCGATGACCTATAAAATGGTTCATATCATTTTGGAACGATTATTTCATCACAGTTAAAATAATCTTGAAATAATAATTTCATTAAAACATAAATAATGTTTTACAAGAACATATCAAATAACTAAAATAAAGCTCACAAAACTCCCACTCAAATTTAGATTACATTTCAATGTTTCTAATGCCTACAGCTTCAGTCAGGAACTCGAGCTTAGGCCTTGGGAGTGGCTTTGTCAACGGATCAGCGACATTATCATCTGTCGGAACTCGGCTGATCTTGACTTCCTTTCTATTAATGATGTCACGTATCAAGTGATATCTTCTTTGAACATGCTTGGATTTCTGGTGTGATCTTGGTTCCTTTGCCTGAGCTATAGCACCATTGTTGTCACAAAACAGTGCCAGAGGCTCAGCCGCATCTGGTATCACACCTAGTTCCATAATGAACTTTCGTATCCAAACAGCTTCCTTCGCTGCTTCCGAGGCGGCGATATATTCAGCTTCCGTAGTGGAATCAGCAACGGTGTCCTGCTTGGAGCTTCTCCAACTTACTGCACCGCCATTCAGACAAAAGACATAACCGGACTGTGACCGGAAATCATCTGTGTCTGTCTGGAAACTTGCATCCGTGAATCCACTGACTTTAAGCACATCACTTCCACCGTACACTAAGAACTTATCCTTAGTATGTCTTAGATACTTCAAGATGTTCTTTACGGCAATCCAATGGTTTTCACCTGGATTTGACTGGTATCTACTCGTCATGCTCAATGCGTAAGCAACATCAGGACGAGTACAGATCATGGCATACATGACAGATCCTATTGCAGATGCATAAGGAATATTCTTCATGCGCTCAAGCTCAGCAGCCGACGTAGGGCTCTGCTTCTTGCTTAGCGTTGTGCCATGTACCATTGGCGTGAAGCCCTTCTTGGAATCTTTCATGCTGAATCTTTGTAGGACTTTGTCAATGTATGAGTCTTGACACAAGCCTATCAGCCTCTTAGGTCTATCCCGATAGATCCTAATTCCAAGAACGTATGCGGCTTCACCCATGTCTTTCATGGAAAAACAACTTCCAAGCCAGTCTTTTACAGACTTCAGCATTGGAACGTCGTTTCCGAGAAGCAGTATGTCATCGACATACAGAATAAGAAATACAATCTTGCTCCCACTAGATTTCTTATACACGCATTGTTCTTCTTCGTTTCTGATGAAGTCAAATTGCTTGATCGCTTCATCAAAACGAAGATTCCAGCTCCTCGATGCTTGCTTCAATCCATAAATGGATTTATGAAGCTTGCATACTTTCCCAGCATTCTTTGGATCTATGTAACCGTCAGGTTGCGTCATATACACATCCTCTTCCAGAATACCATTCAGGAAGGCGGTTTTCACGTCCATCTGCCAAATTTCATAATCATGAAAAGCTGCAGTTGCTAGTAGAATCCGAATAGATTTCATCATAGCCACCGGTGAATAGGTTTCATCGTAGTCCACGCCGTGAACTTGTCTGAAACCTTTTGCCACCAACCTGGCTTTATAAATCTGGACATTTCCATCCACGTCAATCTTCTTCTTGAAGATCCATTTGCACTCGATGGCTTTTACACCAGCGGGTAAGTCAACCAACGAAAATACTTGGTTGACCGACATGGAGTCCATTTCGGAATCAGTGGCCTTGCGCCACTTAGAGGAATCTGGGCCCATCATGGCTTGATTGAAGTTCGATGGTTCATCACCATCAATGATCAAAAGATCATGACAGTCAGTCACGAGGAATCCCTGATATCTCTCGGGTTCGTGACGGATCCTCCCGGATCTTCGAACTTCCGGTACTACAGGTTCAGGCTCTACAATTTCTTGTAGGTCCTCCTGCTGCTCTTCCTCATTAGGTTGAGCAGTTTCCTGTTCATCTTGAATTTCTTCAAGCAGTACCTTACTCCCACTGTCTTTCTTAGAGAGAAACTCCCTCTCAAGAAAGTTACAATCCCGGGCAACAAAGATCTTGTTCTCGGAACGTAGATAGAAGTAATAAGCCTTGGTTTCCCGTGGATAACCAATGAAGTAGCATTTATCAGATTTTGGTGTAAGCTTATCTGAGATTAATCTCTTAACATAGGCTTCACAACCCCAAATTCTTAGATAAGACAGCACTGGAGCTTCTCCAGTCCATAATTCATATGGTGTCTTTGCTACTGCTTTTGATGGCGCTCTGTTTAGAGTGAACACTGCTGTTAGCAGAGCATATCCCCAAAGGGATATTGGAAGGTCTGTGTGACTCATCATAGATCGAACCATATCCAATAAGGTCCGATTTCTCCTCTCAGACACACCATTCCATTGAGGTGTTCCAGGAGGAGTGAGTTGGGATACGATCCCACACTCTCTCAGATGATCACTGAATTCTTGGCTTAAGTATTCTCCTCCTCGGTCGGACCGAAGAGCCTTAATGCTTTTGCCAAGTTGGTTCTGTACTTCATTTTGGAATTCTCTGAACTTCTCAAAAGATTCAGACTTATGTTTCATTAAATAAACATATCCATACCTACTGAAATCATCAGTGAAGGTAATGAAGTACTGATAGTTTCCTCTTGCATTAGTGGACATTGGGCCACACACATCAGTGTGTATCAGGCCCAATAAGTCACTGGCCCTCTCGTTAGGTTTATTAAAGGGGGCCCGTGTCATTTTGCCCATCATGCAGGATTCGCATTTCTCACATGACTCAAAGTCAAATGAGCCAAGAAGTCCATTCGAATGGAGCCTCTTGATGCGTTTCTCGCTGATGTGCCCTAAACGACAATGCCATAGAAACGTTCGGTTTTCCTCATTAGGTTTAAACCGTTTTGTATTAATGTTATAAATTGGCGCGGATTGATCGAGTATGTAAAGCCCATTCGTAAGAGGGGCAGAACCATAGAACAAATTGTTGCGATTGAAGGAACATAATTTATTCTTAACTGAAAAATCATAACCTTCCAAATCCAACAAAGAAATTGAAATAATATTTCTGCTTATAGCAGGTACAAAATAACAATTATTAAGTTCTAAAATCAATCCCGAAGGTAAAGACAACAAGTAAGTTCCTACAGCTAGTGCTGAAACTTTCGCTCCATTCCCAACTCGTAGTTCCACTTGTCCTTGCTTCAGCCTTCTACTGTTGCTGAGTGCCTGCATATTAGTACAAATATGAGCCCCACAACCAGTATCCATGACCCATGAGGTATTATCAGAAGTAGTTGTATTAACTTCTATAACAAGAATACCTGATGAAGAAGTCTCGAAAGTCTTCTTCTTTAATTCCTTTAGACCTTCCTGGAATTTCTTGCAATCTCTTCTCCAATGCCCCAGTTCTTTGCAGAACCTGCACATGTCAGTTGGCCCAGCCTTGGACTTGGGCTTGGGCTTTGGCGTGTCCTTGTCCTCGACTTGGACACCCTTGGCCTTTCCCTTATCCTTAGCAGAAGACTTCTTAAACCCCTTGCCCTTTTGTACCATAAGTACATTGGGGTCCTTGGCGGTTTTCTTCAAGTTGGGCTCTGCAGTCTTGAGCATTCCGTGAAGCTCAGGCAGTGTCTTACTCAAGCCATGCATGTTAAAGTTCAGAATGAACTGATCATAGCTTGCAGGTAAAGACTGCAGAATGATGTCGCAGGCAAGTTCCTGGCTGATTGGGCAGTCGAGTTTGTGAAGATGATCGAGATAACCCATCATCTTCAACACATGAGGACTCACTGCCGCATTCGCAGCCAACTTACAGTCCAAGAGGTTCTTAACTGTCTGGAACCTCTCGGTCCTAGCCTGCTCCTGAAAAAGTGATTTCAGGCTTGCCATGATCTCGATTGGAGACAATACACTTTCGAACTGCTTTTGCAGCTCTGGAGTCATTGTCACCAACATCAGACAATAAACATCATTTTCATCTGACGAATGCTTTTCCCAAGCATTGTGCAGAGTCCTGGCAGCATTGGCAAGAGGCCTCTCGGGGAGGGGATCTCGAAGGACATAATCCTTCTTCTCCTGCTTGAGGACCAGCCTCAAGTTCCTTGACCATGTCAGGAAGTTCGTTCCAGTCAGCTTCTCCTTCTCGAGAACAGACCGGATCGAGAATGTGTTTTGTGTGCTTGTAGTAGTCATATCTGAAATATATAAATAAAAAGGTTATTAGTTATATGTTCAAAATGATTAATCTCGTATTAAAGTTTAATATGATTAATCACGCATTATATTCAATAAGCTAAGTTACCCTCAATAGAATATAATGATTCCAAGATCCACATATAACTAAAATTAAAGTGGGCCACTGGCCGTCACCCAACCTTAGCTTATATCGGTAAGCCCTATATCGGCTAATTATATCCGTGATATAACTCTTGGTTGTGAATCTGGGCCCGAGGCCCAATCCACTCTGATGTCTCAAGGCCCGGGACTCCCGATGGCCTAGTCAAGAAAACCGGACTATACAGTCATGTAATCATTAATGTCTGGGACTCCCAATGACATTTATGAATCACAAACCGTCTTACCCACGCAAAAGCAGACATCCTCACACTGTAAGGCCATGAATGCAATTGAATGGGCTTTGACAGCTGACATAGCCTGGACAAGACATCCAACGCTTGATATTATTTGAGGTTCGTAGGTTTATTAAAATCATTCCCAAAATAGAAGATTACTATTTCGGGAAACTTTCTATTTATGGAAACCTACTATTTTTTGGAAACTTTCTAAAATTGGAAACTTTCTAAAACTGGAAACTTTCTAACTTTAGAAACTTCTTTAAAATCCAAAACCCGCAAATTCAGAAACTTCTATTTTAAGAAACTTTCTAATTATAAAATTTCGGAAACTTTAATTTAAAAACGACTTTATAATTTTATAAAATAGATTTTAAATTAATCTGAAGAAAGACTCAATTAACTGGCCCAATTGTTTTAACTTCTTGGCCCGAGGCCCAAGAATTGGTCCATGTCCAAGACATGACCCAATTGTCCAATTAATTGACATAACCGGTCTGGTTCATTAAAACTGGTCTAACCAAGTTTCAATTACTACGATGACCACAATTGTCTACCGGTTATTTACTAAACCGGAATTTCTCAATTTATTTGGTCCAACCAAATCAAATTAGAAATTCCTGGTTTAGGCACTAAATCCAATAATTCTTTCGACATTGGATTTCTTATCCCGGTTTAACCAGACTTAATAAAATTATTAAAATCTGTTTATTAAACCAGGACGTTTTAATTTTAATTAAAACTTAAACCGAACCGAACCGATTTGATCACGTGAACCGATCACGACCTAGTCGTGATCTTCACGCAATCAAACCCTAGCCGCCAACCCTAGCCAACTCGATCCGAGATCGTGATGGCCGCGTATGGGACGGTGTCCGGGCTGATACTCGGCCTCGATCACGCGGGACAGCCGGGACAAGCGAGCCACGATCGTCCATGCCAAGCTTCACGATCGGGACGATCGTGCAAGCTGCAACCGTGATCGGGATGCTCGGGTCGATCGCTTCCAACGATCGCCAAGCGATCGGGATCGATCCATCCGGCCGGCCAACATCTCGGCCATCCGATCCAACCGGCCAAGCCGATCGGATTTCACTCGGCCGATCACTACCTGAGTCATATAGCTCAGTTTGCGATCTGAATTAGTGTGTTTAGGGTTCAAAATTTGTTTCTTAACTGTTTTATCTTATCAGTAATTGATTCAAAAACAATTCTAAACAGATTAAACAACCTAAACATGAATCTAAAACAAGAAACCTAAGAACCAATGGCTCTGATACCACTGTTGGAAGTTTCGGTTGATCCTGATTCAATTCTCATATTGATATCAACCTAAACATGCATTAGATCTAGGTGTTCTTATTTAGAAACATTATGATCTCACCTTTTACCTGTTTGTTGCAGCGGAAGGATTTGAACAGGTCAGAGATCAGATAGATGCACCGAGGGATGAATCCTCCAAAGGTTCACACACGCTTCACAAGGAAATGGCTGCTAGACCACAAGGAAGAGAGGCGCAGAGAGAGGAGAGAAATCGCGGCTAGGGTTCAGGTTAAGGGAGAAAAGACTTGGCTTTTAGTCATTAAAAGCATTCTCTTTTCCCTTATGGGCTTTTGGGCCCAATCTGATTAAATCCTATTTAATCAGACCCATTATTCATTCTCTCTTAGTACGACAAATGCCTAGCACTTTTGTCGTACTTCTGCTAAGCCGTTCCAACACATTTTCCTGTTAGCTTAGGCGTGTGACCCATATGGGATCATATAATAAAAGCAATAAGTCCAAGACTTATAGATCATGAGCGGACTCTAGCAAGCCATCATGATCCCCAGTATTATATGACTTATGTCTGATCTCGACATACTCTTACTTTCTAGAGACAGTACCGAGATTACTGGACACAATTCCAACAGTAAATGCCTAGCACTTTTACCGTACTTCTGCTAAACCGTTCCCACACATTTTCCTGTTAGCTTAGGCGTGTGACCCATATGGGATCATATAATAAAGGCAATAAGTCCAAGACTTATAGATCATGAGCGGACTCTAGCAAGCCATCATGACCCCCAGTATTATATGACTTATGTCTGATCATTGACATACTCTTACTTTCTAGAGACAGTACCAAGATTACTGGACACAATTCCAACAGCTTTTTGTGATCGCGTGTGTGAACTTTTGCTAAACCGTTCCTACACATTTTCCTGTTAGCTTAGGCGTGTGACCCATATGCCTTTATTATATGATCCCATATGGGTCACACGCCTAAGCTAACAGGAAAATGTGTAGGAACGGTTTAGCAGAAGTACAGAAACGCCTTCTCTAGACTTGTGAGATCTAACGCACCCTATAGATTCCTAATGACAGTAATGTAAACAAGCAGACTCGCTGGGACTCTATTACGAAAGACCGATAAGGTCAAATAGAAACACTATCTCAATCACCGATCTATCCCGCAAGTCCTATCACCAACCTCCACTTCACCCGACCTCATCCGGTCATACCGGATTAGGCATCTATCCAAACTTACTCGGTCCCGTACCGAGGTAAGTATCAAAACACGGTCTATCCGGCCCAACACCGGAATAGACTAAATACCACACAAACAATGGTTTACCCGGCCAACACCGGAGTAAACCAAACAACACACAAACAATTGTTTAGCCTTTAACACCCCCGATTCAATCCATAACCAGGTGAACCAAAGATGCCACCGTTTGTCAAATACCGCCAACGGTCCAGCCGTGCCCATAGTCTTGGCCGATCCATTATCGATATCCGACCCTCTCGCCAAGAGCCTAAGGCTTGCCAACTCGTACTCCAGGCAAGACATGTGTTGGCTTGGACTAGCTAATATCAGGGAGGGATACAAGAGTTTTACAGACACAAACACCTTTTATTACATATATGTAAAAATCTTACAAAGTCCTTACATCTTAAAATATTACAAGTGGATTTTCTTACGAGTATAACACGTCCTACTTCACTCTTACTAGGGTTACCTGTAAAATAAGGAAAGGGATGACTAATCTAGCATTACCCAGAAAGTCCAGGCCCACTATTCAACAAGTTATTTTCCCACCCCAAAATCCCCAAAGATAAAAATGCATGAATGCAACATTCATCAATCAATCAAAATAGAGCATGCGGGAAAATAAAAGATGATATATGGTAACCACACACACACGGGCCTCGCACGCCCCTGGGCCTTCCACGCCTTGCGCATTTGATCTTCCTTTCTCATGAACACCTAAGTCACAGCCACAAAGGCACATGAGCCTAGAACATCACCAAAACCGAGACCCGTCTGTCACATCAGCCAGTTATATCTTGGCGGGTACCCTCGCACAGTAACCCTACTATCCCGTCGGATATAACTAAGACCTAGGCTGCAATCCCGTCTCTCTGAGTCTTCCCACCTAGACGGTCCTTCGCTAGTGGCAGGAGTCGAAAGGAAGCATCAAACCGCCACCACACTCCACTAATAAGGTACCATTACGGGTCAACCTCAACTGATCATGACACATATTACAATTTCCGTGACGGTCGCTTGATCTGATCCCGTACTTATCACGTATCGTTTTCGAGGACTTACATGTGTTATACTCTTGCCGCTTAGTACATGATGGTTACGCAGCCGTAATAAGGTCTTAAGCATCCTTAATAAGGACATATCGTAGCCGTTAATTAGGTCTTACACGGATCTGTTTCTGGTCCTACGCGGCCGTTTATGGTCCTACGTACCATTCGTACATCACACAACACCACGAGATTCTCGTACTTATAACATACCATTTCAGAGAGGATCTTGTTGGGAATGTCCTGAAATCTATTGTGCTTACTCTAAGTGATAGTCGTATTGTCGAGATGAGACAATCATATGACACTAGGCAGTCATAATGCTTTGCTAGAAGCCACTTATTATCAATGAGTTTAGAACTCATTGCTAGTGTTATATGATCCTACAGGGTCACACACCTAAGCAAACTGGACGTAGTATACGAGGTTGATCATTAATGTAATGATCTGATGAATGCACATTTGATATGCATTCGATACCAATATTCTGGGGCAGTATCGATCGACACATCAAGTGTGTCGGTCGACACAACTCGGAAATTGCCAGATTAAAATCGGTTTAATCATTGGTTAATTCGGTTGTGTTTTAAGTCGACATATATAAGATATATGGTCGACCTAAACACTTAGCTAACCTAATTCACATCCACCAGAACTAGAAAAGAAACCTCTCAAGAGATTAGATCTTTATAGGCACTAGCATCCCTTCTGTTCAGTTTGTGTGCGTGTGGATACCAGTAGAGGCGCAGCATTTGAGGCGCTCTGGATCTCGATTATCTGCAAAAACCTTCCGCTGCTAATAACCAGGTAATCCTAAGATCCCAATGATTCGATTATATGAACCCTAGATCCTAGGGTTGGAATTCATACTAGGATTGCCTAATTGGATTAGGATCTGCTAGAAATTCCTTCAGTGGTATCAGAGCTTTAGGGTTCCATTGAATCTGTAGCATGTTGATTAGATTAGTTGAATCTTGATCTCTGTATAGTTGATACAAACATGCTAAAATTCGTTTTCATGAAAATCTAGTTTTAGGATTTTTTGCTTGAAAAACGATTAGGGTTTATCGCCCTGTGTCGATCGACACCAATCCGGTATCGGTCGACACAGAAGGATAACCCGAACAAAACTTAGGTTTCGCCTAGTGTCGATCGACAAAAAAGTTGTGTCGGTCGACACAAACCTCACGAGATTGATAAATCGGTTCAATTGGATTGGACCGGTTATTGAGCTTGGTTAATGATGGTTAAACGCTAAGAATGGTTTAATTGCGATTGGTTTGATTAGGTCGGTGTCGACCGATGCTAATGTAGCATCGGTCGACGCTGACCGGTACTCAAAACCGGATCAATTGGATTGATCGGTTATCGCAGATTGGTTTTGGTTAATCTGCATCGATCGACACTAACGTAGTATCGGTCGACACCAGATTCAGTGGTTTAGGTTATGGAACCTGAAATCACAGAACCAAACCAAGATAAATCATTTAATTAGAAGAATTAAAACATAATAAAACTGAACGTTTTAAATGGTTCTGTTCCTCAATCAAATATCAAGTGATACTTGATGTCTTTCCAATCTTGTCAACTGTCAAGACTCATTTCATTGTGCGATAGACTTGCAGTGCGAGATGTCCACAATTACATGAGTAAGATAGGAGGTAATCGTGTTGATGGACTTGTAGTGCAAGACATCAACAATTACATGACTTAAGAGATTGGTTTACTTGACTGGGCCATCAAAATCGTTTTGGGCTCAGAGAGATCAGGTGGATTGGGCATGAGATGTCGATCCACGACCAAGAGTTATATTGGATATAACTAGCAAGGTTGTTGCTTACCTAGATAGCTAAAATTTGGGTGCTAGCCAGTGGCTCACTCAAGTTTAGTACAGTATGGGTCTTGGATCATTATATTCATTTGAGGAAACATTGTTTGAATATAATGCGAGTTTTCTTAATTGTTAAGACTTCTCATTTCTTGAACATCATAACTAAACCTCCCTTGTTTTTCCAGCTATGTCTAGCTCAAACCATCATAACAATTTCTCACTGCGATCCGTCCTTGAGAAGGACAAGTTAAATGGATCCAACTTTCTTGAATGGTATCGGAACTTGAGAATTGTTCTCAAACAGGAGAAAAAGGACTATGTCCTTGAGAAAGTTCTCCCCAAGAAGTACCGAGCCAATGCCTGGCAGTCAGATAAGGATGCTTGGGATAAGCATTCTAATGATGCGGTGGATGTGAGTTGTCTCATGTTGGCTACCATGAACTCGGAATTGCAGAAGCAATATGAGTACGTGGAGTCGCCAAAAGAGATGATCACTGGCCTGAAAAGTATGTTTCAGGAGCAGGCACGAACTCAGAGATACCAGACGGTTAGGTCTCTGATTGAGTGCAAGCTACCAAAGGGCGAACCAGTTAGTCCTAATGTCATTAAGATGATGGGTTATATTGATAACCTGGGGAAACTGGATTGTCCCATTAGCTAAGAGTTGGCTACTGACATTATTCTACAGTCACTGCCGTCAAGCTATGATCAATTTGTTATGAACTATAACATGAACAACTTGACGAAGACGTTGACTGAATTGCATGGGATGCTTAAGACTGCTGAACCTAACATCAAGAAGGACACCCCAAATGTCCTTATGGTACAAAAGGGTAAAAAGTTTAAGAAACTTGGTAAGAACAAAGGTGATGGCAAGACGAGCTCGATTGGGAATCCAAGCGAGTTTGGCCATGCTCCTAAGGTTAAAACCAGTCCTTCTAAAGATGTTAAGTGCTGTTATTGCAATGGTTATGGGCATTTGAAAAGAAACTGCAATAAATTCTTGGAAGATTATGAGAATCTGAAGAAGACGTACGAGACTTCTTCTTCAGGTATTATGTTATAGAAGTAAATGTTACTTCTTATAGTCCTACTTATTGGGTATTTGATACCAGCTGTGGTACTCATACTTTGTGAAAAATGTGCAGGGCCTGAGCAAAAGTAGGACTATGGAGAAAGGACAAGTGGATCTACGCGTGAAAATGGAGCAAGAGTTGCTGCATTAGCCGTAGGAGTATTTCATTTGTTTTCTTTTATGGCATGTTTTGAACTTAAAACTGCTACTATGTACCTGCTATGAGCAGAAAGATTATTTCTAATCCTTATTTGGATATGGAAGGGTATCAGTTTTCAAATTAAGAACAAGTGTTATTCATTTGATTACAATGATATATTTTATAGTAGCAATCCATTAGAGAATGGACTTTATGTTCTAAACTCAAATCATGCCTGACTATAACATTAGTACCAAGAGATTCTAGTCAAATGATACGAATCAAACCTTTTCTCTGGCATTGTCGTTTGGGCAACGTAAATGAGAAACAAATTCAGAAAATCCATAGTGATGGGCTTTTGGGCTCATTTGATTATGAATCATATGAGAAATACGAATCTTGTTTATTAAGTAAAACGACAAAGGCTCCTTTCAACAAAGGTAGTGTCGATCAACACAAACGGTGTGTCGGTCGATATAGGTTGCGAACTATTGAAAATGAAAGGGCCAGAGGCTTACTGGGCTTTATACATACGGATGTATATGGGCCGATGAGCACTAGTGCTAGAGGAAAATTTCAGTACTTCATTACCTTTACTGATATTTTCAGAAGATACGGTTATGCCTTATTTATAAGACATAAGTCAGAATCTTTGAAAAGCTCAAAGAGTTCCAAAATGAAGTACATAATCAATTTGGCAAAGGTATTAAACCTCTACGATGAGATCATGGAGGTGAATACTTAAGTCAAGAATCTAGTGATCATCTGAGAGATTGTGAAAGTGTCTCACAATTCACTCCTCCTGAATCGGACTTTATTAGATATGGTTCGATCAATGATGAGTCACTTGGATCTTCTAAGAATACACTATAGAAAAGTCTGTGTTTACACTAAATAGGGTTCCATCGAAATCAGTTACAGAGACACCACATGAGATGTGGACTGTTAATATTCCTGATTTGTCTTTCATTAAGATTTGGGGTTGTGAGGCTTATATAAAACGTTTAATCTCTGATAAGCTCACACCCAAATCTGATAAGTGCTACTTCATTGGTTGTCCTAACAATACCAAGGCATGTTACTTTTACAACCAGTTCGAGAACAAATTGTTTGTTTCTCGGAACCATGTTTTCTTGAGAAAGATTTTCTTTCCAAGAAGAACAGTGGGAGTAAAGTACAAACTCGAAGAAATTCGAAAATCACAGGAGACTGCTCAACCTGATGAGGAAGAGCAGCAGTTGGATCTACAAAGAGTTGTAGAATCTGCAACTGTGGTGCATGAGGTTTGCAAGGATCTGGTGAATGTATATTCGATATACATTCAAATGCGAGTTTCTGAAGAAGTGTCGATCGACGAAAAAGTTGTATCGATCGACACAGATCGCGAACCAAAATATTTTGGTTTATGACTTAATTAACCACGGTTTGAATCTTGGTTAATTAGGTCGTGGTAAAAGTATACATATGAGATATGTGCACGACTTTTACACAAAACTGAAGCTCGCAGATCCGAAAGGATCCGTCACGAACCCGAGAAATGTGGATTTCTCGTAACCAATTTCCGTGATCCATTGATCATTGAAAGTGACAGGCCTGCGAATTTTGAAGAAGCAATGATGGGCATTGACTCCGAAAATGGCTGAAAGCCGCTGAATCCGAAATGGGATCCATGTCACAGAACCAAGTATGACTTGGGTTGCTTTACCCGATGGTGTATAAGCCATTGTGAGTAAATAGATTTTCAAGAAGAAAAGTTGACATGGATGGTTGTATTCAGATGTACAAAGCTAGGTTGGTGGAAAAAGGTTTCAAGTAAATTCATGGTATTGACTGTGAAGAAACCTAATCCCAGACACCATGCTTATGTCCATCCGGATTCTCCTAGCAACCGCCACTCATAATGGTTATAAGATCTGGCAGATGGATGTGAAAACTGTTTTCCTTAATGGAATTCTGAAAAAGGATGTGTACCTGACACAACCTGAAGTTTTCATTGATCCTAATGAAGCTAGGAAGATATGCAAGCTTCATCGATCCATTTATGGATTAAAGAAAGAATCTCGGAGTTGGAATCTTCGTTTTGATGAAGTAGTCAAAAGGTTTGACTTTATCAGAAACGAAGAGGAACCGTGTGTTTACAAGAAGACTAGTGGGAGCGCAGTTGCATTTCTAGTATTGTATGTTGATAACATACTGCTTCTCGGAAATGAAGTTCCATTGTTTCAGTCTATTGAGACTTGACTCGAAAGTTGTTTTTCGATAATAAATATGGGAGAAACCGTGTACATTCTTGGAATATGAATCTATGGAGATAGATTGGACAAGCTAATTGGATTGTGTCAAGATACTTATGGTGATAAGGTCTTGCACAGGTCCAGTATGCAGGATTCCAAGAAGGGCCTCGTGCAAATGACTCTTGGTACTACTCTTAGCAAGACGCAGTGTCTTTCGACACACGCTGAGCAAGAGCGAATGAGGGTCAGACTACTGCTAAAGGCATTAGATGTCTTAAGATGTGATCTTAATTTTAGTGGGAGTTGTTGTTGTTAATTTTAGTTATGATATGATGTTCGTATAAACATAATTTGATTATGTTATTGAAATATGACATCAGTATTATTTAATTATGTTATTAAATAATAGTCCCAAAGTAATTTATGACATTTTATAGGTCATCAAGTATGTGACTTGATTATGAAACCCTATAAGTGATAAATGACATAAATTAAGTTGGTCCCTGGTCAAGGTTGTTAAAGTGGGACATTAACAACCGCGTGAGACTAGTATGTGAGGTGACTGATGACTAAGTTTCATGGAGTCATTAATAAGAGTATTAAAGTCAATCACATAGATATGTGTTGGAGAACACAGGATCGGACATGACCCACTGATGAGAACTCTACGGGATAGTTATATAAGTGTCATGAGAGTTTTCATTACGACTATAGAGTATAGTCCTTAGACCTGAGTTCATCATGTTTTCTTACATGTGAATTGGTCCGCTTTAGTCTTGTCAAACGTCAGCCGTAACTGGTGACTATAAAGGCATTGATTGAGCGTATCATGAAGTGTGTGAAGAAACAGGGATGGAACAAGATGGGATTTGTCCCTCTTATATAACAGGAGATAAATATCTCAGGGCCCATCGAAGATTTGATAATGAGAAATGTGTGGCCACACTCAAACGAGGTGATTGTCAGTCGTTTGTCTTGTCAGTATAAATCAGAGTTCGATGAACATGATCTTGGCTAAATAAGGGTGACACAAATCTTGCCTTATGCCAGATCGAGATATAGTGACAAAGGGATTAAAGGAATAGATGATTCCAGTACAAGTGGGAGATTGTTGGGAATGTCCTGAAATCTATTGTGCTTACTCTAAGTGAAAGTCGTATTGTCGAGATGAGACAATCATATGACACTAGGCAGTCATAATGCTTTGCTAGAAGCCACTTATGATCAATGAGTTTAGAACTCATTGCTAGTGTTATATGATCCTACAGGGTCACACACCTAAGCAAACTGGACGTAGTATACGAGGTTGATCATTAATGTAATGATCTGATGAATGCACATTTGATATGCATTCGATACCAATATTCTGGGACAGTGTCGATGGACACATCAAGTGTGTCGGTCGACACAACTCGCGAATTGACAGATTAAAATCGGTTTAATCGTTGGTTAATTCGGTTGTGTTTTAAGTCGACATATATAAGATATATGGTCGACCTAAACACTTAGCTTACCTAATTCACAGCCACCAGAACTAGAAAAGAAACCTCTCAAGAGATTAGATCTCTATAGGCACTAGCATCCCTTCTGTTCAGTTTGTGTGCGTGTGGATACCAGTAGAGGCGCAGCATTTGAGGCGCTCTAGATCTCGATTATCTGCAAAAACCTTCCGCTTCTAATAACCAGGTAATCCTGAGATCCTAATGATTCGATTATATGAACCCTAGATCCTAGGCTTGGAATTCATACTAGGATTGCCTAATCGGATTAGGATCTGCTAGAAATTCCTTCAGATCTCAATCCACTCTCGTACTTACCTCAACCACAATCACATGAATGCATGATAATAAAAGTGACCCAAGGATAAACACTTCATGGGTTTCAATCCTTGATCACGACCTGCAAGTAAACCGTTAGCACCTATGCTACCGGGAACTCACTTTTCAATACTCGGGATAGGTCCGTCTTAGTTTCTTCTTGCACGATCTGCACTGAGAGACTAAGGAAAGAAACTAGTTTAGTCTTGGTTTTTAAAGAAATTAAACTTGGAAGGAAACTAAAAAACTTAGGCTTACCGACTTTTCTCGCTTATCGGGTACTTTTCCTATTACCGACCTACTTTCTTTCTCTTCTTTCTTTTTCTTACTCTTTATTTTCCTAATGTTTACTGTGAATCTAAGAGTGGTGTATGAGTAAAAAATGAGGCCTGGGTCGTGGTATTTATAGGCAAAATCATCCAGCCTCTCTCCTATGTCGTTCGATGTCATCCGATCTGCATGGTTCCGTCTGATTCGTCTGAATGAAAGGTGCACCAGGCCTAGTACTCAAGGCCTGCGTTTTAGCTCCCTAGGTGTGTTCAAAAGTATTATCTTATCCATTTAGGTCGAAGTTCTTGGTGGTTTCATTTGATTGGTCCAAAAGCTTTGTCATTATCTTCTCGGTTCGAGCGGATAGGGTAAGCACGAGATTTCATCGCACCATTTGGGATTTGATGGAGCTTATCCCCTCACCTTATCCTATGAATTCTAGACTCTAGGCCTGCATTTTAGGTCGTGTATCAAATGGCCTAATTATTTTTTGGTGATTAATCTTATCCGTTCGTTGCGGGTCGCTGCACGATACACCGGAATGAAGGGTAATGAGTACGAAACCTACTATTAGGTCTGGAGGTCTACTGATCCTTCATGATTATCTTGTTATACCCTAGGGTGTCCAATGAAGTCGTGGCAACAACATCATGGCCAACAAGAAAAGTTGAATTTCGGTTAATCGGGTAATCGTACCATTTTGGCCGTTGCATTGTCAAATCCTATTTTCCGACAATTATCCCATACAAGGTCATTTTTCTAGACCAGTATTGACTTGTGATTGCATTTATAAAATCAGTACTTCTTGTATCCTTACTGGTGTCTTATCCCGAGCGTTCCAAATTGTGCTGATAATTCCGTTTTGACCCGATATTCGTCCTTTTATTTCTAACCAGTGGGAATCGGACACTCCTTCTCCAACCTTTGTTCTTGGTGAGATCAGCCAATTATAATGAGACACTATCCTTTAGCTTTGGTTCGTGGCTTGATTGGTCCAATAGGAAGGCGCCATTTTTCTTCACTTAAACAGATAAATAATTCGACCAATGAGAACTGAGTGCTTCATCCAAGGTCTAGCCAGGTGGTTCGTGGTACAATGAGAGCTTGAAAATTATCCACCTGATCTGAGGAGTTTGACCAATCAGAAGTGGGCATTCAGCTGCTGGTTATATCATAAGAGGTTTGGTCCAATCAGAGCGAGACATTTCAGCTGCTTCGTTTTTGTAGAAAATAACTGGTTTTTGTAGGAAAATAACTGATCATTCCTCCTAATGAAGACATGTCAGAAAGTGAGCTTGTCCTCTTCCCAAGATGATTAGATTCATGTGGCTGATATGCTGGAGCACTATTCTGCACATCGGTTCTTACCGATCCCCATAATTTGGCCGTACGGACTGTTTTAAGGCCATTTTGGTCGATCGTCGTTTCTTCACGGACCAACTTAATTTTTCTTGCAACCAAATACCATAATATGGTCTATCTTGAGTCTTGTATTAGCCCTGAGTCTTTATATAATTTTAACTTCCTTGGCCGTCCACATCGGTCTCTCGGAGGTGCTTCTGAACCGTCTTCAAAAATGCACATCCGTTCTGATTTTTGTCTTGGCCAAAATTATGCCTATTATCCCCAAGGACGTTTACCATCGTTCCTCCGGCGTTTCCTCGATGTTTGACTTTTTGTTCGTACTTAGCTCTTGGTAGGGTCATTATATTCTCCTCATCTTCTAAGAATTCGTCCCCGAATTCTACCGTAGAATCCTTCCTTGATTTCTCCCCATCTTCTAAGAATACTGTCCCGTCGTCGTGTCTTACTCCTCCCAGAAGTATCATACCTTTGTTACCATTCCCTTTCCATGTTTTATCTCATACCACTCATCCTAATTCCTTTCCAAAATTTTTATAGGACCACTCTCCTATTTGACTCCCTTTTAATCATTTCTAAAATTCCTTCCCTAATTCCCATAATAAACAATGCATCATGCATGCAGAGAGATAAGTTAGAACCCATGCGTAATTTTGTATTATGGCTGATTCCTGTTTTCCGTCTAGAAGTTTCTAAACTTCCTAGTCTTACTAGTATACTCTACTCTTCTTCCTCGGGCTTCTGGTCTTATCGTAGATCGGGCTGCTGGTCTTTCTGTAGATCGGACTGCTGGTTTGTGACTGGTGCTAGATGAGGGTTCTGGATGATGGGTCGGGCAATTAGCCGGATAATGGCCTCTTCGTCCACATATATCGCATGTTGCGCCTTTGAGCTGCTCGCATGTTAGGACATGTGTGATTGTAATGTCCGGTCCCACCACACTCTTGACAAGGTGGTGTGACAGTTTCGGGTGCTGGAACTCTCATTCTTGCGGTCCTCCGGGGTGGTCTTCCTCTTTGACTTGGTCTGGTCCTTTCTTCGATGGACCTATCAACTCCGTTCCTCTCTTGGCTCTGGGTCGCCTGTATGTTGGTCGTCTCTTCTAGCTTCCTCGGGATTTTCTTGATTGGTGTTTTCTCCTTCTCCGGCATTGTATTGGTCAGATCTCCTTAGCGGTGGTTCGGAGTGAGTCACTTGTGGGTTCAGGTCTAGTGGCTGTCCATAAAGGTCATAGATCGCCGTGGAGCGGGTTCCACTATCTTCATTGTTTTGTGGTTCGGTAGGGAATTCCTCTTCCGGGTGGTCTCCACCAATCCGTGTCATCATGTTCATCCTGTACGTGGGAGAGATATTTCCTAGTCCTCTTGCGGATTCAGTCCTTCCTCATTGGCTTCAGTGTGGCTTCCCCATAGATCATGGTTCAGGGTCACAGACGTGGTTAAGTCTCCATATCGCATAAACGGATACACATAGTCCTCCTCCTCGGGCTCCGTTGGAATGTAATGGTATATCTCGTATCCTGGCATGAACACGTGCGACATTGGGATCTCCGGTAATACACTCTTTGAGCCATCAACCTCCCATGAGTTTGGCGTTGTTTCATTTGAGGATTTTGATAATCTCGGTTGAAGGTACCAAGATTTCCACACCAGTGTACTGCGTCGGCCATGCGGTGTACGTAACTTGATCACTGACAGGCTCAATGTATTGGGCTAGCATTCCCGTTCTTAATGATAGATCTAGATCTCCGACCATCCCATTGTTGTCTACATAAGGACTTTCTTCCAGAGATGAGTCCAAGTCGGTGATAACAAACCAGTTTCTGGATTCATCGGAGTCTCCTGATGAGTTTGATCCACTGCCCTCATCATCATTCAACCCTGCATCCGGCCCATTTTCAATCAACCAGTCCCGTATTGTTCTCCCCATAGGTCGTGTCTGCGACACCATTTCACACTTGTTATACCAAATCACACTCAATAGGTATTCCTATTCCCTCCCATGACTATGTAACGGACATTCCAGATTTCTAAATATGCTTTTGGGAGTCCTTTTGACTCGATAAAACCGAACCAAAGAAAATCCTTGTCCCGTTAGCATGATCAGGAAACCATGTTCTGATACCACCATTTGTAACACCTTCGGTTCAATCCATAACCAGGTGAACCAAAGATGCCACAGTTTTTCAAATACTACCAAAGGTCCAGCCGTGCCAATAGTCTTGGCCAATCAATTGTCCATATCCGACCCTCTCGCCAAGATCCTAAGCCTTTCCAACCCGTACTCCATGCAAGAGTTGTGTTAGTTTGGACTAGCTAATATCAGGGAGGGATACAAGAGTTTTACACACACAAAAGCCTTTTATTACATATATGTACAAATCTTACAAAGTCCTTACATCTTAAAATATTACAAGTGAATTTCCTTACGAGTCAACCCGTACATACCCAAAACCATACATGAGATTTTATGGAACTTCATGTCTGTCACGTCCTACTTCACTCTTACTAGGGTTATCTGTAAAATAAGGAAAGGGATGAGTAATCTAGCACTACCCAGCAAGTCGAGGCCCTCTATACAATATGTTATTTTCCCACCCCAAAATCCCAAAGATAAAAATGCATGAATGCAATGAAGGAATGTTTAGTTGATCCTGATTCAATTCTCTGATTCATATCATCCTAAACATGCTGATCTAGGTTCTTCTCGAATAGAAACAATTGATGATCTCACCTTTTACCTGTTAATTGCAGCGGAAGGAGATAGAACAGGTCAGAGATCAGAGAAACACCGAGAGATGAATCCTCCAAAGGCTCACACACGCGATCACAGAAAACGGCTGCTAGACCACTAGGGGAACTCGGCGCAGAGGGAGAGAGAGTTTTCGGCTAGGGTTTTTGGTTCTGAACTCGAGTTTTATTTATAAAACTTGTCCGGTTCCGTTTGGGCCATTTGGCCCAAACACCAATTAACTCGACGGTATTCGCGCACTGTGTCGATCGACACACCTTGTGTATCGATCGACACACAGTGCCTAAACCGTTTTATTCTCTCTAAGTACAGTAAATGCCTAGCACTTTTACCGTACTTCTGCTAAACCGTTCCTACACATTTTCCTGTTAGCTTAGGCGTGTGACCCATATGGGATCATATAATAAAGGCAATAAGTCCAAGACTTATAGATCATGAGCGGACTCTAGCAAGCCATCATGACCCCCAGTATTATATGACTTATGTCTGATCATTGACATACTCTTACTTTCTAGAGACAGTACCGAGATTACTGGACACAATTCCAACAATCTCCCACTTGTATTGGAATCTCTGTATTCATAATCCTTTTGTCACAATATCTCGATTAGTCATAAGGCAAGATTGGTGTCATCCTTATAAAGCCTAATCTTGTTCATCGGACTCTGATTTGATACTGACAATCCAAACGACTCGGGACAGTCCGTTTGAGCATGGCCATGCATTTTCCAGTATTCAAATCTCCGATTGGCCTAGAGATATTCACTCCATTTATATTGGAGGGACAAATTTCGTCTTGTTCCATCACTGTAAACTACTCATTTCATAATGTACCCAAACAAGGTCCTTATAACTATCGCAGAACGATAGCGTTAGACAATGATCAAAGTGCATCAGTCCATGTGCAGTCACATGCATGCGAACTCAGGTCTGAGGACTATACTCTATAGTCGTAGTGAGAATCTCTTATGACACAGATATAAATATCCTGAAGAGTTCCCATAATCGGGTCTTGTCCGGTCGTATGTTCCCAACATACACCTATGTATTGACTTTGATGCCGCGCATCTATGACACACTGAGACTTTGTCATAAGTCACATACCAATCCAGTCTCTCACGGTTGTTGGTGTTCCAATTTCAACAACCTTCGACTAGGGACAGGATGATATAATCCATCTATCAAATATAGGGTCTCATGATCAAGCTAAATGACTTTGATTACTCAAGATCAAGTCACTTACTTCGATGACCTATAAAATGGTTTATATCACTTTGGAACGAATATTTCATCACAGTTAAAATAATCTTGAAATAATAATTTCATTAAACATAAGAATGTTTTACAAGAACATATCAAATAACTAAATAAAAGCCCTCAAACTCCCACTCAAATTTAGATTACATTTCAACGTCTCTAATGCCTACAGCTTCAGTCAGAAACTCGAGCTTAGGCCTTGGGAGTGGCTTTGTCAACGGATCAGCGACGTTATCATCAGTCTGAACTCGGCTGATCTTGACTTCCTTTCTATTAATGATGTCACGTATCAAGTGAAATCTTCTTAGAACATGCTTGGATTTCTGGTGTGATCTTGGTTCCTTTGCCTGAGCTATAGCACCATTGTTGTCACAAAACAGTGCCAGAGGCTCAGCCGCATCTGGTATCACACCTAGTTCAATAATGAACTTTCGTATCCAAACAGCTTCCTTCGCAGCTTCTGAGGCGGCGATATATTCAGCTTCTGTAGTGGAATCTGCAACGGTGTCTTGCTTGGAGCTTCTCCAACTGATTGCACCGCCATTCAGACAAAAGATATAACCGGACTGTGACCGGAAATCATCTTGGTCTGTCTGGAAACTTGCGTCCGTGAATCCACTGACTTTAAGCACATCACTTCCACCGTACACTAAGAACTTATCCTTAGTATGTCTTAGATACTTCAAGATATTCTTTACGGCAATCCAATGGTTTTCATCTGGATTTGACTGGTATCTACTCGTCATGCTCAATGCATAAGCAACATCAGGACGAGTACAGATCATGGCATACATGACAGATCCTATTGCAGATGCATAAGGAATATTCTTCATGCGCTCAAGCTCAGCAGCCGTCGTAGGGCTCTGCTTCTTGCTTAGCGTTGTGCCATGTACCATTGGCGTGAAGCCCTTCTTGGAATCCTTCATGCTGAATCTTTGTAGGACTTTGTCAATGTATGAATCTTGACACAAGCCTATCAGCCTTCTAGATCTATCCCGGTAGATCCTGATTCCAAGAACGTATGCGGCTTCACCCATGTCTTTCATGGAAAAACAACTTCCAAGCCAGTCCTTTACGGACTTCAGCATTGGAACGTCGTTTCCGAGAAGCAGTATGTCATCGACATACAGAATAAGAAATACAATCTTGCTCCCACTAGATTTCTTATACACGCATTGTTCTTCTTCGTTTCTGATGAAGTCAAATTGCTTGATCGCTTCATCAAAACGAAGATTCCAGCTCCTCGATGCTTGCTTCAATTCATAAATGGATTTATGAAGCTTGCATACTTTTCCAGCATTCTTTGGATCTATGTAACCGCCAGGTTGTGTCATATACACATCCTCTTCCAGAATACCATTCAGGAAGGCGGTTTTCACGTCCATCTGCCAAATTTCATAATCATGAAAAGCTGCAGTTGCTAGTAGAATCCGAATAGATTTCATCATAGCCACTGGTGAATAGGTTTCATCGTAATCCACACCGTGAATTTGTCTGAAACCTTTTGCCACCAACCTGGCTTTATAAATCTGGACCTTTCCATCCACGTCAATCTTCTTCTTGAAGATCCATTTGCACTCGATGGCTTTTACACCAGCGGGTAAGTCAACCAACGAAAACACTTGGTTGACCGACATGGAGTCCATTTCGGAATCAGTGGCCTTGCGCCACTTAGAGGAATCTGGGCCCATCATGGCTTGATTGAAGTTCGATGGTTCATCACCATCAATGATCAGAAGATCATGACAGTCAGTCACGAGGAATCCTTGATATCTCTCGGGTTCGTGACGGATCCTCCCGGATCTTCGAACTTCAGGTACTACAGGTTCAGGCTCTACAATTTCTTGTAGGTCCTCCTGCTGCTCTTCCTCATTAGGTTGAGCAGTATCCTGTTCATCTTGAATTTCTTCAAGCAGTACCTTACTCCCACTGTCTTTCTTAGAGAGAAACTCTCTCTCAAGAAAGTTACAATCCCGGGAAACAAAGATCTTGTTCTCGGAACGTAGATAGAAGTAATAAGCCTTGGTTTCCTTCGGATAACCAATGAAGTAGCATTTATCAGACTTTGGTGTAAGCTTGTCTGAGATTAATCTCTTGACATAGGCTTCACAACCCCAAATTCTAAGATAAGACAACACTGGAGCCAATCCAGTCCATAATTCATATGGTGTCTTTGCTACTGCTTTCGATGGTGCTCTATTTAGAGTGAACACTGCTGTTAGCAGAGCATATCCCCAAAGGGATATTGGAAGGTCTGTGTGACTCATCATAGATCGAACCATATCCAATAAGGTCCGATTTCTCCTCTCAGACACACCATTCCATTGAGGTGTTCCGGGAGGAGTGAGTTGGGATACGATCCCACACTCTCTTAGATGATCACTGAATTCTTGGCTTAAGTATTCTCCTCCTCGGTCGGACCGAAGAGCCTTAATGCTTTTGCCAAGTTGGTTTTGTACTTCATTTTGGAATTCTCTGAACTTCTCAAAAGATTCAGACTTATGTTTCATTAAATAAACATATCCATACCTACTGAAATCATCAGTGAAGGTAATGAAGTACTGATAGTTTCCTCTTGCATTTGTGGACATTGGGCCACACACGTCAGTGTGTATCAAGCCCAATAAGTCACTGGCCCTCTCGTTAGGTTTATTAAAGGGGGCCCGTGTCATTTTGCCCATCATGCAGGATTCGCATTTCTCACATGACTCAAAGTCAAATGAGCCAAGAAGTCCATTCGAATGGAGCCTCTTGATGCGTTTCTCGCTGATGTGCCCTAAACGACAATGCCATAGAAACGTTCGGTTCTCCTCATTAGGTTTGAACCGTTTGGTATTAATGTTATAAATTGGCGCGGATTGATCGAGTATGTAAAGCCCATTCATAAGAGGGGCAGAACCATAGAACAAATTGTTGCGATTGAAGGAACATAATTTATTCTTAACTGAAAAATCATAACCTTCCAAATCCAACAAAGAAATTGAAATAATATTTCTGCTTATAGCAGGTACAAAATAACAATTATTGAGTTCTAAAATCAATCCCGAAGGTAAAGACAACAAGTATGTGCCTACAGCTAGTGCTGGAACTTTCGCTCCATTCCCAACTCGTAGCTCCACTTGTCCTTGCTTCAGCCTTCTACTGTTGCTGAGTGCCTGCATATTAGTACAAATATGAGCCCCACAACCAGTATCCATAACCCATGAGGTATTATCAGAAGTAGTTGTATTAACTTCTATAACAAAAATACCTGTCGAAGAAGTCTCGAGAGTCTTCTTCTTCAATTCCTTTAGACCTTCTTGGAATTTCTTACATTCTCTCCTCCAATGCCCTGGTTCTTTACAGAACCTGCATATGTCAGTTGGCCCAGCCATGGACTTGGGCTTGGGCTTTGGCGTGTCCTTGTCCGCGACTTGGACAGCCTTGGCCTTTCCCTTATCCTTAGCAGAGGATTTCTTAAACCCCTTGCCCTTTTGCACCATAAGCACATTGGGGTCCTTGGCGGTTTTCCTCAAGTTGGGCTCTGCAGTCTTGAGCATTCCGTGAAGCTCAGGCAATGTCTTACTCAAGCCATGCATGTTAAAGTTCAGAATGAACTGATCATAGCTTGCAGGTAATGACTGCAGAATGATGTCGCAGGCAAGTTCCTGGCTGATTGGGCAGTCGAGTTTCTGAAGATGATCGAGATAACCCATCATCTTCAAGACATGAGGACTCACTGCCGCATTCGCAGCCAACCTGCAGTCCAAGAGGTTCTTAACTGTTTGAAACCTCTCAGTCCTAGCCTGCTCCTGAAAAAGCGATTTCAGGCTTGCCATTATCTCGATGGGTGACAATACACTCTCGAACTGTTTTTGCAGCTCAGCAGTCATTGTCACCAACATCAGGCAATAGGCATCATTTTCATCTGACGAATGCTTTTCCCAAGCATTATGCAGAGTCCTGGCGGCATTGGCAGGAGGCCTCTCGGGGAGAGGATCACGAAGGACATAATCCTTCTTCTCCTGCTTGAGGACC
Organism: Orychophragmus violaceus; assembly: GCA_030180135.1. NCBI lineage: Eukaryota > Viridiplantae > Streptophyta > Magnoliopsida > Brassicales > Brassicaceae > Orychophragmus > Orychophragmus violaceus. The sequence goes on from CM058232.1 coordinate 46,704,828, forward strand.
AGCCTCAAGTTCCTTGACCACGTCAGGAAGTTCGTTCCAGTCAGCTTCTCCTTCTCGAGAACAGACCGGATTGAGAATGTGTTTTGTGTGCTTGTAGTAGTCATAGCTGAAATATATAAGATAAAAAGGTTATTAGTTATTATGTTCAATATGATTGATCTCATATTATATTTAATATGATTAATCACGCATTATATTCAATAACATAAGTTACCCTCAATAGAATATAATGATTCCAAGATCCACATATAACTAAGATTAAAGTGGGCCACTGGCCGTCACCAAACCTCAGCTTATATCGGTAAGCCCTATATCGGCTAATTATATCCGTGATATAACTCTTGGTTGTGAATCTGGGCCCGAGGCCCAATCCACTCTGATGTCTCAAGGCCCGGGACTCCCGATGGCCCAGTCAAGAAAACCAGACTATACAGTCATGTAATCATTAATGTCTGGGACTCCCAATGACATTTATGAATCACAAACCGTCTTATCCACGCAAAAGCAGACACCCTCACACTGTAAGGCCATGAATACAATTGAATGGGCTTCGACAGCTGACATAGAATGGACAAGACATCCAACGCTTGATATTGTTTGAGGTTCGTAGGTTTATTTAAAAATTCATTCCCAAAATAGAAGATTACTATTTCGGGAAACTTTCCATTTTTGGAAACCTACTATTTTTGGAAACTTTCTAAAATTGGAAACTTTCTAAAAACGGAAACTTTCTAACTTTAGAAATTTCTTTAAAATCCAAAACCCGCAAAAACAGAAACTTCTAATTTAAGAAACTTTCTAATTTCAAAATTTCGGAAACTTTAATTTAAAATCGACTTTATAATTTTATAAAATAAATTTTAAATTAATCTGAAGAAAGACTCAAATAATTGGCCCAATTGTTTTAACTTCTTGGCCCGAGGCCCAAGAATTGGTCCATGTCCAAGACATGACCCAATTGTCCAATTAAATGACATAACCGGTCTGGTTCATTAAAATTGGTCTAACCAAATTTTAATTACTACGATGACCACAATTGTCAACCGGTTATTTACTAAACCGGATTTTCTCAATTTATTTGGTCCAACCAAATCAAATTAGAAAATCCTGGTTTAGGCACAAAATCCAATTTTTCGACTTTGGATTTCTTATCCCGGTTTAACCAGACTTAATAAAATTATTAAATCTGTTTATTAAACCGTGACGTTTAATTTTAATCAAAATATTAAACCGAGCCTTAAACCAACCATGTCGATCGATGAACCAACCGTGTCGATCGATCCATCAACCGCATCGGTCGATGCTCTTAGCATCGATCCTGCATCGATCGTGCATCGATCCTGTATCGATCGATGCTCTCACGCATGCACGGAACCGAGCCAAAACCCTAACCGTGTCGATCGATGCACCAACCGCATCGGTCGATGCACCAACATCGATCCGGCATCGATCGATGCACCAACATCGATCCTGCATCGATCGATGCTTTCACGCGTTAACAGGTTTTGCCGATAGACTGTATCGACCGATCCATGCGATCGTATCGATCGATCCATGCGATCGCAGCCGATACTCATTCTCTCGGATCAGATCGCATACCAAATCATATAGCTTGATCATGCGATTTTTTCATATGTTTAGGTTTCAATTCTTGTTACTTAAGTGATTTCTCTTATCAGTAGTTGATTCAAAACACTTTTAAACAAGAAAAACAATCCTAAACTTGAATCTAAACAAGAAAAACCAGAACCATTGGCTCTGATACCACTGAAGGAATGTTTAGTTGATCCTGATTCAATTCTCTGATTCATATCATCCTAAACATGCTGATCTAGGTTCTTCTCGAATAGAAACAATTGATGATCTCACCTTTTACCTGTTAATTGCAGCGGAAGGAGATAGAACAGGTCAGAGATCAGAGAAACACCGAGAGATGAATCCTCCAAAGGCTCACACACGCGATCACAGAAAACGGCTGCTAGACCACTAGGGGAACTCGGCGCAGAGGGAGAGAGAGTTTTCGGCTAGGGTTTTTGGTTCTGAACTCGAGTTTTATTTATAAAACTTGTCCGGTTCCGTTTGGGCCATTTGGCCCAAACACCAATTAACTCGACGGTATTCGCGCACTGTGTCGATCGACACACCTTGTGTATCGATCGACACACAGTGCCTAAACCGTTTTATTCTCTCTAAGTACAGTAAATGCCTAGCACTTTTACCGTACTTCTGCTAAACCGTTCCTACACATTTTCCTGTTAGCTTAGGCGTGTGACCCATATGGGATCATATAATAAAGGCAATAAGTCCAAGACTTATAGATCATGAGCGGACTCTAGCAAGCCATCATGACCCCCAGTATTATATGACTTATGTCTGATCATTGACATACTCTTACTTTCTAGAGACAGTACCGAGATTACTGGACACAATTCCAACATGCAACACTCATCAATCAATCAAATATAGCATGCGTGAAAATAAAAGACGATATCATGTCATACACACACACATGGGCCTCGCATGCCCATGAGCCTCGCACGCCCTGCACATTTGATCTTCCTTTCTCGTGAACACCTAGGTCACAACCACAAAGGCACATGAGCCTAGAATATCACCAAAACCGAGACCCGTCCGTCATGTCAGCCGGTTATATCTCGGCGGGTACCCTCGCACGGTAACCTTACTATCCCGTTGGATAGAACTCGGTCCTAGGCTGCAATCCCGTCTCTCCGAGTCTTCCCACCTAGACAGTCCTTCGTTAGTGTGAGGAATTAAAAGGAAGAATCAAACCGCCACCACACTCCGGTAATGAGGTACCGTTACGGGTCAACCTCAACCGGTCATGACACATATCACAATTTCTGGGACGATCCCTTGATCCGATCCTTTACTTATCACATAATCGTTTCCAGGGACTTACCCGTGTTATACTCTTGTTGGTTAGTACATGATGGTTACACAGCCGTAATAAGGTCCTACGCAGCCTGAATAAGGACATCTCGTAGCCATTAATGAGGTCTTACACTGATCCGTTTCTGGTCCTACGCGGCCGTTTATCGTCCTACGTACCATTCGTGCATCACGCAGCACCATGGGATCCTCGTACTTATCACATACCATTTACGAGAGGATCTCAATCCACTCTCGTACTTATCTCAACCACAATCACATGAATGCATGATAATAAAAGTGACCCAAGGATAAACACTTCATGTGTTTCAATCCTTGATCACGACCTGCAAGTAAACCGTTAGCACCTATGCTAGGAGAACTCACTTTTCACTACTCGGGCTAGGACCGTCTTAGTGTCTTCTTGCTTGATCTGCACTGAGAGACTAAGGACATAAACTAGTTTATTCTAGGTCTTTAAAGAAATTAAACTTGGAAGAAAACTAAAAAACTTAGGCTTACTGACTTTTCTCGCTTATCGGGTACTTGGCCCTATTACTGACCTACTTTCTTTCTCTTCTTTCTTTTTCTTACTCTTTCTTTTCCTTGTGTTTACTGTGAATCTAAGAGTGGTGGATGAGTAAAAATCAGGCCAGGTTCGTGGTATTTATAGGAATAATCATCCAGCCTTTCTCCTATGTCATCCGATCTGCATGGTTCCGTCTGATTCATCTGAATGAAAGGTGCACCAGGCCTAGTACTCTAATCCTGCGTTCTAGCTCCCTAGGTGTGTTCAGAAGTCTTATCTTATCCCTTTAAGTCGTAGGTCTTGGTGGTTTCATTTGATTGGTCCAAAAGCTTTGTCGTTATCTTCTCGGTTCGAGCGGATAGGGTAAACACGAGATGTCACTGCACCATTTGGGATTTTATGGAGCTTATCCCCTCACACTATCCTCTGAATTCTAGACTCTAGGCATGCAGTTTAGGTCGTGGATCAAATGGCCTGATTATTTTTTGGTGATTGATCTTATCCATTCGATGCGGGTCGCTGCGCGATACGCCGAAATGAAGGGTAATGATGACGAAACCTACTCTTAGGTCTGGAGGTCTACTGAGCCTTCATGATTATCTTCTTATCCCCTCAGGTGTCCAAGGAATTCGTGCCAACAGCATCGTGGCCAACAAGAAGAGTTGAATTTCGGTTAGTCGCGTAATCGTACTGTTTTGGCCGTTGCATCATCAAATCCTATTTTCCGGAAATTATCCCATCCAAGGTCGTTTTGCTAGACCAGTCTTGTGATTTAAGTTATAAAATAAGTCCTGCTTGTATCTTTACTGGTGTCTTATCCCGAGCATTCCAAATTGTGCTGATAATTCTGTTTTGACCCGATATTCGTCCTTTTACTTCTAACCAATGGGAGTTGGACACTCCTTCTCCAACCTTGGTTCTTAGTGAGCTCAGCCAATGGTAATGAGACACTCTCCTCCAGCTTTAGTTCGTGTCTTGCTTGGTCCAATAGAAAGGCGCCATTTTTCTTCACTTAAACCGATAAATAATTCGACCAATAAGAACTGAGTGCTTTATCCAAGGTCTGGCCAGGTGGTTCATGGTCCAATGAGAGCTTGAAAATTATCCACCTGATCTGAGGAGTTTGGCCAATCATAAGTGGGCATTCAGCTGCTGGTCAGATCATAAGAGGTTTGGTCCAATCAGAGCGAGACATTTGAGCTGCTTGGGTTTTGTAGAAAAATAACTGGTTTTTGTAGGAAAATAACTGATCATTCTCCTGATGAAGACATGTCAGAAAGTGAGCTTTTCCTCTTCCCAAGATGATTAGATTCACGTGACTGATATGCTGGAGCACTATTCCGGACATCGGTCCTTACTGATTCCCATAATTTGGCCGTACGAACTGTTTTAAGGCCGTTTTTGTCGATTGTTGTTTCTTCACGGACCAACTGACTTTTCTTGCAACCAAATACCATAATAAGGTCTATCTAGAGGCTTGTATTATCCCTGGGTCGTTTCAGAATTTTAACTTGGCCGTCCACATCGGTCTCTCGGAGGTGCTTGTGAACCGTCTTCAAAAATGCACATCTGTTCTGATTTTTGTCTCGGCCAAAATTATGCCTATTATTCCCAAGGACGTTTACCATCGTCCTCCCGCGTTTCCTCGATGTTTGACTTTTTTGGTCGTACTTAGCTCTTGGTAGGGTCATTACATACCCGGCTCAACACTGGAGTAGACAAATAACACACAACAATAATCACAACATCACTCAAACAATTAATTAGATTTATTAGTCTTTTAATCTTTTCTTAACCTTAACTCCTTCAATCCGCTACCAGCTAAACCGAGCGTTGAACAATCAAAACAAGCGTTGACCCGTGGAACACCTTTGACCGCGACTGAAAACCGGCAAGGAGGCGTTGACCACGGCGGTTGAGAGCTCCTCTGATGTTGACCAAGACGTTGACCGAAGTTGACCGGTCCGCCGTAAATTGACCGGTGACAATAGGAGGATTCCGGCGACTTGACCGGAAAGAGACTGACCACCGGTGAGTGAATTCCAGCGAGAGATCACGGCATGGAGGAGATTCGGCGATTTGGAGCTCACGGCAAAAGCTTCTGGCGGCGGCGCTTATCTCTGGTGACAGCGAGATCTCCGACGAGATTCTATCAAGCGAGTGATCGGCGAGGAGATGAGAGATCCGGCGTGACTGAGGCGAGATCCAACCGAGTAAAGAGAGACACGGCGGAGGTATCGCCGGAGGCAGAGATTCCGGCAACTCTCCGGCGAGTTTCCCAGCAAAATTCTGGCGACATCAAAAATTCCGACGAGTGATTAGGAAGGTATTTAGAGTTGATGTAAGTGATTTAAATGTTTATTTAGTGTTTAGGGACTTTTGGGAAGGATTAAGAATTTTTGGGAATTATTTAAGAGATTTAAGAGTTTTTGGGGTTTTCTTGCAATACAAGCAAGAGGAGGAGGTGCTGATGGCTGGCCGCCAGCGAGGGAGAGAGAGGAGGAGAGGATATTGTTGGTTTTAGGTGTGAGTTGAAGTGAAGACTCAAGCCTCCAATTTATAGGAATATAGAAACTTGCTCACAATGTTTTATTACATGGGTGCATGAATGCTTGCCTTACAAGCTTCCATGGTTCTATTAACCATGTGATCAATTGAATCTAGCTCCATCAATTCCATTTGTCACTTTCACCTCATCAAAAATTGCCACTTCATCCCGCTTCTCGATCCTCGATTCCCGATTAAACCGATATTTCTCGAAAGTCTGTTAAAGTCTTTAAAACCCGTAGCCTCTGAAATAAATCCTCCAAGCTTATTTTTAAAATACTAGACCCTTTTAAACGCATTTATAAATTCATTTCACCTCAATCGGACTTCCGTAGCTCCCGTACCGAATTTTACAAGTTTTATCGGTTGTATCGGTTTCCTTTCCCAATAGTCCATAAAACTTGTTAAAAATCCGTTTTCTCCACTTTTTTCTTCTAAATGATTCTTTATTTTAAAAGAGAATCATTTGGCCCATCTAAACTTCTGTCTGCTATTTTGGTAAAATTACCAAAATGCCCCCTCATCTTTTGAAAATTACGAAAATACCTCTGTTGAGTTTTTTGCTGCCCGTTGACCCATTTTTGCGAGACGGGGTATTACATTGAGGTCCCTCCAGTATGAAAGCTCACAGAATATGATTTCCTTGTGCCAATTATGCCACTTCCCATAGCCAAGCTCCTTTTGTGACTGTTTCCACTTTAGTCCTTTGTTTTTGGAGGATTTATACCATACAACTTGATATAAGCTTCAGGGGAAGCTCGCACTGAACTGATCTGAAGATGATGCCAAGGCTGGACTAATGTCGCTCTCATTGGTGCCACGAATGAGGTAGAGAGGTGGAGCACAAGCAGCTGGACTGAAGTCACTCTCTGTTGATGCTAGAAGATGGATCGATGGAGTGTAAAAGTTGAACAGGAACAAGGTTTGTCTGAGAAGAAAAGCGGAAGCCTAGAAATGGTACTTAGGTTTTTTATTTGAATTAAACGTGTCCCAAAAAATTACAAGGTACTTGGCTAAAATAGCCTATTGTTTTCGAAAACCATAAAAGAATTAAAAGAAATTGGGCCTTAAGACCTTACAAGATAAATAAGATAGAAAATAAAGACAAAGTAGAAGCCCCTTAGGCGTGTGGATATCTTGGCTTCACGGGCCGTGCGTTCTATTTGATGAAACGGACCTTGGGTTACCTCATTAATCTTCATCAACGGCTCATATGGTGAAGATCACTGATGCGTTGTCGATCCTAAGCAATGGCCAAACGGATGATCCTGGTGTGAACGTGTGGTCGTGGTCGGGATCGGTTGTCTTAGTCATCCTCCGGGCCAGCTAGTTCAGAACGGGCTGATCATGGTCTAACTAGTACAAGTGCTTCGTAATGTCGTCTATGCTGCGTTGGTGATAAAATGCTCCATGGCTAAGTTAAACTTTTCCATGAGTCTTTTCGGGCTGTCTCAGGTCTAGGGCGCGCTCGCCATGGTCAAGCATGGTTTGGCTTGGTCGGAATGGTCAAGTTCGGTTGAACCGATGTCCTCATCAAAACCTCTCACAATAAACTTGCTCACAAGTCAAAGCCTCTGGTGGATGCTCTTTCGAGGCGTCTTTTCCCTTCAAGAGGTCTTTTTATTCTTCCTCAGTGGATGACCATGTCGAAGAAATCTTCGGTGATCATCAAACCAACACGTCTTCCTTCTGTTAGGCATGTAAAAAGATTTTGTTTCTTCCATGCAAATTGGACAAGACAATTTACCATGGGTCGTCCATCTAGATAGCATCTCTTACGCTGGGAAGTCGCTTATCGTCCATAGCAGCACTGATTTTAGATTAAATTTTTCATTCCAAGTCCGGCCTAGATGTAAATGACCAACTTGCATATGCACAAAACCGCACACTACTTGGTCACTATACTTGCCAACGCTGAACGGAACGGTGACTTGATCAACGATCTGTATATCCTTATCGCCGTTTAGCCATCTAAGCCGGTATGGTCGCAGGTAATTCGATATTTGAAGACCGAGCTTGTCGACCATATATCGGCCAACTACATTGGCACACAATCCTCTGTTGATGATAAGGCTACAGACTTTGTTGTTCACCGTGCATCAGGTATGAAAGATTTTCTCTCGTTGGACCGTGTCAGGGTCTACTAGGGCGCTGAGAACTCTTTGTATCATCAACATCTCTCCGGTGTCTTGATATTCAATGGGCGTTCCTAGGTCGGCCATCTCCCCGTCCTCTTCCTGCTCGTCTTACGACCCGTACTCACCTGCCTCCCCCAGGATCATGATTCATCGGTTTGGACATTCTCGGGCCATATGTCAGTTTCCTTGACATTTTAAACCGCTTTTTATGCTGTTCGTCTTGAATTGTCATGCACAGTAGCTCGGACATATCGTGGTACTGATGGGCGTTGCTGTCATGTAGTATCTCGATGAAATGGGCCATGAGGGTCTCCTCCGAGTCGTCTAGTTTGAGCCGGTTCTGTAGTTATTTGAACTGTTTCGAAGTACTCTGGTACGGACCTGCCTTCCTGCACCAACTTACGAAATCTCTTCTGTAAGTCTATATAAAAATGAGGAGGCACGTACCTTCGCCTTATGTTGTATTTCATGTCGTCCCAAGTGGTGATCTGATCGTGGTGATGTCACCTACGTTCAGAAACGTCTCGATCCCACCAAGAAAGTGCGTGGTCCGTAAACTGAACCGCTGCTAACGCCACTTCCTCCGATCATTGTAGGCGTAGTAGTCGAATATATGCTCCATCCTCCGTTCTCATTCGAGATATGCCTCGGGTTCACCTTTCCTGCAAAAGTTGGCTGTTTTAGTTTAACGTCGTTTGAATTAGGTTGTTGTACCTCGTCGTCTCGTATGCCTCCACAATGGACCGGGTCGCGTTGTCGGTTGAACGATCAGTTGTTTGGTCGCGTGGTTCGTCATCCTGACCGGGCATGTCCTCGTCCGTGTCATCGAACTGATTGACTTGACGTTCGGGCCTCTCAGTGCTGGTGCGTTCAAGGGAAGTGGTTGGGACGCGGCTGGTTGTACGGGAGCAGCTGGTTGCTTGAACTAGGCCAGTCGTTCTCCGATAGCTTGGATCACTCCAAGTAGCTGAGCGAAGTCAACTGGTGCGTTCGGGTTGTTGCATATTCCTGTCTTCCTACACATGAACATACAATCAAACGAAACAGGGAAGAGAAAGGACAATCAACTAAACAAAAATGGCAAAGGCAAGAACAAAAATGGAAATATGCCTAATTTGAAAATTAAGCTTCAATGACGGTTTCCATTTTTTATTTGAAGATGCAAACCAACAGTTACTAAAAACCTTGATGCAAAGATAAACTCAGAACAAGCAAAGAACAACCGGAATATTGGACCAAGCATGACAACTCACGCAAGTAACTCACGTCACAAGAAAAAGTGATAAACAATGGTGTAACCGATCTATTACTAACGAGTTTCTTTGGGTTTAATGCAGGTACAAGACTAAGCTAATTAAATTAAGTAAACCAGAGACAAAACATGAGATATACCAAACCAAAACAACCCGGTAACACAACACAAACAATTGTGAAAACCTAGCGATAGTTCCAGTATGCGGCCGATTTAACTCTTTAAACTAATTAACTCTTTTTTGATTTTATAAAGACGAGACTCTAACAAGCAAGAAAACAGATTGAAACAAAGGAAACACAATTTTTTTTTTGAATGTAAGACAACAAGGAATCATATCGTGAACTACTAAAGATAAGGGATATAGAGTTGACTAGAAGGTTTCAAGAGCTTAAGCTCTGATACCAGATGATGTAATCTTCAGGGGAAGCTCACACTGAACCGATCTGAAGATGACGCCACGGCTGGACTGAGGTCGCTCTCCTTGGTGCCTCCAACGAGATAGATAGATGGAGCTCGAGCAGCTGGACTGAAGTCACTCTCCGCTGAAGCTAGAAGATGGATCGATGGAGTGTTGAAGTTGAACAGGAAGAAGGTTGGTCTGAGAAGCAAAGGGGAAGCCACACAATGGCACTCACAGCCACAAACAAGCAAACTTAGCTTATATTTTTTTCTTTGAATTAAACGTGTCCCAAAATATTAAAAGGTACTTGGATAAAATAGCCTATTGTTTTCGAAAACCCTAAAGGAATTAAAAGAAATTGGAACTTAAGGCCTTACAAGAAATAAGATAGAGTAAAGAAAAAGTAGAATCCCCTTAGGCATGTGGGGGTCTTCGCTTCATGGGCCATGCGTTCTGTCTGATGAAACAGGCCTCGGGTTACCTCATTAAAAATCTTACAAGGAAAACCCGGTGGGATAAAACCTTTCAAGGGGAAAAGAATATAACCTTTGGTACACAGAGACGACATGGACTAAGGTTCAACAGCTCCTATGGTGAAGATCATTGATGCGTCGTCGATCCTACGCAATAGCCAAACAGATGATCTTGTTATGAACGTGTGGTCATGCTCGGGATCGGTCGTCTTAGTCATCCTCCGGGCAAGCTAGTTCAGAATGGGCTGATCATGGTCTAACTAGTCCAAGTGCTCCGTGATGTCGTCAATGCTGCTCCTGGTGATCAAATACTCTAAGGCTGAGTTGAACTTTTTCGTGAGTCTCTTCTGGCTATCTCGGGTCCAAGGCGCGCTTGCCATGGTCAAGAATGGTTTGGCTTGGTCGGTCTGGTCAGGTTCGGTTGAACCGATGTCCTCATCATAACCTCTCACAATAAACTTGCTCACTAGTCAAAGCCTCAGGTGGATGCTCTTTCGAGGTGTCTTTTCCTTTCAAGAGGTCTTTTTTATTCTTACTCAGTGGATGACCATGTAGAAGAAATCTTCGGTGAAAATCAAACCAACACGTCTTCCTTCTGTAAGGCATGTAAAAAGATTTGTTTCTTCCATGCAAATTGGACAAGACAATTTACCATGGGTCGTCCATCCTGATAACATCCCTTACGCCGGGAAGTCTCTTATCGTCCATAGCAGCACTGATTTTAGATTAAAATTTTCATTCAGCGACACATCGAATGTATCGATTCAGAAGACCATAATTCTTTTAACTCCTTAATAAGAGGTCGTAGGAAGATATTGAGACTGGCACGCAGATGATTTGGCTTAGAATTCAGAATTGTAAGAAACAAGTATTGTGTATTTATGCACATATCAGGGGGTAAATTATATGGAATCAATATCACAGGTCACGATGAATGATTACGAGATATGCCAAATGAATTGAACCCATCTTTATATTATCCAAGATAAATGTTACGGGGTTCTTGGGCAAACAAAGAATGTTGAGCTTGAAAAGATTTCCACTCCACCGCATCAAAAGAATGATACCTTTCTCCATCCTTTGTTTGGTTCTCGCTATGTCATCTCATTGCCGATGCAGTCTTCTCGCTTTGATACATTTTATTCAGTTTTTCATAAATTGGTAGATACCACATACGGCCAAAGGGAAGTCCTTTCTAACTAGTGCATTTCTTAGAGAGAGTTCTTGCTTTCTCAGCCCCGTTCGGTCCTTGGATAAATGACCTGTAGTTGTTTAGGTCTGTTTGGTGCAGAACCTAAATTTGGAAAAAGAGAGATGATATGGAATCACTCCAGGAAAGGTTGACTGTAAGGTACATTGGTTCTATTTTTTCTCTAGTTAGGCTTCCATCTTGGTGCATCACAAAAACAATACTTATCTTTCTTTTCGTCTTCTTTCCAGAAGACCATAAAATTGTTCATGCAAAAATTAATTGTATAATAGAGGAGGCCTACATCCGTTTTACTTTCTTGTAATGGGTGTTTGTTTCCTGGTTTCCTTCTGGTAAATATTTTGTCAACATTTCACATATCGAATCCACTAACCTTTCACTCATATTATGTTCTGCCTTTTTTTCAAGACCCGAGAAGACAAGGATAACTGGGAGTGACCTTCACAACAACCATCATATAATGGATTTTTGGCTCTTTGTAACAATTCAAAAGGCTTTTTCAATGATTACATACAAGTTCTTCAATATTACTCAAGTTATCACGAAATACATCATTTACCATATCCACATATCTATCTTCTACTACATTACGAACATCATTCGGATCAACATAACTCGTTCCTATATCCAACCTGATTTCTTCTCCATGTTTGTTCTAAACATAATAATCAGGCATAAATCCTCTGCTATACAGATGACTCCAAATTCCTTTTTCTGAGGTTAACAGTTTTTCGTTCTTGCAAACATTACAAGGGCAGTGACACTTACCGCCATTGCTCTGCGCTAAAGGCTGTTTTTTTTTTTTTTGAAAATTGCATGAATTGTTACACCTTTGTTTTTAAGGCTATAAAGAAGTTATATGTGGCTTCACTGAACCTCCTATACATCCACTCCCGATGGTAGCTATAATTGTAACTTCCCGCATGAAATTAGATTTTCAAATTCTTTGTGTTTCTACAAATGAAAACGGAGATAGAGTTGAATTAGATTATGTAGACATAATTGGCCACTACCGTTTATGGTCATATATGCTTGTCGCATGAAACCGGTACACCTATCACAAACACGTAAGATACGAGTGATATCCGACTACTTTGTGACGCGCTGACGGAGTCTCAACGTAGTCGCTAGCATTGCGACGAATTTGAAACGTCTAAAAGATTCTCCATAGTCGCAAAGTAATCGCAAAATTTGCGACTACGTTGCGACTAATGTTTCCGAACTCGACAATAATCGTTAATCATATGTAAATTGGCGGCGACAACCATAGTTGGTCGTAAATTAACGACTTATAGACGACCATATATATGTAGTCACAAAGACGTCGCAATCGTGTCTCTAAATAGTCGCAAAATGTTACCACTACAAGTATAGTCGCAAGTTGCAGTCACAAAAATGTTATTTTCATGTAGTGGTTGTTGCTAGTTTAAAACCGGCTGCACTATTGTTTGTCCCGTCGCTTGTGTTCATTGTAAATTTGAGTGATTTCAATTGATTGGTTTTGCATCATTTAATTATGTTCATAGTTCTGCATATTGTTGCATCATAGGAGCTAAAGACCGAACTGAATTAGTCAAAGTTGCATTCGTGGACCATTGACATATCGATTAGGATTTGTGCATCGCGTAAGCCGGATGTGTGTTTGATTGCTTGCTGCGACTGTTCTGGACTTTGTTGTATTCCTCTCATACCATTTTCGGATCCACATTAGTTCATATAAGGTAGTATTTAAGTCAAAAAGGTAAAAACTGGCTAGCTTTAGGATTGCATACCAATTATAGCTGCATATTTCCATTTTACGAATTTCCAATTTTTGGATCTTGCATCTTTTTTGTTTTGCCTTTTGTCTTGCTTATTGCTTGTTTCTTTATTTTCCTTTTGCGTTCATTGTTTGTTAAGTGTGCAGTAGTTGGTACAATGGGCGACAACAATGAAGCACCGGCCGACATGGCGTAGCTGCTTGGAGCGATCCAAGCTCTCCGCAAACGTTTGTACCGACATAAGCAGCCTCAACCGGCAACTCCACCAATGCCTATTTAACAACCGCAGAAACATCCGGTCTTACCAGCTCGGCAAGGCCAACATGCACATGCCCACAACTAACTTGTGGACGCAGATGATGAGCTTCCCCGGATGGACGATGATCGGCCCATACCGAATCAAAACCACCGAGCTCATAACCAATTGAGGGATCCAATTCACCGCGGACGCATGCGAGATGACGAGGTACAATGACTAGTTCCAAACGACATTAAACAAACAGCTCCTACTTTTGCAGGAAAGGTCAATCGTGAAGCGAATCTCGAATGGGAATGGAGGATGGAGTACATCATCGACTACGCGTACAACGATCAGAGGAAGGTGTTGTTAGCGGCGTCTCACCTGAAGGACCACGCATTTTCCTGGTGGGATAGAAACGTCTCCAAGTGGAGAAGACATTGTTACAAGCAGATCACCACCTGGGCAGCCATGAAATACAACCTCAGGCAAAGGTACGTGCCACTACACTTCCATAGAGGCTTACAAAAAATGTTTTGTAAGCTTGTGCAGGGAAGCAGGTCCGTAGAAGAATATTTCTAGGAATTTGAGCAACTACGGAATTGGCTTGAAGTAGAACACTGTGAGGAGACTCTCATAGCCCTGTTCATCGATGGTCTACAAGATCACATCACACGGAAGGTCGAGATCCAGTCGTACCACTACATGTCCGAGCTACTACACATAAGCATTCAGGCCGAACAGCACATCAAGCGGAAAACGGAGATGACAAACTGAGCTCGGAGCAACTCCACATGGACGCCACACCCGCTTACAACCATCGACAAAGGCAAGGCCGTTGAGATCTTGTCGCGGTTTAAAAAGCCGAACAACAAGGCTCCTAAATCCAACCGCCCCGAAGTAGGTAAGTTCCCCAATACCTCTCGAGCTAGATATATTTCTTGTTTTAAATGTCAAGGAAAAGTACAAATGGCTCAAGAATGTCCAAACCGACGGATCATGATCATCACAGAGACTGGCGAGTATGAGTCATAGGACGAGCAGGAAGAAGACGAGGATATTCCTGACCCGGGAACTCGTATTGAATATCCAGACGTTGGCGAGATGTTGGTAATCAGGAGAGCTCTTCGCACTCTGGTAGATCCCGAGATGATCCAACGGGAGAACATATTTCATACCCGGTGTACCGTGAATAACAAGGTCTTCTTCTTTAACATCGGCGGTGGATATTGTGCTAACGTAGCTAGCAGATCCATGGTCAAAAATCTAGGTCTTCCAGTAATGAAGCATCCACACCATAACAGCTTATGTGGCTTAACGACGATACGGAGATCCATATATCCGATCAAGTCACCGTTCCATTCAGTGTGGGAAAGTATTGTGACTACGTGGTGTGCGACGTCATACCCATGCAAGTTGGTCATGTACTTCCAGGCCGTCCTTGGAAGTTTGACATGGAGACGCTACACAACGGACGAACCAATCACTACTCGTTCTGCCATGAAAAATGCAAGTATCATCTCGCACCGCTAATGTCGTTAGAGATCCACCGAAATTCAACAGCATATCGCCAGAATCAGCAAGGTAAGTGTGACTAACCTGCTCATTACATCAAGTTCTGTATCTATGGCTAATAGCTAGAACACGCAGGTGCTGCTAATGATCTTTAAGGAGTCTTTACACTCTAAGCGACATAGAGCTGCCGCGACAAGTGCTTTCTTTGTTGGACATGTTTACGAACGTGTTCCCAGACGAGATTCCAGCCGGCCTACCCCGAGTTGAGGCAATGAGCACCAGATCTACCTTGTACCCGGATCGCTCTACCAAACCAATCGGCGTTCCGAATGAACCATAAGGACTCCAAGGAGTTGGAGAAGCAGATTCAGAGCCTCATGTCCAAGGGATACATCTACGAGAGTCTCAGCCCATGTGCTGTTCTAGTTTTTTTGTTCCCAAGAAAGACAGATCATGGAGAATGTGCGCCAACTGTTGAGCCATCAACAACATCACCATCAAGTACCGGCATCTGATACCACGTTTAGACGATATGTTCGACGAGCTTCACAAAGTATCTGTTTTCTCAAAGATTGATCTACCGAGTTGCTACGATGATATACCATGGATTTTAGGGTTTTTAACCATGGTATATGTGTTATTTATCGAGTCTTTTACTATGTTTTAGAGTCTTTTCAGGTATTTATTAGGTACAAGCACATTTGGAGCATATTTGGTGATTTAGACACTTGCTGGAGCTGATTGAAGTATTTGGCCGAGAGATAGAGTTCACTGTCCGAAACAGAGAAAGGCATCGATCGTTGCATTCCTAGCATCGATCGATGCACCAGCGAGATGGGCCAAACGACGGTTTGATGAAGAATGATGACATTGCAATTCTGCCCAGAAGTTCCTAATATTTACAAAGAAGCCCCAAAACATGTTTTAGGATTATAATTAGGTTTTACAGCCACTTGTTAGGCTAGGCTTTGACAAGCTTTTCTTACGTTAAGTTTTACTCAGAGAGAGTTGAGGGGCTGATCCTGATCTCGAAAGAGACTTGATTTTGAACCCCAGTTCTTATTTGATTATATGATATTTGGTTTTCTACTTATGATATCTTCTGTCTCGATGAACATGTCTGAGTAGATCACCTGTTAGGTTGAAGGATTCTCATTAAGGATTTCAGAGAATTATAGTTCAATCAATTAATAGGGATTCATATCTGCTAGTTCTTTATCTGAGTTGTTCTTAATGCTAAATCTGAAGTAGCTAATCAGAGTTATGATGTTAGGTTGATTAATTCAGCGGAAGTTGGTTAATTTAACTAGAAAGAACTTAGATAAGCAATTAAACTACTCGCAAACGGAAGTTTGGTTTAGGTTAATTGTGAACATATCAAACTTAGAATTAATGCTAGTTTAATCTGTTAGTTCTCGCAAACGGAAGTTTGGTTTGCTGCACTTAGACTTAGAGAATTATCGCAAAGGAATTTGGTTAATTCTATATCCGTGTTTTGAGTTCTAGAATGGTAATTGATTAGATCCTGATTGATTAATTGCTTGCATTCCTGATTTCCTGAGAACTCCTGAAACCTAACGCTTTGCCCTCTTGTTTACAAACTCACTTGATTCGCTTTTTATTTCGCTTACTGCTTTCACATCTGCTTCGCTTAATTTAATCTGAATTACTATTAATCTATTGTGTGACTGAGAGTCCTTGTGGGATTCGATCCCTTATATACTACGATTGCATTAACTGTGCACTTGCAGTAGAATAGAGAAAACTAGACACCTATCAAGTTTTTGGCGCCGTTGCCGGGGACTCTTTGAGTTCACCTATAGATTTAGTACTAGGATTTAGACTAAGCATTCTTTTTAATTTTCTTGTTTACTCACGTTTTTGATTTTTGGATTCGCAGGGATTCGCACTGCATCGATCGCTGCTCACCTTGCATCGATCGACACAAGGCGAGAACAGCGATGCTGAGATCTGAGACGTTCAATAGGTTCCGCGCCATGGAACCTGTGATTCTGATTCGCGGTGAAAACGGCGTTCTACGAGACCATGAGGGTCACATGTGCGACGCAAAAGGTCAGAAAATAGATGGGAAAGGAAACCCCATCTTACCAGATTACCATGTATTGGTTGGGCAAGTAACTGAAATGCAGAGTAAGATAGATGACATCCACGACATCTTACTTAGGGAGAGACAGTTCCGAGCAGAGGCAAAAACTGATAAATTTGCAGAGGTACATTATATGGCTGGAGCCGACTCTTATGGACATACATTGGAACATCAACACAGACAAGGTTCTAGGCACACTCAAGGATCGAGAGACCATAATTATACTTCCCATCTGGCATCTCCTACACAAAGGAGCAAACTAGAGATGATGTTAGAGCAATCAATTGAAAGAAAACAGCAGAACACAGCTTCTTTCAGCTCGAAGCTAGAGAACCTGTACACTAATTTGAATGAGAAATTTGAATCCTTAAGCATTCGTATGAAGCAGCTGGACACACAGATGGATCAAGTTCCAAGTTCTACCCCAACAAAGGATTCTCAAGAAGCTCATGACAGCAACATTCTCACTCAGGATAACACACATATGGATCATGGATCATGTCTAGCAGTTAAGGCTGTGGAATTTGTGGAAGGCAGAGGGGGATTTGATGTTGAATTACCTGAGCTCGAAAGCTTCGATGCACCTGACTCAACAGAGATTGACATGGATCTTTTGACTTGGATAGTTCAGATTGAAGCGGGACCAAGCCAAGAAGAGAAATTTGAATCTGAGATGGCTGGAATGGATCAAGAGGCGGATAAACCCGAGACCACAGTTGAAACACGAGAGGAGACGATAGCATCGATCGATGCATCACACGCACCGATCGTTGCACTCCGAAAGGAACCAGTTTCACCCATATCTCGAGAACCTGCTAAGGAAAAAGCCTACAAACCTCCGATACCATTCCCGAAAGCTCCCGTTAAATCTGCAAATGTGGTTCAGTGCACATTGGTGGTTGACAAGAAGATGATGGTTCCACAAGAGCCTATTCTAACATCTTCAAGGCCTAAAACTACTCATAAACAGAAGGCTCCGAACATCAAATCTTTGCCAAAGGTAAAACATAAATCCTCTAAGTCTAGACCTCCTGACTCCACTGTTTTGAATGCAGGAAAGAGCGTTAAAACACCCAAGTGTAAATTTCACCCTACATTCCTCCCCACGTTCCTAGGACGACATCATGCTGCTACTGCTTACACCCCACCATGGATGATAAGGCATTCACAGAGACACTCAAAGTCTCTGTTGAAACCACCATAAGTTTGACCTTTTTTCCAAAAGTCAAGCTAATGACTTAAAACAAGCGCTAAGTGGGAGGCAACCCACTGTTAGGTTTAATTATTTTTCTTTCTCATTTTTGGTGTTTTTCTTAGGATTTAACGTTTTTAGTTGTTTTTGTTAGTTATTAGATACAGAACACAAGTCTGGAGATGTGTGACGATCGTTGCTCACATGTGCAACGGTCGTTGCATTTGGTTTAAATCGAAAATTAAGGTACGTTGAGCTAAACCGGAATCAATCTGGTTCAACAAGCATCGATCGTTGCCCCTTAAGCAACGATCGTTGCACCCACGACCAGGTAAGTTACCTTAAACCCTCTTTTCTCTTCTTCTTCTCCATTTCTTTTGGTCGACACACCGAGAACCTCCACCCAAAAATCATCATTTCTTCGTCAAATTTCTTGTTTTCAAGTGCTATTTGCTTGTTTTTACGATCCCAATCCATTTCCCCAACCTATATCTCAAGAAATCAAGGTAATGTTCTTCAATTTTCGAATTTTCGGATTGGATTTTTAGGGTTTTAGGGTTGTTGATTTTTGGACCAAATATTGATGATGCATGTGTAATTAGAACGATTTAGGGTGAGGAATGATGATTTTGAACTGATTTGAGACAATGTGGCTTGGATTTGACTGATTTTTGATGAATTGTTTGCGGCAAAATCGCCCTGCAACGGTCGTTGCCTCTCGAGCAGCGGTCGTTGCATTGCGATTTTGGGAAATGTTCGATTACACGGAATCGCCCTGCAACGATCGCTGCCTTAGTGCAACGGTCGTTGCACGACGATTCAACAGAGAGTTGCCGAGACTAATTTGTTCAAATTTTCTGTTTTGCAGATGGCAACCCAGAATCAACCCCGGAAGAAACGAGCACAAGCCGCAAGCGCCTCACGACAATACATTCCGCCACCGGAATGGTTGCACAGAGATTCAGATCCTCCACAGCCGTATCATTTGGTTCATGCGACCATAGGACAACCATGGCCAAGGCCAGAGAAACTTCCGATTCAGTCTGATCGCATCTGGAGTGGTTCTATTAAGAGGATGCTCGGTACGGATGATTTCACAGAGAGGCCGCTACACGAGTACTGGGACGAATACGACACTTTGTTGTATAATGGTTGGTGTGGTATGGAGATAGCGCCAACCAAGTTCGCTGATTACTCAACCTGCAAGAGTCTCGGCATAGACGCGCAGGTTATGGAGCTGTGCAGAGGCATTGGTCCAGGGACAATGCCAATGCAGCCTTACGATTTATACCCAGAACTGGTGACACAGTTGCTGGCCACATGCAGGGTTGTCTACCCAAACCCGGACAGCATGGATGCTCGAGGAGGCACTTTCACCTTCATGTGTCTCGGCGCCAGGTATCGAGTACCCCTTCTCGATATCTGTAGGATTTATGGGTTCAGCATTGAGCAGCCACACACCGACATGACCCTTCCATGGGAACCAGCAGAGGCAGTACAGTTCTGGCAGTACATTGGTGGTGGACGGTATCACTCACGGACTACGCCTGTTATTCAGGTTAGGCATCCGGTTCTCAGGTATGTCTTGCGTATCTTGGGACGCACTCTATTGTGCAAGTATGAGGCCAACAAGATGCGCAAGAACGAGTTGGACTTCCTATTTAGAGGACTGACAGAGCAGTTCAGGATTTCGGATGTGCGGAACTCGGCTAGGAAAGTCAACCTGGGAGCCGTATTTGCTCATCATCTTTGAGAGCTGCAGAAGAAGCCTTATGAAGGCGCGCGCAAGGAGACAGTAGGGAGTCTTCTCACTCCTATTTTCAGACACTGCGGGATCCCTATGAGGGATACAGAGTGCGTTACTGAGCGCGAGTTCTTGGATCTCAGTCACTTGCAGAGTGCTACGTGGCTGAAGGAGGGGCGAGTGTGGGTGTACTATGACCCTGAGGATACACAGTATGGCATCGATCTTCCTATTGCCAGGTATACTCGGATCGATACCATTGATGCTTTGAGTTTCCACCCTCCCGCTAGCGCTCGACGTGCAGTGCCTACCATGGCTCATCCGCTGGGAGAGCCTTCCTCACGAGCTTCGACTTCAGCTGCCCCTACTCCTGCGCCAGCGCCTGCCCCAGCCGACGATGTGGGTCCCTTTCCAGAGCCTGCGATGCCTTACGGTGCATACTCTGAGGCAGAGTGGAGAGAGAGATCAGATGGTATGTTTCGAGTATTTTGGAACTTCATGCGTACTTGCAGCTGCAGGAGGCCACCACAGGTTCAGC
The DNA here is from genome assembly GCA_030180135.1 of Orychophragmus violaceus. Taxonomy (NCBI): domain Eukaryota; kingdom Viridiplantae; phylum Streptophyta; class Magnoliopsida; order Brassicales; family Brassicaceae; genus Orychophragmus; species Orychophragmus violaceus. The sequence goes on from CM058232.1 coordinate 46,725,363, forward strand.
AGCCAGTACCCGCTTCTCGACGCAGACGACGATCCCCGACTCCTCCTCCCCCGACTGATACTGATCCCGCAGCTGAGGCAGCCGATCACGATGCACTGTATGGTGGGATAGATGATGTGAGCGAGTGAGAGTAGTCTCCATATTTTCGGTTCTGTATTCTGACTTTTTATCTTTTCTTGCACTTTTGTTTTTCATTTATTTAGGATTTGCTATGTTTGGATGATTTGTACTTTGTTCGGTACTTCTTTTGCTTCGATTTTACTGTGTTTCTAGTGTTCTCAGCTTGCAGGTTTTTAAAAATTGACATAAACCGACGGACTAACCTGCTAACTAGCTGCCTGATCCGATACACGCATTGCAACGATCGTTGCTGCTTTGAGCAACGATCGACACTCAACGAAAAATCGCCAAGTAACGGTCGATGCACTTAGTGCAACGATCGATGCTTGTGCGACAGAGGTAAAACCCGACAGAACTAAAACATCCATTAACAATTTTTCTTTCTTTTTACCGATCCTGCGCTGGACACTACTGGGGACAGTGTGTCTTAAGTGTGGGGGAGGTGCTACTGACTTTTGTTTTCTGTTTTCTTAAGAGTCAGTCCGTTTTTCAAAAAATTTTGTTTTATTGAGTCAAAATTGTTTAAGTAAGAAACTATGATTTTCTGAGAAGATTTACAAGACTTGCAGGAACTTAAGTAACCATTGGGATGAAGTTGCAGGATCTATCTCTGACTATTAGAAAACCCAGACACGGATCAACCTACTGGGAACACCCACATCACTTCAGGTATCAGAGGATCCTTTACTGACTTCAACCTTAATACTGACTTAGATTTCTCACCTAAGGGCTTGGTATGCTTTATGTCGGATTCCCTGTTAGTTCTGACACAGCCTGTAAACCTGTCCTATTTAGTCCTCTTCTCCCCTTCTATAAAGTAAAAAAAATATATAATAAACTGAGGATGAGTTAGTAACTCCGAAGTGGTCATGAGAATGGTAGCAAACACTATTTTCTCTCATGTGATCCATGGAATGTGTCCAAAGTACACCCCATAACGGGAAGAACACTGATAAAAAAAATAAAATGATACCCAATGGGGAAAAATCAGTTGTTAAAGAAGGGAAAGAGAAGAAAGGGACTAGAGAAAGATAGTATGGTGGTCTAGAGCTGATAAGGTAAGAATCCATGTGCCTTTAGATCGATACTCCTTAGGTGAGACCGCACTTAAATACTTGCAAAAGTCAGTAGGGAGAATTTGAATGCTTGAATGTGATTGTGGAGTTTACCTAGGACAGTTGCTAAGTGTGGGGGAAGTACATGTTGGTCTTGATATCCTGTGATTGATTCTTGCAGTGGTTTACTAAGGGGAATCTGAGTATTGTAGCTTCTAAGATGAAATGAGTTTCTGAAGAATTTTCAAACCTCTTGACTACATTTAGTTCTTTGTCTTGCTTGAGGAAAAACAAGAGCTAAGTGTGGGGGAGTTGATATACCATGGATTTTAGGGTTTTTAACCATGGTATATGTGTTATTTATCGAGTCTTTTACTATGTTTTAGAGTCTTTTCAGGTATTTATTAGGTACAAGCACATTTGGAGCATATTTGGTGATTTAGACACTTGCTGGAGCTGATTGAAGTATTTGGCCGAGAGATAGAGTTCACTGTCCGAAACAGAGAAAGGCATCGATCGTTGCATTCCTAGCATCGATCGATGCACCAGCGAGATGGGCCAAACGACGGTTTGATGAAGAATGATGACATTGCAATTCTGCCCAGAAGTTCCTAATATTTACAAAGAAGCCCCAAAACGTGTTTTAGGATTATAATTAGGTTTTACAGCCACTTGTTAGGCTAGGCTTTGACAAGCTTTTCTTACGTTAAGTTTTACTCAGAGAGAGTTGAGGGGCTGATCCTGATCTCGAAAGAGACTTGATTTTGAACCCCAGTTCTTATTTGATTATATGATATTTGGTTTTCTACTTATGATATCTTCTGTCTCGATGAACATGTCTGAGTAGATCACCTGTTAGGTTGAAGGATTCTCATTAAGGATTTCAGAGAATTATAGTTCAATCAATTAATAGGGATTCATATCTGCTAGTTCTTTATCTGAGTTGTTCTTAATGCTAAATCTGAAGTAGCTAATCAGAGTTATGATGTTAGGTTGATTAATTCAGCGGAAGTTGGTTAATTTAACTAGAAAGAACTTAGATAAGCAATTAAACTACTCGCAAACGGAAGTTTGGTTTAGGTTAATTGTGAACATATCAAACTTAGAATTAATGCTAGTTTAATCTGTTAGTTCTCGCAAACGGAAGTTTGGTTTGCTGCACTTAGACTTAGAGAATTATCGCAAAGGAATTTGGTTAATTCTATATCCGTGTTTTGAGTTCTAGAATGGTAATTGATTAGATCCTGATTGATTAATTGCTTGCATTCCTGATTTCCTGAGAACTCCTGAAACCTAACGCTTTGCCCTCTTGTTTACAAACTCACTTGATTCGCTTTTTATTTCGCTTACTGCTTTCACATCTGCTTCGCTTAATTTAATCTGAATTACTATTAATCTATTGTGTGACTGAGAGTCCTTGTGGGATTCGATACCTTATATACTACGATTGCATTAACTGTGTACTTGCAGTAGAATAGGGAAAACTAGACACCTATCATACGACCAGGTGAGAATGAAAGAAGGAGACGAATAGAAGACAGCGTTTAAAACCAAGAAGGGTCTATAAGATTGCCTCGTCATGCCGTTCGGTCTTACCAACGCCTCCATTACTTTCATGAGGCTCATGAACCAAGTCTTACGAGCCTACATCAGTAATTTTTTGTTCGTTTACTTTGATGATATTTTAATATACATAAGTATTTTTCCGACCACCTTGTGCACCCTGAGCAAGTAATAGAGACACTTCGTCAAGAGGCTTTATATGAACCTCAAGAAGTTCACATTCTACACCGATCAGCTTTTTTTCCTAGGCTTTGTTGTGAGTTCACAGAGATTACATGTGGTTCAAGAGAAGGTTAAGGCTATCCAAGAGTGGCCGACACCAACCAGCATTGGCCATATCCGGAGTTTCCACGGATTGGCTAGCCTTTACCGGAGATTCGTTAAATATTTCAGAACCTTAGCCGCACCTGCGCTCACAGCCGTGATCAAGAAGGACGTTCCGTTTAAATGGGGACCCGCGCCGGAAGACGTATTCCGGAAGATCAAGGATATTTTGACTAACGCTCCTATTCTTGTTTTATCTAACTTTGCAAGACTTTCGAGATTGAATGTTATGCTTCAAGTTTAGGGATCCGATCAGTACTTACGAAGGGATCCGAGAAACTCTACCGATCCACACTAAACTATCCGACGACAACAAAATTGTACGCCTTGGTGAGATCATTGGAGACATGGCATCATTACCTTATGGTGAAGGAGTTCGTGATCCACATTGACAATGAGACATTGAAGTATCTTAGGGGCCAGAGGACGCTCAAGAGGAGCCATGAAAAGTGGTTCAAGTTCGTGGAGATTTTCGTGTACATAATCAAATACAAAAAGGGCGAGGAGAACATCGTGGCCGATGACCTATCCCAGAGATACACCTTGATCAACACCATGGATGCTAAAGTTTTGGGGTTCGAACACATTTTGATGCTGAACCTGATTTTTATGCGATTTTCATGAATGTAGTAAAGGAGCAAAAGGACCATTCTATGTGAACAACAACTTCCTACTCCAACACATGCTACTTTGTATTACGCAAGGATCGATGTGAGACCTACTAATTCGTGAATCTCATGGAAGCGGCTTGATGGGACACTTCAACGTGGATAACACAATGAGCGTTCTGTCCGACAATTTATTTTGGTCGCATTTGAAAGGAGACGTGGAGAGATTCTTCTCTAAGTGCATCACATGCCTTAAAACAAAGTCCATGTCACATCGTTACGGTCTATAAATGCCATTACTGATTCCTAACATGCCTTGAGTAGATATTTATATGGATTTCTAGTTAGGTTTACCTAAGATCATGCATAAGGATTCTAAATTCGTGGTGGTTGATCAATTCTAGAAGATGGACCATTTAATATTGTGCGTCAAGAAGAATGACGCCACTCAGATGACCGACATGTTCTTCTGAGAGGCAGTGAGACTACACGGACTGCCCCGGAAAATTGTCCCTGACCCATAAACAAAGTTCCTAAGTAATTTATGGAGGACGCTTTGGAGGAAACTCGGAACCAGGTTACTATTCTCCATGACTTGCCATCCGCAGATGGACGGCTAGGCATAAGTCGTTAACCGGACACTATCACCCCTTTTACGGGCTACAGTTGGTAAAAAATTAGGTAATTGGTTAGATTGTATTCCATAAGTTGAATTTTCTTATAATAATGCTAACCACTCTGCTACTAAGATTTCACTATTGAGATTGTGTATGGATTTAAGCCAGAGATGCTCATAGATCTCAAGCCATAACCGCCAATGGATTTCACCAATAAAGACGAAGAACACAAGGCCAAATTCATCAAGAATCTGCACCGGAAGGTCAATGAAAACCTGGAAAAGAAGACAACCAAATAGAAACGCCATGCTGACAAGAAGATAAAGGAGATCACGTTCAAACCCGGAGATTGGGTTTGGTTAGACATGCGACCTGAGCGATTCCCGAACCAGAGGAAGTCAAAGCTTGCACCCCAAGGAGACGTCTTCTTATGAGTTCTAAAGAAGATCAACGACAACGCCTACAAACTCGTACTTCTAGGTGAGTAAAACATTTCTTCTAGCTTTAATGTTACTGATTTATCTCCTTTTTATGCAGGTGATGATGTTTTGAAGACGGTTCTTCTCAAGAGGGTGGCAATGATGAGAACATCGTTCGACCGACAAAGACCAGACCGATCAAGTAGATCCGTTCCCAAGCATAGTAAACGCGCCCTGAACCCGAGCCGGCCAAACGAAGGCATCTGATCTGCACAGGCGACAACACGGAGGACTTGGACCAGTTGGATCATGATCAGCCCATTCTAAACCAGTTGGCCCAGAGGATTTCCGAGTCGACGGATACCAGGATCGTCTGTTTGGCCCTTACTCAGGATCGTCGACACATCAGTGATCTTCACACTCGGAGCCATTGATCCTTAGCCCGTGTCATATTAGTGGGACAAAGGTCATACTCTTTTTCCCTTTCAAAGTTTTATCCCACTGGGTTTTCTTTGCAAGGTTTTTAACGAGGTAATCTGACACCCGATTCATTAGATAGAACGCAGGGCCCATGAAGCCCAAGTTTCCACACAACCAAGAGGCTTTATTTTCTTTATTTTCTTTATTTTCTATCTTATTTCTTGTAAGGACTTACGTCTCATGTCTTTATTTTAGGGTGGTTTTCGAAAACCTATATTTAGTATGTACTCTTTGGACGTCCTTCTATTTTCTGGTTTCTTTGAGTTTGAGTCTGTGGATCACGATCATCATCAGGAGGATGATGTTGTTCAGGAGCATGGTTGCTTGAGCCTGAATCATCTTGAATGTGGATGTCATTGCGCCTGTATGTTGGAACAAAACATGTTGTCCCAAAGAGGTTGGTGGCTCTTAAACTTCCTATATTGCGGATGGGTTGGAGTGGTGCTCTAGGAACTTTCCCAATGCGGGTCATCCTATCTCCAAGATCCTGCCTCATGTTCCTCATATCGTCGCTCATTGAATTCACCAGCTGCATCAGGGCGTCTTGAGAGTTAGTGTTGATGGAGTTATTGATGGATCGCCTAGGATCTAGGGTTCGTTATATTGAAAATACCAACCTCGTTCTTACCTTGAACTGGCAGCGGAATGATTGGTGAACGAGATCAGTAAGAGACTCAGATGCTTCGCCTCTACCAGATACACACGCACACAAACCTGGAAACCGGGATGCTAGTGCCGGATCTTTTGGGATCTCAGAGTTTGGTGTTTTCTGCTTTCTCTGTCAAGAAAAAGACGACGGCTGCAGTTCTAGGTCGAAAATACTTTCTATTTATTCAGACCTAGAACCACTCAAACGGGCCGACTTGATTAAGTCATAAATCGAAAAGTCTGTTTCGAAAACCCGACCTGTGTCGACCGACACACATACTGTGTCGATCGACACAACACCATATACTCGATACTAATGTGTATCCAATACACATTAACATGATCATTACTATAATGATCATTCCCATATTTTAGCTTCCAGTTTGCTTAGGTGTGTGACCCTATAGGATCATATAATACTGGCAGTAAGTCTACGACTTACAGATTGCAAGAGGCTTCTAGCAAAAATGTACAACCGCCCAGTATTATACGAATGTCTGATCTCGACACACAACTATCATCAGGAGTGAGTACAAGTGTGATTTCAGGACACTATCCCAACAATCTCTCACTTGTACTGGAATCATCAATTCCTATAATCCTTTTGTCTTTATATCTCGATTTGGCATAAGGCAAGATTAGTGTCTTATACTAAACAATCAAAACAACTGAACTACAGTTCGTTTGAGTGCGGCCACACATTTTCTCAGTACAAAATCTTCGATAGGCCCTGAGATATTTATCTCCCGTTATTCAGGAGGGACAAATCCCTTCTTGTTCCATCCCTGTTTCAACACATACTACATGATATACCTGAGCAGTGCCGTTATAGCCGCCAGTTACGGGTCGACGTTTGACAAGGTCAAAGTGTACCAATTCATATGTAAGAAAACATGATGAACTCAGGTCTAAGGACTATACTCTATAGTCGTAATGAGAATCTCTTATGACACAGATATAACTATCTTGTAGACTTCTCATTAGCGGGTCACGTCCGATCATATGTTCATCAACATATATCTATGTGACTGACTGTGATACTCATATCATTGACTCCATGAAACTTAATCAACAGTCACCTCACAATCTAGTCTCTCGCGGTTGTCATTGTCCCACTTTGACAACCTCGACTAGGGACACATCATAATTTATGTCATCTATAACTTATAGGGTTTCATGATCAAGTCCTCAACTTGATGACCTATAACATGACATAAACTTATTTTGGGACCATTATTTAGATCACAATAAATAATGCTCAAGTCAAATTTCATTAAACATATCCAAAAGTATGTTTACAAGAACATCTTATTATAACTAAAATGAAACCTAAAACTCCCACTAGAATCAAGATTACATCTTAAGATCTCTAATGCCCACATCAGTAGTATGGAACTCATGCTTGGGCCTTGGGAGTGGCTTAGTCAGAGGATCAGCGACATTCTCGTCCGTCGGAACTCGGCTGATCTTCACATCACCTCTATTGACGATATCACGGATCAGGTGATATCTCTTCTCTACGTGTTTGGACTTCTGGTGTGATCTGGGTTCTTTCGCCTGAGCAATGGCTCCATTGTTATCACAAAACAAAGCCACTGGCTCCAAGATACTAGGAACGACACCTAGTTCAGTCATGAACTTCTTGATCCAAACAGCTTCCTTTGCCGCTTCTGAAGCAGCAACATATTCAGCTTCCGTCGTGGAATCATCTACGGTATTCTGCTTAGATCTCTTCCAGCTCACTGCACCGCCAATTAGACAGAAGACATATCCAGACTGTGATCGGAAATCGTCTCTGTCCGTCTGAAAACTCGCATCGGTGAATCCATTCATCACTTCCTCCATATACCAAGAACTTATCCTTGGTATGTCTCAAATACTTGAGAATATTCTTGACAGCTGTCCAGTGAACTTCACCTGGATCAGATTGGTATCTACTCGTCATGCTTAACGCGTAAGCTACATCTGGACGAGTGCAGAGCATGGCATATATGATAGAACCTATTGCAGAAGCATAAGGAATCCTATCCATGCGTTCTCGCTCAGCATGTGTCGCCGGACACTGCTTCTTGCTGAGAATAATGCCATGAGACATCGGTATGAAGCCCTTCTTGGAATCATGCATCTTGAATCTGTGCAACACCTTATCAATATAAGTATCCTGGCACAATCCAATCAGCCTATTCGCTCTATCTCTGTAGATCCTGATTCCAAGGATGTAGGCGGCTTCTCCCATGTCTTTCATGGAAAAACAACTTCCGAGCCAAGTCTTAATAGACTGAAGCAACGGAACGTCATTACCGAGAAAAAGTATGTCATCGACATATAGTACAAGAAACGCAATTCCGCTCCCACTAGTCTTCTTGTATACACATGGTTCTTCCTCGTTCTTGATGAAACCAAATTGTTTTACTGCTTCATCCAAACGAAGATTCCAACTCCGTGATGCTTGCTTCAATCCATAAATGGATTTATGAAGCTTGCTTACCTTCCCAGCATTCTTAGGATCTACAAAACCCTCAGGCTGTGTCATATACACATCCTCTTCCAGAAATCCCTTCAGGAAGGCGGTTTTGACATCCATCTGCCAAATCTCATAATCATAATAAGCGGCAGTTGCTAGAAGAATCTGAATGGATTTGAGCATAGCGACTGGGGAATAGGTTTCATCATAGTCAATACCATGAATTTGCTTGAAACCTTTTGCCACCAACCGAGCTTTGTAAATTTGTACATTACCATCCACGTCAATCTTCTTCTTGAAGATCCATTTACACTCAATGGCTTTTGCACCATTAGGTAAATCGACCAAGGACCATACTTGGTTTTCTGACATGGATCCTATTTCGGATTTAGAGGCTCCAAGCCACTTTTCGGAGTCCGGGCTCATCATTGCTTCCGCGAAGGTCGCTGGTTCGTCACTTTCAATGATCATCAGATCATTGCAATTGGTCACGAGAAATCCATAGTATCTCTCGGGTTCGTTGATATACCATGGATTTTAGGGATTTTAACCATGGTATATGTGTTCTTTATCGAGTCTTTTACTATGTTTTAGAGTCTTTTCAGGTGTTTATTAGGTACAAGCACATTTGGAGCAGATTTGGTGATTATGGCACTTTCTGGAGCTATTTGGAGTGTCTGGCCGAGAGACAGAGTTCACTGTCCAGATTTGAGGATTGCGTCGATCGTTGCACACCTGCATCGATCGATGCATAGCGCGAATGGGCCAAACTCGGCGGTTTAATGAAGAATGCTAATATTGCAGAAAAGCCCAGATATTTACACAGAAGCCCAAAACGTGTTTCAGACTATATATTAGGGTTTTTAGCCACTTGTTTAGACTACGCTTTTCTTAAGTCTTATTTTATTTCAGAGAGAGTTAGGGGCTGATCCTGCTCTCTCTCTCTCGAGAGAGGATTTTGAACCCCAGATCTTTACTTTGTTTTATGATATTTGGTTTTCTACTTATGATATTTTCTGTCTCGATGAATATGTCTGAGTAGATTACCTGTTAGGTTAAAGGATTCTCATTAGGGATTTCATGGAACTATAGTTAAATCAATCTGTAGGGATTCATATATGCTAGTTCTTTGTTTAGGGTGTTCTTAATGCTTAATCTGAAGTAGCTAATCAGAATTATGATGTTGGGCTGATTAATGCAGCGGAAGTTGGTTAATTTAACTAGAAAGAACCTAGATGAGCAATTAAACTTCTCGCAAACGAAAGTTTGGTTTAGGTTAATTGTGAACATATCAAACTTGGAATTAATGCTGGTTTAATCTGTTAGTTCTTGCAAACGAAAGTTTGGTTTGCTGCACTTAGACTTAAAGAATTATCGCAAAGCAATTTGGTTAGTTCTATATCTGTGTTTGAGTTCTAGAACAGTTTCTGATTAGATCCAGATTTATTGATTGCTTGTGTTCCTGATTTCCTGAGAACTCCTGAAACCTAACGCTTCGCCTCCTTGCTTACAAACCACTCCTGCTACTGATTTACTTTTCTGCTCTGCTTTTAGTTTAATCACCTTTGCTTTCTCCTAGTTTAATCTTTTCTGTTCTTATCTATCGTTGACCGGAGTCCCTGTGGATTCGATACCCTAAGTACTACAACTACATCACTGTGCACTTGCAGTTAGAATAGGGATTAAAACTACACCTATCAAGTTTTTGGCGTCGTTGCCGGGGACTCTTTTAAGTCTTCGATAGATTTGAACTTAGGGTTTAGACTAGGTTTTTCGTTTTTATTTTTTGCTACTAATTTTTTTCTTTCTTTTCTGTTCTTGCGTTTCAGGTACGCCTGTAATCGCACTGCATCGATCGACACGGTCCTGTGTGTCGATCGTCACATCATCGCGCTTGCATCGATCGACGCTTCCACTGCATCGATCGACACATATCGTAGGAAGATGTATGATTTCTTTAGTCCAGGGATTGATAATTCACAGATAGCTGGGTTGAAGAGTAAAGTTGACTATCTGCATAGCCTTCTACTTGGAAAGTATGCGCAAGAAGCTATCAACTGCGTTGGAGGGAATGAATTCTACAGTCAGGAATCAGCTTTTCAGGGACCTTTCCAGCAACAGGGTAATACCTTCTCGAGGAACTATGGTATTTCTTCTTACCAAGTACCGCATGCACCTACACATAAGAGCAGATTAGAAGCTATGATGGAACAGTTTCTTGAGAGAGAACAACAGATCACTGTGTCCTTCAACTCAAGGATGGATGCATTGCATGAAGATCTGAATGAGAAGTTTGAATACTTGAGCACACATATGAAGAAGCTAGATGTCCGAGTTCAAACAGCTGAAACAATGCAAAGGCATAATGAAGCTAAGAGAGCTGAACGGAAGCTGCACATCAAAGTTGTGACCTTAGGGGATGAGATTGAGTTGCTAGGTGAAGAAGAGAGCATAATCTCGGATTTTCTGGATGAATATTGTCTGTCTGATACATGCATCGATCGACACCCCCTTAGTGTCGATCGACACGCCGTTCTGACGGCAATTTCGAGATCTTGCGACGAACAGAATCGCCTTGCATCGATCGACACACATCATGCAACGATCGACACAGAACGCAGACATGACCAGAAACCTGCAATAGTACCAGAACGAGTCTATAAGCCCCATGTGCCATATCCTAAGGTTCCTAAACCTTCCAAACAAGAGCTAGAAGTGGCTAACTGCATGAAAGTGATAGATAAGAAGGTGAATAAAACACCACCAGTTGAAACTTCGCGAGTTCATGCAAAGAAGATGATCTCCACTGATGGTCATCTGAAAAAAGAAGTTCAGATTGGTGGAACTACAATATCTGATAGTGGAAAGAAGAAGATGGCAGTTCCTCTTGAACCTGCTCTAACATCTTCAGTACCTGCAACTGCTCATAAGCAGAAAGCCCCAAACATCAGATCTGCATCAAAGGTAAGGTACAAATCACCTAAGCTTAAACCTTCTGATCACATTGTTTTGAATGCAGGAAAACGCAGTAGACCGCCCAAGCTTCGCTCCCGCCCTGATTCTGATTACTCTTTCCTTGGGAAGCCTCATGATCATAATGCCTATACACCTCCTTGGATGAAGAGATACTCACAGAGATACTCACAGAGACACTCAAAGTCTCTGTTGAAACCGCCTTGAGTCAAATCTCTTCCAATAGTCAAGCTAATGACTAAAAACAAGCGCTGAGTGGGAGGCAACCCAATGTTAGGTTCGTTTTTGTTTTTGTTTTTTCGTTTTGATTTGGTATTTTTAATTTTTCTGTTTAAGTGTGTTCAGAGCTGAGGGAAACAGGAATAATCGCATTGCATCGATTGACACACATTGTGCATCGGTCGATGCAGTCGCGATTTACAGTTTAACGAATTGATTGCGGTTCAGACATCGGTTATCTACATAACCGCGAGCGATAATCGCCTTGCATCGATCGACACCCTTGGGCATCGATCGACGCAGGGCGACGACAGGTAAGTGTTCTGCAACTTTTCGGATTGTTTCAAATTTGATTATTATTCTCACCGAGCTCATGCCTTGATTACACTGGGGACAGTGTAGTTTAAGTGTGGGGGAGGAAGCTACTGACGCATGCTTTTGTTTTCTTAGTTTTTCAAAATTTGTTTTATTGAGTCAAAATTTGTATGAAACTATGATTTTTCGAGGAAACTTTTCGCTTGAACAGGAACTAAGTGACATTGGACAGACTTGCAGAGCCTCTATGACTGTTAGAAAACTCAGACACGGATCAACCTACTGAGGACACCCACATCACTTCATGTATCAGAGGATCCTTTTACTGACTACAACTTTAATACTGACTTAGATTTCTCACCTAAGGGCTTGGTATACTTTTGTGTCGGATTCTCTTGTTAGTTCTGACACAGCCTGTCAACCTATCCTATTTGGTTCCCTTCTCCCCTTCCATAAAAAAAAAAAAGATAATAAACTGAGGATGAGTTAGTAACTTCGAAGTGGTCATGGGAATAGTAGCAAACACTATTATCTCTTATGCGATCCATGGAATGTGTCCGAAGTACACCCCATAACGGGAAGAACACTGATAAAAAAAAAAAAATGATACCCAATGTGGGAAAAATCAGTTGTTAAGGAAGGGAAAGAGAAGAAAGGGACTAGAGAAAGATAGTATGGTGAACTAGAGCTGATAAGGTAAGAATCCATGTGCCCTTTGATCGATACTCCTTAGGTGAGACCGCACTTAAATACTTACAGAAGTCAGTAGGGAGAATTTGAATGCTTGAATGTGATTGTGGAGTTTACTTAGGACAGTTGCTAAGTGTGGGGGAAGTACATGTTGGTCTTGAGTTCTGTAGGAAAGTTTTCAGTGGCTTACTAAGTGAATGTGATTGTGAAAGTTCCTAGGACGAAATGAGTTTCTGTGTTTTCAAACTTCTTTTCTTATGCTTTGGTTCTTTACTTGCTTGAGGGCAAGCAAGAGCTAAGTGTGGGGGAGTTGATATACCATGGATTTTAGGGATTTTAACCATGGTATATGTGTTCTTTATCGAGTCTTTTACTATGTTTTAGAGTCTTTTCAGGTGTTTATTAGGTACAAGCACATTTGGAGCAGATTTGGTGATTATGGCACTTTCTGGAGCTATTTGGAGTGTCTGGCCGAGAGACAGAGTTCACTGTCCAGATTTGAGGATTGCGTCGATCGTTGCACACCTGCATCGATCGATGCATAGCGCGAATGGGCCAAACTCGGCGGTTTAATGAAGAATGCTAATATTGCAGAAAAGCCCAGATATTTACACAGAAGCCCAAAACGTGTTTTAGACTATATATTAGGGTTTTTAGCCACTTGTTTAGACTACGCTTTTCTTAAGTCTTATTTTATTTCAGAGAGAGTTAGGGGCTGATCCTGCTCTCGAGAGAGAGAGGATTTTGAACCCCAGATCTTTACTTTGTTTTATGATATTTGGTTTTCTACTTATGATATTTTCTGTCTCGATGAATATGTCTGAGTAGATTACCTGTTAGGTTAAAGGATTCTCATTAGGGATTTCATTGAACTATAGTTAAATCAATCTGTATGGATTCATATCTGCTAGTTCTTTGTTTAGGGTGTTCTTAATGCTTAATCTGAAGTAGCTAATCAGAATTATGATGTTGGGCTGATTAATGCAGCGGAAGTTGGTTAATTTAGCTAGAAAGAACCTAGATGAGCAATTAAACTTCTCACAAACGAAAGTTTGGTTTAGGTTAATTGTGAACATATCAAACTTGGAATTAATGCTGGTTAATCTGTTAGTTCTTGCAAACGAAAGTTTGGTTTGCTGCACTTAGACTTAGAGAATTATCGCAAAGGAATTTGGTTAGTTCTATATTTATGTTTGAGTTCTAGAACAGTTTCTGATTAGATCCAGATTTATTGATTGCTTGTGTTCCTGATTTCCTGAGAACTCCTTAAACCTAACGCTTCGCCTCCTTGCTTACAAACCACTCCTGCTACTGATTTACTTTTCTGCTCTGCTTTTAGTTTAATCACCTTTGCTTTCTCCTAGTTTAATCTTTTCTGTTCTTATCTATCGTTGACCGGAGTCCCTGTGGATTTGATACCCTAAGTACTACAACTACATCACTGTGCACTTGCAGTTAGAATAGGGATTAAAACTACACCTATCATTCGTGACAGATCCTTCCGGATCTGCGAACTTCAGGCTCCACAGACGTAGGCTCCACAGAACTTTGTGGGTCCAACTGCTGCTCTTCCTCAGCAGGTTGAGCAGTCTCCTGTGCATCTCAAATTTCTTCGAGATGTACTTTACTCCCACTGTTTTTCTTAGAAAGAAATTCCCTCTCAAGAAAAGAACAGTCCCGAGCAACAAATACTTTGTTCTCAGTTTGGTTGTAAAAGTAGTATGCCTTGGTTTCCCTAGGATAACCAACGAAGTAGCATTTATCTGATTTAGGTGCGAGCTTGTCAGAGATTAAACGTTTGACATAAGCCTCACAACCCCAAATCTTCAGGAAAGACAGACTAGGAATGTTCCCAGTCCACAATTCATGTGGTGTCTTTTCCACTGATTTAGATGACACCCTATTTAGTGTAAACGCAGACGTTTCTAGAGCGTATCCCCAAAAGGATAATGGAAGATTTGAATGACTCATCATAGACCGAACCATATCCAATAAGGTTCGATTCCTCTTCTCTGACACTCCATTCCATTGAGGTGTTCCAGGAGGAGTGAGTTGTGAAACAATTCCACACTCGCTCAGATAGTCACTGAACTCTTGGCTTAAGTATTCTCCTCCGCGATCCGACCGCAGAACTTTGATACTTTTGCCAAGTTGGTTCTGTACTTCGTTCTTGAATTCCTTGAATCTATCAAAGGATTCTGACTTGTGTCTCATCAAATAGACGTAGCCATACCTACTGAAATCATCAGTAAAGGTAATGAAGTACTTGTAATTTCCTCTGGCAACAGTGCTCATCGGCCCACATACATCAGTATGAACAAGGCCCAACATGTCACTGGCCCTTTCATTCGGTTTGTTGAAAGGGGCCCTCGCCATTTTGCCCATCAAGCAAGATTCGCATTTCTCACATGATTCAAAATCAAATGAGCCCAGAAGCCCATTTCGATGGAGTCTCTGGATGCGTTCTCATTGATATGGCCCAAACGACAATGCCATAAGAAAGTCGGGTTTTCGTCATTTGACTTAAACCGTTTTGTATTTATGTTAAAGACATGCATTTCTTGGTTTAAGACATATAACCCATTACCTAATGGGGTGCTACCATAAAACGTACCATCACGATTAAAAGAACAAACTTTATTCTTAACGGCAAAATCAAAACCTTCCAAATCCAAAACGGAAACTGAAATTATGTTTCTGCTAATCGCAGGTACAAAGTAGCAATTATTCAAAGCTAAAAACATGCCCGAAGGTAAAGACAAATCGTAAGGGCCTACGGCCAGTGCAGCAACCTTAGCTCCATTCCCGACCCATAGCTCCACTTGTCCTTTCTTCAGCGTTCTACTGTTTCTTAGTGCCTGCATATTAGTACAAATATGAGCACCGTAGCCGGTATCCAATACCCACGAAGTAGAACTAGAAGACATAACATTAAGTTCGATAACATAAATACCTGAGTCAGACGCATCATACGTCTTCTTCAGCTTCTTGTAATCTTCCATGAACTTCTTGCAGTCTCTCTTCCAATGCCCTAACTGCTTGCAGTAGTTGCATTTGTCCTCAGGAGAAGGCCCGGATTTGGGCTTTGGCTTGGGCTTGTCCTGACTCTCAGTCTGGACAACTTGGGCCTTTCCCTTATCCTTCTTAGGTTTCTTAAACCTTTTACCCCCTTGTACTATCAGTACACTGGGAGTTGCCTTCTTGAGATTCGGCTCTGCTGTCTTCAGCATGCCGTGCAACTCAGTCAATGTCTTAGTCATGTTTTGCATGTTGTAGTTCATGATGAACTGATCAAAACACGACGGCAAAGACTGCAGAATCATGTCAGTGGCTAGCTCCTGGCTAATGGCACAGTCCAGTTTCCCCAGGTTATCAATGTAACCCATCATTTTAAGGACATGAGGACTCACTGGACAGTCCTTAGCCAGCTTGCAATCCATGAGAGATTTAACTGTCTGGTATCTCTCTGTGCGAGCTTGCTCCTGAAACAAAGCTTTCAGGCTGTTAATCATCTCAATGGGTGACATCACGTTCTCATATTGCTTATGCAGCTCAGAGTTCATAGTCACCAGCATTAGAAAATTAACGTCTTTGACATCTGCTGAATGCTTCTCATAAGCATTCTTATCTGCCTGCGTGGCATTGGAACGTGGCCTCTCTGGGAGAACTCTTTCAAGGACATATTCCTTGTTCTCCTGCCTGAGAACTATTCTCAGGTTCCGATACCATTCCAAGAAATTAGATCCATTTAACTTGTCCTTCTCAAGGACGGATCTCAGCGAGAAAGTGTTGATGTAAGTTGAGACAGACATAGCTGTAATTAAGAGAGGTAGAGGTTTTTAGTTATGATGCTCAAGGAAATGAGTAATCTTATTTAATAAGAAAACTCGCATTGTATTCAAAAACTATATTTCCTCAGATGAATACAATGAACCAAGATCCTCAGATCACCAAAATTTGAGTGGGCGACTCGCCATCATCCAAACTTTAGTTATCTAGGTAAGCAAATCATTGCTAATTGTACCCAGTACAATTCTTGGTCGCAGATGAGACAATCCATGTCTAATCCACTATGATGTCTCTGGGCCCAGAACTTCTGATAGCCCAGTCAAGTAAACCAATCTCTTTCTGTCTTGTGATCATCGACAGTCGCACTGCAAGTCTATCAATGATCACCTGCCTTACTCATGTTGTTGTGGATACCAAGGACTCCAAGGCTATCCAACAACGAAACAAGTCTTGGCAGTAGACAAGATTGGGCAAGACATCAAGATCACTTGATATTTAGTTGAGGAAAAGAACTATTTGATCTTGATGTATATCCAATATACATCCAAGAAGTTATTAAATTTTTTAAAACATATAGTTTTATTAAGTTTAGTTTTAACTAGAACTTTAGGATTAAATTTGGTCCGGTATTTGCAAATTTGAGGTTCAACCTTCATATCTGCGAGTGGTGTGTCGATCGACGCATACTTGCATCGGTCGACACCACCTAATTTAAACCGGACTTCGATAACCGGTCAAACCGGGTCGAATTTCCTTAACCGGTTCAATCTAATTGAACCGGTCCGGTTTAATGGTACATATCGATTGTTACACAACTCTGTGTCGATCGACATTACCCAACCAGAACCAAATTGGTTAACAAACTTAACCAAGGGAGATAATTGATTCAATCCAATTGAACCGATCTATCGATCCGCTTAGTCTGTGTCGATCGACACACCCAGTGTATCGACCGACACAGAATGATCTCCAAGACCGAGTGAGCGTTTTCGCGGTGTGTCGACCGACACAAGATTAGTATCGATCGACACTATGCGACAAACCTCAAAAAATCTTTTACGAGTTTTCGCGGTGTGTCGACCGACACAAGCTTAGTGTCGATCGACATCATGCGACAAACCCTAAAATTTTATTATACGTTTCGCGGTGTGTCGACCGACACAAGCTTAGTGTCGATCGACACAGTGCGACAACAGCAGTTCATCGTTTTCAACAGAAACTTTAATCCGAGATTAATTTCTATAAAACACGATTTGGCAGGCAATTAACTCATCAAAATCATCAGTTTTCGATTTAAAAGCCTCAGATTCAATAGACTAAACCCTAACATGCTCTGATACCACTGATGGATCGCCTAGGATCTAGGGTTCATTATATTGAAAATACCAACCTCGTTCTTACCTTGAACTGGCAGCGGAATGATTGGTGAACGAGACCAGTAAGCGACTCAGATGCTTCGCCTCTACCAGATACACACGCACACAAACCTGGAAACCGGGATGCTAGTGCCGGATCTTTTGGGATCTCTGAGTTTGGTGTTTTCTGCTTTCTCTGTCAAGAAAAAGACGACGGCTGCAGTTCTAGGTCGAAAATACTTTCTATTTATTCAAACCTAGAACCACTCAAATGGGCCGACTTGATTAAGTCATAAATCGAAAAGTCTGTTTCGAAAACCCGACCTATGTCGACCGACACACATACTGTGTCGATCGACACAACACCATATACTTGATACTAATGTGTATCCAATACACATTAACATGATCATTACTATAATGATCATTCCCATATTTTAGCTTCCAGTTTGCTTAGGTGTGTGACCCTATAGGATCATATAATACTGGCAGTAAGTCTACGACTTACAGATTGCAAGAGGCTTCTAGCAAAACATTGCAACATCCCAGTATTATACGAATGTCTGATCTCGACACACAACTATCATCAGGAGTGAGTACAAGTGTGATTTCAGGACACTATCCCAACAGTTATTGCCTTCTTCTCCCATGGCTTCTTCGATTTCTCTGCGAAAGAGAACCAAAGAGATGACCTTAAACTTAACTGGGTTTTCGAAAACAATAAAAAAGGAAAGAGTAAACTA
Organism: Orychophragmus violaceus; assembly: GCA_030180135.1. Lineage (NCBI taxonomy): Eukaryota > Viridiplantae > Streptophyta > Magnoliopsida > Brassicales > Brassicaceae > Orychophragmus > Orychophragmus violaceus. The sequence goes on from CM058232.1 coordinate 46,743,745, forward strand.
GTGAAAAAGTTAAAAAGCCGAAGTTTCGTTCTTTTTTAACTTGGATGAAAATGTAAAAATTTGAAATTTAAATTGCTGAAGAAAACTAAAATAGGTAAGGCTCAAATTCGATTTCAACAAAAAAGGAAATATGACTAAATGCTATTGGTATTGGAATGGATATCATTGAAGATCAATGTGCTATTGGTCATGAGAGGTCTTGGAGTAACCAAACTAGAAGAAGTAACTAGAAGAGAAGCATCTGTGAATAGTGTCCACGGATGAACAGTAAAAACAGCTTAGTTACTTTAAGATATTTTGAACTAGCTTCTCTTGTAAGCTTAAATATGTGGACAATTATTAGCCACATGTTTAAGATGAGTCTAACAGCTATTTTCTGTATATTGTAAGAAGAATTTCGAAATTGAAAAGATATGGAGACTTATTCTCTTCTCCAATTCTCTCTCTAATCTCTCTCTTGTTCTTAGTCTCTTATACTCTCTCTAATAATCTGGTCTTGTGATTCTTTGTCTAAATCTTCTATTCTCTGGTTTATACTCTTAAATTCTCACATGGTATCAGAGCAATAAGCTCTTGTACCTTCTTTACTTCCGCAAAACTCTTCAAAAAAAAAAAAATATGTTCTTGAGCTCTTGAAAAGTTGTTACTGTTCTTACAAGTTCTTAAGCTTCTAAGCGATTCTTCTTTGCATCTCTTTGCATCTTTATCTACTGTTGTGTTTCTCTGTGAGCTGAGAACCCATTGTTTCATCTTGAACACTCCCTCCTTGCTATAAATCAGACTTAGCAATGGAGAACTCAAGTGAAGTCATTTCTGTGATTCTTAAAGGTCCCAACTACATAGTGTGGGCAAGAATTGTGAAGTCAGCTCTGAGAGGGCGTGGACTATGGAAATATGTACTAGGCAGTGAAGCATCATCTCAGCAAGCTCAAGGAGAAGCTGGTATGAAGATGGATGCAGCTGATGAAGAAGAATGGACACAAGGAGACCAAAGAGTATTGTCCATACTTCAAAGCTCACTTGACCAGGAGCTGTTGGAAGCATATTCTTATTGTATAACCTCCAAGGAGCTGTGGAAAACTCTTGAGAAGGTTTATGGCAACACAACTAATCTGAGCAGGGTCTTTGAAGTTAAACAGGCCATCAACAATCTCCAACAAAAAGATAGAGAGTTCAAAGCTCATTTTGGGCAGTTCATGTCTTTATGGGCAGAGTTGGAGATGTTAAGGCCTTCAAGCATTGATCCTCTGGTGCTAAATGAAAGGAGAGAGCAGGATAGAGTATTTTCACTTCTGCTCACCTTAAACTCATCATACAATGATCTAATCAAACACATTCTAAGGGCAGACACATTACCCTCTTTGGATGAGGTATGTGGTCGGATTCAAAGAGAACAAGGATCATGTGGGCTGTTCAGTAGGAAGGCTGAGCTTGTGACTTCAAACAAAGGGGTTTATGAACCTGAGGAGAGGCAGAGATATGGTAATGATAGAAGAGGAGGCTTGATGTGTGTGTATTGCAAGCAGAGTGGTCACCTAAAGGAGAAGTGCTGGCGCTTATACCCACACCTCAGACCATCCTCTCACAGCCGGTTTCAAGATCAAATGGTAAACCTCTCCTTTGGTGCAGCTGGACCAGGTTCATTGCAGCCTCCAATGCAGCCTTGTGATGTAGGAAGAACAATGGTGGCTCATCATGTTCCTGATCAGTGTGATGTGGTAAGAAAATCAGACCTTGAGGCTCTCATTAAATCCATCAAGGAAAACTCTGGTATGACTTTTGGAACCTCACTCTTTGCATCAAATAAAATCAAACCATTGATAATTGATTCAGGTGCATCCCATCATATGATCAGTGACTCTAAGTTGATAGAAAACATCCAACCTGCTCTTGGTAATGTTGTGATTGCAAATGGTGATAAGATTCCAATTCAAGGCATAGGAAATCTTAAGTTGTTTAGTAAAGAATCTAAGGCTTTCTATATGCCTAGTTTTACATCAAACCTTTTATCTGTGAAAAGAGTAGCTACTGATCTCAATTGCAATGTTATTTTCAGTCCTAATGATGTTGTGTTTCAGGATATTAAGACAAGCATGTTGCTTGGAAAAGGTGTGACAAAGGATGAGTTGTATATGATTGAGGATACTAACCTATCTTCCTCGGGTGTATCTACTGCTCTTTCTACTTTCATGAGTGTTGATGATTCCATTTGGCATGCTAGACTAGGACATCCACACTCTAGGGCATTAGGTCTCTTATTACCTTCTGTTTCATTTTAAAATGATGATTGTGAGGCTTGCATTCTTGGGAAACATTGCAAATCTGTTTTTTCAAGTTCTAAAACTGTTTATGAAAATTGTTTTGATCTTGTTCATTCTGATGTGTGGACTGCTCCTTGTGTGTCTAGAGAGAATCATAAGTACTTTGTCACTTTTATTGATGAAAAATCTAAATACACTTGGATAACATTGATGCAAACTAAGGATAGAGTGTTAGAGGCTTTTATGAACTTTCAAAGTCATGTTACTAACCATTTCAATGCTAAGATCAAAATTTTTAGATCAGACAATGGTGGTGAGTACACAAGCAATGCCTTCAAGCAACACTTGTCCAAGCATGGGATTCTTCATCAAACAAGCTGTCCCTACACTCCACAACAAAATGGAGTGGCTGAGAGGAAGAACAGACACCTAATGGAAGTAGCAAGGTCCATGATGTTCTACAAGAATGTTCCTAAGAGGTTTTGGGGAGATGCAGTCATGACTGCTTGTTACTTGATCAATAGAACTCCAACAAAAGTTCTCAAGGATCAATCTCCATTTCAGGTATTAAACAAAACCAATCCATTAGTTGATCACTTACGTGTGTTTGGGTGTCTTTGCTTTGTGTTAATACCAGGAGAACAAAGGGATAAATTGGATGCTAAGAGCACCAAAGCCATGTTCATTGGATATTCTACAACACAAAGGGGATACAAGTGTTATGTGCCTGAAACAAGGAAGGTTTTGATTTCAAGAGATGTGAAATTTATGGAGACAAGAAGTTTCTATGATGAAAAGAATTGGGATAGTTTGAAGGACCTTCCAACATCTCAATCAGACCGGGCTGAGAACTTAAGGAGGATTATGGAAAGCCTTGGGATTAGTATACCTCAACAACCGGCTGCAACAAGTCCTACTCCTCCAGTACCTGTTTTGTCTTCAGAAACTCCACAACCTGCCCATCTTGATCATGAGGGGGACACTCAAGAATCAGAACAAGAACCACAAGAATCTGATTCTTTTACACATGATCAAGCTGGAGTTGAGGAGCATGTGGAAAATGAGGAAGAACCTGAGGAATTGAATCATCAAAATGAATAGGAGCCGGTTATGAATGAGGTTATGGATGAGCAACTAGTTCAGCAGCAAGTTCAGACTTTAAGGAGAAGCACAAGGGAGAAAAAGGATCCATCAGAATGGAAGAAGACTAGGGTTTACTTCAACAGCAATGCAGTAGCTCATCCCATTCAAGCTGTTTGCAGTTTAGCTCATGTACCTTTGGAGCATCAAGTATTCATTGGGAAGTTGGATCAAGAACATGTACCAACAACCTATGAAGAAGCAAAGGGAGATAAGAGGTGGATGCAAGCTGTGGATGAAGAGACCAAAGCTATGGAGAACAATGAGACTTGGTATGAAGCTGATCTTCCTAAGGGCAAGAAGGCAGTGACTTCTACATGGGTTTTCACTATCAAGTATCAAAGCAATGGAGAGATTGAAAGGTACAAAGCAAGGCTGGTTGCAAGAGTCTTCACTCAAACCTATGGAAAGGACTACTTGGATACCTTTGCACCAGTATCTAAGCTTCACACAGTTAGGATCATCTTGTCTCTAGCAACAAACCTTGATTGGGAATTTTGGCAAATGGATGTCAAGAATGCATTCCTTCAAGGAGAGCTTGAAGATGAGGTATACATGAGACCACCTTCTGGTCTTGAAAACATTGTGAAACCAGGGAAGGTGCTAAGGCTCAAGAAGGCTATCTATGGACTCAAGCAATCACCTAGAGCTTGGTACCATAAGTTGATCTCAACCCTTATGCAAAGAGGATTCAAGAGGTCTGAAGGAGATCATACATTGTTCACTCTTCAAGATCAGGAAGGTATCATTGTTATCCTTGTTTATGTTGATGACATTATCATATCAGGGAGTAACAAGTCAGGTATACAAGAAACTAAAGCTTATCTCAAATCTGTTTTTGATATTAAGGATCTTGGTACTCTAAAGTACTTCCTTGGGATAGAAGTTTGTCGGTCTAATGAAGGACTCTTCTTATCTCAAAGGAAGTACACACTTGATTTGTTGTCTGAAGCAGGAAAGATTGGATCAAAACCATCTAAGACACCATTGGAGGAAGGCTACAAAGTCATAAGAGAGGGGGAGCTTGAAGATAAACCGTTTGAAGACATCACTCACTATAGAAGGATAGTTGGTAAGCTCATCTACTTAACCATAACCAGACCTGATTTGTGCTTTGCTGTGAACCAGATAAGCCAACATATGCAAGCACCAAAGATGCATCATTGGGACATGGTTGAAAGGATACTCAGATATCTAAGTGGTACTCCCGGGCAAGGCATCTGGATGGGTTGCAATCAAAGCACAGAGATAGTTGGGTATTGTGATGCTGATTGGGCAGGAGATAGAGTGGACAGGAGGTCTACTACTGGATATTGCACCTTCATTGGAGGAAACCTTGTCACTTGGAAGAGCAAGAAGCAGAAGATAGTGTCATGTTCTAGTGCTGAAGCAGAGTATAGAGCAATGAGGAAGCTAGCAACAGAATTGGCGTGGATCAAAGGTCTTCTTGTGGATTTGGGGGTGGAGACTTCAAAAACAATCACAATGCATTGTGATAATCAAGCAGCCATTCACATTGCCTCAAACTCAGTCTTCCATGAAAGGACCAAGCATATAGAAGTGGATTGTCACAAAGTGAGGCAGATGATTGAGCAAGGAGTGGTGTTGCCTTGTTTCACAAGGAGTGAAGAGCAGCTAGCTGATGTGTTCACCAAGACAGCTAGCTTGAAGGTCTGTGAGTCCATTCACACCAAGCTTGGACTTATAGAGCTTCCGGAATCCTCTAAGGCTGTGGAGACTACACTCTTTTTCCCTTCATGAAGTTTTATCCCAAGTGGTTTTCTTCATGAAGGTTTTTAATGAGGTAGATCTCCATTGGCACTCCAAGCTTGATTCATTCCTTGAATTCAAGCTTGAGGGGGAGTATTGGTATTGGAATGGATATCATTGAAGATCAATGTGCTATTGGTCATGAGAGGTCTTGGAGTAACCAAACTAGAAGAAGTAACTAGAAGAGAAGCATCTGTGAATAGTGTCCACGGATGAACAGTAAAAACAGCTTAGTTACTTTAAGATATTTTGAACTAGCTTCTCTTGTAAGCTTAAATATGTGGACAATTATTAGCCACATGTTTAAGATGAGTCTAACAGCTATTTTTCTGTATATTGTAAGAAGAATTTCGAAATTGAAAAGATATGGAGACTTATTCTCTTCTCCAATTCTCTCTCTAATCTCTCTCTTGTTCTTAGTCTCTTATACTCTCTCTAATAATCTGGTCTTGTGATTCTTTGTCTAAATCTTCTATTCTCTGGTTTATACTCTTAAATTCTCACAAATGCTATCATTAAACATAATTTTTTGTGGTTTTCGAATCTTATAGATCTAAATGCTAAAATATGAATAACATGATATGAACAATGAAGAAACAAGTGCCGAACGATTTTTATGAGTTTTTGTTTTTAATGGTATGCAAGCTTTGAAGAGTGATAAGAAAACATAATGAGAACCTTTTGTTTTTATAAGGATGCAAGTATGAAAACAGAACTAAATGAATGCAACTAAGAAAGTTTGATGGATAGATACGACATGGGGATGAAGGAATTTCAGCTCTGATACAAAAAATGATACAAGCTCAGGCTGTCAAAGATTGTAGGACTTTAGGACCAAGGCTTTTGTTCTAATTTGGTGGGTTGATTCAAAGGCTGGGCTACTCTAACCAAATGAACCAAGGGATGAATGGAATAATGGATCGAAGTTCACCACACAAGTTATGGACTGACTTGTGATACAACACAGATTCTTAAGCTAATAGGTTTTGGTCTCTATTAGTTTAAGAAAGGAACAAGATCTTTGCTTCAGAGGAATAAGAAAATTGAATGTTTATTGATAGAAAGGTGAATGATACAAGGCTGCAGGGGGACTTTACAAATAACCCTTCAGCTAGGACCTACTAGGGGTCTTGAAGCAAATGACACAAATAAGGAAAACATACTCAAAATTGGGACCTAATGAATCAAATGCAACGGCTACTTTATATTTTTAAAAACTAAATAAAACTTAAAAGAAATAAGCTGCAAACAAAGAGAAACAGTCATAAGATGTAAATAAAATGTATTCCAACTATACCTTAGCTTTTGTGGGACGGTCCATAAGTTGAGATGATGTGTTTTGAAGTGTTGGGAAAGTATGGCTGAAGTGCTCTGTTTCACTTAAGTGGTGTTGCGACAAATATAGAAACCTCCCTTTGCTCTTTGAGTAGTGGTATTGCTTTTGGAGTCGGTCCACATTGTATAACACATGGTTTTATGTCCTCTTCATATCTATAATATTCTAAATCGAATTCTTCATGGTCCTTGAAGAGGATGATCTGGTTATTTTCTTGTATCTTCTCTTCTTGCTCCAGCACCCTTCCAATGCTCTGATTAAACTTGTGCTGAAGTACTTTAGCTCTTGATCTGGTGATTACTCCCTGAAATACTTTTGGTATCTCTGGTTCTTTGTCTTGAACTGATTGCTGAGTTATAACCTCCTCACCTATGACCTCATCAAAAGTGGTAAGCCTTTTGAGTAGCTTGCAAAAGTTTATCCATCTTATCATTGATAGCCTTTATTTCTTTCCTTTTATATCCTTGGTTGAACCACTGCCTCTTGTAGAATAGCCATAATCTTGCTTGTAGTTACGATCACTTTGTGCTAAGTTATCTTCCAGCTCCAATCCTTCATCCGCTTCCTTCCCAATGAAGTTCCCATTACTAGCCATATCAAGTAGCATGTGAAATTTGTTTGGAATCCCCGATACATTGTGCTACGAAAGGATTTATTGAAAAACCATGGTGAGGGCATTGCATTGTGAAGCCTTTGAACCTTCATACGCTTCTGATAAGTTTTCATGTTTCTTCTTAGTGAACCATGAAGGAGTCTATCGGTTCTCAAGGTTGAGAATAATTTTGCAGGATTTGCCTTCTTGCATTGGTCCCATAAGGTGACGGACCCCTTGTGGGAGGTTCTTCTCCCATTGATGAGCCTTATCCCGAAGAGAATGGGAATAAGAGGAGTTCGAAGCCGTCTTCTGAGATCCCATTGATCTTGTTCATTGACATATTTAAGGGTGCTCTGGTTTTTCCCCTCTATATAATATTACTTCTGCTTATTCCCCCCTGAACTCTTAAGCTCTTGATATTTCCCCCCAAATTATACAATTTATGCTTAATTACACCTAAACTTTTTTTCTCTGCATAATTAAACCTATCTAATTAGAATCACTAAACTGCGTTTAAAATCCTAAATTGCGTTTAACATAAACTAATTGCGTTTTACATTAACCCGAATTAACCTAAATTAAATCAAACCAAAACCAACCAAAACTAGTAAACTAAACCCAAGACATACCAATTAACCAAAACTAAACCAAGATTTAGGGATTTAGAAGCCTCCTTATACCACCGGGGTGAAAATGAAGTTCCGGAGGAGAAATGTTTTCCGGGAAATGGGGTTTCTGGGATCCGCGAGAAAGTTGAAGCTTTCCCGGAAAATGGGAAAATCTAAGATGCATGAGTCGGTGAATAGATGGTCAGATTGTGGGTGTCAATCTTGTAATTCGTGGACGAAAATCGATGATGGGAAACTTCACGTCGTAGTCAAAGATTCAACTTCTCGAGGTTAAATATTTTAATAATACCTTTTTATGTGTCATGTTGTTGTTGCTTACAACTGAATTTTAATGTTCCATGTTCTGTAAAAAAAATGCAGAGGGCTCTGTTCAGGAACCGTCGGAGAATGTAATATTCATACACGGTTTCATGTGTTCATCAAATTTATGGACAGAAACAGTGTTCGAACACATTAAGGAAGATCGTTATAGACTCTTTGCCGTGGATCTTTTGGGATTCGGAGAGAGTCCTAAGCCAAGAGACAATCTCTATACATTGAGAGATCATGTAGAAATGATTGAGAGATCTGTCATTAAGCCTTACCAAATAGATTCGTTTCATTTGGTTGCACATTAAATGGTTGCACATTTCTTCCCCAAACCCCATTTTCCGGGAAAGCTTGTTGTTAGTTCAGTATGAGGCTTCTATTTCTTTGTTTCTATTGCTTGTATGCGCTCTATTGACTTATTTGTCGACATTCCCATTGTTTATTACACACATTGACCTTGTGTAATTTGTAGTTTATAATAGAAAGAAATTGAGTCTCTTATCCGCAATCTAAATCTAAATGTTTAAGTTTATAAGAAAGAATCAGACTCCTACTAGGAAGAAGTGAGATGATGATGATGTCTCTCCCCAAAATGAAAATATCTTGTCTGCAATCTCACCTCCATTTGAGCAGTAGCAGATTATTAGGAGCAGCTAAGGCGAAGAAGCAATGGAGATATGCTTTGGTGACTGGTGTCTCTGTAGGGTTGATGATGGCTTTGGTATTGGGAATGGATGCAGAGAAGGCGATGGCTTTGGGTCCAGAAGGTCCTTTGATGGAAGAGTTTTGAAACAACGTGAGGCAGGCGAAGGAAATCCATCGATGAAGAAGCCAGAAACTGCTATCGTTGAGGCCGAGAACAGATCATACATTACTGAAGGCTCTACTAATTTTTCTAAGCAAATCAACAAGATTGTGACATATGATTCTTTGTTTCCAAAACCTGTAAAATCCTTTTCTGCAACCTTCAATATGAACGAGCTTCCCGTTACAAAGCTTCACCTGAAATTAAAGTTTTAAACGCTGTGGGTTTAAGCTGCTGAACTTCCCACTTGATTTTCAGAATGAGTAGAAACTACAGCTGAACTCTGAAAAGCCAAAAAAAGATTTCAAAAACAGACTACAATTCTCAGCTTTTACAAAATGTTTATAGAGAGCGATGGAAACCTCAAAGTTTTTCGGCTTTTTCGGCTTCTTCTCTCTATGAAGAATGGCAATGGTGAATTTGTGGGAAGAAGAAGACTTGATTTTTTGGTGACGTCCATTGTTCTGGGATGTATCTAGGGTATAGATCGGTTTAGTTAAATGTTGGTCTAGGTGGTGTTGGTTAAATTGTGTTTTAGGTTAGTTAAATTGTGTCGGGTTATATGTCTCGAGTTATTATGTCTCAGGTTTAGTTTATTAGGTTTGATTTAATTTATGTTGGATCGGGTTAAAGTAAAAACACAATAAATTTGTTAAACGCAATTTAGGATTTATAAATGCAAATTAATGATTTTAATTAGTTAGGTTTAATTATGCAGAGAAAGAAAGTTTAGGTGTAATTAAGCATAAATTGTATAATTTAGGGGGGAATATCATGAGCTTAGAAATTTAGGGGGAAATAAGCAGAAGCAATATTATAAAGGGGGGAAAAACCAGCCAACCCCATATTTAATCAAACTGATCGAATGAACAAGGGGATCCTCCATGGACAATCCATGGAACTTGTGCCCTTGGACCATGGAAATTAAGCCGGTCTTGATCTCAAAGTTATTATTCTATACTCGTGTTGGTATGATCCCTTGTGTGTTGGTGTGTGTGTTGGGAGCATTGCCTGCTCCTATATGCAAAGCCCTCAATAGAGGATGCACATGTACCCAACACGATATCCTTGGACCTGTTGGCCATGAATATCAGATGGCCCGTCCTTAGCATGATCCATTCCTAGCCGCTTCAACTCGCTCTTGCTTTGTTCTTGCCCTTTCTTCTCTGACCAAAAGCTCAATGTCGTCAATAGCTTCTACCAATTTCATTTGACGCATTGATCTTAGGTTCATTCATCTGAAGAAGCAAAGCAAGTGAAGTAAATGATATTAATAACAATCCCAATGTCTATTACTAATTTCAAATGGCAACAATGCCAAATTGATAAGTGAATTTTCAGTTTAAAACATATCAGGTCCTCAAAACAAATGACATGTCGTTGTATTAGAGGTATGGTATCAATCCATAAGAAATAATAACAAGCACCAAGGAATACACAATTTAAGAATGCAAGCAATCCAAGTAAAAAAAGATTAATATCTAGCAGTCCTAAGTGAAAGCAAGCAAGAAAGTTATTAAAGCATGGAAAAATAAATAGCAATGAGATCAGAAACAATATGCTAAGAAAGACACAAATAAACGTCAAGAAAGTTAAGAGAAACGGACCCTTGGGTGAGGTCAATGATTTTATATGATCACAAGGCTGTTCAAGGACATACATGATATCAAACAAACACTAATCCATAGGTCAAGATGCTTAAACACGACTAATCATATTTCTAGGTCTTAATCACTTTGCTAATTACTAACTTAAGACCAAATTCTCATTTGTTAAATAGCAATCAATAAGCATGAGAATCATGATCCAATAACCAAAGTGCATCTTAAACCTTCATTTCCATGAGCTAAGCATGCAAAACCTTCTTCAAGTTCATTGGGGAATTTTCAAAAACTCCTTCGGTGCATAAATATACCTATGATCAAAATCAACTTGATTAGGACCAATCTAACATAAGAGCACTCAACAAAGACGAATCTAAAGAATTATAGCCCTAAACATACAATATAAATGTTAATCACACCCAAATCTACCTCATCCATGAGCTCTTATGGAATTACTCACTAATCATTATTAACACACAAAAAATCAATGGAGATCATGTCCAATTTAATCATTGGAGAAAGATATGCAAGGTAAGGATTCGACCAGGTTTTTAATCCATAAAAAATACCAACTTGTCTTACAAAAGCTTATAACAACAAAGGAAAGGTTTTTAGAGAGAAAACAAGATGATATTAAGAATATAGGTTTAAAATGAATTATAGAGGTAAGGATTCGACCAGGTCAACTCAAGACAAACCAAGACTTTTCCTGGCCAAAATGGGTAAAAGAGAATCACTGGCACGTCACATATGTCTATTATGGCAGCAATGCTTAGTAAAAGTGGAGTGTGGCTCCGATTGCACGCAAGAATGGCTGAAGTGCAAGGGTTGGAGTGTGCATTGCAGAGAGCTTGGGCTGGTGGATGGTGCAGAATGGATTGAGGCTTGGATTGCGGGCGAGGACGATAATCTATGTAGAGGAGATTTTCATGAGAGGCATTCTTTAGACATTTTGGAGAGAGCATTGATTAGTTCTACGGTAGAGATGGAGAATTATGATGACATTACTGCTGAGTATCTCATGATGATGGATGCTAGTGAGCATGTGATGCAGTTGGTCGCTTAGGAGGATCTGGTTTGTAGTTCTCATAGAGCTGCGACACTCAGCGATTGGAGCGAGGAAAACACTCCTAAAATTTAGCTGAAACAGCTCCCTTCAGGGCTAAGGTACGCGTTTCTTGGTAAGAATTTTTCTTACATGTTATTGTGAATGCTTCTTTGAACAACGCAAAGCTCACATTACTGATATTCTCTTGGTAAAGCTCTGAGTTATTCTCGATGATATTTCAAGTATATCTCCAGACTTTTGCATGTGTAGGATTTACTTTAAGGATGAGACAATGTCCTCGATTGAGCATCAGAGGAGGTTCAATCCAAATTTGACGGAGGTTGTGAAGAAGAAGATCATGAAGCTTCTGTATGTTGAGATCATCTTTTCAATTTCAGAAAACGATTGGGTTAGTCTGGTTCACGTGGTTCGCAAAAAATAAGGTGTCACAATGGTGAAGAACGAAAGGGACCAGTTGATTCCTACACGGACGTTTACTGGACACATGATGTGAATCGACAACATGAAGTTGAATTCTGCTATCAGGTAGGATTTTTTTCCTTTTCCCTTTATTGATCAGATGCTGGAGAGGTTATCCAGTAATATTGTTGGTTCCTCGATCGATACTCAGGGTTCTTTAATATTCCCATCCTGTCAGACAATCATAAGAAGATTACTTTTACTTGTCCATATGGTACTTTTGCGTATCACATAATGCCATTTGAATTATGTAATGCCCTTGCAGCCTTCCACAGGTGCATGATGTCCATCTTCACAGACATTCTTTAAGATTTCATGGAACTCTTCATGGATGAGTATTCTGTTAACAGACCGTCCTACCACGTTAATCATCATGTGGCCACTCCATATCACCCTCAGACAAGCGGACAAGTTAAAGTCTCCAACGGATAGATCAAGAAGATCTTGGAAACGACATTGGGGAAGCCTAGGAAGGATTGATTTGCAAACCTAGATGATGTGTTATGCGCCTACAAGACTGATTTTAAGATGCCCACTTGGGACTACATCGTTTTAATATGAGATATCTTCTCACATTACAAATGAGCTCGAACTTCGATTTTAAGATGCTGTGAAATATACGAACTTCGACACCAAGTGTGTTGCAGAGAAGCGATTGGTGCAGTTTAACGAGTTGGATAAGATAAGATACCACGCCTATGAAAACTCGAAGCTGTACAAAGAGAGAACAAAAGCTTATATTGATAAGGAGATGATCTCTCACTACTTCAAACCCTAAGCCTAGGTACTTCAGTATAACTCTCGTTTACAATTGTTTCCAGAATAAAGTAAATTTCAAGGCTTTTTGTGTATGCTACAAGGAGAGGGGGTCTTCCCCTTATATAGTGTTCAAAAACTGATGAAAAGTCTCAAGTTTTCGATGTGGGAAAAGATAAAACATAGAAAATGGGTTAAATGTCGACAAATTACCCAAATGGGCAAGAGATTGAGGCGTCCGCTACCTGTGGTGGCTTGGCCGCAACCCCATGGCTCCAAAATGAGGCGATAGTGGTCTTGGCCGCGACCTGGGCTGCTGTTGGGGCTATATCTTGATTTCATAACGTTGTATCGTCCTGAAACCAATTGAAAACGAAAGCTGGTAGATCCCTCTATCTCGTGCCCAAATTTGGTATATACAAACGATATCGTAGAATATGAAGTCCGAGATGTGCTGGATCGCTTACATGGATCTGAGTGCATTGGGCACTTTGCCACTTTCAAGACAATGTCGAAATTTCGTCAAGCAGGCTTTTGATAGCCGACAATGTTTAAGGATGCTCAGTCACTTGTCTCCCAATAAGATGTCTTTCAAAGGAGCGGAAAGATCAACAAGCGGCATGTTTAAGGGTGCTCAGACATTTGTCTAGCAATGTGATATCTGTCAAAGGGGAGGGAAGATCAGCAAGCGACATGAGATGCCACAGAACTTCATCTTGGAGGTTAAGGTCTTCGACTTGAGGGGTATATTTTTCATGGCCCTTTTCCTTCTTCAAACCAGTATAAGTACATCTTGGTAGTAGTGGACTATGTGTTCAAATGGGTTGAAGCGATTTGTAGTCAGACCAACGATCCTTCAGTAGTTCTTAAGCTGTTTAAGACTATCATCTTCCTTCAATTTGGAGTGCATCAGATTGTGATAAGTGATGGTGGTTCTCACTTTATCAACATGGTGTTTGAGAAACTTTTGAAGAAGCACGGTGTTAATCATCGTGTGGCCACTCCATATCACCTTCAGACAAGCGGACAAGTTGAAGTCTCCAATGGACAAATTAAGGAGATCTTGGAAACGATATTGGGAAAGACTTGGAAGAATTGATCTGCAAACCTAAATGATGCATTATGGGCCTACAAGACTGGGTTTAAGACGCCTAATTTTGACTACATTGTTTCATCTCCTATATGGGATATCTTGTCACATTCCAAATGAGCTCGAGCACAAGGCATCATGTTCTGTGAAATAGACGAATTTCGACACCAAGTGTGCTGCAAATAGGCGATTGGTGCAGCTGAACGAGTTGGATAAGATAAGAAATCACGCCTACGAACACTCAAAGCTGTACAAAGAGAGAACAAAAGCTTATATTTATAAGGAGATCATCTCTCGCCACTTCGAACCATAAGACTAGGTACTTCAGTATAACTCACGTTTGCAATTTTGTCCTGGAAAATTGTGTTCTTGTTTATCTGATCCCTTTACCATCTAGGAGTCCCGACCATATGTTGTTGTTGTCTTAATGAATTCCAAAGGCGAGGAGTTCATTGTAAATGGACAAAGGCCAAAGTCTTGATTCAATAAGGTGTCATTGTGCCTCTAGATGATGCACCCACTACCTAATTACAATGCAATTAAGCTAGTGGCGTAAAATGAGCGCTTGGTGGGAGGTAACACATTGGTAATTCTGAAGATACTAAAATTTTCGTTTTGGTTTTTGTTATTTTTGTTTCGTTTTGTTTTGTGATAAGTTTCCCAAAACCCGAACCAGAAAAAGACTAGTGTCGGCCAGAGTCGAATATCCTTTGACGAGCAATAATCGACCTAGGTCAACACTTAAGCTCGATATTAGCAGGCATGACCGGTTTCAGTCGACACCGTCAATTTCGACGTACGTTTTCCTTAAAAACCCACGCTTTTCATCTTCTTTTAAATCCTTCTCGCGGAACCCTCCCCAAAAAAATCACCATTGCTTCAATTCTTAACCGATTTAAGCAATTCAGAAGTCCATTCCATTCGATTTTTTGCCCTATATCTATTGCCACCCTCCAATTAGTCTATCTGTCAAGATATGACGTCGAAATCCCTCTTTTCAGTTTTGATCCTACGCTACAAAAATCGAGTTTTCCCTTTTCAGCTCGTTTTGATGCTCGATTCATGCCTATTTAGGTTATATTAGAGGAATTCCGAGTTACCCATGTGATTTTCGTGGTTGATTTTGAAAAATTTCGATTTCATGACGAACCTATTGCGCTTTGCGATTTTGATGAAACTTAGAACAAAATTGATGTGGATTTTGATGATGTGAACAAATATACATGATCATACTTCTGCGATTTTGTCGTTTTGCGATTCACAAATTTTCAATAACTTGTTGGAATGCTTTGTGTCTTTGTCTCTTGCAGAATACCACATGCAATACGAAGCGACCACACAGAAATATTGGAGAGAATTCTAGCTCCGAGACCACAATCGCGTTCATCTCGACGAGACAAAGCAAACGGGACCAGCCACGCCTCCAGAAACCACCGGACGCGCCCGCACGCTCCATTGGAAGATCCGCGGGTAGATCTGACGCGCCGCCGCCTTCGCCGTCACGCGCCGCCGCCATCGCCGTCACGCGCCGCCGCCGTCGTCCGCCGCCGTCGTTCTCGGGAGCTCCGCCGCCGGCGATCACCGGAGCCACCGCCGAGTCAACACGGCCGGTGACCGAGTCAACTCGGCCGGCGACCGAGTCAACTCGGTTGACCAGGTCGGGTTGACCATTGACCGGGTCGGTTTACCGGGTCGGGTTGACCGGTCGGGTCGGGTTGACCGGTCGGGTCGGGTTGACCGGTTAGGTTGACCCGGTTTAGTCGGTCAGTCCGGTTCAATCCAATTTGGTCCGGTTTAACCCGGTTTGGTTCAATTTCCCAATTTCGATTTCGATTTCAAATTAATTTCCGGTTTAGGTCGGTTAACCTGGTTTGAGCTGGGTATTTTCAATCGATCATATCTAGCTCATCCTAAGCCCGATTTAAGCGAATCAAAATCCCATCTCACTCGATTTCTCGTACTCTTTCCAGATCTGATGTCCGTTCGGGCTAATGGAGCTTCTAAATTACCGTTTTGCCCTCTTCTTTGGCTAAGGTGAGGACCTTTGATTATCTCCCTTGCCCTATCTCAATTCCAGACGATAGTCCTCTGTTAATACCGTCTTTCCTAGGTAGTTTAGGGATAGTTATACACGTGTAATGTGATTGCTTGAAAGAACGTAGAACTGCAAGGTTATCGCTAAAACCGAAAACGTTGTTTGTGCGTGATGGATATGATTGATTAGAACTGTGGTAGGTCCCCTGAAAGGGTGTTCCTTGGCGGCTCGCGTATTACAAGTTTGGTACGCGACCCTTGTATCGTCGGAAGGGGGTTTTGGCGAGCCCCCCCAAGAGGGATGGCCGACAGGCCGAGAAGGAAATAAGGATTGTGTGGGCCTACAGGTCGAAGGAAGGGGTCCATGAGTGTGAAAGCACGAGTGGATGTAGATTGCGTGGTGAAAGCCTTCGGGCCTGATTGTAAGGTGTTATTAGCTTAGGACTTGTGCTTCGTAGTTGTGTAGTGTAAGCTGGGATCGCGGATTCCTCAAATCCGCACTCACTGGGTAATTGTGTTTGAATTAATTACTCAGGCCTCCTTTCCTTTCCCTGTTTTCTTGCAGGTCCGGATGCGGGATCGATATAGTCATGTGACGCCATTGGTGCATTTGAATACGAAGGAGGCGCCTGGGACCTGGGACAAGTTGAGTTGGCGTCCCTGTTGGACCGAATCCGGTTCAACGGGCGTCCTAATGCCGCTTCTCCGGTTCGTCCGGAGGCGGGTATTACAATTTGGTGTCAGAGGCTTGGTCAAGATCTCCCAATTCCATCCTGGGAGATCAGCTTTCGTTGTTTTCCAAAACCTTGTTTCCAAATCCTTTTCAAAAGTGTTTGCGAAATTTTTATAAAATGGTTACTTTGCGAAAGGCTTTTCAAGCACCAACTATAGCATAGACCACCATCATGTTCCTCCATCGCGTTCCTCTCGACGAGACGAAGCCAACGGGACCAGCCACGCCTCTAGCAACCACCGGACGCGCCCGCACGCTCTATCAGAAGATCCGCGGGTAGATCTGACGCGCCGCCGCCGTTCTCCACGCGCCGCCGCCTCCGCCGTCACGCGCCGCCTCCGTCCACTTGGACCCGGTGCCGTCTGCCGCCGTTTTTTGCCGGAGCTCCGCCGCCGCCAATCACCGGAGCCGCCGCCGAGTCAACTCGGTTGACCGGGTCAGTTGACCCGGTTTAGTCGGTCAGTCCGGTATAATCCAGTTTGGTCCGGTTTAACCCGGTTTGGTTCAATTTCCCAATTTCGATTTCGATTTTAAATTAATTTCCGCTTTAGGTCGGTTAAGCTGGTTTGAGCTGGGTATTTTCAATCATTCATATCTAGCTCTTTCTAAGCCCGATTTAAGCGAATCAAAAGCCCATCTCACTCGATTTCTCGTCCTCTTTCCAGATCTGATGTCGTTCGGGCTAATAGAGCTTCTAAATTACCGTTTTGCCCTCTTCTTTGGCTAAGGTGAGGACCGTTGGTTATCTCCCTTGCTCTATCTCAATTCCGGACGATAGTCCTCTGTTAATACCGTCTTTCCTAGTTCATTTAGGGATAGTTATATAAGTGTAATGTGATTGCTTGAAAGAACGTAGAACTGCTAGGTTATCGCTAAAATCGAAAATGTTGTTTGTGCGTGATGGATATGATTGATTAGAACTGTGGTAGGTCCCCCGAAAGGGTGTTCCTTGGCGGCTCACGTATAACAAGTTTGGTACGCGACTCTTGTATCGTCGGAAGGGGGTTTTGGCAAGCCCCCCAAGAGGGATTGCCGACAGGCCGAGAAGGAAAGAAGGATTGTGTGGGCCTACGGGTCGAAGGAAGGGGTCCATGAGATTGCGTGGTGAAAGCCTTCGGGCTTGATTGCAAGGTGTTATTAGCTTAGGACTTGTGCTTCGTAGTTGTGTAGTGTAAGCTGGGATCGCGAATTCCTTAAATCCACCCTCACTGGGTAATTGTGTTTGAAACAAATACTTAGGCCTCCTTTCCTTTCCCTGTTTTCTTGCAGGTCCGGATGCGGGATCGATACAGTCATGTGACGCCATTGGTGCATTTGAATACAAGGGAGGCGCCTGGGACCTGGAACAAGTTGAGTTGGCGTCCCTGTTGGACCGAATCCGGTTCAACGGGCGTCCTAATGCCGCATTTCCGGTTCGCCGGGAGACGGGTGTTACAATTTGGTATCAGAGCCTAGGTCAAGATCTCCCAGTGCTATCCTGGGAAATCAGCTTTCGTTGTTTTTCAAAATCTTGTTTTCAAATCCTTTTCAAAAGTGTTTGCAAAATTTTTATAAAATGGTTACTTTGCGAAAAGCTTTTCAAGCACCAACTGTATCAAAGACCACCATCGCGTTCCTGCATCGCGTTCCTCTCGATGAGACGAAGCCAACGGGACCAGCCACGCCTCCATCAACCACCGGACGCGCCCGCACTCTCCATCGGAAGATCCGTGGGTAGATTTGACGCGCCACTGCCGTTCTCCACGCGCCGCCGCCTCCGCCGTCACGCGCCGCCGCCGTCCACCGGGACCCGCCGCCGTCATTTGCCGGAGCTCCGCCGCCGATCACTGGAGCCGCCACCGAGTCAACTCGGCCGGCGACCGAGTCAACTCGGTTAACCGGGTCGGGTTGACCATGTCGGGTTGGCCGGGTCGGGTCGGGTTGACCCGTTCGGTTGACCTGGTTTAGTCGGTCAGTCCGGTTCAATCCAATTTGGTCCGGTTTAACCCGGTTTGGTTCAATTTCCCAATTTCGATTTCGATTTCAAATTAATTTCCGGTTTAGGTCGGTTAAGCTGGTTTGAGCTGGGTATTTTCAATCGATCATATCTAGCTCATCCTAAGCCCAATTTAAGCGAATCAAAAGCCCATCTCACTCGATTTCTCGTCCTTTTTCCAGATCTGATGTACGTTCGGGCTAATGGAGCTTCTAAATTACCGTTTTGCCCTCTTTTGGCTAAGGTGAGGACCGTTGGTTATCTCCCATGCTCTATCTCAATTCCGGACGATAGTCCTCTGTTAATACCGTCTTTCCGAGGTAGTTTAGGGATAGTTATACACGTGTAATGTGATTGCTTGAAAGAACGTAGAACTGCTAGGTTATCGCTAAAACCAAAAACGTTGTTTGTGCTTGATGGATATGATTGATTAGAACTGTGGTAGGTCCCCCGAAAGGGTGTTCCTTGGCGGCTCGCGTATAACGAGTTTGGTACGCGACCCTTGTATCGTCGAAAGGGGGTTTTGGTGATACCCCCAAGAGGTATGGCCGACAGGCCGAGAAGGAAAGAAGGATTGTGTGAGCCTACGAGTCGAAGGAAAGGGTCCATGAGTGTGAAAGCACGAGTGGATGTTGATTACGTGGTGAAAGCCTTTGGGCCTGATTGCAAGATGTTATTAGCTTAGGACTTGTGCTTCGTAGTTGTGTAGTGTAAGCTGGGATCGCGGATTCCTTAAATCCGCCCTCACTGGGTAATTGTGTTTGGAACAATTACTCAGGCATCCTTTCCTTTCTCTGTTTTCTTGCAGGTCCGGATGCGGGATCGATACAGTCATGTGACGCCATTGGTGCATTTGAATACAAAGGAGGTGCCTGGGACCTGGGACAAGTTGAGTTGGCGTCCCTGTTGGACCGAATCCGGTTCAACAGGCGTCCTAATGCCGCATCTCCGGTTCGCCGGGAGACGGGTATTACAATTTGGTATCAGAGCCTAGGTCAAGATCTTTAGTGCCATCCTGGGAGATCAGCTTTCTTTGTTTTCCAAAACCTTGTTTTCAAATACTTTTCAAAAGTGTTTGCGAAGTTTTTATAAAGTGGTTACTTTGCGAAAGGCTTTTCAAGCACCAACTATATCAAAGACCACCATCGCGTTCCTCCATCGCGTTCCTCTCGTCGTGACAAAGCCAACGGGACCAGCCACGCCTCCAGCAACCACCGGACGCGCCCGCACGCTCCATCGGAAGATCTGCGGGTAGATCTGACGCGCCGCCGCCGTTCTCCACGCGCCGCCGCCTCCGCCGTAACGCGCCGCCGCCTCCGCCGTAACGCGCTGCCGCCGTCCACTGGGACCTGCCGCCGTAGTTCGCCGGAGCTCCGCTGCCGCCATCACCGGAGCCGCCGCCGAGTCAACTCGGCCGGCGACCAAGTCAACTCTGTTAACCGGGTCGGGTTGACCAGGTCGGGTTGGCCGGGTCGGTTGACCGGGTCGGGTTGGGTTGGGTCGGGTCGTGTTGACCGGTTCGGTTGACCTTGTTTAGTCGGTCAGTCCGGTTCAATCCAATTTGGTCCGGTTTAACCCGGTTTGGTTCAATTTCCCAATTTCGATTTCGATTTCAAATTAATTTTCGGTTTAGGTCGGTTAAGCTGGTTTGAGCTGGGTATTTTCAATCGATCACATCTCACTCGATTTCTCGTCCTTTTTCCAGATCTGATGTCCGTTCGGGCTACTGGAGCTTCTAAATTACCGTTTTGCCCTCTTCTTTGGCTAAGGTGAGGACCGTTGGTTATCTCCCTTGCTCTATCTCAATTCCGAACGATAGTCCTCTGTTAATACCGTCTTTCCTAGGTAGTTTAGGGATATTTATACACGTGTAATGTGATTGCTTGAAAGAACGTAGAACTGCTTGGTTATCGCTAAAACCGAAAACGTTGTTTGAGCGTGATGGATATGATTGATTAGAACTGTGGTAGGTCCCCCGAAATGGTGTTCCTTGGCGGCTCGCGTATAACGAGTTTGGTACGCGACCCTTGTATTGTCGGAAGGGGGTTTTGGCGAGCCCCGCAAGAGAGATGGCCGACAGGCCGAGAAGGAAAGAAGGATTGTGTGGGCCTACAGGTCGAAGGAAGGGGTCCATGAGTGTGAAAGCACGAGTGGATGTAGATTGCGTGGTGAAAGCCTTTGGGCCTCATTGCAATGTGTTATTAGCTTATGACTTGTGCTTCGTAGTTGTGTAGTGTAAGCTGGGATCGCGGATTCCTTAAATCCGCCCTCATTGGGTAATTGTGTTTGAAATAATTACTCGGGCCTCCTTTCCTTTCCCTGTTTTCTTGCAGGTCTGGATGCGGGATTGATACAGTCATGTGACGCCATTGGTGCATTTGAATACAAAGGAGGCGCCTGGGACCTGGGACAAGTTGAGTTGGCGTCGCTGTTGGACCGAATTCGGTTCAACGGGCGTCCTAATGCCGCGTCTCCGGTTCGCCGGGAGACATGTGTTACAATTTGGTATCAGAGCCTAGGTCAAGATCTCCCAGTGCCATCCTGGGAGATCAGCTTTCGTTGTTTTCCAAAACCTTGTTTTCAAATCCTTTTCAAAAGTGTTTGCGAAATTTTTATAAAATGGTTACTTTGCGAAAGGCTTTTCAAGCACCAACTATATCAAAGACCACCATCGCGTTCCTCCATCGCGTTCCTCTCGACGAGACGAAGCCAACGGGACCAGCCACGCCTCCAGCAACCACCGGACGCGCCGGCACGCTTCTTCAGAAGATCCGCAGGTAGATCTGACGTGCCGCCGCCGTTCTCCACGCGCCGCCGCCTCCGCCGTCACGCGCCGCCGCTGTCCACCGGGACCCGACGCCATCCGCCGCCTTTTTTCGCCGGAGCTCCGCCGCTGCCAATTACCGGAGCCGCCGCCAAGTCAACTCGGTTGACCGGGTCGGGTTGACCGTTGACCGGGTCGGGTTGACCGTTGACCAGGTCGGGTTGGCCGGGTCGGGTCGGGTTGACCCGTTCGGTTGACCTGGTTTAGTCGGTCAGTCCGGTTCAATCCAATTTGGTCCGGTTTAACCCGGTTTGATTCAATTTCCCAATTTCGATTTCGATTTCAAATTAATTTCCGGTTTAGGTCGGTTAAGCTGGTTTGAGCTGGGTATTTTTAATCGATCATATCTAGCTCATCTTAAGCCCGATTTAAGCGAATCAAAAGCCCATCTCACTCGATTTCTCGTCCTTTTTCCAGATCTGATGTACGTTCGCGCTAATGGAGCTTCTAAATTACCGTTTTGCCCTCTTTTGGCTAAGGTGAGGACCGTTGGTTATCTCCCTTGCTCTATCTCAATTCCGGACGATAGTCCTCTGTTAATACCGTCTTTCCGAGGTAGTTTAGGGATAGTTATACACGTGTAATGTGATTGCTTGAAAGAACGTAGAACTGCTAGGTTATCGCTAAAATCAAAAACGTTGTTTGTGCTTGATGGATATGATTGATTAGAACTGTGGTAGGTCCCCCGAAAGGTTGTTCCTTGGCGGCTCGCGTATAACGAGTTTGGTACGCAACCCTTGTATCGTCGAAAGGGGGTTTTGGTGATACCCCCAAGAGGTATGGCCGACAGGCCGAGAAGGAAAGAAGGATTGTGTGAGCCTACGAGTCGAAGGAAAGGGTCCATGAGTGTGAAAGCACGAGTGGATGTTGATTACGTGGTGAAAGCCTTTGGGCCTGATTGCAAGATGTTATTAGCTTAGGACTTGTGCTTCGTAGTTGTGTAGTGTAAGCTGGGATTGCGGATTCCTTAAATCCGCCCTCACTGGGTAATTGTGTTTGGAACAATTACTCAGGCATCCTTTCCTTTCTCTGTTTTCTTGCAGGTCCGGATGCGGGATCGATACAGTCATGTGACGCCATTGGTGCATTTGAATACAAAGGAGGCGCCTGGGACCTGGGACAAGTTGAGTTGGCATCCCTGTTGGACCGAATCCGGTTCAACAGGCGTCCTAATGCCGCATCTCCGGTTCGCCGGGAGACGGGTGTTACAATTTGGTATCAGAGCCTAGGTCAAGATCTTTAGTGCCATCCTGGGAGATCAGCTTTCTTTGTTTTCCAAAACCTTGTTTTCAAATCCTTTTCAAAAGTGTTTGCGAAATTTTTATAAAATGGTTACTTTGCGAAAGGCTTTTCAAGCACCAACTATATCAAAGACCACCATCGCGTTCCTCCATCGCGTTCCTCTCGTCGTGACAAACCAACGGGACCAGCCACGCCTCCAGAAACCACCGGACGCGCCCGCACGCTCCATCGGAAGATCTGCGGGTAGATCTGATGCGCCGCCGCCGTTCTCCACGCGCCGCCGCCTCCGCCGTAACGCGCTGCCGCCGTCCACTGGGACCTGCCGCCGTCCGCCGCCGTAGTTCGCCGGAGCTCCGCTGCCGCCATCACCGGAGCCGCCGCCGAGTCAACTCGGCCGGCGACCAAGTCAACTCTGTTAACCGGGTCGGGTTGACCAGGTCGGGTTGGCCGGGTCGGTTGACCGGGTCGGGTCGGGTTGGGTCGGGTCGGGTTGACCGGTTCGGTTGACCTTGTTTAGTCGGTCAGTCCGGTTCAATCCAATTTGGTCCGGTTTAACCCGGTTTGGTTCAATTTCCCAATTTCGATTTCGATTTCAAATTAATTTTCGGTTTAGGTCGGTTAAGCTGGTTTGAGCTGGGTATTTTCAATCGATCCCATCTCACTCGATTTCTCGTCCTTTTTCCAGATCTGATGTCCGTTCGGGCTACTGGAGCTTCTAAATTACCGTTTTGCCATCTTCTTTGGCTAAGGTGAGGACCGTTGGTTATCTCCCTTGCTCTATCTCAATTCCGAACGATAGTCCTCTGTTAATACCGTCTTTCCTAGGTAGTTTAGGGATATTTATACACGTGTAATGTGATTGCTTGAAAGAACGTAGAACTGCTTGGTTATCGCTAAAACCGAAAACGTTGTTTGAGCGTGATGGATATGATTGATTAGAACTGTGGTAGGTCCCCCGAAAGGGTGTTCCTTGGCGGCTCGCGTATAACGAGTTTGGTACGCGACCCTTGTATTGTCGGAAGGGGGTTTTGGCGAGCCCCGCAAGAGAGATGGCCGACAGGCCGAGAAGGAAAGAAGGATTGTGTGGGCCTACAGGTCGAAGGAAGGGGTCCATGAGTGTGAAAGCACGAGTGGATTTAGATTGCGTGGTGAAAGCCTTCGGGCCTGATTGTAAGGTGTTATTAGCTTAGGACTTGTGCTTCGTAGTTGTGTAGTGTAAGCTGGGATCGCGGATTCCTTAAATCCGCCCTCACTGGGTAATTGTGTTTGAAACAATTACTCGGGCCTCCTTTCCTTTCCCTGTTTTCTTGCAGGTCTGGATGCGGGATTGATACAGTCATGTGACGCCATTGGTGCATTTGAATACAAAGGAGGCGCCTGGGACCTGGGACAAGTTGAGTTGGCGTCGCTGTTGGACCGAATTCGGTTCAACGGGCGTCCTAATGCCGCGTCTCCTGTTCGCCGGGAGACATGTGTTACAATTTGGTATCAGAGCCTAGGTCAAGATCTCCCAGTGCCATTCTGGGAGATCAGCTTTCGTTGTTTTCCAAAACCTTGTTTTCAAATCCTTTTCAAAAGTGTTTGCGAAATTTTTATAAAATGGTTACTTTGCGAAAGGCTTTTCAAGCACCAACTATATCAAAGACCACCATCGCGTTCCTCCATCGCGTTCCTCTCGACGAGACGAAGCCAACGGGACCAGCCACGCCTCCAGCAACCACCGGACGCGCCCGCACGCTTCATCAGAAGATCCGCAGGTAGATCTGACGTGCCGCCGCCGTTCTCCACGCGCCGCCGCCTCCTCCGTCACGCGCCTCCGCTGTCCACCGGGACCCGACGCCGTCCGCCGCCTTTTTTCGCCGGAGCTCCGCCGCTGCCAATTACCGGAGCCGCCGCCAAGTCAACTCGGTTGACCGGGTCGGGTTGACCGTTGACCGGGTCGGGTTGACCGTTGACCAGGTCGGGTTGGCCGGGTCGGTTGACCGGGTCGGGTCGGGTTGACCGGTTTGGTTAACCCGATTTATTCGGTCAGTCTGGTTCAATCCAATTTGGTCCGGTTTAACCCGGTTTGGTTATATTTCCCAATTTCGATTTCGATTTCAAATTAATTTCCGGTTTAGGTCGGTTAAGCTGGTTTGAGCTGGGTATTTTCAATCGATCATATCTAGCTCATCCTAAGCTCGATTTAAGCGAATCAAAAGCCCATCTCACTCGATTTCTCGTCCTCTTTCCAGATCTGATGTCCTTTCGGGCTAATGGAACTTCTAAATTACCGTTTTGACCTCTTCTTTGGCTAAGGTGAGAACCGTTGGTTATCTCCCTTGCTCTATCTCAATTTCGAACGATAGTCCTCTGTTAATACCGTCCTTCCTAGGTAGTTTAGGGATATTTATACACATGTAATGTGATTGCTTGAAAGAACGTAGAACTGCTAGTTTATCGCTAAAACCGAAAACGGTTTTTGTGCGTGATGGATATGATTGATTAGAAATGAGGTAGGTCCCCCGAAAGGGTGTTCCTTGGCGGCTCACGTATAACGAGTTTGGTACACAACCCTTGTATCGTCGGAAGGGGGTTTTGGCGAGCCCCCCAAGAGGGATGGCCGACAGGCCGAGAAGGAAAGAAGGATTGTGTGGGCCTACGGGTCGAAGGAAGGGGTCCATGAGTGTGAAAGCACGAGTGGATGTAGATTACGTGGTGAAAGCCTTCGGGCCTGATTGCAAGGTGTTATTAGCTTAGGACTTGTGCTTCGTAGTTGTGTAGTGTAAGCTGGGATCGCGGATTCCTTAAATCCGCCCTCACTGGGTAATTGTGTTTGAAACAATTACTCAGGCCTCCTTTCCTTTCTCTGTTTTCTTGCAGATCCGGATGCGGGATCGATACAGTCATGTGACGGCATTGGTGCATTTGAATAAAAAGAAGGTGCCTGGGACCTGGGACAAGTTGAGTTGGCGTCCCTGTTGGACCGGATCTGGTTCAACGGGCGTCCTAATGTCGCGTCTCCGGTTCGCCGGGAGACGAGTGTTACAATGTGGTTTCAGAGCCTAGGTCAAGATCTCCCATTGCCATCCTGAGAGATCAGCTTTCGTTGTTTTCCAAAACCTTGTTTTCAAACCCTTTTCAAAAGTGTTTGCGAAATTTTTATAAAATGGCTACTTTACGAAAGGATTTTCAAGCACCAACTATATCAAAGACCACCATTGCGTTCCTTTATCGAGTTCCTCTTGACGAGACGAAGCCAACGGGACCAGCCACGCCTCCAGCTGTTGGAATTGTGTCCAGCAATCTCTGTACTGTCTCTATAACGTAAGAGTATGTCAGTGATCAGACATAAGTCATACAATACTGGGGGTCATGATGGCTTGCTAGAGTCCGCTCATGATCTATAAGTCTTGGACTTATTGCCTTTATTGTATGATCCCATATGGGTCACACGCTTAAGCTAGCAGGAAATAATGATTGGAACGGCTTAGCAGAAGTACGACAAAAGTGCTAGGCATTTGTCGTACTAAGAGAGAATGAATAATGGGTCTGATTAAATGGAATTTAATCAGATTGGGCCCAAAAGCCCAAAAGGGAAAGAGAAGGCTTTTAATGACTAAAAGCCAAAGTCTCTTCCTCTAAAACCCTAACACCCCACGCGGCCACTCTCTCCTCTCTGCGCCTCTGCTCCTTGTGGTCTAGCAACCAGTTTCCTGTGATTGCGTGTGTGAGCCTCTGGAGGATCCATCTCTCGGTGTATCTCCCTGATCATTGACCTGTTCATCAATTCCGCTGCAAACAAACAGGTAAAAGGTGAGATCATATGTTTCTAAATAAGAACACCTAGATCTAATGCATGTTTAGGTTGATATCAATATGAGAATTGAATCAGGATCAACCAAAACTTCCAACAGTGGTATCAGAGCCATTGGTTCTTAGGTTTCTTGTTTTAGATTCATTGTTTAGGTTGTTTAATCTGCTTAGAATTGTTTTTGAATCAATTACTGATAAGATAAAACGATTAAGAATCAGAATTGAACTCTAAACACATTGATTGGATCGCAAAACCGAGCTATATGACTCGGGTTTTGCAATCGGCCGGTTATTGGATCGACCGGCTTGGCCGGTTGGTTGTTGGCCGAGGGGAATGGCCGGTCGGACGGACGGGATCGTGGGTCGGGCAGTCGGGATGGTCGGATTGGATCGGATCATTCGATCGATCGCAATCGATCATCGCGACGCGTCCGATCGCTCGTTCCGATCGATCGTCCGATCGCATGTCCCGTGCACCGTCCAGCCCGTCCCGTACCGTCCTGAGCTGTCCCGGCTGTCCGGCGCATCGTCTCGATCTCGGATCGTTGACGGCTTGCGGCTGGACGATCATTGCTTGATCCGAAAGCTAGGGTTTCACGGTTCATTCGGTTCGGTTAGCTGGTTCGGTTCAAAACTTGATTAAAATCAACGTTTCGGTTTAATAAACAGATTTAATAATTTTATTAAATCTGGTTAAACCGGGATAAGAAATCCAAAGTCGTAAATTGGATTTTGTGCCTAAACCAGGATTTCTAATTTGATTTGGTTGGACCAAATAAATTGAGAAAATCCGGTTTAGTAAATAACCGGTTGACAATTGTGGTCATCGTAGTAATTGAAACTTGGTTAGACCAGTTTTAATGAACCAGACCGGTTATGTCAATTAATTGGACAATTGGGTCATGTCTTGGACATGGACCAAATTCTTGGGCCTCGGGCCAAGAAGTTAAAACAATTGGGCCATTAATTGAGTCATTCTTCAGATTTAAAATTTAAAACTTATTTTATAAAATAAAATTATGAAATTCGATTTTAAATTTTATAAAGTTCCGAAATTTCGAAATTAGAAAGTTTCCAAAATTAGAAGTTTCTGAATTTGCGGGTTTTGGATTTTTAAAGAAGTTTCTAAAGTTAGAAAGTTTCCGGTTTTAGAAAGTTTCCATTTTTAGAAAGTTTCCAAAAATAGTAGGTTTCCATAAATAGAAAGTTTCCCGAAATAGTAATCTTCTATTTTGGGAATGATTTTAATAAACCTACGGACCTCAAACAATATCAAGCGTTGGATGTCTTGTCCAGGCTATGTCAGCTGTCAAAGCCCATTCAATTGCATTCATGGCCTTACAGTGTGAGGATGTCTGCTTTTGCGTGGGTAAGACGGTTTGTGATTCATAAATGTCATTGGGAGTCCCAGACATTAATGATTACATGACTGTATAGTCCGGTTTTCTTGACTAGGCCATCGGGAGTCCCGGGCCTTGAGACATCAGGGTGGATTGGGCCTCGGGCCCAGATTCACAACCAAGAGTTATATCACGGATATAATTAGCCGATATAGGGCTTACCGATATAAGCTAAGGTTGGGTGAAGGCCAGTGGCCCACTTTGATCTTAGTTATATGTGGATCTTGGAATCATTATATTCTATTGAGGGTAACTTAGGTTATTGAATATAATGCATGATTAATCATATTATACTTTAATACGAGATTAATCATTTTGAACATATAACTAATAACCTTTTTATTTTATATACTTCAGATATGACTACTACAAGCACACAAAACACGTTCTCGATCCGGTCTGTTCTCGAGAAGGAGAAGCTGACTGGAACGAACTTCCTGACATGGTCAAGGAACTTGAGGCTGGTCCTCAAGCAGGAGAAGAAGGATTATGTCCTTCGAGATCCCCTCCCCGAGAGGCCTCTTGCCAATGCTGCCAGGACTCTGCACAATGCTTGGGAAAAGCATTCGTCAGATGAAAATGATGTTTATTGCCTGATGTTGGTGACAATGACTCCAGAGCTGCAAAAGCAGTTCGAAAGTGTATTGTCTCCAATCGAGATCATGGCAAGCCTGAAATCGCTTTTTCAGGAGCAGGCTAGGACCGAGAGGTTCCAGACAGTTAAGAACCTCTTGGACTGTAAGTTGGCTGCGAATGCGGCAGTGAGTCCTCATGTGTTGAAGATGATGGGTTATCTCGATCATCTTCACAAACTCGACTGCCCAATCAGCCAGGAACTTGCCTGCGACATCATTCTGCAGTCTTTACCTGCAAGCTATGATCAGTTCATTCTGAACTTTAACATGCATGGCTTGAGTAAGACACTGCCTGAGCTTCACGGAATGCTCAAGACTGCAGAGCCCAACTTGAAGAAAACCGCCAAGGACCCCAATGTACTTATGGTACAAAAGGGCAAGGGGTTTAAGAAGTCTTCTGCTAAGGATAAGGGAAAGGCCAAGGGTGTCCAAGTCGTGGACTCAGACACGCCAAAGCCCAAGCCCAAGTCCAAGGCTGGGCCTACTGACATGTGCAGGTTCTGCAAAGAACTGGGGCATTGGAGAAGAGATTGCAAGAAATTCCAGGAAGGTCTAAAGGAATTAAAGAAGAAGACTTTCGAGACTTCTTCATCAGGTATTTTTGTTATAGAAGTTAATACAACTACTTCTGATAATACCTCATGGGTCATGGATACTGGTTGTGGGGCTCATATTTGTACTAATATGCAGGCACTCAGCAACAGTAGAAGGCTGAAGCAAGGACAAGTGGAACTACGAGTTGGGAATGGAGCGAAAGTTTCAGCACTAGCTGTAGGAACTTACTTGTTGTCTTTACCTTCGGGATTGATTTTAGAACTTAATAATTGTTATTTTGTACCTGCTATAAGCAGAAATATTATTTCAATTTCTTTGTTGGATTTGGAAGGTTATGATTTTTCAGTTAAGAATAAATTATGTTCCTTCAATCGCAACAATTTGTTCTATGGTTCTGCCCCTCTTGCGAATGGGCTTTACATACTCGATCAATCTGCGCCAATTTATAACATTAATACAAAACGGTTTAAACCTAATGAGGAAAACCGAACGTTTCTATGGCATTGTCGTTTAGGGCACATCAGCGAGAAACGCATCAAGAGGCTCCATTCGAATGGACTTCTTGGCTCATTTGACTTTGAGTCATGTGAGAAATGCGAATCATGCATGATGGGCAAAATGACACGGGCCCCCTTTAATAAACCTAACGAGAGGGCCAGTGACTTATTGGGCCTGATACACACTGATGTGTGTGGCCCAATGTCCACAAATGCAAGAGGAAACTATCAGTACTTCATTACCTTCACTGATGATTTCAGTAGGTATGGATATGTTTATTTGATGAAACATAAGTCTGAATCTTTTGAGAAGTTCAGAGAATTCCAAAATGAAGTACAGAACCAACTTGGCAAAAGCATTAAGGCTCTTCGGTCCGACCGAGGAGGAGAATACTTAAGCCAGGAATTCAGTGATCATCTGAGAGAGTGTGGGATCGTATCCCAACTCACTCCTCCTGGAACACCTCAATGGAATGGTGTTTCTGAGAGGAGAAATCGGACCTTATTGGATATGGTTCGATCTATGATGAGTCACACAGACCTTCCAATATCCCTTTGGGGATATGCTCTGCTAACAGCAGTGTTCACACTAAACAGAGCGCCATCAAAAGCAGTAGCAAAGACACCATATGAATTATGGACTGGAGAAGCTCCAGTGCTGTCTTATCTAAGAATTTGGGGTTGTGAAGCCTATGTTAAGAGATTAATCTCAGATAAGCTTACACCAAAATCTGATAAATGCTACTTCATTGGTTATCCACGGGAAACCAAGGCTTATTACTTCTATCTACGTTCCGAGAACAAGATCTTTGTTGCCCGGGATTGTAACTTTCTTGAGAGAGAGTTTCTCTCTAAGAAAGACAGTGGGAGTAAGGTACTGCTTGAAGAAATTCAAGATGAACAGGATACTGCTCAACCTAATGAGGAAGAGCAGCAGGAGGATCTACAAGAAATTGTAGAGCCTGAACCTGTAGTACCTGAAGTTCGAAGATCCGGGAGGATCCGTCACGAACCCGAGAGATATCAGGGATTCCTCGTGACTGACTGTCATGATCTTTTGATCATTGATGGTGATGAACCATCGAACTTCAATCAAGCCATGATGGGCCCAGATTCCTCTAAGTGGCGCAAGGCCACTGATTCCGAAATGGACTCCATGTCGGTCAACC
Organism: Orychophragmus violaceus; assembly: GCA_030180135.1. Classification (NCBI taxonomy): domain Eukaryota; kingdom Viridiplantae; phylum Streptophyta; class Magnoliopsida; order Brassicales; family Brassicaceae; genus Orychophragmus; species Orychophragmus violaceus. Next base: position 46,774,427 of record CM058232.1, read on the forward strand.
AAGTATTTTCGTTGGTTGACTTACCCGTTGGTGTAAAAGCCATCGAGTGCAAATGGATCTTCAAGAAGAAGATTGACGTGGATGGAAATGTCCAGATTTATAAAGCCAGGTTGGTGGCAAAAGGTTTCAGACAAGTTCACGGGGTGGACTACGATGAAACCTATTCACCGGTGGCTATGATGAAATCTATTCGGATTCTACTAGCAACTGCAGCTTTTCATGATTATGAAATTTGGCAGATGGACGTGAAAACCGCCTTCCTGAATGGTATTCTGGAAGAGGATGTGTATATGACGCAACCTGACGGTTACATAGATCCAAAGAATGCTGGGAAAGTATGCAAACTTCATAAATCCATTTATGGATTGAAGCAAGCATCGAGGAGCTGGAATCTTCGTTTTGATGAAGCGATCAAGCAATTTGACTTTATCAGAAACGAAGAAGAACAATGCGTGTATAAGAAAACTAGTGGGAGCAAAATCGTTTTTCTTATTCTGTATGTTGATGACATACTGCTTCTCGGAAACGACATTCCAATGCTGAAGTCTGTAAAAGACTGGCTTGGAAGTTGTTTTTCCATGAAAGACATGGGTGAAGCCGCATACGTTCTTGGAATTAGGATCTATCGGGATAGACCTAAGAGGCTGATAGGCTTGTGTCAAGACTCATACATTGACAAAGTCCTACAAAGATTCAGCATGAAAGATTCCAAGAAGGGCTTCACGCCAATGGTACATGGCACGACGCTAAGCAAGAAGCAGAGCCCTACGTCGGCTGCTGAGCTTGAGCGCATGAAGAATATTCCTTATGCATCTGCAATAGGATCTGTCATGTATGCCATGATCTGTACTCGTCCTGATGTTGCTTACGCATTGAGCATGACGAGTAGATACCAGTCAAATCCAGGTGAAAACCATTGGATTGCCGTAAAGAACATCTTGAAGTATCTAAGACATACTAAGGATAAGTTCTTAGTGTACGGTGGAAGTGATGTGCTTAAAGTCAGTGGATTCACGGACGCAAGTTTCCAGACAAACACAGATGATTTCCGGTCACAGTCCGGTTATGTCTTTTGTCTGAATGGCGGTGCAGTAAGTTGGAGAAGCTCCAAGCAGGACACCGTTGCTGATTCCACTACAGAAGCTGAATATATCGCCGCCTCAGAAGCAGCGAAGGAAGCTGTTTGGATTCGAAAGTTCATTATGGAACTAGGTGTGATACCAGATGCGGCTGAGCCTCTGGCACTATTTTGTGACAACAATGGTGCTATAGCTCAGGCAAAGGAACCAAGATCACACCAGAAATCCAAGCATGTTCAAAGAAGATATCACTTGATACGTGACATCATTAATAGAAAGGAAGTCAAGATCAGCCGAGTTCCGACAGATGATAATGTCGCTGATCCGTTGACAAAGCCACTCCCAAGGCCTAAGCTCGAGTTGCTGACTGAAGCTGTAGGCATTAGAAACATTGAAATGTAATCTAAATTTGAGTGGGAGTTTTGCGAGCTTTATTTTTAGTTATTTGATATGTTCTTGTAAAACATTATTATTTATGTTTTAATGAAATTATTATTTCAAGATTATTTTAACTGTGATGAAATAATCGTTCCAAAATGATATGAACCATTTTATAGGTCATCGAAGTAAATGATTTGATCTTGAGTCATCGAAGTCATTTAGCTTGATCATGAGATCCTATATTTGATAAATGTTTTATATCATCCTGTCCCCAGTCGAAGGTTGTTGAAATTGGAACACCAACAACCGTGTAAGATTGGATTGGTACGTGACTTATGACAAAGTCTCAGTGTGTCATAGATGCTCGGCATCAAAGTCAGTACATAGGTGTATGTTGGGAACATACGACCGGACAAGACCCGCTAATAAGAACTCTTCAGGATATTTATATCTGTGTCATAAGAGATTCTTACTACGACTATAGAGTATAGTCCTTAGACCTGAGTTCGCATGCATGTGACTGCATATGGACTGATGCACTTTGATCATTGTCTAACGCTATCGTTCTGCGATAGCTATAAGGACCTTGTTTGGGTACATCATGAAATGAGTAGTTTACAGTGATGGAACAAGATGGGATTTGTCCCTCCAATATAAATGGAGTGAATATCTCTAGGCCAATCGGAGATTTGAATACTGGAAAACGCATGGCCATGCTCAAACGGACTTTCCCGAGTCGTTTGGATTGTCAGTATCAAATCAGAGTCCGATGAACAAGATTAGGCTTTATAAGGATGACACTAATCTTGCCTTATGACTAATCGAGATATTGAGACGAAAGGGATTATGAATACAGAGATTCCAGTTCAAGTGGGAGATTGTTGGAATTGTGTCCAGCAATCTCTGTACTGTCTCTATAACGTAAGAGTATGTCAGTGATCAGACATAAGTCATACAATACTGGGGGTCATGATGGCTTGCTAGAGTCCGCTCATGATCTATAAGTCTTGGACTTATTGCCTTTATTGTATGATCCCATATGGGTCACACGCTTAAGCTAGCAGGAAATAATGATTGGAACGGCTTAGCAGAAGTACGACAAAAGTGCTAGGCATTTGTCGTACTAAGAGAGAATGAATAATGGGTCTGATTAAATGGAATTTAATCAGATTGGGCCCAAAAGCCCAAAAGGGAAAGAGAAGGCTTTTAATGACTAAAAGCCAAAGTCTCTTCCTCTAAAACCCTAACACCCCACGCGGCCACTCTCTCCTCTCTGCGCCTCTGCTCCTTGTGGTCTAGCAACCAGTTTCCTGTGATTGCGTGTGTGAGCCTCTGGAGGATCCATCTCTCGGTGTATCTCCCTGATCATTGACCTGTTCATCAATTCCGCTGCAAACAAACAGGTAAAAGGTGAGATCATATGTTTCTAAATAAGAACACCTAGATCTAATGCATGTTTAGGTTGATATCAATATGAGAATTGAATCAGGATCAACCAAAACTTCCAACACCAGCACCCTCCGGACGCGCCCGCACGCTCCATCGGAAGATCCGCGGGTAAATCTGATGCGCCGCCGCCATTCTCCACGCGCCGCCGCCTCCGAGTCAACTCGGTTGACCAGGTCGGGTTGACCGTGGACCGGGTCGGGTTGACCATTGACCGGTCGGGTTTGCCGGGTCGGTTGACTGGGTCGGGTCGGGTTGACCGGTTCGGTTAACCCGGTTTAGTCGGTCAGTCTAGTTCAATCCAATTTGGTCCGTATTAACCCGGTTTGGTTATATTTCCCAATTTCGATTTCGATTTCAAATTAATTTCAGGTTTAGGTCGGTTAAGCTGGTTTGAGCTGGGTATTTTCAATCGATCATATCTAGCTCATCCTAAGCTCGATTTAAGCGAATCAAAAGTCCATCTCACTTGATTTCTCGTCCTCTTTCCAGATCTGTTGTCCGTTCTGGCTAATGGAGCTTCTAAATTACCGTTTTGCCCTCTTCTTTGGCTAAGGTGAGAACCGTTGGTTATCTCCCTTGCTCTATCTCAATTTCGAACGATAGTCCTCTGTTAATACCGTCCTTCCTAGGTAGTTTAGGGATATTTATACACATGTAATGTGATTGCTTGAAAGAACGTAGAACTGCTAGTTTATCGCTAAAACCGAAAACGTTGTTTGTGCGTGATGGATATGATTGATTAGAAATGAGGTAGGTCCCCCGAAAGGGTGTTCCTTGGCGGCTCGCGTATAACGAGTTTGGTACGCAACCCTTGTCTCGTCGGAAGGGGGTTTTGGCGAGTCCCTCAAGAGGGATGGCCGACAGGCCGAGAAGGAAAGAAGGATTGTGTTGGCCTACGGGTCGAAGGAAGGGGTCCATGAGTGTGAAAGCACGAGTGGATGTAGATTACGTGGTGAAAGCCTTCGGGCCTGATTGCAAGGTGTTATTAGCTTAGGACTTGTGCTTCGTATTTGTGTAGTGTAAGCTGGGATCGCGGATTCCTTAAATCCGCCCTCACTTGGTAATTGTGTTTGAAACAATTACTCAGGCCTCCTTTCCTTTCTCTGTTTTCTTGCAGGTCCGGATGCGGGATTGATACAGTCATGTGACGACATTAGTGCATTTGAATACAAAGAAGGCGCTTGGGACCTGGGACAAGTTGAGTTGGCGTCCCTGTTGGACCGGATCTGGTTCAACGGGCGTCCTAATGTCGCGTCTCCGGTTCGCCGGGAGACGGGTGTTACAATGTGGTATCAGAGCCTAGGTCAAGATCTCCCATTGCCATCTTGAGAGATCAGCTTTCGTTGTTTTCCAAAACCTTGTTTTCAAATCCTTTTCAAAAGTGTTTGCGAAATTTTTATAAAATGGTTACTTTGCGAAAAGCTTTTCAAGCACCAACTATATCAAAGACCACCACCGCGTTCCTTTATCGAGTTCCTCTCGACGAGACGAAGCCAACTGGACCAGCCACGCCTCCAGCAACCACCGGACGCGCCCGCACGCTCCATCAGAAGATCCGCGGGCAAATCTGACGCGCCGCCGCCGCCGAGTCAACTCGGTTGACCGGGTCGGGTTGACCGTTGACCGGGTCGGGTTGACCATTGACCGGGTCCGGTTTGCCGGGTCGGTTGACTGGGTCGGGTCGAGTTGACTGGTTCGGTTAACCAGGTTTAGTCGGTCAGTCTGGTTCAATCCAATTTGGTCCGGTTTAACCCGGTTTGGTTATATTTCCCAATTTCGATTTCGATTTCAAATTAATTTCAGGTTTAGGTCGGTTAAGCTGGTTTGAGCTGGGTATTTTCAATCGATCATATCTAGCTCATCCTAAGCTCGATTTAAGCGAATCAAAAGCCCATCTCACTTGATTTCTCGTCCTCTTTCCAGATCTGTTGTCCGTTCTGGCTAATGGAGCTTCTAAATTACCGTTTTGCCCTCTTCTTTGGCTAAGGTGAGAACCGTTGGTTATCTCCCTTGCTCTATCTCAATTCCGAACGATATTTCTCTGTTAATACCGTCCTTCCTAGGTAGTTTAGGGATAGTTATACACATGTAATGTGATTGCTTGAAAGAACGTAGAACTGCTAGTTTATCGCTAAAACCGAAAACGTTGTTTGTGCGTGATGGATATGTTGATTAGAAATGAGGTAGGTCCCCCGAAAGGGTGTTCCTTGGCGGCTCGCGTGTAACGAGTTTGGTACGCAACCCTTGTCTCGTCGGAAGGGGGTTTTGGCTTGCCCCCCAAGAGGGATGGCCGACAGGCCGAGAAGGAAAGAAGGATTGTGTGGGCCTACGGGTCGAAGGAAGGGGTCCATGAGTGTGAAAGCACGAGTGGATGTAGATTACGTGGTGAAAGCCTTCGGGCCTGATTGCAAGGTGTTATTAGCTTAGGACTTGTGCTTCGTAGTTGTGTAGTGTAAGCTGGGATCGCGGATTCCTTAAATCCGCCCTCACTGGGTAATTGTGTTTGAAACAACTACTCAGGCCTCGTTTCCTTTCTCTGTTTTCTTGCAGGTCCGGATGCGGGATCGATACAGTCATGTGACAGCATTGGTGCATTTGAATACAAAGAAGGCGCCTGGGACCTGGGACAAGTTGAGTTGGCGTCCCTGTTGGACCGGATCTGGTTCAACGGGCGTCCTAATGTCGCGTCTCCGGTTCGCCGGGAGACGGGTGTTACAATGTGGTATCAGAGCCTAGGTCAAGATCTCACATTGCCATCCTGAGAGATCAGCTTTCGTTGTTTTCCAAAACCTTGTTTTCAAATCCTTTTCAAAAGTGTTTGCGAAATTTTTATAAAATGGTTACTTTGCGAATGGCTTTTCAAGCACCAACTATATCAAAGACCACCATCGCGTTACTTTATCGAGTTTCTCTCGACGAGACGAAGCCAACGGGACTAGCCACGCCTCCAGCAACCACCGGACGCGCCCGCACGCTCCATCGGAAGATCCGCGGGTAAATCTGACGCGCCGCCGCCATTCTCCACTCGCCGCCGCCGCCGAGTCAACTCGATTGACCGGGTCGGGTTGACCGTTGACCGGGTCGTGTTGACCATTGACCGGGTCGGGTTTGCCGGGTCGGTTGACTGGGTCAGGTCGGGTTGACCGGTTCGGTTAACCCGGTTTAGTCGGTCAGTCTGGTTCAATCCAATTTGGTCCGGTTTAACCCGGTTTGGTTATATTTCCCAATTTCGATTTCAAATTAATTTCAGGTTTATGTCGGTTAAGCTGGTTTGAGCTGGGTATTTTCAATCGATCATATCTAGCTCATCCTAAGCTCGATTTAAGCGAATCAAAAGCCCATCTCACTTGATTTCTCGTCCTCTTTCCAGATCTGTTGTCCGTACTGGCTAATGGAGCTTCTAAATTACCGTTTTTCCCTCTTCTTTGGCTAAGGTGAGAACCATTGGTTATCTCCCTTGCTCTATCTCAATTCCGAACGATAGTCCTCTGTTAATACCGTCCTTCCTAGGTAGTTTAGGGATAGTTATACACATGTAATGTGATTGCTTGAAAGAACGTAGAACTGCTAGTTTATCGCTAAAACCGAAAACGTTGTTTGTGCGTGATGGATATGATTGATTAGAAATGAGGTAGGTCCCCCGAAAGGGTGTTCCTTGGCGGCTCGCGTATAACGAGTTTGGTACGCAACCCTTGTCTCGTCGGAAGGGGGTTTTGGAGAGCCCCCCAAGAGGGATGACCGATAGGCCGAGAAGGAAAGAAGGATTGTGTGGGCCTACGGGTCGAAGGAAGGGGTCCATGAGTGTGAAAGCACGAGTGGATGTAGATTACGTGGTGAAAGCCTTCGGCCTGATTGCAAGGTGTTATTAGCTTAGGACTTGTGCTTCGTAGTTGTGTAGTGTAAGCTGGGATCACGGATTCCTTAAATCCGCCCTCACTGGGTAATTGTGTTTGAAACAATTACTCAGGCCTCCTTTCCTTTCTCTGTTTTCTTGCAGGTCCGGATGCGGGATCGATACAGTCATGTGACGGCATTGGTGCAGTTGAATACAAAGAAGGAGCCTGGGACCTGGGACAAGTTGAGTTGGCGTCCCTGTTGGACCGGATCTGGTTCAACGGGCGTCCTAATGTCGCGTCTCCGGTTCGCCGGGAGACGGGTGTTACAATGTGGTATCAGAGCCTAGGTCAAGATCTCCCATTGCCATCCTGAGAGATCAGCTTTCGTTGTTTTCCAAAACCTTGTTTTCAAATCCTTTTCAAAAGTGTTTGCGAAATTTTTATCAAATGGTTACTTTTCGAAAGGCTTTCCAAGCACCAACTATATCAAAGACCACCATCGTGTTCCTTTATCGAGTTCCTCTCGACGAGACGAAGACAACCGGACCAGCCACGCCTCCAGCAACCACCGGACGCGCCCACACGCTCCATCGGAAGATCGGCGGGTAAATCTGACGCGCCGCCGCCGTTCTCCACGCGCTGCCGCCTCCGCCGTCACGCGCCGCCGCCGTCCACCGGGACCCGATGCTGTCCGCCGCCGTTGTTCGCCGGAGCTCCGCCGCCGCCAATCACCGGAGCCGCCGCCGAGTCAACTCGGTTGACTGGGTCGGGTTGACCGTTGACCGGGTCGGGTTGACTGTTGACCGGGTCGGGTTTGCCGGGTTGGTTGACTGGGTCGGGTCGGGTTGACCGGTTCGGTTAACCCGGTTTAGTCGGTCAGTCTGGTTCAATCCAATTTGGTCCGGTTTAACCCGGTTCGGTTATATTTCCCAATTTCGATTTCGATTTCAAATTAATATCCGGTTTAGGTCGGTTAAGCTGGTTTGAGCTGGGTATTTTCAATCGATCATATCTAGATCATCCTAAGCTCGATTTAAGCGAATCAAAAGCCCATCTCACTTGATTTCTCGTCCTCTTTCCAGATCTGTTATCCGTTCGGGCTAATGGTGTTTCTAAATTACTGTTTTGCCCTCTTCTTTGGCTAAGGCGAGAACCGTTGGTTATCTTCCTTGCTCTATCTCAATTCCGAACGATAGTCCTCTATTAATACCGTCCTTCCTAGGTAGTTTAGGGATAGTTATACACATGTTATGTTATTGCTTGAAAGAACGTAGAACTTCTAGTTTATCGCTAAAACCGAAAACGTTGTTTGTGCGTGATGGATATAATTGATTAGAAATGTGGTAGGTCCCCCGAAAGGGTGTTTCTTGGCGGCTCGCGTATAACGAGTTTGGTACGCAACCCTTGTCTCGTCGGAAGGGGGTTTTGGCGAGCTTCCCAAGAGGGATGGCCGATAGGCCGAGAAGGAAAGAAGGATTGTGTGGGCCTACGGGTCGAAGGAAGGGGTCCATGAGTGTGAAAGCACGAGTGGATGTAGATTACGTGGTGAAAGCCTTCAGGCCTGATTGCAAGGTGTTATTAGCTTAGGACTTGTGCTTCGTAGTTGTGTAGTATAAGATGGGATCGCGGATTCCTTAAATCCGCCCTCACTGGGTAATTGTGTTTGAAACAATTACTCAGGCCTCCTTTCCTTTCTCTGTTTTCTTGCAGGTCCGGATGCGGGATCGATACAGTCATGTGACGGCATTGGTGCATTTGAATACAAAGAAGGCGCATGGGACCTGGGACAAGTTGAGTTGGCGTCCCTGTTTGACCGGATCTGGTTCAACTGCCGTCCTAATGCCGCGTCTCCGGTTCGCCGGGAGACGGGTGTTACAATGTGGTATCAGAGCCTAGGTCAAGATCTCCCATTGCCATCCTGAGAGATCAGCTTTCGTTGTTTTCCAAAACCTTGTTTTCAAATCCTTTTCAAAAGTGTTTGCGAAATATTTATAAAATGGTTACTTTTCTAAAGGATTTTCAAGCACCAACTATATCAAAGACCACCACCGCGTTCCTTTATCGAGTTCCTCTCGACGAGAAGAAGCCAACGGGACCAGCCACGCCTCCAGCAACCACCGGACGCGCCCGCACGCTCCATCGGAAGATCTGCGGGTAAATCTGACGCGCCGCCGCCATTCTCCACGCGCTGCCGCCTCCGCCGTCACGCGCCGCCGCCGTCCACCGGGACCCGACGCCGTCCGCCGCCGTTGTTCGCCGGAGCTCTGCCGCCGCCAATCACCGGAACCACCGCCGAGTCAACTCGGTTGACCGGGTCGGGTTGACCGTTGACCGGGTCTGGTTGACCGTTGACCGGGTCGGGTTGGCCGGGTCGGTTGACCGGGTCGGGTCGGGTTGACCGGTTCGGTTAACCCGGTTTAGTCGGTCAGTCTGGTTCAATCCAATTTGATCCGGTTTAACCCGGTTTGGTTATATTTCCCAATTTCGATTTCGATTTCAAATTAATTTTCGGTTTAGGCCGGTTAAGCTGGTTTGAGCTGGGTATTTTCAATCGATCATATCTAGCTCATCCTAAGCTCGATTTAAGCGAATCAAAAGCCCATCTCACTTGAATTCTCGTCCTCTTTCTAGATCTGATGTCCGTTCGGGCTAATGGAGCTTCTAAATTACCGTTTTTCCCTCTTCTTTGGCTAAGGTGAGAACCGTTGGTTATCTCCCTTGCTCTATCTCAATTCCGAATGATAGTCCTCTGTTAATACCGTCCTTCCTAGGTATTTTAGGGATAGTTATACACATGTAATGTGATTGCTTGAAAGAACCTAGAACTGCTAGTTTATCGCTAAAACCGAAAACGTTGTTTGTGCGTGATGGATATGATTGATTAGAAATGTGGTAGGTCCCCCGAAAGGGTGTTCCTTGGTGGCTCGCGTATAACGAGTTTTGTACGCGACCCTTGTCTCGTCAGAAGGGGGTTTTAGCGAGCCCTCAAGAGGGATGGCCAACAGGCCGAGAAGGAAAGAAGGATTGTGTGGGCCTACGGGTCGAAGGAAGGGGTCCATGAGTGTGAAAGCACGAGTGGATGTAGATTACGTGGTGAAAGCCTTCGGGCCTGATTGCAAGGTGTTATTAGCTTAGGACTTGTGCTTCGTAGTTGTGTAGTGTAAGCTGGGATCGCGGATTCCTTAAATCTGCCCTCACTGGGTAATTGTGTTTGAAACAATTACTAAGACCTCCTTTCCTTTCTCTGTTTTCTTGCAGGTCCGGATGCGGGATCGATACAGTCATGTGACTGCATTGGTGCATTTGAATACAAAGGAGGCGCCTAGGACCTGGGACAAGTTGAGTTGGCGTCCCTGTTGGACCGAATCCGGTTCAACGGGCGTCCTAATGCCGCGTCTCCGGTTCGTTGGGAGACGGGTGTTACAATTTGGTATCAGAGCCTAGGTCAAGATCTCCCATTGCCATCCTGAGAGATCAGCTTTCGTTGTTTTCCAAAACCTTTTTTTCAAATCCTTTTCAAAAGTGTTTGCGAAATTTTTATAAAATGGTTACTTTGCGAAAGGCTTTTCAAGCACCAACTATATCAAAAACCACCATCGCGTTTCTTTATCGAGTTCCTCTCGACGAGACGAAGCCAACGGGACCAGCCACTCCTCCAGCAACCACCGGACGCGCCCGCACGCTCCATCGGAATATTCGCGGGTAGATCTGACGCGCCGCCGCCTCTGCCGTCATGCGCCGCCGCCGTCCACCGGGACCCTCCACCGTCCGCCGCCGTCGTTCGCCGGAGCTCCGCCGCCGCCCGCTGCCAATCACCGGAGCCGCCGCCGAGTCAACTCGGTTGACCTGGTCGGGTTGACCGTTGACCGGGTCGGGTTGGCCGGGTCAGTTGACCGGGTCGGGTCGGGTTGACCGGTTCGGTTGACCCGGTTTAGTCGGTCAGTCCGGTTCAATCCAATTTTGTCCGGTCTAACCCGGTTTGGTTCAATTTCCCAATTTCGATTTCGATTTCAAATTAATTTACGGTTTAGGTCGGTTAAGCTGGTTTGAGCTGGGTATTTCAATCGATCATATCTAGCTCATCCTAAGCCCGATTTAAGCGAATCAAAAGCCCATCCCACTCGATTTCTCGTCCTCTTTCCAGATCTGATGTCTGTTCGGGCTAATTTAGCTTCTAAATTACCTTTTTGCCCTCTTCTTTGGCTAAGGTGAGGACCATTGGTTATCTCCCTTGCTCTATCTCAATTCCGAACGATAGTCCTCTGTTAATACCGTTTTTCCTAGGTAGTTTAGGGATAGTTATACACGTGTAATGTGATTGCTTGAAAGAACATAGAACTGCTAGGTTATCGCTAAAACTGAAAACGTTGTTTGTGCGTGATGAATATGATTGATTTGAACTGTGGTAGGTCCCCCGAAAGGGTGTTTCTTGGCGGCTCGCATATAACGAGTTTGGTACGCGATCCTTGTATCGTCGGAAGGGGTTTTGGCGAGCCCCCCAAGAGGGATGGCCGACGGGCCGAGAAGGAAAGAAGGATTGTGTGGGTCTACGTGTCGAAGGAAGGGGTCCATGAGTGTGAATGCACGAGTGGATGTAGATTGCGTGGTGAAAGCCTTCGGGCCTGATTGCAAGGTGTTATTAGCTTAGGACTTGTGCTTCGTAGTTGTGTAGTGTAAGCTGGGATCGCGGATTCCTTAAATCCGCCGTCACTGGGTAATTGTGTTTGAAACAATTACTCAGGCCTCCTTTCCTTTCTCTGTTTTCTTGCAGGTCTGGATGCGGGATCGATACAGTCATGTGACGGCATTGGTGCATTTGAATACAAAGGAGGCGCCTGGGACCTGGGACAAGTTGAGTTGGCGTCCCTGTTGGACCGAATCCGGTTCAACGGGCGTCCTAATGCCGCGTCTCCGGTTCGCCGGGAGACGGGTGTTACAATTTGGTATCAGAGCCTAGGTCAAGATCTCCCATTGCCATCCTGAGAGATCACTTTTCGTTGTTTTCCAAAACCTTGTTTTCAAATCCTTTTCAAAAGTGTTTGCGAAATTTTTATAAAATGGTTACTTTGCGAAAGGCTTTTCAAGCACCAACTATATCAAAGACCACCATCGCGTTCCTTTATCGAGTTCCTCTCGACGATACGAAGCCAACGGGACCAGCCACGCCTCTAGCAACCACCGGACAAGCCCGCACGCTCCATCGGAAGATCCGTGTTGGGATTATGTCCTGAAATCATATTGTACTTACTCTGCATGATAGTTGTATTGTCGAGATCGGACAAGTCTTGTGATACTAGGGAATCATAACGTTTTGCTAGAAACCGCTTATGACTTATGAGTTGTAACTCATTGCTAGTATTATATGAACCTACAGGGTCACACACCTAAGCAAGCTGGATACACTTTGTATGGGATTGATCATTGGCATATGATCCGATCAATGTGTATTGTGTATTGGATACACATTGAATTGAGTTTTAAAGAGGGGTGTCGATCGATGCAATGAGTGTGTCGATCGACACAGGTTTTCGAAAGGGTGTGTCGATCGATACAGTAAGTGTGTCGATCGATGCACATTGGGCCTCGAGACTGACGTTTCGAGTTAATGACTTAAATGAGTCGGGTTTGATCCGACGGTCGTTTTCCGTCATCCCAGGTCGATATATAAAGTCTTATATAATCAACCTGGACCTTGGCCGTCGTTGTTGCCTTCTCAGAGAGAAAGCAGAGACATAGAAACTCATAGCATCCCAGGAGATCCGATCACCGGCACTAGCAACCCGGCGGATTCCAGCTTGTGTGCGTGTGGACAACGGTAGAGGCGCAGCATCTGAGGCGCTCTTGGTCTCGATTACCTGATCTTCGTTCCGCGGCCAATCTCCAGGTAATCACGAGGTCAGTTCATAGATTCAATTAAATAAACCCCAGATCCTAGGCGAATCAACAGTGGTATCAGAGCATTAGGGTTTAATCATTGAATCTGAAGCATGGAATTCGAATAATGATGTATTTGAATAGGTTGATGCTTGTTGATTTTCGTTTTGATAATTATAATCTCGGATTTTGTTTGTATCGAAAACGATAAACCTGTGTTTTCGCACAGTGTCGATCGACACAAGTTTGTGTCGGTCGACACATCGCGAAACGATTATAAAATTTTAGAGTTTTCGCACCGTGTCGATCGATGCACCGCGAATACGCTTATTAATATTTGGGTATCGATCTTAGAGATCGCACTGTGTCGATCGACACACTGGGGGCATCGATCGACACAGGCTGCGAAAGGATAGATCGGTTCAATTGGATTGAACCGGTTATCTCGCATGGTTAAATTTCTTGATACCCTACTGTGTCGATCGACACAGGTTAAGTGTCGGTCAACACAGACCTTGCGATTGGTTGATCGGTTCAATTGGATTGAACTGGTTATCATGCTTGGTTAAAATAGATCAGATCGGTTTAAATTGGATGAATTGGTTCAATTGGATTGGACTGGTTATCTCAATTAGCATAAACCGATTTGATTGGATAAGTCGGTTCAATTGGATTGACCGGTTATCGGGTTTTGTTAAGGTTGGATGCGAACCGTAATCGTTTGGTTATTGAACCAAATGATTGAGAATCCGAACCAAACGACCTAACCCACTTTAGTTAGAACAATTAAAACTCAATTAAAATTAAAATTAAATGTTAAACATGTTCTAAACCTATCGAATACACATTGGATGTGTTTTAGATCAAAGCTTAGTTTTCAATTTGGTCAACTGTCAAGACTCAATTAAAACTCAATTAAAATTAAAATTAGATGTTAAACATGTTCTAAACCTATCGAATACACATTGGATGTGTTTTAGATCAAAGCTTAGTTTTCAATTCGTTGTTGTGATAGTCTAGCCAAGAGCTTGGTGTCCACAATTACATGAGTAAGGCAGGTAGTAGTGTTGATGGTCTTGCAGTGCTTGACATCAACAATTACGTGACCTAAGAGATTGATTTACTAACCTTTTAAAGTTTTGTTTCCTCAACTAAATATCAAGTGACCTTGATGTCTTGACCAATCTTGTCTACTGTCAAGACTCGTTTCGTTGTTGGATAGTCTTGGAGTCCTTGGTATCCACAATTACATGAGTAAGACAGGTGATCATTGATAGACTTGCAGTGCGACTGTCAATGATCACGAGACTGAAGAGATTGGTTAACTTGACTGGGCTATTAGAAGTTCTGGGCCCAGAGACGTCAGAGTGGATGAAACATGGATTGTCTTATCCGCGACCAAGAGTTGTACTGGGTACAATTAGCAATGATTTGCTTACCTAGATAACTGAAATTTGGGTGATGGCGAGTGATCCACTCAGATTTTGGTGAAGTATGGGTCTTGTATCATTATATTCATAGAGGAAACATAGTTTGAATATAATACGAGTTTTCTTATTAGATAAGATTTCTCATTTCCTGAACTTCATAACTAAAACTTTTCTTTTCTTAGATTTCAGCTTATGTCTAAAACTACTTTCTCGTTGCGATCCGTCCGTGAGAAGGACAAGTTAAATGGATCAAATTTCCTGGATTGGTATCGTAATTTGAGATTTATTCTCAAGCAAGAGAGTGAGGACTATGTCCTTGAGAAAGCTCTCCCCAAAAGGCTTGGGACCAATGCCTCGCATGCAGTATATGATGCTTGGAATAAGCATTATATTGATGTGGTAGATGTACGTGGTCTGATGTTGGCTACCATGAAATCGGACTTGAAGATTCAATACGAGAACATGGAGTCGCCAATAGAGATGATCACCAGCCTGAAACTGAAGTTTCAGGATCAGGCACGAGTTGAGAGATACCAGATGGTTAAGTCTCTCATTGGGTGCAAGCTACCAAAGGATGCTCCAGTGAGTCCTCATGTCATTAAAATGATGGGTTACATTGATAACCTGGGGAAACTGGATTGTCTTGTTAGCTTAGAGTTGGCCACTGACATCATTCTGCAGTCACTGTCGTCTAGTTATGATAAGTGTATTAAAAGCTATATCAAGAATGACTTGACGAAGACGTTGACTGAGCTGCATGGCATGCTCAAAACAGCACAGCAAGACATCATAAAGGGTAAAAGATTTGAGAAATCTTGTGTTAACAAGGGTAGAGGCAGGGCCGTCCAGATTTGGAATCAGGATAAGCCTGTGTCATCTTATAAGCCCAAGTCCGGCCCATCTGGTGTTAGAAAGTGCTTCTACTGTGATGAGTTAGGGCATTGGAAGAGAGATTGCATCAAATTCTTGGAAGATTCACAAGAGATGAAGGAGATGTATGGTACTTTTTCTTCAGGTATTGTGTTATTACTTCAAGTTCTACGTATGTATTGGATACTAGTTGTGGTACTGATATTATGGAAATATGCAGGGCCTAAGCAACAGTATAACGTTGAGGAAAGGACAAGTGGAACTGCGTGACTGGTATGGAGCAATGGTTGCTACATAAGCCGTAGAGATTCTCCACTTGTAGGAGCCTTTCAAGCTTGGTTTTTAAATTAAGTAATTACTACTATGTACATGCCTTATGCAGAGATGTCTTTCCTTTTCTTGTAAGAATTTGGATGTTTTTCATTCTGATAAAAGACAAGTTTTGCTCTTTTAATCTTAATGAAATATTATATGGTAGCACCCCTTTTGATAATGGGTTTTATATCTTAAACCAATGTACGCTTGTATATATAACATAAATACCAAACGGTTTAAGTCTGATGACTTAAACTTGATTTTTCCTCAGCGTAGTCGTTTGACCACATAGAGTGAAGCGGATTCAGAAGTTCCATTGTAATTGGCTTTAGGCTCATTTGATTATAAATCATTTGAGATATGAATTCTACTTGCTGGGCCAAATGACTAAGGCTTCTTTAGCAGAGCTAAAGAAAAGGGCCCGAGGCATATTGGGCCTTACACGTACTGATGTATGTGGCCCGATGAGCATTAATGCCAAAGGAAATCTTCAGTACTTCAGTACTTCATTACCTTATTGATGGCATCAGTAAGTATGGATGTGTTCTTTTGATGAGACACGAGTAGGAATCCTTTGAGGAGTTCCAAAATGAAGTATAGAACCGATTTGACAGAAGTATTGAGATCCTCGATTAGATCGCGGAGGAAAATACTTGAGTCAAGAATTGGGTGATCATCTAAGTGAGTGTGAAGTCACATCACAGCTCTTTTCTCCTGGAAAACCTAAATGGTGTTTCTGAGAGAACGAATCGGACCTTATTAGATATGCTCCGATTAATGATGAGTCACAGGAATCTTCCATTATCCTTTGAGGAATACGCTCTAAATGTATGTGTTTACGCCAAATAGTTTTCTATGAGAATCAGTTGAAAGACACCACATTGGATGTGGACTGGAAGTTTTCCAAGTATGTTTTCCTGATTAATTGGGATTGCAAGGTTTGTATAAGGCAGTTGTCAACAAACAAGCTTGAACCCAAATCTGATAAGTGCTGCTTCGCTGGTTGTCTTAGGGAAACCAAGGCTTATTACTTTTGCAACCAATCCGAGAGCAAAGTTTTGCTGTTCGGAACTCTGTTCTTCTAGATAGAAAGTTTATTTCCAAGAAGAACAGTGGGAGTAAAAGTACAGCTCGAAGAAATTCGAGAAACACAGGAGGCTGCTCAACCTGTTGAGGGAGAGCAGCGGTTAGATCTACAAAGTGCTGTAGGACCTACTCCTGTGGAGCCTGAAGTTCGCAGATCCGAAAGGATCCGTCACTAACCCGAGAGTGATTTCTCGTGACCGATTTCCGTGATCTGATGATCATTGAAAAGTGACGAGCATGCGAGATTCAAAGAGAGAAGGTGAGCCCCAACTCCGAAAAATAGGCTAGGTATGCGTGTTAGCTTCACCGATCTATTTATAGATTGAAGAAAACATCTTGGAGTTGGAATCTACGTTCTATTAAAACGGTCAATGGTTTTGACTTGATCAGGGACGAATAGAAACCGTGCGTTTACAAGTAGACTAGTGGGAGCGTAATTGCATTTCTCACACTGTATATATATAACGTACTTAATCTCATAAACGACGTTCCGTCGCTTAAGTCTTATCAGGACTTGGGTCGGAAGTCATTTTAACGATAGACATGGGAGAAGCCGCGTGAGTTCTTGAAATAAGGATCCATTGAGATGGATAAGGAAGGCTAATTGGATCGTGTCAGAATCCTTATGTTGATAAGGTATTGGACAGTTCCAATATGCATGATTCCAAGAATGGCTTCACACCAAAGGTCGTATGGCAATAATCTTAGCAAGATGTAGTGTCTTGAACACTGGCTGAACTAGTATCAATCTTAGCAAGATGAAGTGTCTTGGACACTGGCTGAGCTAGTATCTATGAGTGTGATTCCTTATACTTATGCAATAGAATCCATCATGAATGCCATATTTTGCGCTCGTCTAGATGCAGCTTACGCATAAAGCATGACGAGTAGATACCAATAGGTTCTGGTAAAAGTCACTGGACAGTTGTAAGAAATATCCCCAAGTGTTTGAGGAATACTAAGGATGGGTTCTTATACAACTGAGAAAGTGACGAATCTGTTATGAGTAGTTAGACGGACAAAGACGATTCCCGGTTCCCACCTGGTTATGTCTCTTTGTCTGTGTAGCGGTGCTATCTGTTGGAAGGGCTCCAAGCAGGGGACCGTAGAATAGTGCTTATTAAAGAATAACGGTGTGGTTTGTTGGAATAGTTCTAAGCAAGAACACCGCAGCCTCTCTCACAACCTAAGCACGAGTTTTATACTGTTGCTGTAGGTACTAGATATCTGAAGACGTGGTCTTGATTCTTGTGGGAGTTTTGTTAGTTATGATGTTCGCATAGACATGCTATGGTTATGTTTATGAAAAACTGACATCAGCATTATTTGATTATTGGATAATTAAATAATGGTCCCTAAGTATTTTATGTTCATTTTATAGGCCATCAAGTTGAGGACTTGATCATGAAACCCTATAACTGAGATATGACATAAAATTATGTTTGTCCCTGGTCGAGGTTGTTAAAGTGGGACACTAACAACCGCGAGACACTAGCATGTGAGGTGACTGTTGGACTAAGTTTCATGGAGTCAATGATATGATTATCACAGTCAATCACATAGATATATGTTGGTGAACATATGATCGGAAATGACCCGCTAATGAGAACTCTACAGAATAGTTATATCAGTGTCATGGGAGGTTCTCATTACGACTATAGAGTATAGTCCTTAGACCTGAGTTCATCATGCTTTCTAGCATATGAATTGGTACGCTTTGACCTTGTCAAATGTCGTTCCGTAACTGGCGGGTATAACGGCATTGCTTAGGCGTATCATGAAGTTTGTGTAGTAACAGGGATGGAACAAGAAGGGATTTGTCCCTCCTGTATAAAAGGAGATAAATATCTCAGGGCCCATCGAAGATTTTGAAGGATTATGTGTTTTTCCATGGTTCAATTCCCAGATTGCAACCTAACACATATTTAATCAAAGATCTAGGTTCTTGCAAAACGAATCATAAAACAAACCTGTAACATTACCTATGGATTGCACAGCGGATTGATGGTAATGACAAGATCAGCTAGAACAGATTAATCACCTATTCCTCCTTGAGTATCCACACTCTTACAAGCAAGGGACGGCTGCTAGACCAAAGATATGGATGATCAGAGAGAGAGATTAGGGAGAGAGAGGCTCGCGGCCACAAGGAGAAAATCGCAGGAGATTAATTATTCCTTAGGGTTTTCGACTTATTAGCTCTCTCATTAATGGGCCCAAGTCATTAGACTAATGGCTCATTAATCTTTTGGGCCCAAGACACAAATCAGACAAAAGCCTGTATTTTGTCTGGCCCAATTCTCTGATCTAATACAGTAAATGCCATTGCATCTTACCGTATTAATTCCATTTAACTTTCCCGTTAGCTATGGTGTGTGACCCTTCGGGATCATACAATACTGGTAATAAGTCCTAAACTTATAGATCAAGAGCGGACTCTAGCAAGCCATCATGATCACCCAGTATTTATGACTTATGTCTGATCTCGACACTTATCATACTTTCTAGAGATAGTACGGTAGATTTCAGGACATTCCCAACAATCTCCCACTTGTACTGGAATCCTACACAGGACATTCCCAACAATCTTCCGATTGTACTGGAATCCTACATTCCCTAATCCTTTTGTCTCAATATCTCGATCTGGCATAAGGCAAGATGCGTGTCATCCTTATATAGCCAGACCATGTTTATCGGACCAGATTTGATACTGACAATGCAAACGACTTGGGCAAGTCCGTTTGGGAATGGCCATTCTCTTACCAGCTATCAAATCTCCGATTGGCCTAGAGATATTACCTCCGTTAAACGGCAGGGACAAATCCCATCTTGTTCCATCACTATGAACTACACAATTCATAATACACCCAACCAAGGTCCGTATAGCTCCCTATTACGAAACAGCGTTAGACAATGATCAAAGCGTATTACTCCATGTGCAGCCACATGCATGCGAACTCAGGTCTAAGGACTATACTCTATAGTCGTATATGAGAACCTCTTATGACACATATATTAATATCTTGTAGAGTTCTCATCAGCGGGCCATGTCCGGTCATATGCTCCCCTACATATACCTATGTGTCGACTTTGATGCCGCGCATCTATGACCCCTCGAAACTTGGTCATAAGTCTCAACACAATCTAGTCTCAAGTGGTTGTTGGTGTTCCAATTCAACAACCTTCGACTATGGACACTATGATTTATGTCACTTCGTTAAATATGGGGTTTCAGGATCAAGTCAACTCATGTACTTCGATGGCCCATATATAATGACATGAATCATTTTTGGAACGATTATTTATATCACAGTTAAAATAATCCAGAAATCATAGATTTCATAAACATAAAATATTATGTTTACATGAACCTTTCAAAACAACTAAGTAAAGCCCTTTACAAACTCCCACTGAAATTAAGACTACATCTTAATTTCACTCATCCTACAGCTACAGTCCGCGACTCGTGCTTAGGCCTAAGGAGTGGCTTTGTTAATAGATTAGCAACGTTCTCATTCGATGAAACTTGCTTATCTACTTAACGCCTCTGTCATTTATCTCATGGAATAGGTTATACCTATCCTCAAGGTGTTTGGACCTCTGATGTGCAGCTAGTCTCATCTACGCTGGGAATCACATAAAGTTCAGTGATGAACTCTTCTTTCCAAACAACTTCTTTCGCCGCTTCTCAAGCTGCGAAATGTTCAGCTTAAGTCATGGAGTCAGCTACAGTGCCTTGCACCGCCAGATAAACACAAGATATAGCCGGACTGTGACCGGGAATTATCTTTGTCTACTGGAAACTTGCCTTTCAGACTCTACCGACTTTTAGCACTTCACTTTCTCCGTAAATCAAGAACTTATCCTTAGTATTCCTCAGATACTTTAGGATATTATTTACGGCAATCCAGTGATTCTTTGCTGGATTTGACTGGTCTTTACTTGTCTTGCTTATCATTAAAGCAACATCAAAACAAGTACGTGTCATGGCATACATGATAGATCCAATTGCCGACGCATATGGAATCCTATCCATGCATTCAAGCTCAGCAGATATCGTAGGATACTGTTTCTTGCTTAACGTATTGCCATGTGACATTGGCATAAAACCCTTCTTGGATTGCTGATTACGTGTAGGACTTTGTCAATTTAAGAATCCTGACTTTGTCCTACCAGCTCCTTTTTGGATCTCTATCTTTAGATCCAAAATCCAAGAACTACGTGGCTTTACCCATGTCAATCATAAAACCAACTCCCAAGCCAATCCTTTACCGACTGCAGTATTGGGACGTTATTTCCGAGAATCAGTATGTCATCGACATACATTATGAGAAATGCAACATTGCTCCCACTTATCTTTTAGTAAACGCACAGTTCCACTTCGTTCCTGTTCAAGTCAAAACTTTGACTACTTCAACAGAACGAAGATTCCAACTCCGATATGTTTGCTTCCATCCATGAATGGATCAATGAAGCTAACTTACACATAGTGTAATTTTTCGGAGTCCGGGCTCACTTTCGCTTTTGTGAATTTCGCAGGTTCGTCACTTTCAATGATCATCAGGTTCAACTAATGACGAGAAATCACTCTCGGATTAGTGACTGATTCATTCAGATCTGCGAACTTCAGGCTTTACAGGTGTAGATTCTACAGAAATCTGTAAATCCATACGTTGCTCTCCCTCAACAGGTTGAGCAGCCTCCTGTATTTCTCGAATTTCTTCGAGTTACGCTTTTACTCCCACTGTTCTTCTTGGAAAGTGACTTCCCCTCTTAGAAAACAGAATGGACGTAAAAAGTAACAAGCCTTGGTTTCCCTAGGACAACCAGCGAAGTAGCACAACTACAAATACTCAGTAAAGACGAATTTGGATCATTTCCAATCCACATTTATGTGGTGTC
The DNA here is from genome assembly GCA_030180135.1 of Orychophragmus violaceus. Lineage (NCBI taxonomy): Eukaryota > Viridiplantae > Streptophyta > Magnoliopsida > Brassicales > Brassicaceae > Orychophragmus > Orychophragmus violaceus. The sequence goes on from CM058232.1 coordinate 46,795,649, forward strand.
TTTCAACTGATATTAGTGGAACTATTTCAGCGTAAACTTAGATATTACTAGAGCGTTATTCTTAAAGAATATCATGGAAGATTCGTGTGACTCATCTTTAATCATTTCTAATAAGATCTGATTCTTACTCACAGAAACACCTCCAGGTTTTTCAGGAGAAATGAGCTGTGAAGCGACTTCACACTCATTCAGATGATCACACCATCAATGACTTAAGTATTCTCACTCGTGATCTAATCCAGAGTCTTAATACTTCTGTCATTTAGATTCTATACTTCATTCTGGAACTCTTTCGGCCATGTCAAAGAATTCCGACTCGTGTCTCATCAAATGAACACAGTCTCACTCACTGAAGTAATCAGTAGAGACAATGAAGTACAGGAAATTTTTCTCTGGCATTACTGTTCATCGGACCACATACATGAGTATGTTTAATCTCCGATAAGCCTTTGGGCCTTTCTTAGCTCGGTTAAGATGGGCCCTATGTCTTTTGGTCCAGTAAGCAGAATTCAAGTCTCATAAGATATCCATTCAAATGAGCCCAAAAGTCCATAACTATGGGGTTTCTGAATCTGACTTACTCTATGTGACCAAAACATTTATGCCAAGAAAAATCAGGTTTAACTCATCAGATTTAAACCAATTGCGGTATTTATGTTACATTTAGGCACTCTTTGGTTTAAGGCATAAAACCTATTCCTTGAATAGGGTGCTACAATTAATATTTCATTAAGATCAAAAGAACAAACTTGTCTTTTATCAAAATGAAAAACATTCAAATTCTTTACAAGAAAATGAAAAACAACTCTGCTTAAAGCAGGTACATTGTAGCAATTACTTAATACAAAACCAAGCCTCAAAGGCATCTACAAGTGAAAACCCTACGGCTGAGGCAGCATCCCAAGCTCCTTCCAGACTCGCAGTTCCACTTGCCCTTCCTTCAACGTTCTACTGTTGTTCAGGCTCTGCATATTATAACAAATATCAGTGCCACAACCAGTATCCAATACCTATAAGGTATAACTTGAAGTAATAACATGAATACCTGAGGAAGTAGTCTCATACATCAACTTCAACTCCTCATAATCTTCCATGAATTTAATGCAATCTCTCTTCCAATGCCCAGTCTCTTTACAGTAGCAGCACTTGCCAACGTAATAGGTATCTGACTCGGGCTCAGAAGACACACGCTTGCCATGATTCAAAATCTGGACAACTTTGCCTTCACCCTTGTCAGCATTAGGTTTAGTAAACCTACCCTTCTCCTCCATGAGGTGATACAGGGTACTCTTCACGTTTGGCTCAACTGTCTTGAGCATATCATGCAGTTCAGTCAACGTCTTCGTTAAGCCTTTCTTGATATAGTTCCTTACGAACTTATCATAGCTTGACGGCAGTGACCGCAGAATGATCTCAGTTGCCAATTCCTGGCTAACTGGATAATCCAGTTTCCTCAGGTTATCAATGTAACCCATCATTTTACTGACATGAGGATTTACTGGATGATCATTTGGTAGCTTGCAGCTAGTGAGAGATTTAACCAACTGGTATCTCTCCACTCTTACCTGCCCCTGAAATTTCAATTTCAGGCTGCTAATCATCTCTATTGGCGACTCCATGTTCTCATATTGCTTCCGCAAATCTGAGTCCATGGTAGCCAATATCAGACCACGCACATCTACCGCATCATTATAATGCTTATTCCAAGCATTATATACTGCATGAGAGGCATTGGACCAGATCCTCACGGGGAGAGCTCTTTCAAGGACATAGTCCTTTCTCTCCTGCCTGAGAACTAGTCTCAGGTTCCGCGACTAAGTCAAGAAATTTGATCCGTTCAGTTTGTCCATCTCAAGGACATACCGGATCGAGAAAGTGTTTTGATTGTTTGTGCTCGTCATAGCTGAAATTTAGAGATAAATAGAGTTTTAGTTATTTAGTTCATAAAAGAGTAATCTTAATAACTTATAAGAAAACTCGCATTGCATTCAAAATTTCTTTGTTTAACCTCATAAGAATGCAATGATTCCGAGACCCATGTTCAGCTAAATCCAAAGTGGGCCACTGGCCGTCACCCGGAATTAGCTTTACTTGGTAAGCATACACACAGCTAGTTATAACCAATAACTCTCGGTTGTGAATTGGGCCCAAGGCCCAATACACCAGATGTCTCAAGGCCCGGGACTCCCGATGGCCCAGTCAAGGAAACCAATCTCTTACAGCCAAATAATCACTAAAGTCTGGGACTCCCAATGAAATTAGTGACTATATACTACTTTACTTATGCGAAAACAGACACCTCACACTGTAAGCCATATCTGTAATCGAATAAGCGTTAAGTAGCTGACAAGATTGGAAAGACATCCAAGCTTGATATTGTTTTTGAGGATTTTTAAGTTTTATTTCCAAAAATATAAGATTACTATTTTGGGAAACTTACTTCTTTTAGAAACTTTCTAAATTTAGTAACTTACTAAAAATAGAAATTTCTAATTTAATATTTTATTAAATATTTTGGGATTGGGTCACAAATTATAGGCCCAATTCTTGGCCCAAGACCATAGAATTCCAGCTGGCCCAATAATTTGACATAACCGATCCGGTTTATTAATTCTGGTCCAAGACCAAATTAACTATCAAAACCATCGGTTATTTACTAAACCAGACCAGCTCTAAATTATTTGGTCCAACCAAATCAAACTTAGACCAGCCTTCGGTTAAGGTTAAAATTCAATTTTATGAATTTAAATCCGGTTTAACCAGAAATTAAATAATTTCCAGCAAACCGCGATTTGGGTTAACCGCTTGAACCACCAATTAAATTGGATCGGTTCAGTTAAATCCAAAACCGGGAAGAAACACCTAGTGTTTTAGCCAATTTGATTTAACTTGCGGTTTAAGGCTTTAAACACACAATTAACCGCCAATTAAATGGACCGGTTAAATCGGTGTGGTTTGGGCAACGAACCGCGAAGCTCGGTTTAACCGATTGACTATTCGCGGGACGTAATAATTTAACGGGCCCAACGATCGTCATGATCGATCGATCATTCACAGCCCATGATCATAATTGATCATCCACGGCCCAATGATCACGATCGATCACGATCATCCAATCCATCTGATCACGACCTTCGATCATCACGCGATCACCTATGATCACGCGATCACGCGATCACCGAGACACATCAACAATGGATCATCGGCCCATTAATTATCGATCATTCGATTATGGCTCTCGGCATCACACGCATGATCAATTCTATTATGAACACATGCGAGACCATAGCGATAATCAATTAGGGCTTAATACATAAAGCGATTGCATCTAATGGTCACACGGCACACGCTCGATCACAATCCACAAGGCAACAAGGCATCTCGATCAAAAACGATCGCATGCTTAGGGTTTGATTAAGCATGCCGAGACCAAATCAACCAATTAGGTTTTTAATAACTTTAATCAATTTTTGATTTTCAATTGATTCAAAAAAAAAAACTGTTAAACAACCTATGATCCAATTTTACAAGAAACCTAAAACCTAGGCTCTGATACCACTGAAGGATTATGTGTTTTTCCATGGTTCAATTCACAGATTGCAACCTAACACATATTTAATCAAAGATCTAGGTTCTTGCAAAACGAATCATAAAACAAACCTGTAACATTACCTATGGATTGCACAGCGGATTGATGGTAATGACAAGATCAGCTAGAACAGATTAATCACCTATTCCTCCTTGAGTATCCACACTCTTACAAGCAAGGGACGGCTGCTAGACCAAAGATATGGATGATCAGAGAGAGAGATTAGGGAGAGAGAGGCTCGCGGCCACAAGGAGAAAATCGCAGGAGATTAATTCTTCCTTAGGGTTTTCGACTTATTAGCTCTCTCATTAATGGGCCCAAGTCATTAGACTAATGGCTCATTAATCTTTTGGGCCCAAGACACAAATCAGACAAAAGCCTGTATTTTGTCTGGCCCAATTCTCTGATCTAATACAGTAAATGCCATTGCATCTTACCGTATTAATTCCATTTAACTTTCCCGTTAGCTATGGTGTGTGACCCTTCGGGATCATACAATACTGGTAATAAGTCCTAAACTTATAGATCAAGAGCGGACTCTAGCAAGCCATCATGATCACCCAGTATTTATGACTTATGTCTGATCTCGACACTTATCATACTTTCTAGAGATAGTACGGTAGATTTCAGGACATTCCCAACAGATTTGATACTGAGAAAATGCATGGCCGTGCTCAAACGAGGTGATTGTCAGTCGTTTGTTTTATCAGTATAGATCAGGAGTTCAATGAATATGATATTGGCTATAATAAGGATGACACAGTTTCTTGCCTTATGCCATATCGAGATATAGCGATAAAGGGATTATGTGAATAGATGATTCCAGTACAAGTGGGAGATTGTTGGGATTATGTCCTGAAATCATATTGTACTTACTCTGCATGATAGTTGTATTGTCGAGATCGGACAAGTCATGTGATACTAGGGAATCATAACGTTTTCGCTAGAAACCGCTGAAATCATATAGTATTATATGAACCTACAGGGTCACACACCTAAGCAAGCTGGATACACTTTGTATGGGATTGATCATTGGCATATGATCCGATCAATGTGTATTGGATACACATTGAATTGAGTTTTAAAGAGGGGTGTCGATCGATGCAATGAGTGTGTCGATCGACGCAGGTTTTCGAAAGGGTGTGTCGATCGATACAGTAAGAGTGTCGATCGATGCACATTGGGCCTCGAGATTGACGTTTCGAGTTAATGACTTAAATGAGTCGGGTTTGATCCGACGGTCGTTTTCCGTCATCCCAGGTCGATATATAAAGTCTTATATGATCGACCTGGACCCTGGCCGTCGTTGTTGCCTTCTCAGAGAGAAAGCAGAGACATAGAAACTCATAGCATCCCAGGAGATCCGATCACCGGCACTAGCAACCCGGCGGATTCCATCTTGTGTGCGTGTGGACTACGGTAGAGGCGCAGCATCTGAGGCGCTCTTGATCTCGATTACCTGATCTTTGTTCCGCTGCCAATCTCCATGTAATCACGAGGTCAGTTCATATATTCAATTAAATAAACCCCAGATCCTAGGCAAATCTACAATCCGCGGGTAGATCTGACGCGCCGCCGCCGTTCTCCAACCGCCGCCGCCTCCGCCGTCACGTGCCGCCGCCATCCACCGGGACCCTCCACGTCCGCCGCCGTCGTTCGTCGGAGCTCCGCCGCCGTCGTTCGCCGGAGCTCCGCCGCCGCCCGCTGCCAATCACCGGAGCCGCCGCCGAGTCAACTCGGTTGACCTGGTCGGGTTGACCGTTGACCGGGTCGGGTTGGCCGGGTCAGTTGACCGGGTCGGGTCGGGTTGACCGGTTCAGTTGACCCGGTTTAGTTGGTCAGTCCAATTCAATCCAATTTGGTCCGGTTTAATCCGGTTTGGTTTAATTTCCCAATTTCGATTTCGATTTCAAATTAATTTTCGGTTTAGGTCGGTTAAGCTGGTTTGAGCTGGGTATTTTCAATCGATCATATCTAGCTCATCCTAAGCCCGATTTAAGCGAATCAAAAGCCCATCCCACTCGATTTCTCGTCCTCTTTCCAGATCTGATGTCCGTTTGGGATAATGGAGCTTCTAAATTACTGTTTTGCCCTCTTCTTTGGCTAAGGTGAGGACCATTGGTTATCTCCCTTGCTTTTTCTCAATTCCGAACGATAGTCCTCTGTTAATACCGTTTTTCCTAGGTAGTTTAGGGATAGTTATACACGTGTAATGTGATTGCTTGAAAGAACGTAGAACTGCTAGGTTATCGCTAAAACCGAACACGTTGTTTGTGCGTGATGAATATGATTGATTTGAACTATGGTAGGTCCCCTGAAAGGGTGTTTCTTGGCGGCTCGCATATAACGAGATTGGTACGCGATCCTTGTATCGTCGGAAGGGGTTTTGGCGAGCCCCCAAAAGGGATGGCCGACGGGCCGAGAAGGAAAGAAGGATTGTGTGGGTCTACGTGTCGAAGAAAGGGGGTCCATGAGTGTGAATGCACGAGTGGATGTAGATTGCGTGGTGAAAGCCTTCGGGCCTGATTGCAAGGTGTTATTAGCTTAGGACTTGTGCTTCGTAGTTGTGTAGTGTAAGCTGGGATCGCGGATTCCTTAAATCCGCCGTCACTGGGTAATTGTGTTTGAAACAATTACTCAGGCCTCCTTTCCTTTCCCTGTTTTCTTGCAGGTCCGGATGCGGGATCGATACAGTCATGTGACGCCATTGGTGCATTTGAATACGAAGGAGGCGCCTGGGACCTGGGACAGGTTGAGTTGGCGTCCCTGTTTGACCGAATCCGATTCAACGGACGTCCTAATGCCGCGTCTCCAGTTCGCCAGGAGATAGGTGTTACAATATTTCATATAAGAAAACAAATATGATTAAAATTATTCATTTACAATTTGTTCTTTCTATTGGTATGAGGAAAATGATAAGAGAAGAAGACAAGAGGTAATAATCAAATTCCCATATGTGCTGAAACGGTCATCGACCGAGCATGGATTACATCACTTTTAAATATTTTGTTTAAATGTGATACTATTGGATTCAAAGTTGACTTTATTGTAGATGTCCCGTCACTTTCTATTCAAACGAGCGTTATAAAGTAAAATAGAGTTGTGTAACGGACTAATAAATGTAACAAATTGGTTTTGAAAAACTAACGATATTTCATCATAAAATGTCATGCAGATGATGATTAGAAGCACACAAAATTACTAAAGAAAAGAACGGAGACAAATTGAGGAGGATTCGTAGGATGGCTAGTATGGGGTGGTAGATGAGAGTTTGTGTCATTACATATATAATATATAGATCATTTCAATCTATACACATACTTATTATATCTATATCACTTATTTATAGACAGAAGCGAAATTTGTACATAGGATCATCTTTTTTAAGTCAACGAATCTAATTAAATAAAACGGTTCATGAATTTATTCTCCTTAGTGCGTGACGATCCAGGGGCGGAGCCACTATGAGGAGTGAGGTCAGCTGACCCTACTGAATTTTCAAACTTTCATTATATCTATTTAACATTTCAACAATTGACTCCCTCGCTCACGTGAAGCTTCTCTGGTCATCTTCTTCCTTTTTTTTCCGGCGATCTTCTCCTCCCTCTCCCCTAATCCCTCCGGCTATGCTTTGTTTGTTTGGCCGCCTATTATTTTAGGTTGGCCAGACCCAAGTGAAATTTCAATGATAATTCTAAATTTGACTTTGTTGGCCTCGTTTTATAAAATAATTTTTGATCAACTCGTGTTTCTGTGGGTCAAAGAATGACAGTTGCTCGCCCCTCCTCTCAACGACGCGTTTCTTAACCAATTTCTTAGATCTTTATTGTTTTGGAATTTCGATCTAGTCCAAATAACTCGAGTTACGATTCAAAAGGGTCTGAACTAACGAGGTGCGAATAAATTTTAAATGAGGTCGGAAACTGTTCTATTAATAATTAGGCCGAAGCTGAACAATGAACATGATGGACGAGGTGGGAGTTCATCGATCGACGTGCTCCTTAAATGTTTCTCGGGCTCGTAGCTTTATAAATGTAGCTCGGAGCTTTCACAAGTTACAAGATGGTGAAAAATGAAGAATGAAGGGTTTATTTATAGCGTGTGAGGGCTGACTTTCTGCTGGGCCGTTTTGATAGAATTTAGAGTATAGAAGTGATTAATTGAAGAGAGAAGCCCTAGAACCGATTAGGGTTCTTAGAGCGAGAGTAAGAGGGCCGAGAGAGAAAGAGAGAATGTAGCTTAGGAAAATGATTCCTTAAGTGTATATTGGATGTTCATAGGTTACATGCTTTATATAGAGAGACAACTAGGGTTCTTGAACTATTAAACACAACAAACAAAGAAGAAGAAGACAAGAAGGTGCAACGGCTCCAAGAGAGAAAGCGACAGGTCCTAGCAGGTTCAGAGGAGAGAGAAGCGCCTTTTGACCTAGGGATCAGACCTCCTGCTCTTCTGCTTTGCTCCACACAAGTTGGTACTATTTTAGGGACATAAACAAACCATTTTATAACCGAGATCACATGTTTTGTTTCTGTCCCAAAGTCCCCAACTTTGCACATAACCAACCGGCTTCTTGTTCCTTGTCTAACACTCTTGGTACTTCTTTATTCTTCAAATCAATACTCCCCCTTAAGCTTGATCATGGAGATGGAATGATCAAGCTTGGAACCGTGGATACTTACCTCATTAAAAACCTTGATACAGAAAAACCTCATGAAAGTACTTTAGTTCTCCAAGGTCTTTAATATCAAACACTGATTTAAAATGATCTTTACAACCTTGAATTCCTACCTTGTCATTCCCTGAGATGATGATATCATCCACATAAATAAGAATGACAACAATACCTTCTTGTCTTGATTGAGTGAAGAGGGTATGATCAGCTTCTGATCTCCTAAAGCCCCTTTCCATGAGAGTAGTGCTCAGCTTGTGATACCAAGCTCTAGGAGATTGTTTCAGACCATAGATTGCCTTCTTCAACCTCAAAACCTTTCCTGGTGTAACCATGCCTTCAAGACCAGGAGGTGGAGTCATATAAACCTCATCCTCTAGCTCCTTGAAGGAATGCATTCTTGACATCCATCTGCCACAAATCCCACTCTCCAAGTTTGTTGCTAAGGATAGGATGACTCTTACTGTGTGAAGCTTAGCTACTTGTGCAAATGTATCTCTGTAATCCTCTCCATAATTTTGTGTAAACCCTCTTGCAACAAGTCTAGCTTTGTACCTTTCTATCTCTCCATTGCTTTTGTATTTGATAGTGAAAACCCATTTAGAGCTCACTGCCTTCTTCTTTCTTGGCAAATCTGTCTCATACCAAGTGTTGTTGTTCTCCATTGCCTTGATCTCATCTCCCACTGCATCTGTCCACTTCTTATGCTCCTTAGCTTCTTCATAGGTTTTGGGAACCCATTCAGCATCAAGAGCACCAATGAAGACCTGATGTTCAGTAGGGAAATGAGCAAGTGTGCAAACGGCTTGAGTTGGATGAGCTACTACCTGACTATTATAATACACTCCTGTGTTTCTCCATTCAAATGGATCCTTTCTCTCCCTTGTACTTCTTCTTAGTACTTGCACCGGCTGATCAGAATGCACCTCCTCTTGTTGCTGATCCGTTTCAGATTGTTCAGGCTCCATTTGATGCACATCTAGCTCTTCTTCTTCACCTTGATCATGAATGGCATAATCATCATGTTGTTGATCATTTTGTGATTCTCCATTGTCCCCCTCATGATCAAGGTGAGTAGTCTCATCAACAATGGTATTTTCCACGACCGGTTTGTTCTCCTTGGTCTCCTCCTTCTTCTTTGGCTGAGTGATTCCAAGATTCTCTAAGATAATCCTCAAATTGTTGGCACGGTCAGAAGGATTGTTGGGGAGGTCCTTAAGGTTATCCCAACTCTTCTCCTCATAGAAACCCTTTGATTCCACAAATCTGACATCTCTAGAGACCAATACCCTCCTTGTTTCAGGTACATAGCACTTGTATCCTTTTTGATTAGTAGAATAGCCAATGAACATTGCCTTGACACTCTTTGCATCAAGCTTATCTCTTTGCTCTCCTGGTATTCAAACAAAGCACAAACACCCAAACACACGTAAGTGATGAATTGAAGGTTTGGTTTTGTTCAATACCTGATATGGTGAAGTGATACGATCAGAGTTTTAATCCCTAGATCTACACTGCAAGTGCACAGACGTGACAGTAGTATATAGGGTATCGAAATCCACAGGGACTCTAGACTCTTGAGATAGATTATAGAATGTCAAGTTAAGCTAGATAGCAATAGAGAAAGCAGTAAATAAAACAGCAGAAAAGTAAATAGATCGGTTTGTAAGCAAGAAGCGAAGGCGTCAGGTCAAGGGAGTTCTCAGGAAATCAGGAACACAGACTAATCAATCAATCGGGATCTAATTAAAAACTGTTCTAGAACTAGAATCACAGAATTATAACAGACCAACTTTCGTTGCGAATATTATCTATGTCTAACAACCTAGCAAGCCAACTTTCGTTGCAAATCCTAGAGTTCTAAACAAGCATTAATCTCAAGTTCTTTCGTTCATAATTCTCCTAAGCCAAATTTCTTTGCGAATAGTTAAATTGCTCATCTAGGTTCTTTCTAGTTAATTAACCAACTGTCGTTGCGGAAATCAACCTAACATCATAAATCTGGGTAGCTACTTCAGATTAAGCATTAAGAACAACCCTAGATGAAGAACTAGCAGATATGAATCTCTACAGATTGATCAACCTATAATTCCATGAAATCCCTTATGAGAATCCCAAAACCTAACAGGTAACCAACTTAGACATGATCATTGAAACTGAAGACATGTTGAATAGAAAACCAAATAGCATATAATAGATAAAGAAACTGGGGTTCAAAATCTCTTCTCTCTCGAGTACAAGATCAGACCCTAACTCTCTCAATGTAAAATAAAGAGTAGCCTAAACAATGGCTTAAAACCCTAATATATAAGTCTAAACACGTTTTTGGGCCTTTTTGCAAGTCTAGGAAGTTTCTGGGCAAAAACTATAATTTCTCCAAAATGCAGATTTTTGGGCGCAGAACCCTGGAATCACCTTGCGTCGACCACTGCACAGACTGCATCGATCGTTGCAAGGTGATTTCGCAGCCAGTGAACTCTGTGAGATCTCTAAACAGTGCATAATTGACCCAAATGCTACCAAAACGTCCAATTAGGCTCCAAATGTCCTTAAACCTGTAAAACACCTGAAAAGACTCCAAAACATAATAAAAGACTCGATAAATAAGACATATAACATGGCTAAAATCCCTAAAATCCATGGTATATCAACTCCCCCACACTTAGCTTTTGCTTGCCCTCAAGCAAACAGAAAGCCAAGATCAGGAAAAGAAGTTTGAAAACTCAGAAACTCGTTTCATCGTAGAAGCACCACACTCAAATTCGCCTTAGTAAGCCACATGAAAATGAACCTGCAAACATCAAGACCAACATATACTTCCCCCACACTTAGCAACTGTCCTGAGTAAACTCCACAATCAATCCAAAGCAATTCAAATTCACCCTACTGACTTCTATAAGCTATTAAGTGCGGTCTCCCCTAAGGATTATCGATCAAAGGGCACATGGATTCTTACTTTGTTAGCTCTAGACCACCATACTATCTTTTTCTGGTTCCTTTCTTCTCTTTTCCCTTCCTTAGCTACTGATTTTTCCCCATTGGGTATCATTTTATTTTTTTTATCAGTGCTCTTCCTGTTATGGGGTGTACTTTTGACACATTCCATGAATGCATAGGAGGTAATAGGGGTCTCTACCACTCCCGTGAACACTTCGGAGCTACTAGCTCATCCTCATTTTATTATTCTTTCTTTTTTCTTTTTACTTTAGGGAAGGGGAGAAGGGAACCTTACTTGGACAGGTTTACAAGCTGTGTTAGAACTAACAGAGGAGTCCGACTCAAGGTATACCAAGCCCTTAGGTGAGAATATTAAGTCAAAATTAGGGGTGAAGTCAGTAAAGGATCCTCTGAATACCTGAATTGATATGGGTGTCCTCAGTAGGCTGATCCGCATTGGGTTTTCTAATAGTCATAGATTGATCATGTAACTTCATCCCAATGGTCACTTAAGTTCCTGCAAATGTTGTTAACTTCTCAAAAATTCATTGTTTCCTACTTAGACTATTTTGACTTAATAAAACAAATTTTTGGACTGACTCTAAGAAAACAAAAGCGTGCGTCAGTAGCTACCTCCCCCACACTTGAAACACACTGTCCCCAGTGGTGTCAAGCTCAGGATTGGCGAGAAAAATCGGAATTAAGAGAATCCAAAAAGAGTCAGAACACTTACCTGTCATCGTATTGCGTAGATAACCGATGTCTGAACCGCAATTAAATCGACAAACCGTAAATCGCAAATGTGTCGATCGATGCACTATGTGTATCGATCGATGCAGTGCGATTCTGCCTGTTTCTCTCGGCTTTGAACTTACCAAAACAGAAAAATCAAAAACACCAAAGAAAAACAAAAAATGAAAAGAAAAACGAACCTACTAGTGGGTTGCCTCCCACTCAGCGCTTGTTTAAAGTCAATAGCTTGACTATGGAAAGGAGATGGGACTTATGGGGGGTTCAACAGAGACTTGGAGTGTCTCTGTAAATGTCTCTTCATCCAAGGTGGCGTATAATCATTCGGATCATGAGATCTCCCAAGGAAAGAGCAAAGAGAAGCAGGGTGGGAGCGAAGCTTGGGTGGGATCCTGCGTTTTTCTGCATTCAAAGCTGATGGATTAGGAGGTTTAAGTTTAGAACCTTTATACCTTTGCTTTGGTGGAAGTGAGATATCTGGAGCTTTCTGCTTAAGAGCAGTTGCATGATCTGAAGATGTTAGAGCAAGTTTAAAATAAACTGCCATCTTCTCTTCTCCAACAGGAATCTCTGGTTCCACTTCCACACTGAAGCTCTGTCCATCAATGGTGGACTTCTGCAGCTTGTCCATCTTGAACCTCAATGTCTCATCCCCCAGGTGGAGATCAATCAATCTGCATCTCATATCAATCACTGCGCCCGCAGTAGCTAAGAATGATCTTCCAAGCAGCAAACGATCATCCGGTTCAATCTTATACTTCAGCACCACAAAGTCTGTTGGAATCAAGTATTTCCAACTCTGACAGGAATGTCCTCAAGAACTCCTTCTGGATACTTCTTTGATCGATCAGCTAGGATAAGAGAGATCCTTGTAGGCTGGTATTCCATCAGTCCCAATCTCACAGCCACAGAGTATGTCATAATATTCACACCAGATCCTGAGTCACACAGGGAATACTTGAATCTTTCCTCAGAAATAAAACAGTCTAGATCAAAGATTCCTGGATCTGGAAGCTTCTCTGAAATCTGAATCAGCTGCTTCTCCATCACTTTCATGCAATTAGCCATGTCTAGTTCCTGTTTAGACAATTTAGGAACCTTAGGATACGGCACAGAGGGCTTATAGACTCGTTCCAGGACTGTTGCAGGTTTCTGGTCCCGTCTGGGATTTGTGTCAATCGATGCACGTTGTGTGTCGATCAACACAAGGCGATTTCGAGCAATTTCATCAGACGTATCGGGACTGTGTCGATCGATGCAAGAGTTGTGACGATCGATGCTTGTCTCAGACAGACAGAATTCACCCAGAAAATCCGAGATTATGCTCTCTTCTTCTTCAAGCAAGTCAATCTCATCTCTTATGGTCACAACATTAATGTATTGCTTTTGTTCAGCTCTTCCTGATCCATTTTCTCTTTGTTCTGCTCCAGTAATCTGTTGAACTTGAACATCCAGCTTTTTCACATGTGTGCTTAAGGATTCAAACTTCCCATTCAGATTTTCATGCATAGCATCCAGCTTCATGTCGAAGTCTACAGCAGTCTTAGCCTGATCCTCTAGCAACTGCTCCATCATGGCTTCCATTTTGCTCGCATAAGCATTAGCAGCAGGAGGTGTTTGATATGAGGATGATCCATAAGTTCTCTGATAAGAATTACCTTGCTGAAAACGTTTCTGATATCCAGCAGCCTGTCCATATCCAGAAGAGTTCTGATTGCTTGTGAAAGCACTCTTCTGTCCACCATTAAAGAACTTGTTACCTTGCTGATTACCAAACCTGTTTCCTTGGAATCCAGAGCCATTGATGTAGTTCAAATCTTTTTCATGTCTTTCCAATAACTGCTCCATCATACTTATCAGCTTATCAGACTGCGTATTTTGAGGAGGAACAAGCTGATATGATGAAGATTCATAATCTCTGGTGAATGAATAAGAACCATAGTCTCTGCAGAATGAGTTATTCTGCTGATTTTCCAACATCCGTTCCATCATTCCCATCATCTTACGCGCTGTGTTGATCGATGCAAAGTAGTGTCGATCGATGCAAGGCGCGAAGATGTGACGATCGACACACAGGACCGTGTCGATCGATGCAAAGCGATTACAGGCGTACCTGAAACGCAAGAAAAAGAAAAAAAAATTAGTAACCAAAAACAAAAACGAAAAACCTAGTCTAAACCATAAGTTCAAATCCATCGAAGACTCAAAAGAATCCTCCTCTCCTCAGGCTTGTATGCACCCTTGTGAGCAGTAGCAATCTCACCTTTCCTTCCAAACAAGCCAAAGGAACCTTGCTCCTTCTGAATCTGTGCACAAACATCATCCAAGTTTGGAAGTGTCTCTTCCCTTAGCATGTGTTGAATCAAGTTGTTGTAAGATAGGTTAAGGGTCAGCAAGAGTGCAAACACCTTGTTTTGTTCCCTTCTCTCATTGAGAACCAATGGGTCAACCGTATCTGGTCTCAGCATCTCCAGCTCTGCCCACAAGGATCTAAACTTCCCAAAGTGTTGCTTGAACTACATCTCTTCCTGATTGAGATTGTTAATAGCAAGCTTCACTTCAAACACTCTGCTCAGGTTAGACATGTTCCCATAGACCTTCTTCAGAGTGTCCCATAGCTCCTTAGAACTCTCACAGTAGGAGTAAGCCTCCAAGAGAGAAGGTTCAAGAGAACCTTGGAGAATGGACAACACATTTTGGTCCCCTTGAGTCCAAGCTTCTTCATCCACAGAAACTGCTTCTTCAACAGCCTCATCCTCAGCTTTAGCTCCTTCTTCAGCCTCTGCTTCAGTTCCAGCTTTAGCTTCAACCTTTACCTGTTGGGATAGTGTCCTGAAATCACACCTGTACTCACTCCTGATGATAGTTGTGTGTCGAGATCAGACATTCGTATAATACTGGGCGGTTGCAATGTTTTTCTAGAAGCCTCTTGCAATCTGTAAGTTGTAGACTTACTGCCAGTGTTATATGATCCTATAGGGTCACACACCTAAGCAAACTGGAAGCGTAAAATATGGGAATGATCATTATGGCTGTTGGAAATTCATACCGGTTATAAAACAATTTTATAATCAACCTATGAATTTACTAGCCAGGAACTCATGCAAATACTGAAATAAATCTAGATCTACAATCTCGAATATACCTGGATATTTTGCAGCGGAGTAAAACGAAACGATTCGAGATTCTTTTAACACTCCAGATATAGTGTCTCTACCGGTATCCACACGTACACAAACTGGATCGACACGGGATGCTAGTACCGACGAGATCAAATCTCCAGAAAACTTTGACGAACTATTCGTCCTTTTTTTCTAGGTTTTGCGGCTCCTTTTTGTTTTTATATCACTGAGTTAATCGCATCATCATATCTATATATAATGATAATCGAATAACCTAATACACTAATACATTATGGGCTAAGCCCACATTGGTAGAGAATATAATTCTCACGACCATATAGTATATGTGTATATGATATCGTAACTTTAACATAATATATATATAACATTATTTATTTACATCATATGTATATAAATAATAATATGTTATATCTTATATAACAAATATATATCATATCATTTTAAAACCCAAAATAACATTGATCCAATTTGCTTAAGTGTGTGACCCTGTAGGATCATATAATATTAGTAATAGATTCTCAATCTATAGATTATAAGTGGTTTCTAGCAAAACATTATAACCACCTAATATTATACGATTGCCGAACCTCGACGTTACGACTTTAGCAAGAGTAAGTACAATTGATTTCAGGACATTCCCAACAATCTCCCACTTGTACTGGAATCATCTATTCCCACAATCCCTTTGTCTCTATATCTCGATCTTAGCATATGTCAAGAAACGGTGTCATCCTTATTAAGCTAGATCATGTTTATCGAACTCCGATTTATACTGATCAAACAAACGACTGACATTCACCTCGTTTGAGCACGGCCATGCATTTCTCAGTATCAAATCTTCGATAGGCCCTGAGATATTTATCTCCCGTTATATAGGAGGGACAAATTCCATCTTGTTCCATCCATGTTCCTTACAAAATTCATAGTACACCCAATCTATGTCTTTATAATCACCTGTTACGGCTGACGTTTGACAAGGTCAAAGTGAACTACTCCATAAGTAAGAAATCATGACGAACTCAGGTCAAAGGACTATACTCTTTAGTCATGATGAGAAACTCTTATGACACTCATATAACAATCTTGTAGAGTTCTCATAGCGGGTCATGTCCGATCTTGTGTTCTCCAACACATATCTATGTGATTGACTTTAATACTCTTATTAATGACTCCATGAAACTTAGTCATCAGTCACCTCACATACTATTCTCACGCGGTTGTTGATGTCCCAGTTTAACAACCTCGACTAGGGACTAACATAATTTATGTCATTTATTATTTATAGGGTTTCATGATCAAGTCACATACTTGATGACCTATAAAATAAAATAAATTACTTTGGGACTATTATTTAATAACCATTATTAAATAATACAAATGTCAGATTTTAATAACATAATCAAATTATGTTTATACAAACATCATATCATAACTAAAATTAACAACAACAACTCCCACTAAAATTAAGATGACATCTTAAGACATCTAATGCCTGTAGCAGTTGTCTGACCCTCATTCGCTCTTGCTCAGCGTGTGTCGAAGGACACTGCGTCTTGCTAAGAGTAATACCAAGAGTCATTTGCACGAACCCTTTCTTGGAATCCTTCATACTGGACCTGTGCAAGCCCTTATCACCATAAGTATCTTGACACAATCCAATTAGCTTGTCCAATCTATCTATATAGATTCTTATTCCAAGAATGTATACGGTTTCTCCCATATTTTTATCGAAAAACAACTTTCGAGTCAATTCTTAACAGACTGAAACAATGGAACTTCATTTTCGAGAAGTAGTATGTTATCAACATACAATACCAGAAATGCAACTGCGCTCCCACTAGTCATCTTGTAAACACACGGTTCCTCTTTGTTCATGACGAAGTCAAACCTTTTGACTGCTTTATCAAAACGAAGATTCCAACTCCGAGATGCTTGCTTCAATCCATAAATGGATCGGCGAAGCTTGCATATCTTCCTAGCTTCATTAGGATCAATGAAAATTTCAGGTTGTGTCATGTACACATCCTTTTCCAGAATTCCATTAAGGAAAACTGTTTTCACATCCATCTGCCAGATCTCATAACCATTATGAGTGGCGGTCGCTAGGAGAATCCGAATGGACTTTAAGCATGTTGACTGGGGAATAGGTTTCTTCATAGTCAACACCATGAATTTGCTTGAAACCTTTTCCACCAATCCAGCTATGGATATTACCATTCACATCAATTTCTTTTTGAAAATCTATTTACACTCAATGGCTTTTGCACCATCGGGTAAATCGACCAAAGTCCACACTTGGTTCTGTGACATGGATCCCATTTCGGATTCAGCGGCTTTCAGCCATTTTCGGAGTCAAGGGCCATCATTGCTTCTTCAAAATTCGCAGGCCCATCACTTTCAATGATCAATAGATCACGGCAATTGGTTACGAGAAATCCACATTTCTCGGGTTCGTGACGGATCCTTTCGGATCCGCGAGCTTCAGTTTTGTGTAAAAGTCGCGCAACATATCTCATATGTATACTTTTACCATGTATACATAGTCTGTGTCGATCGATACAACTTTTGTGTCGATCGACACTTCTTCAGAAACTCGCCTTTTGAATGTATATCCAATATACATTCACCAGATCCTTGCAAACCTTAGGCATCACAGGTGCAGGTTCTACAACTCCTTGTAGATCCAACTGCTGCTCTTCCTCATCAGGTTGAGCAGTCTCTTGTGATTTTCGAATTTCTTCGAGTTGTACTTTACTCCCATTGTTCTTCTTGGAAAGAAAATCTTTCTCAAGAAAACATGGTTCCGAGCAACAAGCAATTTGTTCTCGGACCGGTTGTAAAAGTAACATGCCTTGGTTTCGTTAGGACAACCAATGAAGTAGCACTTATCGTATTTGGGTGTGAGCTTATCAGAGATTAAACGTTTTATATAAGCCTCACAACCCCAAATCTTTATGAAGGATAAATCAGGAACATTTCCATTCCACATCTCATGTGGTATCTCTGTAACTGATTTTGATAGAACCTTAT
The DNA here is from genome assembly GCA_030180135.1 of Orychophragmus violaceus. NCBI lineage: Eukaryota > Viridiplantae > Streptophyta > Magnoliopsida > Brassicales > Brassicaceae > Orychophragmus > Orychophragmus violaceus. The sequence continues at coordinate 46,813,770 of CM058232.1, forward strand.
TTGATGTAAACGCAGACGTTTCTAGAGCGTATTCTTAGAAGGATAATGGAAGATCTAAGTGACTCATCAATGATCGAACCATATCTGATAAAGTCCGATGCAGGAGGAGTAAATTGTGAAACTCTTTCACAATCTCTCAGATGATCACTAAATTCTTGACTTAAGTATTCACCTCCATGATCTCATCGTAGAGCTTTAATACTTTTGCCAAATTGATTCTGTACTTCATTCTGGAGCTCTTTGAACTTTTCAAAGGATTCTGATTTATGTCTTATTAATAAGACATAACCGTACCTACTGAAAATATCAGTAAAGGTAATGAAGTACTGAAAGTTTCCTCTAGCACTAGTGCTCATTGGCCCATATACATTCGTATGTATAAAGCCCAATAAGCCTCTGGCCCTTTCATTTTGTTCGTTCGCAACCTGTATCGACCGACGCACCGTTTGTGTCGATCGACACTACCTTTTGTCGAAAGGGGCCTTTGTCATCTTACCCAATAAACAAGATTCACTTTACTCATTATGATTCATAATCAGATGAGCCCAAAAGTCCATCACTATGGAGCTTCTGAATTTGTTTCTCATTTATGTGGCCCAAAACGACAATGCCAGAGAGAAGTTTGATTCGTATCATTTGACTTGAATCTCTTGGTATTAATGTTATAGTTAGGCACATTCTGGTTTAGAACATAATGTCCATTCTCTAATGGATTGCTATTATAAAATATATCATTGTAATCAAATGAATAACACTTATTCTTAATTTGAAAACTGATATCCTTCCATGTTCAAACAAGGAATATAAATAATCTTTCTGCTCATAGCAGGTACATAGTTGTTGGGAATGTCCTGAAATCTACTGTACTATCTCTAGAAAGTATGATAAGTGTCGAGATCAGACATAAGTCATAAATACTGGGTGATCATGATGACTTGCTAGAGCCCGCTCTTGATCTATAAGTTTAGGACTTATTACCAGTATTGTATGATCCCAAAGGGTCACACACCATAGCTAACGGGAAAGTTAAAAGGAATTAATACAGTAAGATGCAAGACATTTACTGTATTTGTACAGAGAATTGGGCCAGACAAAATACAGTCTTTTGTCTGATTTGGGTCTTGGGCCCAAAAGCCTAATAGGCCATTAGTTTAATTACTTGGGCCCATATAAGGGAAGAGGAGCGCCAGTTAGCCAAGGCTTCTGCGATTTTTCTAGGTCTGGCCGTCCTCCTCTCTCTCTGTTGTTCCAGCTTGGTCTAGCAGCCTAATCCAATAGCTTGTAAGCGTGTGGATACCTAGGAGGAGCCGGTAATCATCAGCTCTTAGTGATCTCGATATTACCAATCAATCCGCTGCACTCTAAAAGAGGTAATAATCCTGATTTGTTTATGATTAAACTGCATATCACCTAGATCCTAGTTGATTATGTGATAGGTTGTAATCTGATAATTGAACCTATGAACCAACATAATCCTACAGTGGTATCAGAGCCTAGGTCGTTAGGTTTTTGCTGTTTGGATCATATCTAGGTTGTTTTAAATGTTTTGAATCGATTTTAATGAGTAAAATTTGATTAGAAAACTTGAAAAACCTATTATGTAAATCGCATGATCCGATTGAAACCCATCGGTATGCGATGTGGACGCCCGTATCGATCGACGAGGGAGCGGGATATCGATCGATATCAATCGGATCGATTGCTTCTCGATGTCCCGATGACCCGATCGCAACGAGCTGATGCACGCGAGTATCGATCGACATGTAAGTGTCATATCGATCGATATGCTGGCGAGGCATACGTTCCGCGAGTAGCCAATCGGTTTAGCCGAGCTTCGCGGTTCGTTCTTCCCAAACCCGCGACAATGAACCGATCAAACCGATTGTGGTTCATTGTCAGCTTTAGCTTAACCCGCAAGTTAGGTCAAAATCAGCTAAAATTGATTGGTTAGACCAATCTATTTCTTCCTGATTTTGGACTTAACCGAACCGATCCAATTTAATTGGTGGTTCAAGCGGTTAACCAAATCGCGGTTTGCTGGAGATTATTTAATACAATTGGTATTATTTAATTTCTGGTTAAACCGGATTTAAATTCAAAATTGAATTTTAACCTAAACCGAAGGCTGGTCTAAGTTTGATTTGGTTGGACCAAATAATTTAGAGATGGTCTGGTTTAGTAAATAACCAGTTGGATTAAGTAATTAATTTGGTCTTGGACCAGAATTAATGAACCAACTCGGTTATGTCAAATTATTGGGCCAATTGGAATTTTGTGGTCTTGGGCCAAGAATTGGGCATATAATTTGTGACCCAACCGAAAATTTAATAAAATATTTAATTATTTCCAAAATCAGAATTAGAAAGTTTCTAAGTTTAGAAATTTCTAGATTAAGAATGTTTTGGAAAATAGGAAATTTCTAGATATAGAAAGTTTCCAAATTTAGTAAGTTTCCTGAAATGGAAAGTTTCCCAAAATAGTAATCTTCTATTTTTGGAAGGAAAACCTAAAATCCTCAAAACAAATATCAAGCTTGGATGTCTTGCCCAATCTTGTCAGCTACTTAACGCTTATTCAATTACAGATATGGCTTACAGTGTGAGGTGTCTGTTTTTGCGTAAGTAAAGTAGTACATAGTCATTACTGTCATTGGGAGTCCCAGACTTTAATGATTATTTGGCTGTAAGAGATTGGTTTCCTTGACTGGGCCATCGGGAGTCCCGGGCCTTGAGACATCTGGTGAATTTGGGCCTCGGGTCCAATTCACAACCGAGAGTTATATGAGTTGTAACTAGCTGTGTGTATGCTTGCCTAGTTAGCTAATTCTGGGTGACGGCCAGTGGCCCACTTTGGTTTTAGTTTAACATGGATCTCGGAATCATTTTATTCTTATGAGGATAAACAAAGAAATTTTGAATACAATGCGAGTTTTCTTATAAGTTGTTAAGATTACTCTTTTATGAACTAAATAACTAAAACTCTATTTATCTCTAAATTCCAGTTATGACTAGCACAAACAATCAAAACACTTTCTCGATCCGGTATGTCCTTGAGATGGACAAACTGAACGGATCAAATTTCTTGACTTGGTCGCGGAACCTGAGGCTAGTCCTCAGGCAGGAGAGAAAGGACTATGTCCTTGAGAGAGCTCTCACCGAGAGGATCGGGTCCAATGCCTCTCATGCAGTATATGATGCTTGGAATAAGCATTATAATGATGCGGTAGATGTGCGTGGTCTGATATTGGCTACCATGGACTCAGATTTTCTGAAGCAATATGAGAACATGGAGTCGCCAATAGAGATGATCAACAGCCTGAAATTGAAATTTCAGGAGCAGGTAAGAGTGGAGAGATACCAGTTGGTTAAGTCTCTCACTAGCTGCAAGCTACCAAATGATCATCCAGTGAGTCCTCATGTCAGTAAAATGATGGGTTACATTGATAACCTGAGGAAACTGGATTATCCAGTTAGCCAAGAATTGGCAACTAAGATCATTCTGCAGTCACTGCCGTCAAGCTATGATAAGTTCAAAAGGAACTATATCAAGAAAGGCTTAACGAAGACGCTGACTGAACTGCATGATATGCTCAAGACAGTTGAGCCAAACGTGAAGAGTACCCTGTATAATCTCGTAATGGAGAAGGGTAGGTTTACTAAACCTAATGCTGACAAGGGTGAAGACAAAGTTGTCCAGATTTTGAATCATGGCAAGCCTGTGTCTTCTGAGCCCGAGTCAAATACATCTTACGTTAGTAAGTGCTGCTACTGTAAAGAGACTGGGCATTGGAAGAGAGATTGCATTAAATTCATGGAAGATTATGAGGAGTTGAAGATGATGTATGAGACTACTTCCTCAGGTATTCATGTTATTACTTCAAGTTCTACCTTATAGGTATTGGATACTGGTTGTGGCACTGATATTTGTTATAATATGCAGAGCCTAAGCAACAGTAGTACGTTGAAGGAAGGACAAGTGGAACTGCGTGTCTGGAAGGAGCTATGGATGCTGCCTCAGCCGTAGGGTTTTCACTTGTAGATGCCTTTGAGTCTTGGTTTTGTATTAAGTAATTGCTACAATGTACCTGCTTTAAGCAGAGTTGTCTTTCATTTTCTTGTAAGAATTTGAATGCTTTTCATTTTGATAAAAGACAAGTTTTGTTTTGATAAAAAGACAAGTTTTGTTCTTTTGATCTTAATGAAATATTAATTGTAGCACCCTATTCAAGGAATGGGTTTTATATCTTAAACCTAAGAGTGCCTAAATGTAACATAAATACCGAATTGGTTTAAATCTGATGAATTAAACCTGATTTTTCTTGGCGTAAATGTTTTGGTCACATAAAGTGAGTCGGATTCAGAAATCCCATAGTTATGGACTTTTGGGCTCATTTGATCGGATATCTTATGAGACTTGAATTCTGCTTACTGGACCAAAAGACAAAGGGCCCATCTTAGCCGAGCTAGAGAAAGGCCCAAAGGCTTATTGGACCTTGAACATACTCATGTATGTGGCCCGATGAGCAGTAATGCCAGAGAAAATTTCCTGTACTTCATTATCTTAACTGATTACTTCAGTGAATATGACTGTGTTCATTTGATGAGACACGAGTCGGAATTCTTTGAAATAGTCGAAAGAGTTCCAGAATGAGGTATAGAATCTAAGTGACAGAAGTATTGAGACTCTGGATTAGATCACGAGTGAGAATACTTAAGTCATTGATAGTGTGATCATCTGAATGAGTGTGAAGTCGTTTCACAGCTCATTTCTCCTGAAAACCTGGAGGTGTTTCTGTGAGAAAGAATCAGATCTTATTAGAAATGATTAAAGATGAGTCACACGAATCTTCCATGATATTCTTTAAGAATAACGCTCTAGAAATATCTAAGTTTACGCTGAAATAGTTCCACCAATATCAGTTGAAAGACACCACATAAATGTGGACTGGAAATGATCCAAATTTGTCTTTACTGAGTATTTGTAGTTGTGCTACTTCGCTGGTTGTCCTAGGGAAACCAAGGCTTGTTACTTTTTACGTCCATTCCGAAAACGAAGTTAGGTTGTTCGGAATTCTGTTTTATAAAAGGAAAGTTTCTTTCCAAGAAGAACAGTGGGAGTAAAAGTATAACTCGAAGAAATTCGAGAAATACAGGAGGCTGCTCAACCTGTTGAGGGAGAGCAGCGGATGGATTTACAGATTTCTGTAGAATCTACACCTGTAGAGCCTGAAGTTCGCAGATCTGAATGAATCCGTCACTAATCCGAGAGTGATTTCTCGTGATTAATTGCCATGATCTGATGATCATTGAAAGTGACGAACCTGCGAAATTCACAGAAGCGAAAATAAGCCCGGACTCCGAAAAATTATACTGTATGTAAGTTAGCTTCATCGATCCATTCATGGATAGAAGCAAGCATATCGGAGTTGGAATCTTCGTTATGTTGAAGTAGTCAAGGTTTTGACTTGAACAGGAACGAAGTGGAACTGTGCGTTTACTAATAGATAAGTGGGAGCGATGTTGCAAATTCTCATAGTGTATGTCGATGACATACTGATTCTCGGAAATAACGTTCCAATGCTGCAGTCGGTAAAGGACTGGCTTGTGAGTTGTTTTTATGATTGCCATGGGTAAAGCCACATATGTTCTTGGATTTTGGATCTAAAGATAAAGATCCAAAAGAGCTGATAGGACAAAGTCAGGATTCTTATATTGACAAAGTCCTACACGTTTTCAGCATTCCAAGAAGGGTTTTATGCCAATGTCACATGACATTACGTTAAGCAAGAAACAGTGTCCTACGATATCTGCTGAGCTTGAATGCATGGATGAGATTCCATATGCGTCGGCAATTGGATCTATCATGTATGCCATGACACGTACTTGTTTTGATGTTGCTTTAATGTTAAGCAAAACAAGTAAAGACCAGTCAAATCCAGCAAAGAATCACTGGATAGACGTAATGAATATCCTCAAGTATTTGGAAAATACTTAGGATAAGTACTTGATTTACGAAGAAAGTGAGGTGCTACAAGTCGGTAGAGTCTGAAAGGCAAGTTTCCAACAGACAAAGATGATTTCCGGTCACAGTCCGGTTATATCTTGTGTCTGTCTGGCGGTGCAAGGCACTGTTGCTGACTCCATGACTTAAGCTGAACATTTTGCAGCTTGGGTAGCGGCGAAAGAGGTTGTTTGGAAAGAAGAATTCATCACTGAACTTGATGTGATTCCTAGCATAGATGAGGCTAGCTGCACATCAGAAGTCCAAACACCTTGAGGGTAGGTATAACCTATTCCGTGAAATAAATGATAGAGGTGTTAAGTAGATCAGCAAGTTTCAACGAATGAGAACGTTGCTAATCTATTAACGAAGCCACTCCTTAGGCCTAAGCACGAGTCGCGGACTGTAGCTGTAGGATAAGTGAAATTAAGATGTAGTCTTAATTTCAGTGGGAGTTAGTAAAGGGCTTTATTTAGTTGTTTTGAAAGGTTCATGTAAACATAATATTTTATGTTTATGAAATTTATAATTTCTGGATTATTTTAACTGTGATTTAAATAATCGTTCCAAAATGATTCATGTCATTATATATAGGCCATTGAAGTACATGAGAGAGACTTGATCATGAAACCCTATATTTAACAAAAATGACATAAATCAGAGTGTCCATAGTCGAAGGTTGTTGAAATTGGAACACCAACAACCACTTGAGACTAGAGTGTGTTGAGACTTATGACCAAGTTTCATGGGTCATAGATGCGCGGCATCAAAGTCGACACATAGGTATATGTAGGGGAGCATATGACCGGACATGACCCGCTGATGAGAACTCTACAAGATATTAATATCTGTGTCATAAGAGGTTCTCATCTACGACTATAGAGTATAGTCCTTAGACCTGAGTTCGCATGCATGTGGCTGCACATGGATTGATGCACTTTGATCATTGTCTAACGCTGTTTCGTAACTGGGAGCTATAAGGACCTTGGTTGGGTGTATTACAAAGTGTGTAGTTCATAGTGATGGAACAAGATGGGATTTGTCCCTCCTGTTAATGGAGGTAATATCTCTAGGCCAATCGGAGACTTGATAGCTGGTAAGAGTGTGGCCACACCCAAACGGACTTGCCCAAGTCGTTTGCATTGTCAGTATCAATTCTGGTCCGATGAACATGATCTTGGCTATATAAGGATGACACACATCTTGCCTTATGCCAGATCGAGTTATTGAGACAAAAGGATTAGAGAATGTAGAATTCCAGTACAAGTGGGAGATTGTTGGGAATGTCCTGAAATCTACTGTACTATCTCTAGAAAGTATGATAAGTGTCGAGATCAGACATAAGTCATAAATACTGGGTGATCATGATGACTTGCTAGAGCCCGCTCTTGATCTATAAGTTTAGGACTTATTACCAGTATTGTATGATCCCAAAGGGTCACACACCATAGCTAACGAGAAAGTTAAAAGGAATTAATACAGTAAGATGCAAGACATTTACTGTATTTGTACAGAGAATTGGGCCTGACAAAATACAGTCTTTTGTCTGATTTGGGTCTTGGGCCCAAAAGCCTAATAGGCCATTAGTTTAATTACTTGGGCCCATATAAGGGAAGAGGAGCGCCAGTTAGCCAAGGCTTCTCCGATTTTTCTAGGTCTGGCCGTCCTCCTCTCTCTCTGTTGTTCCAGCTTGGTCTAGCAGCCTAATCCAGTAGCTTGTAAGCGTGTGGATACCTAGGAGGAGCCGGTAATCATCAGCTCTTAGTGATCTCGATATTACCAATCAATCCGCTGCACTCTAAAAGAGGTAATAATCCTGATCTGTTTATGATTAAACTGCATATCACCTAGATCCTAGTTGATTATGTGATAGGTTGTAATCTGATAATTGAACCTATGAACCAACATAATCCTACAATAGTAGCAGTTTTAAGTTCAAAACATGCCATAAAAGAAAACAAATGAAATACTCCTACGGCTAATGTAGCAACTCTTGCTCAATTTCCACGCGTAGATCCACTTGTCCTTTCTCCATAGTCCTACTTTTGCTCAGGCCCTGCACATTTTCACAAAATATGAGTACCACACCTGGTATCCAATACCCAATAAGTAGGACTATAAGAAGTAACATTTACTTCTATAACATAATACCTGAAGAAGAAGTCTCGTACGTCTTCTTCAGCTTCTCATAATCTTCCAAGAATTTATTGCAGTTTCTTTTCAAATGCCCATAACCATTACAATAACGGCACTTAACATCTTCAGAAGGACTGGTTTTAACCTTCGGAGCATGGCCAGACTCGCTTGGATTCACAATCGAGCTCGTCTTGCCATCACCTTTGTTCTTACCAAGTTTCTTAAACTTTTTACCCTTTTGTACCATAAGGACATTTGGGGTGTCCTTTTTTTTTTTGATGTTAGGTTCAGCAGTCTTAAGCATCCCATGCAATTCAGTCAACGTCTTCGTCAAGTTGTTAATGTTATAGTTCATAACAAATTGATCATAGCTTGACGGCAGTGACTGCAGAATGATGTCAGTAGCCAACTCTTGGCTAATGGGACAATCCAGTTTCCCCAGGTTATCAATATAACCCATCATCTTAATGACATGAGGACTAACTGGTTCGCCCTTTGGTAGCTTGCACTCAATCATAGATCTTACCGTCTGGTATCTATGAGTTCGTGCCTGCTCCTGAAACATACTTTTCAGGCCAGTGATCATCTCTATTGGCGACTCCACGTACTCATATTGCTTCTGCAATTCCGAGTTCATGGTAGCCAACATGAGACAACTCACATCCACCACATCATTAGAATGCTTATCCCAAGCATCCTTATCCGACTGCCAGGCATTGGCTCGGTACTTCTTGGGGAGAAATTTCTCAAGGACATAGTCTTTCTTCTCCTGTTTGAGAACAATTCTCAAGTTCTGATACCATTCAAGAAAATTTGATCCATTTAACTTGTCCTTCTCAAGGACGGATCGCAAGGAGAAATTGTTACGATGGTTTGTGCTAGACATAGCTGGAAAAACAAGGGAGGTTTAGTTATGATGTTCAAGAAATGAGAAATCTTAACTATTAAGAGAACTCGCATTATATTCAAACAATGTTTCCTCAAATGAATATAATGATCCAAGATCCATACTTCACTAAATTCAAGTGAGCCACTGGCTATCACCCAACTTTAGCTATCTAGGTAAGCAACTAATTTGCTAGTTATATCCAATACAACTCTTGGTTGTGGATTGACATCTCATGTCCAATCCACCTGATGTCTATGGGCCCAAAATGATTTTGATGGCCCATTCAAGTAAACCAATCTTTTGAGTCATGTAATTGTCGATGTCTTGCACTGCAAGTCCATCAACACGATTACTTCCTGTCTTACTTATGTAATTGTGGACATCTTGCACTGCAAGTCTATCGCACAATGAAACAAGTCTTGACAGTTGACAAGATTGGGAAGACATCAAGTGTTACTTGATATTTGGTTGAGGAACGGATCTTAATCCAATTTTAATTTATATTTAAAATTTATATCTGATATAAATAATTAAATAAAAACTAATACATATCTTATATGTAATTAATTAGATCATAAATAAATAATTTAATTTTAATCTGATTAAAATTAGTAATTATTTATTAGTTAGTTTTATTTTATTGAATCTAATCAAATTAGAAACAATAAATAATTAAAAATACATAACTCCAATCAAATTGGAATCCAATTATTTCAAAAAGGAATCGCTTTTAGATTGACTGGATATACCATTACGATTAATGGGATTAGAGTTGACTTTTATTTTTAATTACATAGTATTTATAATATTGGCCTCAATATCACATCGTATGATACATGAATGCAAATCAAAACTATCTGATCCTATCAGAACATACCATTACCATATGACCACGATGTGAATGAGTGTCTATTTGAGTTAAACACTAATTGAATTAAGATAGCATCAATTCACGTTTTAGAACCCTAATCAGATTACCACAGTCTTGTATATAAATAATAATATGTTATATCTTATATAACAAATATATATCATATCATTTTAAAACCCAAAATAACATTGATCCAATTTGCTTAAGTGTGTGACCCTGTAGGATCATATAATATTAGTAATAGATTCTCAATCTATAGATTATAAGTGGTTTCTAGCAAAACATTATAACCACCTAATATTATACGATTGCCGAACCTCGACGTTACGACTTTAGCAAGAGTAAGTACAATTGATTTCAGGACATTCCCAACAATGGCAATGATCATATTGATGTGTATTAGATACACATTGATATTGAGTTTATAATGGTGTGTCGATCGACAAAGTATGTGTGTCGATCGACAAAGATCGGGTTTCGAAACTGATGTTTCGATTTTATGACTTAAACGAATTGGTATTAACCAATACTCGGTTTTAGTCATTCCAGGTCTATATAAGGCATATAGTTTCGACCTGGAACCCTAGCCGTTCACTTTTTCCTGACAGAAAAAGCAGAAACACTAGAAACTCAGAAATCCCAAGATCCGGCACTAGCATCTCGGCTTTCCAGGTTTGTGTGCGTGTGTATCTGGTAGAGGCGAAGCAATTGAGTCGCTGCTGATCTCGTTTCACCAATCATTCCGCTGCCAGTACAAAGTAAGAACAAGGTTAGTGATTCAATACAACGAACCCTAGATCCTGTTGGGAATGTCCTGAAATCTACCGTACTATCTCTAGAAAGTATGATAAGTGTCGAGATCAGACATAAGTCATAAATACTGGGTGATCATGATGGCTTGCTAGAGTCCGCTCTTGATCTATAAGTTTAGGACTTATTACCAGTATTGTATGATCCCAAAGGGTCACACACCATAGCTAACGGGAAAGTTAAGATGGAATTAATACGGTAAGATGCTGAGGCATTTACTGTATTTGTACAGAGAGTTGGACAGACAACAAATGGGCTTTTGTCTGATTTGTGTCTTGGGTCCAAAAGTCTAATGGACCATTAGTTTAATTAATTAATTAAACTTGGGCCCATTAGTGAATAAAAGAGAGAGATTGCAACATTAGGAGGGTAACCCCTTTTGGCGATTTTGTTGGTGTGGCCGTGGCCTCCTTTCTCTCTCTAAGCCTCTCTCTCTGTTGATCATCCATCCGGTCTAGCAGCCATCCCTGCTTGTAAGAGTGTGGATACCTGAGGAGGAGCCGGTTCTCATCAGCTCTAATCTGATCTTGTCATTACCACCAATCATTCCGCTGCAAAGGTAAAGATCAGGTTTGTTTTATGATTCAGTTACAAGAACCTAGATCCTTGATTAAATATGTGTTAGGTTGCAATCTGGGAATTGAACCATGGAAAAACACTCATAATCCTTCAGTGGTATCAGAGCCAGGTCGTTAGGTTTTTGCTTTTTGGATCATACTAGGTTGTGTATTAGTTTGATGAATCGATTTTAATGAGTAAAATTGATTGAAATTTGGAAAACCTAGAAATATGTCAATCGCATGATCTTAAGAGCATGACATAATCGATCGCTTTCAATCGTATGTTGACTTCGTTTATTAATTATCGATCGATGATGAAACTTGATGTTTAAAGTTGTAAGAATCGTCTATTATTTAATCGATATGCTTACTGCAACTTAAAGTCAAAGCGATTTGCTTAAGTGAATAAGTAAGTGTCATGATCGTGAAACAAGGTGTTTTATTAATAATGAAACGAATTGAAAAGTTGATCCATTAATGAATTAAAGTCATAAGCTGTTGACTTTGCTTATTAATTATTGAATCGTGTTTGTCCTTTTCCAACGAATGTCATATTCGTTATTGACTTGCTGCAATTATTGATTATGAGTTGAATTGGAAAGGGTCAAAAACATTGGAAAAAGTCAAGTTTATCGAATCGCTTGTTGGCTTATGCTTAGCCATCGATCAAGTTGTTTTGTCTTTAAGTGAACAAACGAATCGCTTGTAATCATAAGGAAAATTAATTATCAAAAACGAATGGAAGTCATTAGCTTGTTAGCTTGTTGCTAAAATCGTTTTGTCCATTTGTGATGGTGATGATTGATTTAATTAATGTATGGTTTAAGCGGTTAACCCAAATCGCGGTTTGCTGGAAATTATTTAATACAATTGGTATTATTTAATTTCTGGTTAAACCGGATTTAAATTCAAAAATTGAATTTAACCTAAACCGAAGGCTGGTCTAAGTTTGATTTGGTTGGACCAAATAATTTAGAGCTGGTCTGGTTTAGTAAATAACCGATGGTTTTGATAGTTAATTTGGTCTTGGACCAGAATTAATAAACCGACTCGGTTATGTCAAATTATTGGGCCAACTGGAATTCTATGGTCTTGGGCCAAGAATTGGGCCTATAATTTGTGACCCAACCCGAAAATATTTATAAAATATTAAATTAGAAATTTTTACTTTTAGAATGTTTCTAAATTTAGAAAGTTTCTAAAACAAGTAAGTTTCCCAAAATAGTAATCTTCTATTTTTGGAAATAAAACTTAAAATCCTCAAAACCAATATCAAGCTTGGATGTCTTTCCAATCTTGTCAGCTACTTAACGCTTATTCGATTACAGATATGGCTTACAGTGTGAGGTGTCTGTTTTCGCATAAGTAAAGTAGTATATAGTCACTAATTTCATTGGGAGTCCCAGACTTTAGTGATTATTTGGCTGTAAGAGATTGGTTTCCTTGACTGGGCCATCGGGAGTCCCGGGCCTTGAGACATCTGGTGTATTGGGCCTTGGGCCCAATTCACAACCGAGAGTTATATGAGATATAACTAGCTGTGTGTATGCTTACCAAGTAAAGCTAATTCCGGGTGACGGCCAGTGGCCCACTTTGGATTTAGCTGAACATGGGTCTCGGAATCATTGCATTCTTATGAGGTTAAACAAAGAAATTTTGAATGCAATGCGAGTTTTCTTATAAGTTATTAAGATTACTCTTTTATGAACTAAATAACTAAAACTCTATTTATCTCTAAATTTCAGCTATGACAAGCACAAACAATCAAAACACTTTCTCGATCCGGTATGTCCTTGAGACGGACAAACTGAACGGATCAAATTTCTTGACTTGGTCGCGGAACCTGAGGCTAGTTCTCAGGCATGAGAGAAAGGACTATGTCCTTGAGAAAGATCTCTCCCCGAGAGGATCGGGTCCAATGCCTCTCATGCAGTATATAATGCTTGGAATAAGCATTATAATGATGCGGTAGATGTGCGTGGTCTGATATTGGCTACCATGGACTCAGACTTGCAGAAGCAATATGAGAACATGGAGTCGCCAATAGAGATGATCAGCAGCCTGAAATTGAAATTTCAGGAGCAGGTAAGAGTGGAGAGATACCAGTTGGTTAAATCTCTCACTAGCTGCAAGCTACCAAATGATCATCCAGTAAGTCCTCATGTCAGTAAAATGATGGGTTACATTGATAACCTGAGGAAACTGGATTATCCAGTTAGCCAGGAATTGGCAACTGAGATCATTCTGCAGTCAATGCCGTCAACCTATGATAAGTTCGTAAGGAACTATATCAAGAAAGGCTTAACGAAGACGTTGACTGAACTGCATGATATGCTCAAGACAGTTGAGCCAAACGTGAAGAGTACCCTGTACAATCTCATGAATGAGAAGGGTAGGTTTACTAAACCTAATGCTGACAAGGGTGAAGACAAAGTTGTCCTGATTTTGAATCATGGCAAGCGTGTGTCTTCTGAGCCCTAGTCAGATACCTCTTACGTTGGTAAGTGCTGCTACTGTAAAGAGACTGGGCATTGGAAAAGAGATTGCATTAAATTCATGGAAGATTATGAGGAGTTAAAGTTGATGTATGAGACTACTTCCTCAGGTATTCATGTTATTACTTCAAGTTATACCTTGTAGGTATTGGATACTGATTGTGGCACTGATATTTGTTATAATATGCAGAGCCTGAACAACAGTAGAACGTTGAAGGAAGGGCAAGTGGAACTGCGTGTCTGAAAGGAGCTTGGGATGCTGCCTCAGCCGTAGGGTTTTCACTTGTAGATGCCTTTGAGGCTTGGTTTTGAATTAAGTAATTGCTACAATGTACCTGCTTTAAGCAGAGTTGTTTTTCATTTTCTTATGAAGAATTTGAATGTTTTCATTTTGATAAAGACAAGTTTTGTTCTTTTGATCTTAATGAAATGTTAATTGTAGCACCCTATTCAAGGAATGGGTTTTATATCTTAAACCAAAGAGTGCCTAAAAGTAACATAAATACCAAATTGGTTTAAATCTGATGAATTAAACCTGATTTTTCTTGGCATAAATGTTTTGGTCAAATAGAGTAAATTGGATTCAGAAACCCCATAGTTATGGACTTTTGGGCTCATTTGAATGGATATCTTATGAGACTTGAATTCTGCTTACTGGACCAAAAGACAGAGGGCCCATCTTAGCCGAGCTAGAGAAAGGCCCAAAGGCTTATCGGAGATTGAACATACTCATGTATGTGCTCCGATGAGCAGTAATGCCAGAGAAAATTTCCTGTACTTCATTGTCTCTACTGATTACTTCAGTGAGTGTGACTGTGTTCATTTGATGAGACACAAGTCGGAATTCTTTGACATGGTCGAAAGAGTTCCAGAATGAAGTATAGAATCTGAATGACAGAAGTATTAAGACTCTGGATTAGATCACGAGTGAGAATACTTAAGTCATTGATTGTGTAATCATCTGAATGAGTGTGAAGTCGTTTCACAGCTCAATTCTCCTGAAAACCTTGAGGTATTTCTGTGAGAAAGAATCAGATCTTATTAGAAATGATTAAAGATGAGTCACACGAATCTTCCATGATATTCTTTAAGAATAACGCTCTAGAAATATCTAAGTTTACGCTGAAATAGTTCCACCAATATCAGTTGAAAGACACCACGTAAATGTGGATTGGAAATGATCCAAATTCGTCTTTACTGAGTATTTGTAGTTGTGCTACTTCGCTGGTTGTCCTAGGGAAACCAAGGCTTGTTACTTTTACGTCCATTCTGTTTTCTAAGAAGGGAAGTTACTTTCCAAGAAGAACAGTGGGAGTAAAAGTGTAACTCGAAGAAATTCGAGATATACAGGAGGCTGCTCAACCTATTGAGGGAGAGCAGCGGATGGATTTACAGATTTCTGTAAATCCATACCTGTAGAGCCTGAAGTTCGCAGATATGAATGAATCAGTCACTAATCCGAGAGTGATTTCTCGTCATTAGTTGAACCTGATGGTCATTGAAAGTTCGCATGATCTGATGATCATTGAAAGCGACGAACCTGCGAAATTCAAAGAAGCGAATGTGAGCCCGGACTCCGAAAATTACATTATGTGTAAGTTAGCTTCATCGATCCATTCATGGATGGAAGCAAACATATCGGAGTTGAAATCTTCGTTCTGTTGAAGTAGTCAAGGTTTTGACTTGAACAGGAACGAAATGGAACTGTGCATTTACTAAAAGATAAGTGGGAGCAATATTGCATTTCTCATAGTGTATGTCGATGACATACTGATTCTCGGAAATAACGTTCCAATGCTGCAGTCGGTAAAGGACTGGCTTGGGAGTTATTGTATGATTGACATGGGTAAAGCCACGTATTTTTTGGATTTTGGATCTAAAGATAGAGATCCAAAAGAGCTGGTAGGACAAAGTCAGGATTCTTAAATTGACAAAGTCCTACACGTAATCAGCAATCCAAGAAGGGCTTTATGCCAATGTCACATGACAATTCATTAAGCAAGATACAGTGTCCTGCGATATCTGCTGAGCTTGAATGCATGGATAGGATTCCATATGCGACGGCAATTGGATCTATCATGTATGCCATGACACATACTTGTTTTGATGTTGCTTTAATGCTAAGAAAGACAAGTAAAGACCAGTCAAATCCAGCAAAGAATCACTGGATTGCCGTAAAGAATATTCTGAAGTATTTGAGGAATACTTAGGATAAGTTCTTGATTTACGGAGAAAGTGAGGTGCTACAAGTCGATAGAGTCTGAAAGGCAAGTTTCCAATAGACAAAGATAATTCCCGGTCACAGTCTGGCTATATCTTGTGTCTGACTGGCGGTGCAAGGCACTGTTGCTGACTCCATGACTTAAGCTGAACATTTCGCAGCTTGAGAAGCGGCGAAAGAGGTTGTTTGGAAAGAAGAGTTCATCACTGAACTTGATGTGATTCACAGCATAGATGAGACTAGCTGCACATCAGAGATCCAAACACCTTGAGGATAGGTATAACCTATTCCATGAGATAAATGACAGAGGTGTTAAGTAGATCAGCAAGTTTCATCGAATGAGAACGTTGCCAATCTATTAACGAAGCCACTCCTTAGGCCTAAGCATGAGTCGCGGACTGTAGCTGTAGGATGAATGAAACTAAGATGTAGTCTTAATTTCAGTGGGAGTTTGTGAAGGGCTTTACTTAGTTGTTTTGAAAGGTTCATGTAAACATAATATTTTATGTTTATGAAATCTATGATTTCTGGATTATTTTAACTGTGATATAAATAATCGTTCCAAAATGATTCATGTCATTATATATGGGCCATCGAAGTACATGAGTAGACTTGATCCTGAAACCCCATATTTAACGAAATGACATAAATCATAGTGTCCATAGTCGAAGGTTGTTGAAATTGGAACACCAACAACCACTTGAGACTAGATTGTGTTGAGACTTATGACCAGGTTTCGAGGGGTCATAGATGCGCGGCATCAAAGTCGACACATAGGTATATGTAGGGGAGCATATGACCGGACATGGCCCGCTGATGAGAACTCTACAAGATATTAATATCTGTGTCATGAGAGGTTCTCATATACGACTATAGAGTATAGTCCTTAGACCTGAGTTCGCATGCATGTGGCTGCACATGGAGTGATGCGCTTTGATCATTGTCTAACGCTGTTTCGTAACTGGGAGCTATAAGGACCTTGGTTGGGTGTATTATAAAGTGTGTAGTTCATAGTGATGGAACAAGATGGGATTTGTCCCTGCCGTTTAACGGAGGTAATATCTCTAGGCCAATCGGAGACTTGATAGCTGGTAAGAGAGTGGCCACTCCCAAACGGACTTGCCCAAGTCGTTTGAATTGTCAGTATCGAATCTGGTCCGATTAAAATGGTCTGGCTATATAAGGATGACACGCATCTTGCCTTATGCCAGATCGAGATATTGAGACAAAAGGATTAGGGAATGTAGGATTCCAGTACAATCGGGAGATTGTTGGGAATGTCCTGTGTAGGATTCCAGTACAAGTGGGAGATTGTTGGTAATGTCCTGAAATCTACCGTACTATCTCTAGAAAGTATGATAAGTGTCGAGATCAGACATAAGTCATAAATACTGGGTGATCATGATGGCTTGCTAGAGTCCGCTCTTGATCTATAAGTTTAGGACTTATTACCAGTATTGTATGATCCCAAAGGGTCACACACCATAGCTAACGGGAAAGTTAAGATGGAATTAATACGGTAAGATGCTGAGGCATTTACTGTATTTGTACAGAGAGTTGGACAGACAACAAATGGGCTTTTGTCTGATTTGTGTCTTGGGTCCAAAAGTCTAATGGACCATTAGTTTAATTAATTAATTAAACTTGGGCCCATTAGTGAATAAAAGAGAGAGATTGCAACATTAGGAGGGTAACCCCTTTTGGCGATTTTGTTGGTGTGGCCGTGGCCTCCTTTCTCTCTCTAAGCCTCTCTCTCTGTTGATCATCCATCCGGTCTAGCAGCCATCCCTGCTTGTAAGAGTGTGGATACCTGAGGAGGAGCCGGTTCTCATCAGCTCTAATCTGATCTTGTCATTACCACCAATCATTCCGCTGCAAAGGTAAAGATCAGGTTTGTTTTATGATTCAGTTACAAGAACCTAGATCCTTGATTAAATATGTGTTAGGTTGCAATCTGGGAATTGAACCATGGAAAAACACTCATAATCCTTCAGATCCTAGGCTTTCCAACAGTGGTATCAGAGCTATTAGGGTTTAATCTATTGAATCTGAGGCACTTAAATCGTATACTGATGAATTTTATTAGTTTAGTGCCTGTTAAATCGTGTTTTGAAGAATTTAATCTCGGATTAAGTCTTTGTTGAAAAACGATGAATTGCTGGTTTCGCACTGTGTCGATCGACACTAAGATTGTGTCGGTCGACACGCCGCAAAAACAGTTTTAAAATTTTTTTCAATCAGCGATCGAATATCCGTGTCCCTACAATGTCGATCGATACACTGGGTGTGTCGGTCGACACAGACTAAGCGAATGGATAGATCGGTTCACCTGGATTGAACCGGTTATCTCGCTTGGTTAAGTATATTAACCAATTTGGTTCTGGTTGGGTAATGGCGATCGACACAGAGTTGTGTGGCGATCGACATGGACCATTAAACCGGACCGGTTCAATTAGATTGAATCGGTTAAGAAAATTCGATCCGGTTTGACCGACTATCGAAGTCCGGTTTAAATTAGGTTGTGTCGACCGATGCCAATGGTTGGTGTCGATCGACACACCAGTCGCATACTTGATGGTTGGACCTCAAATTTGCAAATACCGGACCAAATTTGCTCTAGATTAACCTAAAATTAATAAAACTATATGTTTAATTAATTTAATAACTTCTTTGATGTATATTGTGAAGGAACGTTAAGTTGATCCTGATTCAATTCTTAGATTCATATCAACCTAAACATGCGATCTAGGTTCTTCTCTGCTAGATCACTAGAGGATTTCGGCGCAGAGAGAGAGAGTTTACGGCTGGGTGATTAGGGTTTATTGATCAGAAACTCGAGTTTTAGCTTATAAAACTTGTCTGATTTCGTTTGGGCCATTTGGCCCAAACACCAATTAACTAGTCGGCATTCGCACACTGTGTCGACCGACACACCTTGTGTATCGATCGACACAGAGTAGCTAAACCGTTTTATTCTCTCTAAGTACAGTAAATGCCTAGCACTTTTACCGTACTTCTGCTAAACCGTTCCTACACATTTTCCTGTTAGCTTAGGCGTGTGACCCATATGGGATCATATAATAAAGGCAATAAGTCCAAGACTTATAGATCATGAGCGGACTCTAGCAAGCCATCATGACCCCCAGTATTATATGACTTATGTCTGATCATTGACATACTCTTACTTTCTAGAGACAGTACCGAGATTACTGGACACAATTCCAACAATCTCCCACTTGTACTGGAATCTCTGTATTCATAATCCTTTTGTCACAATATCTCGATTAGTCATAAGGCAAGATTGGTGTCATCCTTATAAAGCCTAATCTTGTTCATCGGACTCTGATTTGATACTGACAATCCAAACGACTCGCGAAAGTCCGTTTGAGCATGGCCATGCATTTTCCAGTATTCAAATCTCCGATTGGCCTAGAGATATTCACTCCATTTATATTGGAGGGACAAATTCCGTCTTGTTCCATCACTGTAAACTACTCATTTCATAATGTACCCAAACAAGGTCCTTATAACTATCGCAGAACGATAGCGTTAGACAATGATCAAAGTGCATCAGTCCATGTGCAGTCACATGCATGCGAACTCAGGTCTAAGGACTATACTCTATAGTCGTAGTAAGAATCTCTTATGACACAGATATAAATATCCTGAAGAGTTCTTATAAGCGGGTCTTGTCCGGTCGTATGTTCCCAAACATACACCTATGTACTGACTTTGATGCCGCGCATCTATGACACACTGAGACTTTGTCATAAGTCACGTACCAATCCAGTCTCACACGGTTGTTGGTGTTCCAATTTCAACAACCTTCGACTAGGGACAGGATGATATAATCCATCTATCAAATATAGGGTCTCATGATCAAGCTAAATGACTTTGATGACTCAAGATCAAGTCATTTACTTCGATGACCTATAAAATGGTTTATATCACTTTGGAACGATTATTTCATCACAGTTAAAATAATCTTGAAATAATAATTTCATTAAACATAAGAATGTTTTACAAGAACATATCAAATAACTAAATAAAAGCCCTCAAACTCCCACTCAAATTTAGATTACATTTCAATGTCTCTAATGCCTACAGCTTCAGTCAGAAACTCGAGCTTAGGCCTTGGGAGTGGCTTCGTCAACGGATCAGCGACGTTATCATCTGTCTGAACTCGGCTGATCTTGACTTCCTTTCTATTAATGATGTCACGTATCAAGTGAAATCTTCTTAGAACATGCTTGGATTTCTGGTGTGATCTTGGTTCCTTTGCCTGAGCTATAGCACCATTGTTGTCACAAAACAGTGCCAGAGGCTCAGCCGCATCTGGTATCACACCTAGTTCAATAATGAACTTCCGTATCCAAACAGCTTCCTTCGCAGCTTCTGAGGCGGCGATATATTCAGCTTCTGTGGTGGAATCTGCAACGGTGTCTTGCTTGGAGCTTCTCCAACTGATTGCACCGCCATTCAGACAAAAGATATAACCGGACTGTGACCGGAAATCATCTTGGTCTGTCTGGAAACTTGCGTCCGTGAATCCACTGACTTTAAGCACATCACTTCCACCGTACACTAAGAACTTATCCTTAGTATGTCTTAGATACTTCAAGATATTCTTTACGGCAATCCAATGGTTTTCACCTGGATTTGACTGGTATCTACTCGTCATGCTCAATGCGTAAGCAACATCAGGACGAGTACAGATCATGGCATACATGACAGATCCTATTGCAGATGCATAAGGAATATTCTTCATTCGCTCAAGCTCAGCAGCCGACGTAGGGCTCTGCTTCTTGCTTAGCGTTGTGCCATGTACCATTGGCGTGAAGCCCTTCTTGGAATCTTTCATGCTGAATCTTTGTAGGACTTTGTCAATGTATGAGTCTTGACACAAGCCTATCAGCCTCTTAGGTCTATCCCGATAGATCCTAATTCCAAGAACGTATGCGGCTTCACCCATGTCTTTCATGGAAAAACAACTTCCAAGCCAGTATTTTACAGACTTCAGCATTGGAATGTCGTTTCCGAGAAGCAGTATGTCATCAACATACAGAATAAGAAAAACGATTTTGCTCCCACTAGTTTTCTTATATACGCATTGTTCTTCTTCGTTTCTGATAAAGTCAAATTGCTTGATCGCTTCATCAAAACGAAGATTCCAGCTCCTCGATGCTTGCTTCAATCCATAAATGGATTTATGAAGTTTGCATACTTTCCCAGCATTCTTTGGATCTATGTAACCGTCAGGTTGCGTCATATACACATCCTCTTCCAGAATACCATTCAGGAAGGCGGTTTTCACGTCCATCTGCCAAATTTCATAATCATGAAAAGCTGCAGTTGCTAGTAGAATCCGAATAGATTTCATCATAGCCACCGGTGAATAGGTTTCATCGTAGTCCACACCGTGAACTTGTCTGAAACCTTTTGCCACCAACCTGGCTTTATAAATCTGGACATTTCCATCCACGTCAATCTTCTTCTTGAAGATCCATTTGCACTCGATGGCTTTTACACCAGCGGGTAAGTCAACCAACGAAAATACTTGGTTGACCGACATGGAGTCCATTTCGGAATCAGTGGCCTTGCGCCACTTAGAGGAATCTGGGCCCATCATGGCTTGATTGAAGTTCGATGGTTCATCACCATCAATGATCAAAAGATCATGACAGTCAGTCACGAGGAATCCCTGATATCTCTCGGGTTCGTGACGGATCCTCCCGGATCTTCGAACTTCAGGTACTACAGGTTCAGGTTCTACAATTTCTTGTAGATCCTCCTGCTGCTCTTCCTCATTAGGTTGAGCAGTATCCTGTTCATCTTGAATTTCTTCAAGCAGTACCTTACTCCCACTGTCTTTCTTAGAGAGAAACTCTCTCTCAAGAAAGTTACAATCCCGGGCAACAAAGATCTTGTTCTCGGAACGTAGATAGAAGTAATAAGCCTTGGTTTCCCGTGGATAACCAATGAAGTAGCATTTGTCAGATTTTGGTGTAAGCTTGTCTGAGATCAATCTCTTGACATAGGCTTCACAACCCCAAATTCTGAGATAAGACAGCACTGGAGTTTCTCCAGTCCATAATTCATATGGTGTCTTTGCTACTGCTTTCGATGGCGCTCTATTTAGAGTGAACACTGCTGTTAGCAGAGCATATCCCCAAAGGGATATTGGAAGGTCTGTGTGACTCATCATAGATCGAACCATATCCAATAAGGTCCGATTTCTCCTTTCAGACACACCATTCCATTGAGGTGTTCCAGGAGGAGTGAGTTGGGATACGATCCCACACTCTCTCAGATGATCACTGAATTCTTGGCTTAAGTATTCTCCTCCTCGGTCGGACCGAAGAGCCTTAATGCTTTTGCCAAGTTGGTTCTGTACTTCATTTTGGAATTCTCTGAACTTCTCAAAAGATTCAGACTTATGTTTCATTAAATAAACATATCCATACCTACTGAAATCATCAGTAAAGGTAATGAAGTACTGATAGTTTCCTCTTGCATTTGTGGACATTGGGCCACACACATCAGTGTGTATCAGGCCCAATAAGTCACTGGCCCTCTCGTTAGGTTTATTAAAGGGGGCCCGTGTCATTTTGCCCATCATGCAGGATTCGCATTTCTCACATGACTCAAAGTCAAATGAGCCAAGAAGTCCATTCGAATGGAGCCTCTTGATGCGTTTCTCGCTGATGTGCCCTAAACGACAATGCCATAGAAACGTTCGGTTCTCCTCATTAGGTTTGAACCGTTTGGTATTAATGTTATAAATTGGCGCGGATTGATCGAGTATGTAAAGCCCATTCATAAGAGGGGCAGAACCATAGAACAAATTGTTGCGATTGAAGGAACATAATTTATTCTTAACTGAAAAATCATAACCTTCCAAATCCAACAAAGAAATTGAAATAATATTTCTGCTTATAGCAGGTACAAAATAACAATTATTGAGTTCTAAAATCAATCCCGAAGGTAAAGACAACAAGTAAGTGCCTACAGCTAGCGCTGGAACTTTCGCTCCATTCCCAACTCGTAGCTCCACTTGTCCTTGCTTCAGCCTTCTACTGTTGCTGAGTGCCTGCATATTAGTACAAATATGAGCCCCACAACCAGTATCCATAACCCATGAGGTATTATCAGAAGTAGTTGTATTAACTTCTATAACAAAAATACCTGTTGAAGAAGTCTCGTAAGTCTTCTTCTTCAATTCCTTTAGACCTTCCTCGAATTTCTTACATTCTCTCCTCCAATGCCCTGGTTCTTTACAGAACCTGCATATGTCAGTTGGCCCAGCCTTGGACTTGGGCTTGGGCTTTGGCGTGTCCTTGTCCGCGACTTGGACAGCCTTGGCCTTTCCCTTATCCTTAGCAGAGGATTTCTTAAACCCCTTGCCCTTCTGCACCATAAGCACATTGGGGTCCTTGGCGGTTTTCCTCAAATTGGGCTCCGCAGTCTTGAGCATTCCGTGAAGCTCAGGCAATGTCTTACTCAAGCCATGCATGTTAAAGTTCAGAATGAACTGATCATAGCTTGCAGGTAATGACTGCAGAATGATGTCGCAGGCAAGTTCCTGGCTGATTGGGCAGTCGAGTTTCTGAAGATGATCGAGATAACCCATCATCTTCAAGACATGAGGACTCACTGCCGCATTCGCAGCCAACTTGCAGTCCAAGAGGTTCTTAACTGTTTGAAACCTCTCAGTCCTAGCCTGCTCCTGAAAAAGTGATTTCAGGCTTGCCATTATCTCGATGGGTGACAATACACTCTCGAACTGTTTTTGCAGCTCCGGAGTCATTGTCACCAACATCAGGCAATAGGCATCATTTTCATCTGACGAATGCTTTTCCCAAGCATTATGCAGAGTCCTGGCGGCATTGGCAGGAGGCCTCTCGGGGAGAGGATCACGAAGGACATAATCCTTCTTCTCCTGCTTGAGGACTAGCCTCAAGTTCCTTGACCACGTCAGGAAGTTCGTTCCAGTCAGCTTCTCCTTTTCGAGAACAGACCGGATCGAGAATGAGTTTTGTGTGCTTGTAGTAGTCATAGCTGAAATATATAGATAAAAAGGTTATTAGTTAAAATGTTCAATATGATTAATCTCGTATTAAATTTAATATGATTAATCACGCATTATATTCAATAACATAAGTTACCCTCAATAGAATATAATGATTCCAAGATCCACATATAACTAAGATTAAAGTGGGCCACTGGCCGTCACCAAACCTTAGCTTATATCGGTAAGCCCTATATCGGCTAATTATATCCGTGATATAACTCTTGGTTGTGAATTTGGGCCCGAGGCCCAATTCACTCTGATGTCTCAAGGCCCGGGACTCCCGATGGCCCAGTCAAGAAAACCAGACTATACAGTCATGTAATCATTAATGTCTGGGACTCCCAATGACATTTATGAATCACAAACCGTCTTATCCACGCAAAAGCAGACACCCTCACACTGTAAGGCCATGAATACAATTGAATGGGCTTCGACAGCTGACATAGAATGGACAAGACATCCAACGCTTGATATTATTTGAGGTTCGTAGGTTTATTTAAGAAATCATTCCCAAAATAGAAGATTACTATTTCGGGAAACTTTCATTTTTGGAAACCTACTATTTTTGGAAACTTTCTAAAATTGGAAACTTTCTAAAAACGGAAACTTTCTAACTTTAGAAATTTCTTTAAAATCCAGAATCCGCAAATCCAGAAACTTCTAATTTAAGAAACTTTCTAATTTCAAAATTTCGGAAACTTTAATTTAAAATCGACTTTATAATTTTATAAAATAAATTTTAAATTAATCTGAAGAAAGACTCAAATAACTGGCCCAATTGTTTTAACTTCTTGGCCCGAGGCCCAAGAACTGGTCCATGTCCAAGACATGACCCAATTGTCCAATTAAATGACATAACCGGTCTGGTTCATTAAAATTGGTCTAACCAAATTTTAATTACTACGATGACCACAATTGTCAACCGGTTATTTACTAAACCGGATTTTCTCAATTTATTTGGTCCAACCAAATCAAATTAGAAAATCCTGGTTTAGGCACTAAATCCAATAATTCTTTCGACATTGGATTTCTTGTCCCGGTTTAACCAGACTTAATAAAATTATTAAATCTGTTTATTAAACCAGGACGAATTAATTTTAATCAAAATTAAACCGAGCCTTAAACCAACCATGTCGATCGATGGACCAACCGTGTCGATCGATCCATCAACCACATCGGTCGATGCTCTCAGCATCGATCCTGCATCGATCGTGCATCGATCCTGTATCGATCGATGCTCTTACGCATGCACGGATCCGAGCCAAAACCCTAACCGTGTCGATCGATGTGCACCAACCGCATCGGTCGATGCACCAATATCGAACCTGCATCGATCCTGTATCGATCGATGCTTTCACGCGTTTAACTGGTTTTGCCGATAGACTGTATCGACCGATCCATGCGATCGTATCGATCGATCCATGCGATTCTGGTCGATACTGACTTTTGAAAATCGCATTCTACCAAGTCAATATAGCTTGGTTTCTGCGATTTTAGGTGTGTTTAGATTTCAATTCTTGTTGCTTAAATGGTTTCTCTTATCAGTAGTTGATTCAAAACACTTTTAAACAAGAAAACAATCCTAAACATTGAATCTAAACAAGAAAAACCATAACCTGGCTCTGATACCACTGAAGGAACGTTAAGTTGATCCTGATTCAATTCTTAGATTCATATCAACCTAAACATGCGATCTAGGTTCTTCTCTGAATAGAAACAAACGATGATCTCACCTTATACCTGTTTGCAGCGGAAATAGATGGTATGTCTGAGATCAGAGAAACACCGAGGGATGAATCCTCCAAAGGTTCACACACGCGATCACAGGAAACGACTGCTAGATCACTAGAGGATTTCGGCGCAGAGAGAGAGAGTTTACGGCTGGGTGATTAGGGTTTATTGATCAGAAACTCGAGTTTTAGCTTATAAAACTTGTCTGATTTCGTTTGGGCCATTTGGCCCAAACACCAATTAACTAGTCGGCATTCGCACACTGTGTCGACCGACACACCTTGTGTATCGATCGACACAGAGTAGCTAAACCGTTTTATTCTCTCTAAGTACAGTAAATGCCTAGCACTTTTACCGTACTTCTGCTAAACCGTTCCTACACATTTTCCTGTTAGCTTAGGCGTGTGACCCATATGGGATCATATAATAAAGGCAATAAGTCCAAGACTTATAGATCATGAGCGGACTCTAGCAAGCCATCATGACCCCCAGTATTATATGACTTATGTCTGATCATTGACATACTCTTACTTTCTAGAGACAGTACCGAGATTACTGGACACAATTCCAACATATTGGATATGCATCAAGATTAAATAGTTCTTTTCCTCAACTAAATATCAAGTGATCTTGATGTCTTGCCCGATCTTGTCTACTGTCAAGACTCGTTTCGTTGTTGGATAGCCTTGGAGTCCTTCGTATCCACAACTACATGAGTAAGGCAGGTGATCATTGATAGACTTGCAGTGCAACTGTCAATGATAACAAGATTGAAGAGATTGTTTTACTTGACTGGGCTATCAGAAGTTCTGGGCCCAGGGACATCAGAGTGGATAAGACATGGATTGTCTTATCTGCGACCAAGAGTTGTACTGGGTACAATTAGCAATGATTTGCTTACCTAGATAACTAAAGTTTGGGTGATGGCGAGTCGCCCACTAAAATTTTGGTGACCTGAGGATCTTGGTTCATTGTATTCGTCTGAGGAAACATGGTTTTTGAATACAATGCGAGTTTTCTTATTAGATAAGAATTCTCATTTCGTTGAACATCATAACTAAAACTCTACCTCTTTTAATTACAGCTATGTCTGTCCCAACTCACATCAACACTTTCTCGCTAAGATCCGTCCTTGAGAAGGACAAGCTTAATGGATCAAATTTCTTGGAATTGTATCGGAACCTGAGAATAGTTCTCAGGCAGGAGAACAAGGAATATGTCCTTACAAGAGTTCTCCCCGAGAGGCCACGTTCCAATGCCACACAGGCAGATAAGAATGCTTGGGATAAGCATTCAGCTGATGTCAAAGACGTTAATTGTCTAATGCTGGTGACTATGAACTCTGAGCTGCAGAAGCAATATGAGAACGTGATGTCACCGATTGAGATGATTAACAGCCTGAAAACTTTGTTTCAGGAGCAATCTCGCACAGAGAGATACCAGACGGTTCAATCTCTCATGGATTGCAAGCTGGCTAAGGACAGTCCAGTAAGTCCTCATGTCCTTAAAATGATGGGTTACATTGATAACCTGGGGAAATTGGACTGTGCCATTAGCCAGGAGCTAGCCACTAACATGATTATGCAGTCTTTGCCGTCGTGTTTTGATCAGTTCATCATGAACTACAACATGCAAAACATGACTAAGACATTGACTGAGTTGCACGGCATGCTTAAGACAGCAGAGCCGAATCTCAAGAAGGCAACTCCTAGTGTATTGATGGTACAAGGGGGTAAAAGGTTTAAGAAACCTAGTAAGGATAAGGGAATGGCTAAAGCTGTCTAGACTGAGAGTCAAGACAAGCCCAAGCCCAAGCCCAAATCCGGGCCTTATCCTGAGGACAAATGCAACTACTTCAAGCAGCTAGGACAAGAAGCTGAAGAAGACGTATGATGCGTCTGACTCATGTATTTATGTTATCGAACTTAATGTTATGTCTTCTAGTTATACTTAGTGGGTATTGGATACCGGCTGCGGTGCTCATATTTGTACTAATGTGCAGACACTAAGAAACAGTAGAACGCTGAAGAAAGGACAAGTCGAGCTACGGGTCGGGAATGGAGCTAAGGTTGCTGCACTGGCCGTAGGCACTTATAATTTGTCCTTACCTTCTGGCATGGTTTTAGAATTGAATAATTGCTACTTTGTACCTGCGATTAGCAGAAACATAATTTCAGTTTCTGCTTTGGATTTGGAAGGTTTTGATTTTGCTGTTAAGAATAAAGTTTGTTCTTTTAATCGTGATGGTACGTTTTATGGTAGCGCCCCATTAGATAATGGGTTATATATCTTAAACCAAGAAATGCATGTCTTTAACATAAATACAAAGCGGTTTAAGTCAAATGATGAAAACCCGACTTTCTTATGGCATTGTCGTTTGGGCCATATCAATGAGAAACGCATTCAGAGACTCCATCGAAATGGGCTTCTGGGCTCATTTGATTTTGAATCATGTGAGAAATGCGAATCTTGCTTGATGGGCAAAATGGCTAGAGCCCCTTTCAACAAATCAAATGAAAGGGCCAGTGACTAATTGGGCCTTGTTCATACTGATGTATGTGGGCCGATGAGCACTGTTGCTAGAGGAAATTACAAGTACTTCATTACCTTTACTGATGACTTCAGTAGGTATGGCTACGTCTATTTGATGAGACACAAGTCAGAATCCTTTGATAGATTCAAGGAATTCAAGAATGAAGTACATAACCAACTTGGCAAAAGTATCAAAGTTCTGCGGTCGGATCGCGGAGGAGAATACTTGAGTCAAGAGTTCAGTGACTATCTGAGCGAGTGTGGAATTGTTTCACAACTCACTCCTCCTGGAACACCCCAATGGAATGGAGTGCCAGAGAGGAGGAATCGAACCTTATTGGATATGGTTCGGTCTATGATGAGTCATTCAGGTCTTCCATTATCCTTTTGGGGATACGCTCTAGAAACGTCTGCCTTTACAATAAATAGGGTGCCATCTAAATCAGTGAAAAAGACACCACATGAATTGTGGACTGGGAATATTCCAAGTCTGTCTTTCCTGAAGATTTGGGGTTGTGAGGCTTATGTCAAACGTTTAATCTCTGACAAGCTCGCACCCAAATCATATAAATGTTACTTCGTTGGTTATCCTAGGGAAACCAAGGCATACTACTTTTACAACCGATCTGAGAACAAAGTCTTTGTTGCTCGGGACTGTTCTTTTCTTGAGAGGGAGTTTCTTTCTAAGAAAAACAGTGGGAGTAAAGTACATCTCGAAGAAATTCAAGATGCACAGGAGACTGCTCAACCTGCTGAGGAAGAGAAGCAGTTGGATCCACAAAGTTCTGTGGAGCCCACACCTGTGGAGCCTGAAGTTCGCAGATCCGGAAGGATCCGTCATGAACCCGAGAGATATTATGGATTTCTCGTGACTAATTGCAATGATCTGATGATCATTGAAAGTGACGAACCGGCGACCTTCGCGGAAGCAATGATGGGCCGGACTCCGAAAAGTGGCTTGGAGCCTCTAAATCCGAAATAGGATCCATGTCAGAAAACCAAGTATGGTCCTTGGTCGATTTACCTAATGGTGCAAAAGCCATTGAGTGTAAATGGATTTTCAAGAAGAAGATTGACGTGGAGGGCAATGTCCAAATTTATAAAGCTAGGTTGGTGGCTAAAGATTTCAAGCAGATTCATGGTATTGACTATGATGAAACCTATTCCCCAGTCGCTATGCGTAAATCCATTGGGATTCTTCTAGCAACTGCCGCTTATTATGATTATGAGATTTGGCAGATGGATGTCAAAACCGCCTTCCTGAATGGTATTTTGGAAGAGGATGTGTATATGACACAACCTGAGGGTTTTGTAGATCCTTAGAATGCTGGGAAGGTATGCAAGCTTCATAAATCCATTTATGGATTGAAGCAAGCATCACGGAGTTGGAATCTTCGTTTTGATGAAGCAGTAAAACAATTTGGTTTCATTAAGAACGAAGAAGAACCATGTGTATACAAGAAGACTAGTGGGAGCGGAATTGTATTTCTCGTACTGTATGTCGATAACATACTTCTTCTCGGTAATGATGTTATGTTGCTTCAGTCTGTTAAGACTTGGCTCGGAAGTTGTTTTTCCATGAAAGACATGGGAGAAGCCGCGTACATCCTTGGAATCAGAATCTACAGAGATAGAGCGAACAGGCTGATTGGATTGTGCCAGGACACTTATATTTATAAGGTGTTTCACAGATTCAAGATGCATGATTCTAAGAAGGGCTTCATACCGATGTCTCATGGCATTAGTCTCAGCAAGAAGCAGTGTCCGGCGACACATGCTGAGCGAGAACGCATGAATAGGATTCCTTATGCTTCTGCAATAGGATCTATCATGTATGCCATGCTCTGCACTCTTCCAGATGTAGCTTACGCATTAAGCATGACGAGTAGATACCAATCTGATCCAGATGAAGATCACTGGACAGCTGTCAAGAATATTCTCAAATATTTGAGACATACCAAGGATAAGTTCTTGGTATATGGAGGAATTGAGGAACTTGTGGTGAATGGATTCACCGATGCGAGTTTTCAGACGGACAGAGACGATTTCCGATCACAGTCTGGATATGTCTTCTGTCTAAATAGCGGTGCAGTGAGCTAGAAGAGCTCTAAGCATAATACCGTAGCTGATTCCACAACGGAAGCTGAATATGTTGCTGCTTCAGAAGCGGCAAAGGAAGCTGTTTGGATCAAGAAGTTCATGACTAAACTTGGTGTGGTTCCTAGTATCTTGGAGCCAGTGGCTTTATTTTGTGACAACAATGGAGCCATTGCTCAGGCGAAAGAACCCAGGTCACACCAGAAGTCCAAACACGTAGAGAGGAGATATCACCTGATTCGTGATATCGTCAATAGAGGTGATGTGAAGATCAGCCGAGTTCCGACGGACGAGAATGTCGCTGATCCTCTGACTAAGCCACTCCCAAGGCCTAAGCATGAGAGTCATTCGACTGCTGTAGGCATTAGAGATCTTAAGATGTAATCTTGATTCTAGTGGGAGTTCTTGTGGTTTTATTTTAGCTATATTAAGATGTTTTTGTAAACATACTTTTGGATGTGTTTAATGAAATTTGATTTCAGCATTATTTATTGTGATCTAAATAATGGTCCCAAAATAAGTTTATGCCATATTATAGGTCATCAAGTCGAGGACTTGATCATGAAACCCTATAAGTTATAGATGACATAAATTATGATGTGTCCCTAGTCGAGGTTGTCAAAGTGGGACACTGACAACCGCGAGAGACTAGATTGTGAGGTGACTGTTGACTAAGTTTCATGGAGTCAGTGATATGAGTATCACAGTCAGTCACATAGATATATGTTGATGAACATATGATCGGACATGACCCGCTAATGAGAAGTCTCCAAGATAGTTATATATGTGTCATGAGAGATTCTCATTACGACTATAGAGTATAGTCCTTAGACCTGAGTTCATCATGTTTTCTAGCATATGAATTGGTACACTTTGACCTTGTCAAACGTCGACCCGTAACTGGCGACTATAACGGCATTGCTTAGGTGTATCATGAAGTGTGTGTAGGAACAGGGATGGAACAAGATGGGATTTGTCCCTCCTGAATAACGGGAGATAAATATCTCAGGGCCTATCGAAGATTTGATACTGAGAGAATGTGTGGCCGCACTCAAAAGAACTGTAGTTCAGTTGTTTGTATTGTTCAGTATAGATCAGGAGTTCGATAAACACGATATTGGCTTAATAAGGATGACACTAATCTTGCCTTATGCCAAATCGAGATATAGAGACAAAAGGATTATAGGAATTGATGATTCCAGTACAAGTGGGAGATTGTTGGGATAGTGTCCTGAAATCACACCTGTACTCACTCTTGATGATAGTTGTGTGTCGAGATCAGACATTCGTATAATACTGGGCGGTTGCAATGTTTTTCTAGAAGCCTCTTGCAATCTGTAAGTTGTAGACTTACTTCCAGTGTTATATGATCCTATAGGGTCACACACCTAAGCAAACTGGAAGCGTAAAATATGGGAATGGTCATTATGGCAATGATCATATTGATGTGTATTGGATACACATTAATATTGAGTTTATAATGGTGTGTCGATCGACACAGTATGTGTGTCGATCGACACAGATCGGGTTTCGAAACTGAAGTTTCAATTTTATGACTTAAACGAATTGGTATTAACCAATACTCGGTTTTAGTCATTCCAGGTCTTTATAAGGCATATAGTTTCGACCTGGAACCCTAGCCGTTCACTTTTTCCTGACAGAAAAAGCAGAAACACTAGAAACTCAGAAATCCCAAGATCCGGCATTAGCATCCCGGCTTTCCAGGTTTGTGTGCGTGTGTATCTGGTAGAGGCGAAGCATTTGAGTCGCTGCTGATCTCGTTTCACCAATCATTCCGATGCCAGTACAAGGTAAGAACGAGGTTAGTGATTCAATACAACGAACCCTAGATCCTAGGCTTTCCAACATTACCATCTTCTGTGGAGCCGTATCACTCAAGACATGCGTCCACAGTCCTCTGCCTCCAAGAGCAGACTTGCCATCCTAGCCCATACCAAGTAGTTGGCTCCTTTAAGAGTCACTGGTATCAACACCCTTGAGTTCTCCATGTCTGAGTAAGGAGGGAGTTTCAAGAGAAAGAGGTTTCAAAAAAGTTTAGAACAAAGAAGGACATAACCGGTTTGAAAGTTATCCAAGAACAAGAAGAGATTCAAATGAGTAACAAGAACAAGAATAGAAGTTTCAGAGAGTTTGGGTAAGTGATAATAGGTATAGGAGCTTTATATCTCTGATACCATGTTAGAATTTAGAGTATAGAAGTGATTACTTGAAGAGAGAAGCCCTAGAACCAATTAGGGTTCTTAGAGCGACAGTAAGAGAGCCGATAGAGAAAGAGAGAATGTAGATTAGGAAAATGATTCCTTAAGTGTATATTGGATGTTCATAGGTTACATGCTTTATATAGAGAGACAACTGGGGTTCTTGAACTATTAAACACAATAAACAAACAAGAAGAAGACAAGAAGGTGCAACGGCTCCAAGAGAGAAAGCGACAGGTCCTAGCAGGTTCAGAGGAGAGAGAAGCGCCTTTTGACCTAGGGATCAGACCTCCGACTCTTCTGCTTTGCTCCAGACATGTTGGTACTATGTTAGGGACATAAACAAACCATTTTATAACCGAGATCACATGTTTTGTTTCTGTCTCAAAGTCCTCAACTTTGCACATAACTAATCGGCTTCTTGTTCCTTGTCTAACACTCTTGGTACTTCTTTATTCTTCAAATCAATACGTTTGACTCCTTAGTGGGCTCATTTGTTGGGCCGAAATGTTTTTGATGAGGTGGCAAGATTTCTAATGGGCTTATGGATGGGTGTTAAACCCATATCCAACAATTAGGTCCCCCCAGTTCGGCGGTCGCATGAGTCGGAGTCGGTGAATTTCTTTGAGAATTTAAGTCAGGCGGAAATCTGATCGGCTCGTCTGGCGGATCGGCGCCATTTGGTCCTTTGATTTCTTTCGTGATTTTAAGGGAATGAAAGAACGTGAACCGCGGAGCGCGATTTTTCGTGTTTCTATAAAAATCCTTTTCCGAGCCTTCGTCTCTTCAAATCCCGTCGTCTTTCTCAGGTAATTGTTTTCTTCCGTAGACTTTGCCTTTTATATTTGCGTTTCTGGCCATAGTTTCTTGCTGCTTGCTTCGAATTTGTTAGTATGCGAGTAAATTCTAGTTATCATTCCTGTACAAGTAGTGGCAACCTAGAATCCTACTAGTTATCAGGCGAGAGTCCTGTCGAATCTAGGCTGATTGAGGGAGACGATGAATTTTTCAAATCGCGTTCTAGGTGGAAACCTCGTCGGTTTCGTGGTGTTTCAAGTGTGATGGAACCTCTAGATTGTCGACCGCTCACTGATGCTTCTCCTTCCACGCCTTGTGAGAGGGGGAATTTAAATTATCCTGGTGGCAAGAGTTGGAGAAGTGAGGGAGAGCAAAATCCGGGCGGTGGCGACGAGTTAGGTCGTCGAAGAGGGGGTGCTAAGATTACTGATTCGGGAGGTTGCTCGAGGCATAGTGCAGCCGCTTCTGGTAATCACTCTCGAACGAATGCTTCGAGGGGAGGGAAGAAAAGATCAAAGGAGACGGCAGAGGAAGGAGGTGCGGCGGAAGAAGGGAAGACGACGGAAGAGAAGGTTGTTGTTCCCTGAGCGTTCCGCTCGTCTGTTTGCAAAAAACTTTCTTTGGATAATATCCGTTAGAATTGTTCTCGTGTCTCCGGCCTTGAGCTTTTCCTGCCGAACTTGTGCGAGCGACCTTGGGATGCTCCCCTGGGTGGTTTTTCCTGTACGAATGTGGGTTCACCGAGTGTCACCTGCTCTTCCCTCTTCCCAAAATCCTGGTTGAATATTGCTAGGCAAGGAAGATGAAAATTTTTCTCAGCTTTGCTCTGCTGCCATTCGTAACATGTTGGGTGTTCTGATCATGGCGGTTGATAGTGGTGTTGATGTATCCACTTGCTTTTTTGAGGAGCTGACGTCGAGCTCGACCAATCGGGGGACGTCCGAGACTTTTTACGTGTATTTTAGGCCCGATTGTTGTTTAAAGGTCGTGTTTGCTACTCCAGACAAGATTTCTGCTTGGCAGGACAGGTACTTCTTTGCGTGGGTTAATAGCGCGCTCTCATTTGATACGATCAGGGTTTTTAGATCAGCCAGGAATTATGATCCTTGTTGTTTCCTTTTCTTATGTGCTTGTATATACCGATATTGACTGTCTCATGTTTTTTTTTTGCAGTTGGCTCTACTTCAGGCCATTGGACCGCAGATTTTTCCAGAGACTTCGACAAATTGAGGGCTCGCGGTGCGATAGATTGACCTCCGTCAAAGAATAAAGAGGCCAAGGCTCTGTTTGATCGGAAGGTCCGATATTGCTTTGAGGAGATTAATTCGGGTATGCATACTCCTTCTCCCTCCCCCACCCTTCTTTTTTAAAAACGGATGGGAAAGGTGTTTTTGCTGATATGCTGCTTGTCTTTCAGCGTTTCTTGTGTCGGCTTCTTCCTTGGATCCAACGAGTGATTCAGCGTCTTCTCGGTTGTTTAGAAAGAGGCGCAGAGTTTCCGGTGGTGGGTGAAGGATTATGTGTGTTCATTGGTGTAATTATCAGGTTACAACCTAGCACATAATCAACTAGGATCTAGGTGATTTGCAGTTGAATCATAAACATATCAGATTCATTACCTTGTGATTGCAGCGGATTGATCAAAGGAATGAAGAGATCTGCAAGAGCTGATAGAAACCGGCTCCTCCTAGGTATCCACACGCTTACAAGCTACGGATCAGGCTGCTAGACCAAGCTGGAAATCACAGAGAGAGAGGAAGACGGCTGAGGCAAAAATCGCAGGAGAAGAAGCATTAGGGCTTCCTGCGCCTCTCCTCTTCCTTATATGGGCCCAAGTAATTAAACTAAAGGCTCATTAGGCTTTTGGGCCCAAGGCCCAAATCAGACAAAAGACTGTCTTTTGTCTGGCCCAATTCTCTGTACAAATACATTAAATGCCTTGCATCTTACTGTATTAATTCCATTTTAACTTTCCCGTTAGCTATGGTGTGTGACCCTTTGGGATCATACAATACTGGTAATAAGTCCTAAACTTATAGATCATGAGCGGGCTCTAGCAAGTCATCATGATCACCCAGTATTTATGACTTATGTCAGATCTCGACACTTATCATACTTTCTAGAGATAGTACGGTAGATTTCAGGATATTCCCAACAATCTCCCACTTGTACTGGAATCCTACATTCCCTAATCCTTTTGTCTCAATATCTCGATCTGGCATAAGGCAAGATGCGTGTCATCCT
This sequence comes from Orychophragmus violaceus, assembly GCA_030180135.1. Classification (NCBI taxonomy): domain Eukaryota; kingdom Viridiplantae; phylum Streptophyta; class Magnoliopsida; order Brassicales; family Brassicaceae; genus Orychophragmus; species Orychophragmus violaceus. The sequence goes on from CM058232.1 coordinate 46,849,444, forward strand.
TATATAGCCAGACCATGTTCATCGGACCAGATTTGATACTGACAATGCAAACGACTTGGGCAAGTCCGTTTGGGAGTGGCCACTCTCTTACCAGCTATCAAGTCTCCGATTGGCCTAGAGATATTACCTCCGTTAAACGGCAGGGACAAATCCCATCTTGTTCCATCACTATGAACTACACACTTTATAATACACCCAACCAAGGTCCTTATAGCTCCCAGTTACGAAACAGCGTTAGACAATGATCAAAGCGCATCACTCCATGTGCAGCCACATGCATGCGAACTCAGGTCTAAGGACTATACTCTATAGTCGTATATGAGAACCTCTCATGACACAGATATTAATATCTTGTAGAGTTCTCATCAGCGGGCCATGTCCGGTCATATGCTCCCCTACATATACCTATGTGTCGACTTTGATGCCGCGCATCTATGACCCCTCGAAACTTGGTCATAAGTCTCAACACAATCTAGTCTCAAGTGGTTGTTGGTGTTCCAATTTCAACAACCTTCGACTATGGACACTATGATTTATGTCATTTCGTTAAATATGGGGTTTCAGGATCAAGTCTACTCATGTACTTCGATGGCCCATATATAATGACATGAATCATTTAGGAACGATTATTTATATCACAGTTAAAATAATCCAGAAATCATAAATTTCATAAACATAAAATATTATGTTTACATGAACCTTTCAAAACAACTAAATAAAGCCCTTTACAAACTCCCAATAAAATTAAGACTACATCTTAATTTCACATATCCTACAGCTACAGTCCGCGACTCGTGCTTAGGCCTAAGGAGTGGCTTCGTTAATAGATTAGCAACGTTCTCATTCGTTGAAACTTGCTGATCTACTTAACACCTCTGTCATTTATCTCACGGAATAGGTTATACCTACCCTCAAGGTGTTTGGACCTCTGATGTGCAGCTAGTCTCATCTATGCTGGGAATCACATTAAGTTCAGTGATGAACTCTTCTTTCCAAACAACCTCTTTCGCTGCTTCCCAAGCTGCGAAATGTTCAGCTTAAGTCATGGAGTCAGCAACAGTGCCTTGCACCCCAGACAGACACAAGATATAACCGGACTGTGACCGTAAATCATCTTTGTCTGTTGGTAACTTGCCTTTCAGACTCTACTGACTTGTAGCACCTCACTTTCTCCGTAAATCAAGAACTTATCCTAAGTATTTTCCAAATACTTGAGGATATTCATTACGTCTATCCAGTGATTCTTTGCTGGATTTGACTGGTCTTTACTTGTCTTGCTTAACATTAAAGCAATATCAAAACAAGTACGTGTCATGGCATACATGATAGATCCAATTGCCGACGCATATGGAATCTCATCCATGCATTCAAGCTCAGCAGTTATCGTAGGACATTGTTTCTTGCTTAACTTAATGCCATGTGACATTGGCATAAAACCCTTCTTGGAATGCTGAAAACGTGTAGGATTTTGTCAATATAAGAATCCTGACTTTGTCCTATCAGCTCTTTTGGATCTCTATCTTTAGATCCAAAATCCAAGAACATACGTGGCTTTACCCATGTCAATCATAAAGACAACTCCCAAGCCAGTCCTTTACCGACTGCAGCATTGGGACGTTATTTCCGAGAATCAGTATGTCATCGACATACACTATGAGAAATGCAACATCGCTCCCACTTATCTATTAGTAAACGCACAGTTCCACTTCGTTCCTGTTCAAGTCAAAACCTTGACTACTTCAACAGAACGAAGATTCCAACTCCGATATGTTTGCTTCCATCCATGAATGGATCGATGAAGCTAACTTACACACAGTGTAATTTTTCGGAGTCCGGGCTCACTTTCGCTTCTGTGAATTTCGCAGGTTCGTCAATTTCAATGATCATCAGATCATGGCAACTAATCACGAGAAATCACTCTCTGATTAGTGACGGATTCATTCAGATCTGCGAACTTCAGGCTCTACAGGTGTAGATTCTACAGAAATCTGTAAATCCATCCGCTGCTCTCCCTCAACAGGTTGAGCAGCCTCCTGTATTTCTCGAATTTCTTCGAGTTATACTTTTACTCCCACTGTTGTTCTTGGAAAGCAACTTCCCTCTTAGAAAACAGAATTCCGAACAAACTAACTTCGTTTTCGGAATGGACGTAAAAGTAACAAGCCTTGGTTTCCCTAGGACAACCAGCGAAGTAGCACAACTACAAATACTCAGTAAAGACGAATTTGGATCATTTCCAGTCCACATTTAAGTGGTGTCTTTCAACTGATATTGGTAGAACCATTTCAGCGTAAACTTAGATATTTCTAGAGCGTTATTCTTAAAGAATATCATGGAAGATTCGTGTGACTCATCTTTAATCATTTCTAATAAGATCTGATTCTTTCTCACAGAAACACCTCAAGGTTTTCAGGAGAAATGAGCTGTGAAACGACTTCACACTCATTCAGATGATCACACCATCAATGACTTAAGTATACTCACTCGTGATGTAATCCAGAGTCTCAATACTTCTGTCACTCAGATTCTATACCTCATTCTGGAACTCTTTCGACCATTTCAAAGAATTCCGACTCGTGTCTCATCAAATGAACACAGCCATACTCACTGGAATAATCAGTAAAGATAATGAAGTACAGGAAATTTTCTCTGGCATTACTGCTCATCGGGCCACATACATGAGTATGTTCAAGGTCCAATAAGCCTTTGGGCTTTTCTCTAGCTCGGCTAAGATGGGCCCTTTGTCTTTTGGTCCAGTAAGTAGAATTCAAGTCTCATAAGATATCCAATCAAATGAGCCCAAAAGTCCATAACTATGGGATTTCAGAATCCGACTCACTCTATGTGACCAAAACATTTACGCCAAGAAAAATCAGGTTTAATTCATCAGATTTAAACCAATTCGGTATTTATGTTACATTTAGGCACTCTTTGGTTTAAGATATAAAACCCATTCCTTGAATAGGGTGCTACAATTAATATTTCATTAAGATCAAAAGAACAAAACTTGTCTTTTATCAAAATGAAAAACATTCAAATTCTTACAAGAAAATGAAAGACAACTCTGCTTAAAGCAGGTACATTGTAGCAATTACTTAATAAAACCAAGCCTCAAAGGCATCTACAAGTGAAAACCCTATGGCTGAGGCAGCATCCATAGCTCCTTCCAGACATGCAGTTCCACTTGTCCTTCCTTCAACGTTCTACTGTTGCGCAGGCTCTGCAAATTTTAACAAATAACAGTGCCACAACCAGTATCCAATACCTATAAGGTAGAACTTGAAGTAATAACATGAATACCTGAGGAAGTAGTCTCATACATCAACTTCAACTCCTCATAATCTTCCATGAATTTAATGCAATCTCTCTTCCAATGCCCAGTCTCTTTACAGTAGCAGCACTTACCAACGTAAGATGTATCTGACTCGGGCTCAGAAGACACAGGCTTGCCATGATTCAAAATCTGGACAACTTTGTCTTCACCCTTGTCAGCACTAGGTTTAGTAAACCTACCCTTCTCCATTATGAGATTATACAGGGTACTCTTCACGTTTGGCTCAACTGTCTTGAGCATATCATGCAGTTCAGTCAGCGTCTTCGTTAAGCCTTTCTTGATATAGTTCCTTCTGAACTTATCATAGCTTGACGGCAGTGACTGCAGAATGATCTCAGTTGCCAATTCTTGGCTAACTGGATAATCCAGTTTCCTCAGGTTATCAATGTAACCCATCATTTTACTGACATGAGGACTCACTGGATGATCATTTGGTAGCTTGCAGCTAGTGAGAGACTTAACCAACTGGTATCTCTCCACTCTTACCTGCCCCTGAAATTTCAATTTCAGGCTGCTGATCATCTCTATTGGCGACTCCATGTTCTCATATTGCTTCAGCAAATCTGAGTCCATGGTAGCCAATATCAGACCACGCACATCTACCGCATCATTATAATGCTTATTCCAAGCATCATATACTGCATGAGAGGCATTGGACCCGATCCTCTCGGGGAGAGCTCTTTCAAGGACATAGTCCTTTCTCTCCTGCCTGAGGACTAGCCTCAGGTTCCGCGACCAAGTCAAGAAATTTGATCCGTTCAGTTTGTCCATCTGAAGGACAGACCGGATCGAGAAAGTGTTTTGATTGTTTGTGCTAGTCATATCTGAAATTTAGAGATAAATAGAGTTTTAGTTATTTAGTTCATAAAAGAGTAATCTTAACAACTTATAAGAAAACTCGCATTGCAATCAAAATTTCTTTGTTTAACCTCATAAGAATGCAATGATTCCGAGACCCATGTTTAGCTAAATCCAAAGTGGGCCACTGGCCGTCACCCAGAAGTAGCTTTACTTGGTAAGCATACACACAGCTAGTTATATCCAATAACTCTCGGTTGTGAATTGGGCCCAAGGCCCAATACACCAGATGTCTCAAGGCCCGGGACTCCCGATGGCCCAGTCAAGGAAACCAATCTCTTACAGCCAAATAATCACTAAAGTCTGGGACTCCCAATGAAATTAGTGACTATATACTACTTTACTTACGCAAAAACAGACACCTCACACTGTAAGCCATATCTGTAATTGAATAAGCGTTAAGTAGCTGACAAGATTGGACAAGACATCCAAGCTTGATATTGGTTTTGAGGATTTTAGGTTTTCTTTCCAAAAATAGAAGATTACTATTTTGGGAAACTTGCTTATTTTAGAAACTTTCTAAATTTAGAAACATACTAAAAATAGAAATTTCTAATTTAATATTTTATTAAAGTTTTCGGTTGGGTCACAAATTATAGGCCCAATTCTTGGCCCAAGACCACAGAATTCCAATTGGCCCAATAATTTGACATAACCGAGTCGGTTCATTAATTCTGGTCCAAGACCAAATTAACTACTAAATCCAACTGGCTATTTACTAAACCAGACCAGCTCTAAATTATTTGGTCCAACCAAATCAAACTTAGACCAGCCTTCGGTTTAGGTTAAAATTTAATTTTTGAATTTAAATCCGGTTTAACCAGAAATTAAATAATACCAATTGTATTAAATAATTTCCAGCAAACCGCGATTTGGGTTAACCGCTTGAACCACCAATTCAATTGGATTGGTTCGGTTAAGTCCAAAATCAGGAAGAAACATTATGTGTGTTCATGGTTTAATTATCAGGTTACAACCTAGCACATAATCAACTAGGATCTAGGTGATTTGCAGTTGAATCATAAACAGATCAGATTCATTACCTTGTGATTGCAGCGGATTGATCAAAGGAATGAAGAGATCTGCAAGAGCTGATAGAAACCGGCTCCTCCTAGGTATCCACACGCTTACAAGCTACGGATCAGGCTGCTAGACCAAGCTGGAAATCACAGAGAGAGAGGAAGACGGCTGAGGCAAAAATCGCAGGAGAAGAAGCATTAGGGCTTCCTGCGCCTCTCCTCTTCCTTATATGGGCCCAAGTAATTAAACTAATGGCTCATTAGGCTTTTGGGCCCAAGGCCCAAATCAGACAAAAGACTGTCTTTTGTCTGGCCCAATTCTCTGTACAAATACATTAAATGCCTTGCATCTTACTGTATTAATTCCATTTTAACTTTCCCGTTAGCTATGGTGTGTGACCCTTTGGGATCATACAATACTGGTAATAAGTCCTAAACTTATAGATCATGAGCGGGCTCTAGCAAGTCATCATGATCACCCAGTATTTATGACTTATGTCAGATCTCGACACTTATCATACTTTCTAGAGATAGTACGGTAGATTTCAGGACATTCCCAACAGTGGGATGGGTCGTGCGGACGTGCGTTTGCCTGATCGTGCCAGTGAGAGATCTTCTATGGTTACGGGGGATTCTCCAGTGATCGATCTTGAGGAGAGCCCAACCGTTGTTGAGGGGTGCGAGCGGCTTGTTGCCTCGGAGAGCAGAGGAGCTGTGATTGAGGAGATGGATGTCGACCGTAGTCGGGAGGCTGAGCGAGGTCAGGAGATACTTTCCGAGCAGGAAGTCGCGGGTCGAGGCGCTATATTTCCTGAGGCGGAAAGTAATGGTTCTGAAGCTTCTAGTAGTTTGCGCTGCCGAGTGGGCAGCAAAAGGCGCAGGTTAAAGTCTGGGAACGAGGTTGATTGTTCTGAGGGTGAGGTTGTTGATGAGCCGGTGGTAAGACCGGATCATGTTGAACCTATTGATGGTATTCCTTCTACTACTGGTGATCGTGTTCCTGGGGGGGGGGGGGCGGCAGCGGGCTGGGGGTAGGCTTTGAGCTTGATTCGTGGGATTTTACTTTGTTGTTTCTCCATAAGGGTAAGGATCCTTTAGTGAGCGATTAGTTGTCATGTGCCAACCTTATCCAGAAGATTGCAGTAGGGGCGCCCTGGAAGCTGGTTTTCGTTGCCGAGATGCATAACCCCCATTTTCAGGAGGATCTTAGTCATCACCTTCTCATGGTATGTGTCTTGCTTGGACGTACTTTTAGTTGTTTTATTTTTTCTTTCTTTTTTGAGGCGAAATTGGCGCCTGGGTTGATTGGTTTTCCTTTCTCCGCAGTTTACTGCTATCCTTAATCAGCTTATGGATACGTATGAGTCCGAGAAGAGAAAGGCCAAGTCGACGGAGGGTGTTCTCAGGGAGCAGGTTGGCGCGTTGAGACGTTCTGCTCGTGAGCTAAAACTAGTTTGTAAGAAACTTGACGATGTGGAGGGAGTTGCTGCTGCTCTGTCTTTGGAGAAGCAAAAGGTCACAGACCTTGAGAAGAAGGTGGTCGAGCTTTAGGGTGAGAAACGTGACCTTCAGTGCAAGGCCGAGTGCGAGGCCAATTCCTTTAGGTCAGAGATCGACCGTCTGGCATCTCAACGCAGCGAACTCCAGGCTTCCTTGATGAGCGTCTCCGTATTGAGCGAGAGGCTCCTGTATAAGAAGGCTTCTAATCGTTTAGAAAAGCTTAGGTCGAAGAGAGAGAAAGGGGAGCGTTACTCTCTTAAGCTTTTGGAGCTGAACCAAGTGGTCGGCATCCTTGGCGCTTATCAGCTGCTTGCGCAGAGTGGTGTGCCGGTTTCTCATGCACTGATTGCTCAGCTTGAAAAGGACAAATCCTTCTTAGAGCAACAAGTTGACGCTTTGAGGCCCGGTGTTGTGAATCCCGGCGAGGGAGTGGTGGATGGCGGAAGAGGGGCGAACGTGGCGTCTACGACCATTAAGGATATGATTGCTCCTCGCATGTCCGACGTCCTAGAATAGTCTTTTCTATGTAGTGGGTTTTTTGTTTTTGTATTTTTGGTCGGTGTATGAAAAATGTCCCGTTCTCTGGCTCCTTTATCTTGAGGGGCTCGATCTTTCGTAGTTTTTGAATCTTGCGTTATCCGGGTGTTGTTCTATTTTTTGTGGTCGTTCTGTCGATTGGTGCTCGGGGCTTAGCTTCTGCCCGCTGATGCGACCATGCTGCTGACTCGGAACTAATTTTCATGGTCAAAATATTTCAACGAACGTTTCTTTCGATTTCCAAGACTTGGTCCACGCGTCATTATTGTTTTTTCAATAATTGATTTGCGTGTTTCTAGGAGAGTGAACCGCCGCTTTTTCGTTAAAGGGCTGCATTGGTAACCGTCGTATTGCATTGAATGTGGCTTCGGTAAACGTTTTTTTTTTCTTGGCTGTAAATACTGCCCTTCCTTATTTGATTATTTCATAACTCATCTCTCTTTGCTTTCTTCCTTCTTTTCTTTCGGGAGCTCTCTTCCTCTTTTTGCGCCTTGTTTTCTCGAGTAGGTTCGTGTTTTGGGTAGCGAAGGGCCGAGTCTCAGTGGATTATGGCATTAAGACCGCTTTGCCGATAAGCTTCTCATTCTAATTTTGTTTTGATCATTGCGGACCTCCGAGGTTTCGGAGCTTGCCGTGCTCGAGCGAGCTCGTACGTTTTCTGCGAAAGGGGATCTTGTCGATATGTGAAAATATACTGATGGATGCCCCTCTTTGTCGCCTTTCCGAACTTAAGGGCGACACACATATCCTTTGTTTAGGTGGGTCTAATGCGTCATTGGTTTCAGTAATGTGCCAGGGGTAGTCCTGTCTTGAACTTGTTGATCTCCGCGTAAGTGTTGGCTTCTTGCTTTCTCTACCTTGATGTTAGTAGTTTGTTCTGATGCCTCTTCCCCTTTTTTATGTTCGCAGGGCAACATATTGTGTGTAAGACTGGCTCTTCCCCTTCTATGTAGGGGGAGTTATCCCTTTGGAGGGGGCAGTCGATGTCAGACTTGTTGGGAATGTCCTGAAATCTACTGTACTATCTCTAGAAAGTATGATAGGTGTCGATATCAGACATAAGTCATAAATACTGGGTGATCATGATGACTTGCTAGAGCCCGCTCATGATCTATAAGTTTAGGGCTTATTACCAGTATTGTATGATCCCTAAGGGTCACACACCATAGCTAACAGGAAAGTTAACAAGGAATTAACACGGTAAGATGCAAGGCATTTACTGTATTTGTACAGAGAATTGGGCCAGACAAAATACAGGCTTTTGTCTGATTTGTGTCTTGGGCCCAAAAGCCTAATGAGCCATTAGTTTAATTACTTGGGCCCATATAAGGAAGAGGGAAAGCGCAGGAAGCCCTAATGCTTCCTGCTTCTGCGATTTTCACATCTGAGCCGTGCTCTCTCTCTCTGTTGATTCCGAGCTTGGTCTAGCAGCCTGATCCGTAGCTTGTAAGCGTGTGGATACCTAGGAGGAGCCGGTAATCATCTGCTCTAAGTGATCTCGACATTACCAATCAATCCGATGCACTCTAAAAGAGGTAATGATCCTGATCTGTTTATGATTCAACTGCAAATCACCTAGATCCTAGATAATTATGTGCTAGGTTGTAATCTGAGAATTACACCCATGAACACACATAATCCTTCAAGACTGTCCAAGGGAACCACAGGTTCGGCTCTGGAGGCTGGCCGACCTTTTAGGTGTGCTGAGGTCGGATTTTCCGGGTTCTTTTACCCCATGACGCTCCTAACTGGCTCTGTTTCATCGTTGTTCCCAGCTGTGCCGCTGCCTTTCAAGGATATCCATTCTGGGAACAGACGTCGAAATCATCTTTCAAGAAACGAGCTCGGCTCCTTGCTGGATGAAATCGGGCTCTGCACACATGCTCTGATTCGAATGAAATCGTGTTTCAAGAAATTAGATTTTTTCTTTCCTTCTTTTTTTATATTTCCTTGTAACTTCGATAAGAATGAAATAAAGGAAGGGAAAGATTTGTTTATATTTGACTTGTGTTGTTTTCGTCTCTCTCTCTCTCACTCTCCCTTTTTTCTTTAAACGAATGCGTAAGGGTGTTTTGTTCCCCCCTTTTTTTGAGAAAGAAAATTTTTGGTGTGAGGCGTTTCTCAGCTTTGGGCAAGATCAAATTTTAGGCGCGAGTACATGCTCGGCTTATCCTGTTTTTGATTTTCTTGAATCGAAACTATGCTCGTCCATTTTTTACAAAGGTTTGTAAGTGCGAGCTTGGGCTCGGCTTATCTCTTCATTTGTTAATTTTTCTATGTGCCAGTACGTGCTCGGCTTATCCTGTGAAGTCCTTGAACATAGTTGTGCGAAGGATGTTCGGCTTACAAAACCTTTTCTAAGGACTTATGCGGGTCTTGCCCCGGCTTGAGGTTGCTGAAATCGACGACGTGATGTAACGTCATAGTGCATGAGACACGTGTTGTTTGATCGATCATTTGGCCAGAATGTCGATTGCTAAGTGCTGGAGAGCGTAGTTATACCTAAAAAGGAGTATTTTAGATTAAAATATAGAGGTGTCTGCACCTTCTAGAGGTTGCCTATGTACTCTCCGAGGAGAGATCAAGCCGAGCGTAGTTCTTTCTTTTACAGTCTTGAGCTGGAGCCCGATTACTTATATATATATATATATTGGGTAGATCTTTGGAGCTTGCTCGCTAGGGCGATTTTTCAGCCAAGGGACGAGTCTTGTTCATTTTTCCCGATGTTGAGGTTGTGGTCGTCCGCTCGGTTATGAGGCATGATGTTTGTCGTATCTTGCACTCTACTGCGAAGCAGTATCTCGAGATTTTTTGACAGCCTTGGAGCGTGAAGATTCCTCATGGGGTCGGAATTTTACGCATTGGTGGTAAGTTGAGGGTACTGCTTTCATGGCGTGGATCCAGGGGGTTCCTAAGATCACGTTGTAAATTAAAGGCCGATCTATGACGATGAAATTCATGACCTTAGTTATGCATCCGACGTGTACCAGCAGTTTGATTTTCCCGATCGTGGTGGTCGTGTTGCCGGCGAATCCGGTGAGAGGTTTTTCCAAGTGCTTCATGATGTAGTCTCGCAGTTCCATTATTTGCAGGGTTTCTTCGAAGATGAGTTCGACCGAGCTTCCCATATCGATCATGATTTTTGTGACCTCACAATCACCAATCTGGAGTTCGACGACGATCGGGTCGTTATGTGTTTTATCGAGGCCTTATTCATCTTCCGCAGTGAAGGTGATCTCGGTACCATTGTTTAGCTCTTCGGTGATGTTCTTATTCCACTGCTGTCGTACATCGGCTCGCTGACCGTAAGTTGTTATCGATCGTACTGAGTCGTTGTAGGTTGGAAGTCCTCCCATGATCAAGTTGATATGTTTCTTGGATATGGGTGTATCCTCTTCGTCCTCGTCGCGAGTTCTCTATGGTGGTTCTGTGTCAATATGCCCTTGCTCTGCTCGTTGCTAACTGGCTTACCTCGCTTTTTTCCTTATGAACGAGCTTGAACCGCTCCCCCTCGTTTTTTGGGTTGCCGTGTTGTTTCTCGATTCCAAGAAGTGGTTGCTAGCGTGGTCTGATTTGTTATGTTCGTTACTCCTTTTTGATATTCGCCGGGCAAGAGACCGTGGAGGTGTCGACACTCGGCGGTGTCATGCCCAGAGAGATGGTGGAAGGTGCAGAAAGATTTTTCTTGATCGTCAGTTGATGTATTGTATTTTGAGTGTGTTTAATCATGATTTCCATTAACATTTTAGCGACTTAGAAGCCGCTGTGATCGGCCTTGTGCAACGACTTGCAAAGGCCGCTGTGAGAGCTGGGTAAACCCTTGGACCTTCAAACTAAAGTTATAGGAAATTTAGTTTTCTTTCTAATGGAGGTGGTTTGAAGTCATTTAGAGCTATACACAAAGAGGTTTGACCGACTTACTGAACACATATCAACCCTGCCGCGAAGAGGAAGCGTCCGAAAAAGCCGTAAGCTACAACGACCAATGGAGCGGCCTCAGCATCCCGCTATGGTGTAAAAACTCCACAGTGACCTCCCCCAGCATCCTGTAAAGGCCGCTGTGAGCCTTACTGATGCGGTCATCAACCCAAACATCGACCTAAGCCCACAACACATGGATTCAAGAAAATACGACGAGCTAAGGAGACCAACGCAAGTTCTACTAAACCAAATGACGTGGTACTGAATATTCATCAGCCAACCATATGTTTCAGGATTAATGATCATCCCTTAACCCAAATGGCACGAGCCCATTTGGAGATGGTTCACAAACATCCACCCAAAGCCGTAGCCGAGTCTTGGAAGCTGTCCATAGGAGAATTGGCTCTACCCAATCACATAAGACTTGATATTCACCAGGAAAACAACTATTTTAAAGAGTTTGATCAAGAGAAATCAGCCCTGGTTCGAGCTAAATTTTGAGTTTGTTCAGAAGCTGCTCATTTGGCGTTACCCGCGGACATATGTGCACTCAACGGAGTACTGCAATCAAACCACAAGGATTTAATCCCTGACTACTTGGTCTACAATCTTGAACCAAGATAAACACGTGGAGAACTGGAATCAAGTCAATACAAGTTTTTGTTCAGGAGATATTCATGTTCAAAGATAGAGGTTCCTCGGCTTGCTTCATTTGGAACCTTACGGGTTTATTAGGCTTCAAACATACCAGTGGCGCCCATGATAACCTGAGATACTTCTTGAATCTTTCTACAACACTCTAAGATGCACCATCATGCCTTGGATCAGGGGGATCCACCTATGTTCTCAATCGAACCAAACCGAGCCATGTATGGCAAGTACGAGAGATGAGCGGTATGATTCAGTACAAAACCGAGTTTGGTGACCAGGAGAGTTTATTGGACATTTAGAGGAGTCTAAAAACATCTTACCATGCTCCAGACATCACAAGATCAGGAGGATCAACATGTTTGGATACTTGTCTTTTTTGGATGCAATCATAGTTGGAGGAATAACTCTCCAACGGCTCTCTTGTCCTTGTTGCTTCGTTTTGGACAACTTCTATGACGACTAGGATGTTACAGAAAAGCTTACTTATCCTCTCAAACCGTCTTGATACAAAGGAGAACTCACTTACCATAGTTGGGCTGATTCTCTCATAAAGGCCAACAGCTAGCTTTATATTCCATTTCGATTTCTTTCTTAGTCATTCTTTAGAACGTGTACTAGAGCCCTATATAAGCTCTGCTTTGTCTCATTTGTTAAACACCCTTAATCATATTGAAAGTAATATAAATTGTTTTCCCTTTTACCAAGATCTAAAGTTTCTTTGTGTTGTTCTTTAGTTCCAAAGTGAGTGAGTCTTTTGATGCTACTGAATCTTTGGCTTGAGTTGTTGTGTGATTCAACTTCTTCTGACCAATCCATTTGATTGAGTGAGTCAATCCTTATCCCATCGACCATCTTCGACCATCGTCCATCTCTCGCCACGCTCGTCCATCCCCGACTATCTCGCCCGCGTTCGACCACATATCGCCCTTCGTCCATCCTTCGGCCAGCCTCATCCACTGTTCAGCAAGGAGAGCGTCCTTGACCAGCCTTGCGATCCATAACCTCAACCCGTTTGTAGGATCCGACTCGGATCTTACATCATATGGTATCAGAGCTTAGGCTCTAAGCATCAGGTGTATTCTATCCAATCTCTTTTTCTTCCTTAGTTTCTGTTCATGTGTTTTCTGTGTTATAACATTTAAAAATCAACAATCTAAAAAGAAATCTTAGTATTTCCCTGTTAGTGTCATTACTTTATCATTCTAGTCTAGTTTTGCATCAAGAAAATCTCATAAAAATCGTTTGCCTTTAGTTTGTATTCTTGTTTTGCCTTCAACCGAAAACTCCAAAAGAAAAGCGTTTATCTTAGTTTTCTGATTTTTCTTTTGTTTGATTCGATTTCTTAGTACAAAAACCAAAAAGAATTGTTTGCTTTTACTAGTTTTCCATATCTGCTTAGTTATTTAAAAAAAACATATATCAAAAGGACAAAAAAGGTTATTGTTTCCATATTCTTCTTGAGCTTGTGTTTAGAAAAGGAAATCCCATATTTTCACATATTGATCATTCCTTTACATTAACTTTCGAATTAAGCTTTCCTTAGCCTTATTTTAAAAGTTATTTGACATTTTTAAGGTTGTTTTTCTACACAGCAACAAAGCAATATGAGTGACGAAGAAGATGAGTCCATCCGATCCAATGGAAGCGAGTTTGACGAGTCGAGCCAAGCATGGTCTGACCAAGAAGCTGACTATGAATCTCCACCATGGACAGGAGATGGCTACACGAGCTCTGGTTTTGGAGATGAGACTGACTACGAAGGTGAACCAGAACTTGGAGAGTTCACTCATGAAGGAGAACCAAATCAGTACGAGAACTCTCAAGATGAAGACCAACCTTGGTTTGAAGAAACTGATTTTGAAATCAGTTCAGGAGAGGAAGAGCACTATGAAGTCAGACCTTGGGATCATGAGGACATGATCGAAGATAAATATGGTGACAACATGGAGTTTGAGGATGGGGAACCGGAATCAGATCAAGAGCACGCCACCAACCAATCCATGTCATGTGAACATTCAACCGATGATGAGGTAAATTTCAAACCTTATCCCATATATTTTGCAGGCCATCACCAAGGATCAGAAGCTTACTTGAGGTTGGAAAGAGACATGGAGGATTGGCTGCAATCCAACCAAGTGCCCGAGGAAGAGAAAACATCTTATGCGGAGGATACTCTAACCGAGGATGCCTTTGGGCATTGGGATCAAGATGATCACATTTGACTCAAGTATGACGTACCAGATGCTTCTTGGGAAGAGATGAAGCAAATAATGCATGAAGAGTTCGTGGAAGCTGCTGCAGAAAATCAGCAAAGCAGCATGAAGATTTATGCAAAGCCCGAGCCAAGAAGATGCCTTCTAGCCACAACACCGACTCCAACAGCTAAGCCACCAAGAGGACAATTGTCCACAAACACTTTAAGGGAGAAAACAAAGGCTCAGCTGCCTGTTCAAGCCAAGGACGTGCCACCAGATCCAGCTCAACAGCCCCTAGCTCCAAAGTTAAGTGCAAGACCATCACTTCAGCCACACGGAAAAACAGAGAAATGTAAGTCTTCTAACCCTTCAAAAAACAATGAAACATTCTGTTATAGGTGTCATAAAAGAGGCCATTTTGCTAGGACTTGTCCCACTAGGAAAGTAGTAACAACTTTATTGAAATAACTAGAGAAATCTCAATAAGTTTAAAAAGTAGTTGTAGGGCCATCCAATAATTGTATAATGCACTTGTCCTTGCCAAGAGATGTTAATACAGGAGAAAGGAAAGCGGAGGAGAAGATAGATCGAGGAGATGAGATTTTGTGTCGGCCACACAAACATGGTGTCCTATACTCCATGTTAATCAAAGAAGAACCACCTGATTCTCAACACCCGAGCCACAATCAAAACCACACAAGATATAATCTTCTAAACCCATATTTAATTCAAGATACTAACTTGACTTATCTATGTGCAGGTGATCAAATTTTGAGGACAAAATGTTTTGAACAGGGAGGGTATGAAGCGGTCATCAACCCAAACATCGACCCAAGCCCGCAACACATGGATTCAAGATGATACGAGGAGGCTAAGGAGACCAAAGCAAGTTCTACTCGACCAAATGACGTGGTACTTAATATTCATCAGCCAACCATATGTTTCAGGATTAATGAACATCCCATAACTCAATTGGCACGAGCACAATTGGAGATGGTTCACAAACATCCACCCAAAGCCGTAGGCGAGTCTTGGAAGTTGTCCTTAGGAGAATTGGCTCGACTAAATCACATAAGACTTGATATTCACCAGGAAACCAACTATTTTAAAGAGTTTGATCAAGAGAAATCAGCCCTGGTTCGAGCTAAATTTTGAGTTTGTTCAGAAGCTGCTCATTTGGCATTACCTGCGGACATATGTGCACTCAACAGAGTACTGCAATCAAACCACAAGGATTTAAGCCCTGAAACCACTTGGTCTACAATATTGAGCCAAGATAAGCACGTGGAGAACTGGAATCAAGTCAATACAAATTTTCGTTCAGGAGATATTCAAGTTCAAAGACATAGGTTTCTCGGCTTGCTTCATTTGGAACCTTACGGGTTTATTAGGCTTCAAACATACCAGTGGCACCCAGGAGAACCTTAGATACTTCTTGAAGATTTCTACAACACTCTAAGATGCACCATCATGCCTTGGATCAGGCGGATCCACCTATGTTCTCAATCGAACCAAACTAAGCCATTTATGGCAAGTACGAGAGATGACCGGTTTGATTCAGTACAAAACCGAGTTTGGTGACCAGGAGAGTTTATTGGACATTTAGAGGAGTCTAAAAACATCTTACCATGCTCCATACATCACCAGATCAGGAGGATCAACATGTTTGGATACTTGTCTTTTTCGGATGCAATCATAGTTGGAGGAATAACTCTCCAACGGCTCTCTTGTCCTTGTTGCTGCGTTTTGGACAACTTCTATGACGACTAGGATGTTACAGAAAATCTTACTTATCCTCTCAAACCGTCCTGATACAAAGGAGAACTCACTTACCATAGTTGGGCTGATTCTCTCATAAAGGCCAACAGCTAGTTTTATATTCCATTTTGATTTCTTTCTTAGTCATTCTTTAGAACATTTACTAGAGCCCTATATAAGCACTGCTTTGTCTCATTTGTTAAACACCCTTAATCATATTGAAAGAAATAAAAATCGTTTTCCCTTTTACAAGGATCTAAAGTTTCTTTGTGTTGTTCTTTAGTTACAAAGTGAGTGACTCTTTTGGTGCTACTGAATCTTTGGCTTGAGTTGTTGTATGATTCAACTTCTTCTGACCAATCCATTTGATTGAGTGAGTCAATCATTATCCCATCGACCATCTTTGACCATCGTCTATCTCTCGCCACGCTCGACCATCACCGACCATCTCGCCCGCGTTCGACTACATATCGCCCTTCGTCCATCCTTCGACCAGCCTCGTCCACGGTTCAGCAAGGAGAGCGTCCTCGACCAGCCTTGCGATCCATAACCTCAACCCGTTTGTAGGATCCGACCCGGATCTTACATCATCTGGTATCAGAGCTTAGGCTCTAAGCATCAGGTGTATTCTATCTAATCTCTTTTTCTTCCTTAGTTTATGTTCATGTGTTTTATGTGTTATAACATTTAAAAATCAACAATCTAAAAAGAAATCTTAGTATTTCTCTGTTAGTGTCATTATTTTATCATTCTAGTCTTGTTTTGCATCAAGAAAATCTCATAAAAATTGTTTGCCTTTAGTTTTTATTCTTGTTTTGCCTTCAACCGAAAACTCCAAAAGAAAAGTGTTCATCTTAGTTTTCTGATTTTTCTTTTGTTTGATTCGATTTCTTAGTACAAAAACCAAAAAGAATTGTTTGCTTTTACTAGTTTTCCTTATCTGCTTAGTTATTTTAAAAAAAACAGATATTTGACACTCTTCTTGAGCTTGTGTTTAGAAAAGGAAATCCCATATTTTCACATATTGATCATTCCTTTACATTAACTTTCGAATTAAGCTTTCCTTAGCCTTATTTTAAAACTTATTTGACATTCTTAAGGTTGATTTTCTACACAGGAACAAAGCAATATGAGTGACGAAGAAGATGAGTCTATCTGATCCAATGGAAGCGAGTTTGACGAGTCGAGCCAAGCATGGTATAACCAAGAAGCTGACTATGAATCTCCACCATGGCCAGGAGATGGCTACACGAGCTCTGGTTTTGGAGATGAGACTGACTACGAAGATGAACCAGAACTTGGAGAGTTCACTCATGAAGGAGAACCAAATCAGTACGAGAACTCTCACCATGAAGACCAACCTTTTTCTTTTGGTTTGTAGACCCTCCCATGTTCTGAGGTGGACCAAGCCACTTTATTTTCCATTATTTAAGGCCTCTTGGTGTATGAGGAGAGGCATGATCTACTTATAGATCCATTTATGGATCTAGATTACAATTTTATTTTCTCTCATCTTGTTTTGAAGTTTTGTTTGATTTTCTTGTGTTGTTCTTGTTGATTCATCTATTTCTTTCATCTTATATCATCTTAACTATGTATTTTTGTGTTTATATGAATATTTGTGAGTAGTTCTTCTTAGGTTTCTGGGTTGAGTAGTTCTTCATAGGTTTCTGGGTTAAGTAGATGAAGGTGAATGAATAATAATCTAGGATGTTTAGAACATAGATATCTTGTATTCTCACTTGCTAGATGTTCTTAATGCTAGGATTGAAGTATCTAAACAATTTCTTGATCTTAGATGTTTCTATCACTGAGAAGTGTAGATTAATGTTTGATAAATCTTTCAAGTGCTTTTCATAGTTAACCAATGAGAGTTGATGTTTAAGGTGTTTAGTGGTATTAAGAACATGATTTTCATGCATACTTACCTTGAAATTTCCAACGAGAGTTGATGTTAATCTTTGATTAGTATAGGGTTATTATCATGAGAGTCGATTGACTTCATATGATTGTTCTTAACCTGAGAATCATTCTTGTGTTGTTTATCATTCGTAGATTAGTATTTCATCACCCAAGTCAATAATCTCAACCCAAGAACTAGTTGTTTTATCTTTTGCTCAAACTCATCACATCTCTGTTTTTACTCTGTTTTTGTGAATCTTAGTATCTTTTTTATAGAATGGTTTGTTATGTTTTTATTGCACCTTTGTTATCTATATCATTTGCATATTAGTTTATTTGCTTTCACCTCACTTAGGTTGTTAGTATAAAACCAAATCTCTTGTATTAGCTTAGATTAAGGAACTTTGTGTATTCTTGGTGTTCTAGATCACTAGCTCCCTGTGGATTCGATCCTGAAGTGTTACATCAACATATACCATTCAATTGTCGTACACATTAGGTTTTAATTTCTGTGTAAAATGCAAACATCAATTTGGCGCCGTTGCCAGGCAGCTAGACGATTTATCATTAGGATTTCAAATTTTCTTGAGACTAAACTTTTTTTTTTTTGGTTACTGATTTTCTTTCAATTGTTTGCTCTTTTTGCAAGGCATAATCACAAGGAAGTATAAGAGAGGAAGATGAAATGGAAGAGGAGAGGCTGAAGTCATGAAGATAAAGCCGAGCCTCATTCCTTGAAGAAGCCTTGGTGTTGAGAACAAGCAAGCAAAGCAAAGCAAAGCAATGCTTAAGTGAGCAACAAAGGCAGCAATGAAGATATGGCAATGTGCAAAGTTGGGGCACAAGCAATGCTGTGCAAAATCAGGGCCAAAGATCAATGAGAAGATGTTGGAATCAATGTGCAAAAGTGGGGCAGAATCAAGTCCTACATCAAGCAAGTTAGGAATGTTCAAATGTGTGTCAAGAAGAAGTCACATGTGGAGTTTAGGTCTGAGCACAAGCGAAGACCAGTCACTTTCACCATTTGGGAGTGTGTTCTCTCTCTCTCTCTCTCTCTCTCTCTCTCTCTCTCTCTCTCTCTCTCTCTCTCTCTCTCTCTCTCTCTCTCTCTCTCTCTCTCTCCCCAGACCTGCAACACGCCAATTAAGAGTGAGGACAAGTCACTTTCAAGTCTGAACTCACAAGAAGCCAAAAAGGAGTGAAGAAGATCCAGCCATCCATTTGAATTCGGATTTCCCTCCAAAAAAATCAATGGCTGTGATTTAATATCTTTGTTTATGAGTGTTTAACCTAATTGTATGCCTATATAAAGGCCTCCCACGACCTTGTAATAGTTTGCAAGTCACTTGATAAGAAATCAACAAGATTCTTGATACAAACTCTTCTCTCTTTCTCTCTTCTTCTTGTAACCGGTTTCACTCTTTGTCTCCATTGTTTATACAATTTCATATTCAATGTAGACCTTAAGGAGCCACGGTTATGGCTGCTTAAGGCAGCCTCTCACCATGCTTGGATAACTCTTCCATAGTTAGTCCAAGTATGATGAGATAATCGCTCATGGATAGTTCTTTACTTCTCTCTTGGATGTTCTCTTAGCTAATTACTGATTCTCTTCCATGTTATGAGTAGACTCTCCTTGGTGAGATGTTAAGCTCTTGGAAGTGTTTTCATATAGCTAAAGACTCCTTTATACAACTAGATTAATGGCTTTCTTAAGTACAAACTAGTTGTCTTTTGTTTGAGCAGAACTGGTTGCATTGTTCTTCTTTAAGTGTTTATGTTCTTGTGTTGAGTTATGGTTCAGAGCTTCTCATGAATGTCTCATGAACCAAACTAGATGATCATATCTTCCTCATGGATACTTCTGAAATTCTAACATGGTATCAGAGCAGCTTGATTCTTGGCTGCAAAAATGTTTTCAAAATCAGAGGAAACTTTGAATCTTTGTTCCTCTAGCTTCTGCAATGTTTTCTATGGACCATGCTTCTGTTTATTGCTGGTTCCTGTTTTTAAAAGTATTGTTGCTCTTTCTAGTTGAAGAGTTAACAAGTTGGTTTTAAGAAATCAGAGAAGAACAAGAGCATATGATTGTGTCTTCCTTTGTTGCTTCTCTGGTTCTTGTTGCTTGTTTCAAACTGAGCAAACTCAGTCCCTGAACTTTTGAAATGTTTATGAGTTAAACTGAGCAAGAAACTCACATTCTACTATTCTCTGAGTTTGGTTTACATGCTCTTAATCTGAGTTTTTGCATTCCAAACTCACAAACTCTCTATACTCTCATTCTCTGATGCACACTCTCTTAATCTGAGTTGTGTGACATCCCATACTCTTTATACTCTGGTTACTTCTATTTTAACTCTAAAGTTTACTCCTAAAGAACTATCTTATTCTTGCACATGAACTTAATTCAAGATCATTAGTCATGATCAAACTTGTGTTGCTTGAGTATTGTTTTGTGTTTAGGTGTTCTTAGGAGGAATGTCGAGTTGTTGGCAGTAAGAATCAGTCTTAATGGCGGTTCATGCCGAAGTTAAAGGGCTGTGTGGTTGAGGAGCTGAAGAAGTCTCCAACAAATCAGTGAGCTCAAGTTTTGTTGTGGATTAGCCTAAATCCTCATGGATAGTTGTGGGTTTGCTGAAATCCTCATGGAGCATTCATCAAGTGGTGTATGTGCTTATTGTTAAAGGATCTTCCAAAAGAAGAATGGTGGTTCACAAGCTGTCCATTCAAGAAGGAAGGCCTTGTGTTTGTTCCTCATGAAGGCTGATGAGCCACACACGTTTTTAAAGCTTCAAATGGCGCCAAGATGAGCTAGAGAGCTTGAATATGTGCCTAAGAGAAAGTTTGTTTGAGGATAGATGTGCAAAGAGAGATTTCACAAGGTGTGAAGTCATGGTTCAAACCATGGACTAGTTAAGAGTGCGGGGGAGTTCAAGTTCAAATCGAAACCGCAACTCAAAAGACTATGATCAGGCTACTTCTAAAACTCTCTCTTGTTACTCTTTTCATGTCATTGGACATTACCTTAGATTTCTTAAAGACTTGATTGTGTTTGAAATGTTGAAAACGTTTTCAATCAATTTTCAAAGCGTTTTGTAACCTATTGAAGTTCAAACTCTTGTGGTTCTCTTGATCATGATCATGTTTCATCCTTTCAAAGTCAAAAACGTTTTAAACCTTATTCTCAAAACGTTTTCAGACTTGAATCTTTCATTTGCATCTTGTTGTGATCATATGTCTCAAAGATAAAACGTTTTACAATCAATTCTCAAAAACGTTTCAAACATAAATGTTTCATTCATAGCTAATGTTCCTAAATGCCATTGCATATACTTTAACAAGTTTCCTTTCAACCTTTGTGCTGAAGGTTTATAAGGAGAAGGGAAAGGCATGCTTAAGGAGCATTAGGAAGTGAAGGAGACATGAGGAGCATCCGCAAGCCTTGAAGTCTATCCAAGAGGAAGATGAGACCGACTTGAAGTTCTTCCAAGAAGAGAAGGATGATGGAAGTTGGGGTTAAAGGCCGGAGCCCTATGGATTCCAAATCTCAAAAGACACAACAAGATCAAGAAGCTCATATCAAGAGAAGTCAAGTCAAGGAATGCTAAGGAATGAAAGATTTATGGAAAGGAGTAGCCGTGGTCCAAGATGTTCATATACCAAGGTCAAGTTACATCTTGAGTATGTGGACTATACTCTTTTTGTCCTCCTTAAGGTTTTATCCCAAAGAGGTTTTCCTTAAGGAGGTTTTTAATGAGGTAGTTCCACAGCTCCAAGCTTGGCCTTGGGTCCTCTTCTCCCTTTGGTCTTTTGGAGTCCCGACTACCAAGCTTGTGGGGGAGTATTAGAGAGGGAGATGAAATGGAAGAGGAGAGGCTGAAGTAATGAAGACAAAGCCGAGCCTCATTCCTTGAAGAAGACTTGGTGGTGAGAACAAGCAAGCAAGGTAAAGAAAAGCAATGCTTAAGTGAGCAACAAAGGCAGCAATGAATATATGGCAATGTGCAAAGTTGGGGCACAAGCAAAAAGATCAATGAGAAGATGTTGGAATCAATGTACAAAAGTGGGGCAAAATCAAGTCCTACATTAAGCAAGTTCGGAATGTTCAAATGTGTGATCAAGAAGAAGTCACATGTGGAGTTTAGGTCTGAGCACAAGCGAAGACCAGTCACTTTCACCATTTGGGAGTGTGTTCTCTCTCTCTCCATACCTGCAACACGCCAATTAAGAGTGAGGACAAGTCACTTTCAAGTCTGAACTCACAAGAAACCAAAAAGGAGTGAAGAAGATCCAGCCATCCATTTGAATTCGGATTACCCTCCAAAAGAATCAATGGCTGTGATTTAATATATTTGTTTATGAGTGTTTAACCTAATTGTATGCCTATATAAAGGCCTCCCACGACCTTGTAATAGTTTGCTAAGTCACTTGATAAGAAATCAACAAGATTCTTGATACAAACTCTTCTCTCTTTCTCTCTTCTTCTTGTAACCGTTTTCACTCTTTGTCTCCATTATTTATACAAGTTCATATTCAATGTAGACCTTAAGGAGCCACGGTTATTGCTGCTTAAGGCAGCCTCTCATCATGCTTGGATAATTCTTCCATAGTTAGTCCAAGTATGATGAGAGAATCGCTCATAGATAGTTCATTACTTCTCTCTTGGATGTTCTCTTAGCTAGTTAATGATTCTCTTCCATGTTATGAGTAGACTCTCCTTGGTGAGATGTTAAGCTCTTGGAAGTGTTTTCATATAGCTAAGGACTCCTTTATATTGAAATGAAGAAGAAAGAAGTTAGAGTGCAACACAAAGAATGAGCCGGTTTGGTCTTGTACAATGTTGGGGACTTTAGGACATATTCAAACATGTGATCTTGGTCCTAAATGAGTTGTTTATATTCCCAACATTAGTACAACAAGTCTGAAGAAGAGCAGAGGCACAGGAGGCTGATCCCTAGGTCAGAAAGGCTGTTCTCTCTCCTCAAGGTGCTGTCGCTATCCACCTTGGAGCCGTTGCACACTAAACTCCAAATGCTTGTCTTCTTCTCCTTTGTTTATTGTTTTATTTGTCTAGAACCCTAGTTATATCTCTATTTAAGTGTTGTAACTCATGAACATCAATTTAACTTAAGGAAATCATTTCCTAACTTTAATCTCTCTTCACTCTCTCGGTTACACTCTCTCTCGCTCTAAAACCCTAATCGGGTACATGAGCTTCTCTCTTCAAGAACTCTTCCTAAACTCAAATTCTAACATGGTATCAGAGCCTTAAAGCTCCTATACCTATTCTCTCTTCCGCAAATTCTCTGAAACTCTCTCCTTTGTTCTTAATACTCACTTAAATCTCACTTACTCTCGGTTAACTTACATTCTCTTCTACCCGGTTACTATCTCTCTTGTTCTAAACTCTTTTGAAACCATTTCTTCTTGAAACTCTCTCATTACTCAGTCATGGAGAACTCAAGAGTAATTATTCCAGTGACCCTTAAAGGAGCCAACTACTTGGTGTGGGCTAGAATGGCCAAAAGTGCTCTCGGTGGGAGGGGCTTGTGGAAGCATGTCTTAAGTGATGTTGCTCCAGTAAAGATGATGAAGGCTGAGCCCAAAGGTGAAGCTGCTAAAGAATGAGCTGTAGCTGAGGCTAAGGCTGATGAAGAAGTTGTTGAAGAAGCAGCTATTGAAGATGAAGAAGCATGGACTCAAGGAGACCAACATGTCCTGTCCATTCTTCAAAGCTCTCTTGAACCTTCTTTGTTGGAGGCTTACTCTTACTGTGAGAGCTCTAAGGAATTATGGGACACTCTACAAAAGGTCTATGGTAACATGTCTAACCTCAGTAGAGTGTTTGAAGTAAAGTTGGCCATCAACAATCTGAGCCAAGAAGATATGGAGTTCAAGCAACATTTTGGGAAGTTTATCCACAGGTTCTAAATGAGAGGAGGGAACAAGACAAGGTGTTTGCACTCTTGCTAACCCTCAACCCAGCTTACAATGGCTTGATCACGCACATGTTAAGGGCAGAAACTCTTCCCAACCTAGATGAAGTGTGTGCACAAATCCAGAAGGAGCAAGGTGAAGGAATTTATAACAGTTCCTAATCCAATTAGGCAACGCTAGGTATAAATTCCAAGCCTAGGATCTAAGGTTCATGTAATTGAATCTAACAGATCTCGAGATTACCTGATGAATATGCAGCGGAAGTGTTTACAGATAATCGAGATCACGAAGCGCCTCAAATGCTGCGCCTCTACTGGTATCCACACGCACACAAACTGAACATCAGGGATGCTAGTGCCTATAGAGATCCAATCTCTTCAGAGGTTTCTATTCAAGTTCTGGTGGCTGTTAATTAGGTTTCAAAATCAGTTTAGGTCGACCATATATCTTATATATGTCGACTTAAACCATAACGGAATTAACAAGCGATTAAACCAAATTAATCTGATTAATCCGCGAGTGCATCGATCGATGCACTCTCTGCAACGATCGATGCTGTCCCAGAACATTGATATCGAATGCATATCACATATGCATTCACTGGATCATTACATTAATTATCAACCTCGTCTTTAACGCCCAGTTTGCTTAGGTGTGTGACCCTGTAGGATCATATAACACTAGCAATGAGTTCTAAACTCATTGATCATAAGTGGCTTCTAGCAAAGCATTATGACTACCCAGTATTATATGATTGTCTCATCTCGACAATACAACTATCACTTAGAGTAAGTACAATAGATTTCAGGACATTCCCAACAATCTCCCACTTGTACTGGAATCATCTATTCCTTCAATCCCTTCGTCACTATATCTCGATCTAGCATAAGGCAAGAACCGTGTCATCCTTATTGAGCCAAGATCATGTTCATCGAACTCCGATTTATACTGACAAGACAAACGACTGACAATCACCTCGTTTGAGTGTGGCCACACATTTCTCAGTATCAAATCTTCGATGGGCCCTGAGATATTTATCTCCTGTTATATAGGAGGGACAAATCCCTTCTTGTTCCATCCCTGTCTCTTCACACGCTTCATGATACGCCCAATCAATGCCTTTATAGTCACCAGTTACGGCTGACGTTTGACAAGGTTAAAGCGGACCAATTCACATGTAAGAAAACATGATGAACTCAGGTCTAAGGACTATACTCTATAGTCGTAATGAAAACTCTCATGACACTTATATAACTATCCTGTAGAGTTCTCATCAGTGGGTCATGTCCGATCCTGTGTTCTCCAACACATATCTATGTGATTGACTTTAATACTCTTATTAATGACTCCATGAAACTTAGTCATCAGTCACCTCACATACTAGTCTCACGCGGTTGTTAATGTCCCATTTTAACAACCTTGACCAGGGACCAATCATAATTTATGTCATTTATTATCTATAAGGTTTCATGATCAAGTCACATACTTGATGACCTATAAAATGTCATAAATTACTTTGGGACTATTATTTAATAACCATTATTAAATAATACAGATGTCAGATTTCAATAACATAATCAAATTATGTTTATACGAACATCATATCATAACTAAAATTAATAACAGTGACTCCCACTAAAATTAAGATCACATCTTAAGACATCTAATGCCTTTAGCAGTAGTCTGACCCTTATTTGCTCTTGCTCAGCGTGTGTCGAAAGACACTGCGTCTTGCTAAGAGTAATACCAAGAGTCATTTGCACGAAGCCCTTCTTGGAATCCTGCATATTGGACATGTGCAAGGCCTTATCACTATAAGTATCTTGACATGATCCAATTAGCTTATCCAATCTATCTCTATAGATTCTTATTCCAAGAATGTATACGGTTTCTCCCATAATTTTATCGAAAAACAACTTTCGAATCAAGTCTTAACAGACTGAAACAATGGAAATTCATTTCCGAGAAGTGGTATGTTATCAACATACTATACTAGAAATGCAACTGCGCTCCCACTAGTCTCTTGTAAACACACGGTTCCTCTTCGTTCCTGAAGAAGTCAAACCTTTTGACTACTTCATCAAAACGAAGATTCCAACTCCGAGATGCTTGCTTCAATCCATAAATGGATCGATGAAGCTTGCATACATTCCTAGTTTCATTAGGATCAATGAAAATTTCAGGTTGTGTCATGTACACATCCCTTTCCAGAATTCCATTAAGGAAAACTGTTTTCACATCCATCTGCCAGATCTCATAACCATTATGAGTGGCGGTTGCTAGGAGAATCCGAATGGACATAAGCACGGTGTCTGGGATTAGGTTTCTTCACAGTCAATACCATGAATTTACTTGAAACTTTTTGCCACCAACCTTGCTTTGTACATCTGAAAATAACCATCCCATTTCGGATTCAACGGCTTTCAGCCATTTTCGGAGTCAAGGCCCATCATTGCTTCCTCAAAATTCGCAGGCCCGTCACTTTCAATGATCAGTAGATCACGGCAATTGGTTACGAGAAATCCATATTTCTCGGGTTCGTGACGGATCCTTTCGGATCTGCGAGCTTCAGTTTTCTGTAAGAGTCGCGCACACATATCTCATATGTATACTTTTACCACGACCTAATTAACCAAGATTTAAACCGTAGTTAATTAAGTCATAAACCAAAATCAATATTTGGTTCGCGACCTGTGTCGATCGATGCAACTTTTGTGTCGATCGACACTTCTTCAGAAACTCGCATTTGAATGTATATCAAATATACATTCACCAGATCCTTGCAAACCTCAGGCACCACAGTTGCAGGTTCTACAACTCTTTGTAGATCCTACTGCTGCTCTTCCTCATCAGGTTGAGTAGTCTCCTGTGATTTTCAAATTTCTTCGAGTTCGCACTTTACTCCCACTGTTCTTCTTGGAAAGAAAATCTTTCTCAAGAAAACATGGTTCCGAGCAACAAACAATTTGTTCTCGAACTGGTTGTAAAAGTAACATGCCTTGGTTTTGTTAGGACAACCAATGAAGTAGCACTTATCAGATTTGTGTGTGAGCTTATTGAGATTAAACGTTTTATATAAGTCTCGCAACTCCAAATCTCCATGACGGATAAATCAGACACATTTCCATTCCACATCTCATGTGGTATCTCTGTAACTGATTTTGATAGAACTCTATTTAATGTAAACTCAGACATTTCTAGAGCGTATTCTTAGAAGGATGATGGAAGATCTAAATGACTCATCATTGATCGAACCATATCTAATAAAGTCCGATTCTGCAGGAGTGAATTGTGAAACACTTTCACAATCTCTCAGATGATCACTGAATTCTTGACCTAAGCATTCACCTCCATGATCTCATCGTAGAGGTTTAATACCTTTGCCAAATTGATTCTGTACTTCATTTTGGAACTCTTTGAACTTTTCAAAGATTCTGACTTATGCCTTATGAATAAGGCATAACCGTACCTTCTGAAAATATCAGTAAAGGTAATGAAGTACTGAAAATTTCCTCTAGCATTTGCGCTTATCGGGCCATGTACATCCGTATGTATAAAGCCCAATAATCCTCTGGCCCATTCATTTTATCCGTTCGTTCGTAACCTGTATCGATCGTTACATACATGCGTCGATCGACACTACCTTTGTTGAAAAGGGCCTCTCTCGTTTTCCAATAAACAAGATTCACTTTACTCATTATGATTCATAATCAAATGATCCCAAAAGCCCATCACTACGGAGCTTCTGAATCTGTTTCTCATTTATTTGGCCCAAAACGACAACGCTAGAAAGAAGTTTGATTCGTATCATTTGACTTGAATCTCTTGGTATTTATGTTATAGTCAGGCACATTCTTGTTTAGAACATAAATTCCATTCTCTAATGGATTGCTACTATAAAATATATCACTGTAATCAAATGAATAACACTTATTCTTGATTTGAGAACTGATATTCTTCCATATCCAAACAAGGATTAGAAATAATCTGTCTGCTCATGGCAGTTACATAGTAGCAGTTTCAAGTTCAAAACATGCCATAAAAGGAAAAACAAATGAAATAATCCTACAGCTAATGCAGCAACTCTTGCTCCATTTCCACGCATAGGTCCACTTGTCCTTTCTCCATAGTCCTACTTTTGCTCAGGCACTGCACATTTTCACAAAATATGAGTACCACAGCTGGTATCCAATACCCAACAAGTAGGATTATAAGAAGTAACATTTACTTCTATAACATAAAACCTGAAGAAGAAGTCTCGTACGTCTTCTTCAGCTTCTCATAATCTTCCAAGAATTTATTGCAGTTTCTTTTCAAATGCCCATAACCATTACAATAACGGCACTTAACATCTTCAGAAGGACTGGTTTTAACCTTAGGAACATGGCCAGACTCGCTTGGATTCACAATCGAGCTCGTCTTGCCATCACCTTTGTTCTTACCAAGTTTCTTAAACTTATTACCCTTTTGTACCATAAGGACATTTGGGGTGTCCTTCTTGATGTTAGGTTCAACAGTCTTAAGCATCCCATGCAATTCAGTCAACGTCTTCGTCAAGTTGTTCATGTTATAGTTCATAACAAATTGATCATAGCTTGACGGCAGTGACTGAAGAATGATGTCAGTAGCCAACTCTTGGCTAATGGGACAATCCAGTTTCCCCAGGTTATCAATATAACCCATCATCTTAATGACATGAGGACTAACTGGTTCGCCCTTTGGTAGCTTGCACTCAATCAGAGATCTAACCGTCTGGTATCTCTGAGTTCGTGCCTGCTCCTGAAACATACTTTTCAGGTCAGTGATCATCTCTTTTGGCGACTCCACGTACTCATATTGCTTCTGCAATTCCGAGTTCATGGTAGCCAACATGAGACAACTCACATCCACCGCATCATTAGAATGCTTATCCCAAGCATCCTTATCTGACTGCCAGGCATTGGCTCAGTACTTCTTGGGGAGAACTTTCTCAAGGACATAGTCCTTTTTCTCCTGTTTGAGAACAATTCTCAAGTTCCGATACCATTCAAGAAAGTTGAATCCATTTAACTTGTCCTTCTCAAGGACGGATCGCAGGGAGAAATTGTTACGATGGTTTGTGCTAGACATAGCTGAAAAACAAGGGAGGTTTTAGTTATGATGTTCAAGAAATGAGAATTCTTAACAATTAAGAAAACTCGCATTATATTCAAACAATGTTTCCTCAGATGAATATAATGATCCAAGACCCATACTTCACTAAACTTGAGTGAGCCACTGGCTATCACCCAAATTTAGCTATCTAGGTAAGCAACAACTTTGCTAGTTATATCCAATATAACTCTTGGTTGTGGATCGACATCTTATGTCCAATCCACCTGATGTCTCTAGGCCCAAAACGATTTTGATAGCCCAGTCAAGTAAACCAATCTCTTCAGTCATGTAATTGTTGATGTCTTGCACTGCAAATCCATCAACACGATTACCTCTGTCTTACTCATGAAATTGTGGACATCTTGCACTGCAAGTCTATCACACAATTAAATGGGTCTTGACAGTTGACAAGATTGGAAAGACATCAAGTATTACTTGATATTTGGTTGAGGAACGGAACCATTTTAAAACGTTCAGTTTTATTATGTTTTAATTCTTATAATTAATTGATTTATCTTGCTTTGGTTCTGTGATTTCAGGTTCCATAACCTAAACCATCAAATCTGATGTCGACCGACACTACTATAGTGTCGATCGATGCAGAATAACCAAAAGCAATCCGCGATAACCGATCAATCCAATTGATACGGTTTTGAATACCGGTCAGCGTCGATCGATGCTACATTAGCATCCGTCGATGCTAACCTAATCAAACCAATCGCAATTAAACCATTCACAGTGTTCGACCATCATTAACCAAGCTCGATAACCGGTCCAATCCAATTGAACCGATTCATCAATCTCGCGAGGTTTGTGTCGATCGATGCAACGCTTGTGTCGATCGGCACTAGGCGAAAACTAAATTTTATTCGGGTTTTCGCCCTGTGTCGATCGATGCCGGATTGGCAACGATCGACACTATGCGAAAAACCCTAAGACGTTTTTCGAACAAACCCTAAACTAGGTTTTTCATGAAAACGAATTTTAGCAAGTTTGTATCAACCATACACAGATTCAGATTCAACTAATCTAATCAACATGCTACAGATTCAATGGAACCCTAAAGCTCTGATACCACTGAAGGAATTTCTAACAGTTCCTAATCCAATTAGGCAACCCTAGGTATAAATTCCAAGCCTAGGATCTAAGGTTCATGTAATTGAATCTAACAGATCTCGAGATTACCTGATGAATATGCAGCGGAAGTGTTTACAGATAATCGAGATCACGAAGCGCCTCAAATGCTGCGCCTCTACTGGTATCCACACGCACACAAACTGAACAACAGGGATGCTAGTGCCTATAGAGATCCAATCTCTTCAGAGGTTTCTATTCAAGTTCTGGTGGCTGTTAATTAGGTTTCAAAATCAGTTTAGGTCGACCATATATCTTATATATGTCGACTTAAACCATAACGGAATTAACCAGCGATTAAACCAAATTAATCTGATTAATCCGCGAGTGCATCGATCGATGCACTCTCTGCAACGATCGATGCTGTCCCAGAACATTGATATCGAATGCATATCACATATGCATTCACTGGATCATTACATTAATGATCAACCTCGTCTTTAACGCCCAGTTTTCTTAGGTGTGTGACCCTGTAGGATCATATAACACTAGCAATGAGTTCTAAACTCATTGATCATAAGTGGCTTCTAGCAAAGCATTATGACTACCCAGTATTATATGATTGTCTCATCTCGATAATACAACTATCACTTAGAGTAAGTACAATAGATTTCAGGACATTCCCAACACAAGGATCTTTTGGATTTTTTAAAAGGAAAGGTGAACTTGCTACTGCTCACAAGGGGGCTTACAAACTAGAGGAGAGAAGGATCCCTGGTGTGTGTGACCATTGCAAGAGAAAGGGGAATTTCAAGGACAAATGCTGGCTGCTTCATCCTCATCTCAAACCGGCTTTCAACAACAACAAGTTCAAGGACCAGAGAGCTCATTACTCAAGTGAATCAACCCTAGCTCCTTCTGCTGGTGCTCCTGGTGCTTCTACCTCTTCAAACCGGTTTGGAAATGATTGTAGAGAGATGGTACCAGCCTTTGCTCCTACTCCTAATGTGGCGCCTCAGAATGAGTTGGTGAGGAGATCTGATCTTGATGCACTCATCAAAGCCTTCAAGGAAGGTTCTGGTAATGTTTTTGGTAGCTCCTTTCATGCTTTAATCAATCATAAGCCTTTAATATCTGATCATAAGCCATTGATAGTAGATTCAGGGGCTTCACATCACATGATTAGTAGTTTAGACTTGATTAAAGATGTTAAACCTGCTCTTGGGAATGTTGTGATTGCTAATGGTGAAAGGATTCCAATTAAAGGCATAGGAAATGTTAGGTTGTTTGATAGAGAATAAAAAGCTTTTTATATGCCTAGTTTTACATCAAACTTGTTAAGTGTTAAGAGAGTAGCTACTGATCTTAAATGCAATGTTATCTTTAGTCCTAATGATGAGATTTTTCAGGATATTAAGACAAGTAAGTTGCTTGGAAAGGGTGTGACAAAGGATGAGTTATACATGCTTGAAGACACCAACCTTTCATCTGAATTATCTGCTTCTGTTTTTAGTTCCTCTCTAGTTAATGATTCTGTTTGGCATGCTAGACTTGGTCATCCTCACTCTCGTACCTTAGGTTTAATGTTGCCCTTTGTTTCTTTTAAGAATGATGATTGTGAAGCTTGTATCCTTGGAAAACATTGCAAATCAGTCTTCCCTAGTGTTGGAATTATGTCCGGTAATCTCTGTACTGTCTCTAGAAAGTAAGAGTATGTCAATGATCAGACATAAGTCATATAATACTGGGGGTCATGATGGCTTGCTAGAGTCCGCTCATGATCTATAAGTCTTGGATTTATTGCCTTTATTATATGATCCCATATGGGTCACACGCCTAAGCTAACAGGAAACTATGAGGGAACGGTTCAGCAGAAGTACGGTAAAAGTGCTAGGCATTTACTATACTTAGAGAGATTAAAGGGCCTGATTAAATCTAAGGGATTTAATCAGACTGGGAATTGGGCCCAAAAGCCCAACAGAACTAGACAAGGGTTTTATAATTAAAACTAAACCTAGCTCTCTTTCTCTCTAACTCTCCTGCGCCTCTCTATCTCTCTCTGCGCCTCCCTCCTCTGGTCTAGCAGCCATCTTCCTGTTAGTGTGCGTGTGTGAGCCTTTGGAGGAACAACCTCTTGGTGGTTCTGCTGATCTCTGACGATACCTCTCTAATCCGCTGCATAAACAAGGTATTACTGAGATCCCTTTATGATTCTGAATGAGAACCTAGATCCAATATGTTTAGTTGAGTTTAATCTGACAGAATTAAACCAGGACAAACACTAAACATTCCTTCAGTGGTATCAGAGCCATTGGTTCTATTAGGATTTCTTGTTAGAATCATGTTTAGGTTGTTTAGAAGTGTTTGAATCAATCTATGCTTGAAATTGATAAGAAAACACTTAAGAAACAAAAGAACTAAAACCCTAATCGAAAACCGCATGAACCGATCCAGGTTGGATTGGTTGCGTCGGAGTGTGGTCGAGTCGAGTCGGACGTCCGGATCGGTTAATGAAGCACGGACCGATCGCTTTGCCGGATCGAGTCGCGTGGTCGTTCCGATCGCGAGAGATGAACCGATCGTGTCCCGCCTCTCTCGACCCGAGCCGTCCCGATCGTGTCCCGTCTCACGTCCCGATCGATCGCACATGCTTGCCCGATCGCGCGAAGCTTGCTGTCCGGATCGATGGTAAGAGCATGTGTCGGTTCGGTTTGGTTTGTGGTTCGGTTTAAAATAATTAAATCTTAATCGTCACGGTTTACAGACTTAATAAAATTTATTAAATCTGGTTAAACCGTGATAAGAAATCCAATGTCGTTTAAAATTGGATTTAGTGCCTAAACCAGTGGTTTTCTAATTTGATTTGGTTGGACCAAATAAATTGAGAAAATCCGGTTTAGTAAATGACCGGTTAACAATTGTGGTTATCGTAGTAATTAATCTTGGTTAGACCAATTTTAATGAACCAGACCGGTTATGTCATTTAATTGGGCAATTGGGTTATATGTCTTGGACATAGACCAATTCTTGGGCCTTGGGCCAAGAAGTTAAAACAATTGGGCCAGTTATTTGAGTCTCTTCTTCAGATTTAATTTAAAATTTTATTTAATAATTAAAATTCGATTTTAAATTAATCAGTTTCCAAAATTTTAAATTAGAAAGTTTCTTAGAATAGAAATTTCTAGATTTGCATGTTTTGGATATTTAGGAAATTTCTATAGTTAGAAAGTTTCCAATTTTAGGAAGTTTCCAATTATGAAAGTTTCCAAAGCAGTAGGTTTCCCAAAATGGAAAGTTTCCCAAAATAGTAATCTTCTATTTTGGAATGAAATTTTAAGAAAACCTATAAACCTCAAATAATATCAAGCGTTGGATGTCTTGTCCAGTCTATGTCAGCTGTTGAAACCCATTCAATCGTACACATGGCCTTACAGTGTGAGGGTGTCTATCTTTTGCGTGGGTAAGACAGTTTGTGATTCATTAATGTTATTGGGAGTCCCACACATTAGTGATTACATGACTGTATAGTCTGGTTTTCTTGACTAGGCCATCGGGAGTCCCGGGCCTTGAGACATCAGAGTGGATTGGGCCTCGGGCCCAGATTCACAACCAAGAGTTATATCACGGATATAATTAGCCGAAATAGGGCTTACCGATATAAGCTAAGGTTGGGTGACGGCCAGTGGCCCACTTTGATCTTAGTTATATGTGGATCTTGGAATCATTATATTCTTTTGAGGGTAACTAATGTTATTGAATATAATGCGAGTTTACTCATATTGAACATATAAACTAAAATCCTTTTTATCTTAAATTTCAGCAATGACTACAACAAGCACACAAAACACATTCTCAATCCGGTCTGTTCTCGACAAGGAGAAGCTGACTGGAACGAACTTCCTGACGTGGTCAAGGAACTTGAGGCTGGTCCTCAAGCAGGAGAAGAAGGAATATGTCCTTCGTAATCCCCTCCCCGAGAGGCCTCCAAACAATGCCGCCAGGAATCTGCACAATGCTTGGGAAAAGCATTCGTCAGATGAAAATGATGTCTATTGCCTGATGTTGGCAACCATGACTCCTGAATTGCAAATGCAGTTCGAGAGTGTGCTGTCGCCCATCGAGATAATGGCAAGCCTGAAATCGCTTTTTCAGGAGCAGGCAAGAACTGAGAGGTTCCAGACAGTTAAGAACCTCTTAGACTGCAAAATGGCTGAAAGTGCGGCAGTGAGTCCTCATGTCTTGAAGATGATGGGTTATCTCGATCATCTTCAGAAACTCGACTGCCCTATCAGCCAGGAACTTGCCTGCGACATCGTTCTGCAGTCTTTACCTGCAAGCTATGATCAGTTCATCCTGAACTTCAATATGCATGGCTTGAGTAAGACATTGTCTGAGCTTCACGGAATGCTCAAGACTGCAGAGCCCAACTTGAGGAAAGCCAAGGACCCCAACGTGCTTATGGTGCAAAAGGGCAAGGGCTTTAAGAAATCATCTGCCAAGGACAAGGGAAAGGCTAAGGCTGTTCAAGTCTCGGACAAGGACACGTCAAAGCCCAAGCCCAAGTCCAAGGCTGGGCCTACTGACATCTGCAGGTTCTGCAAAGAACCAGGGCATTGGAGGAGAGAATGTAAGAAATTCCTGGAAGGTCTAAAGGAATTGAAGAAGAAGACTCTGGAGACTTCTTCATCAGGTATTTTTGTTATAGAAGTTAATACAACTACTTCTGATAATACCTCATGGGTTATGGATACTGGTTGTGGGGCTCATATTTGTACTAATATGCAGGCACTCAGCAACAGTAGGAAGCTGAAGCAAGGACAAGTGGAGCTACGAGTTGGGAATGGAGCGAAAGTTCCTGCACTAGCTGTAGGCACATACTTGTTGTCTTTACCTTCGGGATTGGTTTTAGAACTTAATAACTGCTATTTTGTACCTGCGATAAGCAGAAATATTATTTCAGTTTCTTTGTTGGATTTGGAAGGTTATGATTTTTCAGTTAAGAATAAATTATGTTCCTTCAATCGCAATAATTTGTTCTATGGTTGTGCCCCTCTTACGAATGGGCTTTACATACTTGATCAATCCGCACCAATTTATAACATTAATACCAAACGGTTCAAACCTAATGAGGAGAACCGAACGTTTCTATGGCATTGTCGTTTAGGGCACATCAGTGAGAAACGCATTAAGAGGCTCCATTCGAATGGACTTCTTGGCTCATTTGACTTTGAGTCATGTGAGAAATGCGAATCCTGCCTGATGGGAAAAATGACGCGGGCCCCCTTTAATAAACCCAACGAGAGGGCCAGTGACTTATTGGGCCTGATACACACTGATGTGTGTGGCCCAATGTCCACAAATGCAAGAGGAAACTATCAGTACTTCATTACCTCCACTGTTGATTTCAGCAGGTATGGATATGTTTATTTAATGAAACATAAGTCTGAATCGTTTAAGAGATTCAGAGAATTCCAAAATGAAGTACAGAACCAACTTGGCAAAAGCATTAAAGCTCTTCGGTCCGACCGAGGAGGAGAATACTTGAGCCAAGAGTTCAGTGATCATCTGAGAGAGTGTGGGATAGTTTCCCAACTCACTCCTCCTGGAACACCTCAATGGAATGGTGTGTCTGAGAGGAGGAATCGGACCTTATTGGATATGGTTCGGTCTATGATGAGTCACACAGACCTTCCAATATCCCTTTGGGGATATGCTCTGCTAACAGCAGTGTTCACTCTAAATAGAGCGCCATCAAAAGCAGTAGCTAAGACACCATATGAATTATGGACTGGAGAAACTCCAGTGCTGTCTTATCTTAGAATTTGGGGTTGTGAAGCCTATGTCAAGAGATTAATCTCTGACAAGCTTACACCAAAGTCTGATAAATGCTACTTCATTGGTTATCCGAAGGAGACCAAGGCTTATTACTTCTACCTACGATCCGAGAACAAGATTTTTGTTGCCCGGGATTGTAATTTTCTTGAGAGGGAGTTTCTCTCTAAGAAAAACAGTGGGAGTAAGGTACTGCTTGAAGAAATTCAAGATGAACAGGATACTGCTCAACCTAATGAGGAAGAGCAGCAGGAGGACCTACAAGAAATTGTAGAGCCTGAACCTGTGGTACCTGAAGTTCGAAGATCCGGGAGGATCCGTCACGAACCCGAGAGATATCAAGGATTCCTCATGACTAACTGTCATGATCTTCTGATCATTGATGGTGATGAACCATCGAACTTCAATCAAGCCATGATGGGCCCAGATTCCTCTAAGTGGCGTAAGGCCACTGATTCCGAAATGGACTCCATGTCGGTCAACCAAGTGTTTTCGTTGGTTGACTTACCCGCTGGTGTAAAAGCCATCGAGTGCAAATGGATCTTCAAGAAGAAGATTGACGTGGATGGAAATGTCCAGATTTATAAAGCCAGGTTGGTGGCAAAAGGTTTCAGGCAAGTTCACGGTGTGGATTATGATGAAACCTATTCTCCAGTGGCTATGATGAAATCTATTCGGATTCTACTAGCAACTGCAGCTTTTCATGATTATGAAATTTGGCAGATGGACGTGAAAACCGCCTTCCTGAATGGAATTCTGGAAGAGGATGTGTATATGACACAACCTGACGGTTACATAGATCCAAAGAATGCTAGGAAAGTATGCAAGCTTCATAAATCCATTTATGGATTGAAGCAAGCATCGAGGAGCTGGAATCTTCGTTTTGATGAAGCGATCAAGCAATTTGACTTCATCAGAAACGAAGAAGAACAATGCGTGTATAAGAAGACTAGTGGGAGCAAGATAGTATTTCTTATTCTGTATGTCGATGACATACTGCTTCTCGGAAACGACGTACCAATGCTGCGGTCGGTAAGGACTGGCTTAGAAGTTGTTTTTCCATGAAAGACATGGGTGAAGCCGCATACGTTCTTGGAATCCGGATCTACCGGGATAGATCTAAAAGGCTGATAGGCTTGTGTCAAGATTCATCCATTGACAAAGTCCTGCATAGATTCAGCATGGCAGATTCCAAGAAGGGCTTCACGCCAATGGTACATGGCACAACGCTAAGCAAGAAGCAGAGCCCTACGACGGCTGCTGAGCTTGAGCGCATGAAGAATATTCCTTATGCATCTGCAATAGGATCTATCATGTATGCCATGATCTGTACTCGTCCTGATGTTGCTTATGCATTGAGCATGACGAGTAGATACCAGTCAAATCCAGGTGAAAACCACTGGATTGCCGTCAAGAATATCCTGAAGTATCTAAGACATACTAAGGATAAGTTCTCGGTGTATGGCGGAAGTAATGTGCTTGAAGTCAGTGGATTCACGGACGCAAGTTTCCAGACAGACCAAGATGATTTCCGGTCACAGTCCGGTTATATCTTTTGTCTGAATGGCGGTGCAATCAGTTGGAGAAGCTCCAAGCAAGACACCGTTGCTGATTCCACTACAGAAGCTGAATATGTCGCCGCCTCAGAAGCAGCGAAGGAAGCTGTTTGGATACAAAAGTTCATTATTGAACTAGGTGTGATACCGAATGCAGTTGAGCCTCTGGCACTATTTTGTGATAACAATGGTGCTATAGCTCAGGCAAAGGAACCAAGATCACACCAGAAATCCAAGCATATACTAAGAAGATTTCACTTGATACGTGATATCATAAATAGAAAGGAAGTCAAGATCAGCCGAGTTCCGACAGACGATAATGTCGCTGATCCATTGACAAAGCCACTCCCAAGGCCTAAGCTCGAGTACCTGACTGAAGCTGTAGGCATTAGAGACATTGAAATGTAATCTAAATTTGAGTGGGAGTTTGAGGGCTTTATTTAGTTATTGATATGTTCTTGTAAAACATTTGAGATGTTTAATAATAAAATTATTTTTCAAGATTATTTTAACTGTGATGAAATAATCGTTCCAAAATGATATGAACCATTTTATAGGTCATCGAAGTAAGTGACTTGATCTTGAGTCATCAAAGTCATTTAGCTTGATCATGAGACCTTATATTTGATAGATGGCTTATATCATCCTGTCCCTAGTCGAAGGTTGTTGAAATTGGAACACCAACAACCGCGTGAGACTTGATTGGTATGTGACTTATGACAAAGTCTCAGGATGTCATAGATGCACGGCATCAAAGTCAGTACATAGGTGTATGTTGGGGTACATACGACCGGACATGACCCGCTTATAAGAACTCATCAGGATATTTATATCTGTGTTATAAGAGATTCTTACTACGACTATAGAGTATAGTCCTTAGACCTGAGTTCGCATGCATGTGACTGCACATCAACTGATGCGCTTTGATCATTGTCTAACGCTGTCGTTAAGCGATAGTTATAAGGACCTTGTTTGGGTGTATTATGAAATGCGTAGTTTACAGTGATGGAACAAGACGGGATTTGTCCCTCCAATATAAATGGAGTGAATATCTCTAGGCCAATCGGAGATTTGAATACTGGAAAATGCATGGCCATGCTCAAACGGACTGTCCCGAGTCGTTTGGATTGTCAGTATCAAATCAGAGTCCGATGAACATTATTAGGCTTTATAAGGATGACACTCATCTTGCCTTATGACTAATCGAGATATTGAGACAAAAGGAATATGAATACAGAGATTCCAGTACAAGTGGGAGATTGTTGGAATTATGTCCGGTAATCTCTGTACTGTCTCTAGAAAGTAAGAGTATGTCAATGATCAGACATAAGTCATATAATACTGGGGGTCATGATGGCTTGCTAGAGTCCGCTCATGATCTATAAGTCTTGGATTTATTGCCTTTATTATATGATCCCATATGGGTCACACGCCTAAGCTAACAGGAAACTATGAGGGAACGGTTCAGCAGAAGTACGGTAAAAGTGCTAGGCATTTACTATACTTAGAGAGATTAAAGGGCCTGATTAAATCTAATCAGACTGGGAATTGGGCCCAAAAGCCCAACAGAACTAGACAAGGGTTTTATAATTAAAACTAAACCTAGCTCTCTTTCTCTCTAACTCTCCTGCGCCTCTCTATCTCTCTCTGCGCCTCCCTCCTCTGGTCTAGCAGCCATCTTCCTGTTAGTGTGCGTGTGTGAGCCTTTGGAGGAACAACCTCTTGGTGGTTCTGCTGATCTCTGACGATACCTCTCTAATCCGCTGCATAAACAAGGTATTACTGAGATCCCTTTATGATTCTGAATGAGAACCTAGATCCAATATGTTTAGTTGAGTTTAATCTGACAGAATTAAACCAGGACAAACACTAAACATTCCTTCACCTAGTTCTAAAACTGTTTATGCAAACTGCTTTGATCTTGTTCACTCTGATGTTTGGACGGCTCCATGTATTTCTAGAGAGAATCATAAGTATTTTGTGACATTCATAGATGAGAAATCCAAATATACTTGGTTAACTTTGATTCAATCTAAAGATAGGGTGTTAGAAACATTCACAAACTTTCAAAACTATGTATCTAACAATTTCAATGCCAAGATTAAGATATTTAGGTCAGATAATGGTGGGGAATACACAAGCAATGCATTCAAACAACATCTTGCAAAGCATGGGATCATTCACCAAACAAGCTGTCCATACACTCCACAACAAAATGGTGTGGCTGAGATAAAGAATAGACACTTGATGGAGGTGGACAGATCAATCATGTTCCATACAAATGTTCCTAAGAGGTTTTGGAGTGATGCTGTGATGTCTGCTTGCTATCTAATCAATAGGACACCCACCAAAGTTCTACAAGATGCTTCACCATATCAGGTACTGAACAAAACTAAACCTTCAATTCATCACTTACGTGTGTTTGGATGTTTGTGTTTTGTTTTAAAACCAGGAGAGCAGGATGATAAGCTTGATCATAAGAGTGTTAAGGCAATGTTCATTGGGTATTCTACAAGCCAAAAAGGATACAAGTGCTATGTACCTGAAACTAGAAGGGTATTGGTCTCTAGAGATGTCAAGTTTGTGGAGTCAAAGGGTTTCTATGAAGAGAAGAGTTGGGAGAACCTTAAGGACCTTCCTAATAACCCCTCTGACCGTGCCAACAATCTGAGGATGATCCTAGAGAGCCATGGGATTACTCAGCCCAAGAGGAGAGAGGAGACTCAAGTGGACAAACCGGCTGAGGAGACTCACATTGTGGATGAATCTACTCACCTTGATCATAAGGAGGGCAATGGAAAATCACAAGAAGAACCACAAGCTGATGGTTCTGCCACGCATGATCAAGATGATAGAGAAGAGCTAGTTGGCCAACAAATGGAACCTGAAGTTGTACAAGAGGAATATGAAGTTGTGCAAGAGGAACCTGAAGTTGTGCAACAACAACAGTCGGTTCAAGTGCTTAGAAGAAGTACTAGAGAGAGAAAGGATCCATCTGAATGGAAGAAGACTAGGGTTTACTACAATAGCAATGCAGTAGCTCATCCAAGACAAGCTGTTTGCACACTTGCTCACTTCCCTACTGAGCACAAGGTCTTTATGGGTGCTCTTGATGCTGAATGGGTTCCTAAAACCTATGAAGAAGCTAAAGAGCATAAGAAGTGGTCTGATGCAGTAGGAGATGAGATCAAGACAATGGAAAACAACAACACTTGGTATGAAACAGATTTGCCAAGAAAGAAGAAGGCAGTGAGTTCTAAATGGGTGTTCACCATCAAATACAAGAGCAATGGAGAGATAGAGAGGTACAAAGCCAGATTGGTTGCAAGAGGGTTTACACAAACCTATGGAGAGGATTATAGAGACACCTTTGCACCAGTAGCTAAGCTTCATACAGTGAGAGTCATCCTATCTCTAGTAACAAACTTGGAATGGGATTTGTGGCAAATGGATGTCAAGAATGCATTCCTTCAAGGAGAGCTAGAAGATGAGGTTTATATGACTCCACCTCCTGGTCTTGAAGGCATGGTTACACAAGGAAAGGTGTTGAGGTTGAAGAAAGCAATCTATGGTCTCAAACAATCTCCTAGAGCTTGGTATCACAAGTTAAGCACCACACTCATGGAAACGGGTTTTAGAAGATCAGAAGCTGATCATACCCTCTTCACTCAATCTAGCCAAAGAGGTATTGTTGTCATTCTTATTTATGTGGATGATATCATCATCTCAGGGAATGACAAGGTAGGAATTCAAGGTTGCAAAGATCATTGAAATCAGTTTTTGATATTAAAGACCTTGGAGAACTAAATTACTTCCTAGGGATAGAAGTGTGCCGGTCTAAATAAGGCCTCTTCTTATCACAAAGGAAGTACACTCTTGATTTATTGAGTGAGGCAGGTAAGCTCAATGGAAAGACAGCCAAGACACCCCTTGAGGAAGGATACAAAGTCAAAAGAGAGGGGGAGATTGCAAAGGAACCATTCGGAGACATCACTCTCTATAGGAGAATGGTTGGTAAGCTAATTTATCTTACTATCACAAGGCCTGGTTTGTGTTTTGCAGTGAACCAAGTGAGCTAAGATCACTTGATGATCAGATGATTCCTAAGCTAAGCTTGCGGAAGATGGATTGAAGGTAGATGTGGTGGTGGAACTTGTGATTGACTCTCTCAACCAATGGGTTTGATTGACTCTCTCAATCTAAGAACAAGCTATCTGAATCACTCAAATAGATTGATCTGAAACTCCTAAGAACAAGGTGAATCACTCACAATATTCAAAGAAGGAACACTTCACAAAGAACACAAACTTTGGAAGAAAAACAGAATAATTCTATTACTTTAAAATGGTTGAAAAAGGGTGATTTACAATGAATTCGAACCTGAGCTTTTATAGGCTCATAGAAAACAGTCTGAAAGGCCTAATACAAGAAAAGAATCGAAAAATATAAGGAATATGGCCGTTGGGATATATTGGAATATTTGGCCAGAAATGGAAAGATGAATCTTCTTAAGTCTTGAAAGCTTTGGCATGAATGTGGAGTGTCTAGGTACATTCTGGATGATGTTAGAGAGCTTCAATTCGTGGCCAAACTTCAGGGAAAAGAGTTGTTGGTGATTGATCTCCATTGGCTCCAAATTAGGCAAGTGTAAGAGTAATAATGGGATCCTCCTGGTCATATGGCTGC
Organism: Orychophragmus violaceus; assembly: GCA_030180135.1. Lineage (NCBI taxonomy): Eukaryota > Viridiplantae > Streptophyta > Magnoliopsida > Brassicales > Brassicaceae > Orychophragmus > Orychophragmus violaceus. The sequence continues at coordinate 46,891,337 of CM058232.1, forward strand.
TGGTGCATGGGAACTTGATAGATAGCTCTCCTGGATGATTAAATGTGTCTCCTGAATGCTTAGATATCTCTCCTGGTCGCCAATGTCTTGTTTGTAACTGATTGAATCCTTGAGCCTCCAGATGAAGCAAGCTGAGAATCATCTGTTTTAGAAGTTGAATAACTTCTTCATCTGAACTCCATTTATGATGATTCAAACTCTCCAGGATTCCTTGATGAGTTAAGTTTCTGGAACAGGTTGATTTGTAGCTTAACTCCTCATAGTGGGAAAGATATGATCCAAGACATGCACATATGTCTCTGGTGCATACAAGCTGTTTCTCTCCAAGGGTCTTGGTTGGTTGATTTATGTCCTCTCCATGCTCCTTGGTTGATGATGACTTGATGTCCTCATCATACTCTCCCTCTTGAAAAGGTTTTGACCTCGAAACTGAATAATCTGCACCAAGAGAAAGCAAGTTAGTTTTCATTCTGCTTTGGGAGTTTAGTGTCTTACCTTGATGTTTATATGGTCTGGAGGTGAGTGGATTGTCTGGTGGTTCTCCTTTGAGCAGATAGGATAGTAATACTCCTCTTCTTTGGTCTGGTGTAGTGTCTCCTTTGTCTGCCTTGCTCCTGCTCTCATTATGACCTGAAAAATGTTCAACACTTTGGCAAAGAGACAAGTGCATTATGGGCTCTTTATCACAGAATAAGCAACTTGAATCATTCTCCTTAAAGTCAATTTCCTGTACTAATGATATCTCATCTTCTTGCAAGGTTAACAAGTTCTTTAACACAGCTAATGAATCATTGGAAATGAAATGTATCAAAGAAAGACTTAGCTTGTTAATAGATGTTGTTGTGTCTTTGCTTGGGTCTGGTGGTTTCTCCTTGATGTTCTCCTTTTCTCTACTGCCTTGATCAGTCTGATCACTTAGTATAAGGACTATTTCTGAGTTTCTCTTCACATTCTCTTCTCTCTTGTGCTTTGTATCTGTAGAGATGCTCATTGGGAAGAACAAGTGCATTATATCTGTTCTTGGAGTACTTAAAACAGATTGTATGATACTTGTACTTACTTGTTCAGCTTCAGTAGGTTGTGTGAGGGTTTGGACCCTCTGCTCTTGTGAGCTAGTGATCATTAAACATTCATCTTCTTTCCTGATCACCAAAACATGTTTCTCTGGTCTTTGATCTTCTTCCCTACTGACTTTTATTTGCTCATGCTCTTTACTGCTCAGTTCTTCTTTCCCTGTATCAAATCCTTTTGACAAAGACAAATGCATGACACTAGAATTGGGAAATGACAAATCAGAATGAGCTAAACTAGCACTGGTTGCAGTTTTCATTTCTAGTGATATTTCTTTCAACAATTGTTTTGATGGACAGGTTGCAGCAAAGTGTCCTCTCCTATGACATCTATAACATGTCTGATCTTTGAGTTTCTTAGAGTTAGTAGACTTACCTGAGCTTGGCATCTCTGGTTGAATGTGCAAGGTGTTGGAGCTGGGTTTGGTTGCCTTGGTTGCAACTTCTGGTTCTCCTATGTTCATAGAAGAAGACTTATGACTCTGCTTCAGCTCTGTTTTCTTCTCCTTTAGTTGCAACTTCTCCTTTATCTTCTGCCATTGCTCTTGTAAGCTTTGCAGTTCTGTACTTTTCTGATCTTTCTTTGCATGAGTGGCCTTCTTAGCTTTTGGTGTTGCTTGGCAGGTGAGCTTTGTAGGGATGTTCCTGCGATTCTTCACAAATTCTCTGTACATTCTCACCTTAAGGTCTCCCCAATCTGACACTGGATTGTTGTAGAACGTTGGGACACCTTCTTTCAGCCACCAATTGTAAGCTGCTCCAACAAGAGAATCAACAGCATATGACAACTTCTCTTCTTTGGGAATGTTGTGGAGACGCAACCACTGCTTCATATTGTTCTCCCATCTTAGATAATCCTCTGGATCATTGCTAGAACCTGAGAATGTTAAGGATTTTGATTGGGAAACACTTCTCTTGCTGCTTTGTGTTCTTGACCTGGTCTGTGGATTGGATTGTTGTGCTTGACTGGTCATCAAAGTGTGTTGTTGCTCCCCCTTCCTTGGTGAGGTATTGTAGTAGTTGTACTTCTCATCCACTGCCTCATCATAATCTGAAGATAGATAACCTCGTTCTGTCCATGAATCTTCAGATTGGTACCAAGATTCCTTGATATAGCTTCTTGTATAATCTTGTGGTTCTGGTTCCATCTCCTCCTCATGTGGTTCTTCTTCAAAACCAGAATAGTCTTCTGGCCATGGAGGTTCTTCATAATCAGCTTCTACATCAGATGAGGCTGAACTGTTTCCTTGGCTCCATTGATCTTCAAGGTTCTCTTGGTAGAAATCTTCTTCATCTGAATCTTCCATAGTTGTTGCCTCTAGTGCTTAGCTGCTAGCAAGAGAGACAATAAAACTTATCAGTTCTTTTGTGGGTCTGGTTGAAATTAAACAAGTAAGGAAAGGTAAAAAAACTAATTAAAAAGTGCTACTATTTTTTGTCTTTTTGAATGAATGCTGGAAGTAAAATGGGAAACTAAAATCTGTGACAAAGAAAACTAATGAAACCTTTACTTTTTCTTTGAATTTTTGATTTTGCAAACTAAAAAAGGATACTGGATCATCTAGAAAGGGAAACAACTACTTTTTTGACTTGGACAAAGAGAAAAACGAATTCAAAGACATAAACTTCTTCTTTTTGGTTTTTATGATGCTTAAGAACAATGCAACTTCTGGAAAACTTAAAACTCAAACAGAAACACAAAACTGATGCAAATCTTTTGGTTTTGGGTTTAAAGATGCAATAGATGAATGAAAATCAGAAACAACTAAAGAGCAAATGCAAAACAGAGACTATTTTGTGATTTTCGTTTTTGGATGCAAAATGACTAAATAGCAGAAACTAGTATGCAATGAAACTTTGTTTTTAGGCTTTTCTGATTAATGATGCAATGAATCAAAATAGAAAACTGAATGGATCTAAATGAAAGAAATATGAATGCTAAAACAGATTGAAAACAGAAACACAATTTTTATGGGTTTTCGATTTGAATGAAATGAAACAACAAAAACTTAAAGAGATAAAGGTTGGATTGATACAACCTGAGGGGTAGGAGCTTTTGAAGCTCTGATACCAGATGATGCAGCCCTGGAATCACTCCAATGCTAAGATCACTTGATGATCAGATGATTCCTAAGCTAAGCTTGCGGAAGATGGATTGAAGGTAGATGTGGTGGTGGAACTTGTGATTGACTCTCTCAACCAATGGGTTTGATTGACTCTCTCAATCTAAGAACAAGCTATCTGAATCACTCAAATAGATTGATCTGAAACTCCTAAGAACAAGGTGAATCACTCACAATATTCAAAGAAAGAACACTTCACAAAGAACACAAACTTTGGAAGAAAAACAGAATATTTCTATTACTTTAAAATGGTTGAAAAAGGGTGATTTACAATGAATTCGAACCTGAGCTTTTATAGGCTCATAGACAACAGTCTGAAAGGCCTAATACAAGAAAAGAATCGAAAAATATAAGGAATATGGCCGTTGGGATTTATTGGAATATTTGGCCAGAAATGGAAAGATGAATCTTCTTAAGTCTTGAAAGCTTTGGCATGAATGTGGAGTGTCTAGGTACATTCTGGATGATGTTAGAGAGCTTCAATTCGTGGCCAAACTTCAGGGAAAAGAGTTGTTGGTGATTGATCTCCATTGGCTCCAAATTAGGCAAGTGTAAAAGTAATAATGGGATCCTCCTGGTCATATGGCTGCTGGTGCATGGGAACTTGATAGATAACTCTCCTGGATGATTAAATGTGTCTCCTGAATGCTTAGATATCTCTCCTGGTCGCCAATGTCTTGTTTGTAACTGATTGAATCCTTGAGCCTCCAGTTGAAGCAAGCTGAGAATCATCTGTTTTAGAAGTTGAATAACTTCTTCATCTGAACTCCATTTATGATGATTCAAACTCTCCAGGATTCCTTGATGAGTTAAGTTTCTGGAACAGGTTGATTTGTAGCTTAACTCCTCATAGTGGGAAAGATATGATCCAAGACATGCACATATGTCTCTGGTGCATACAAGCTGTTTCTCTCCAAGGGTCTTGGTTGGTGTATTTATGTCCTCTCCATGCTCCTTGGTTGATGATGACTTGATGTCCTCATCAAAGCTCCAATGATGCATCATTGGAACATGGTGGACCGGATCCTAAGGTACCTCAATGGAGCTCCTGGCCAAGGGATATGGATGGGGTGCAATCAAATCACAGAGATTGTAGGATATTGTGATGCAGATTAGGCAGGAGATAGAGAGGATAGGAGGTCCACTTCAGGCTATTGTACATTCATTGGAGGCAATCTTGTGACTTGGAACACAAAGAAACAGAAGGTGGTATCTTGTTCAAGTGCTGAGGTAGAATATAGAGCAATGAGGAAGCTTACCAATGAGTTGACATGGCTGAAGGCTTTACTTGAAGATTTGGGCATTGATCAACCAACTCCAATCACAATGCATTGTGATAATCAAGCAGCAATACACATAGCTTCCAACTCAGTTTTTCATGAGAGAACAAAGCACATAGAGGTGGATTGTCACAAGGTGAGGCAGAAGGTTCAAGAAGGTGTGATCTTACCTTGTTACACAAGAAGCTCGGATTAACTAGCAGACATCTTCACCAAGGCTGCTAGCTTGAAGGTTTGTGAGTTCATCCTTCCTAAGCTTGGACTCATTGATCTCTCTCAAGCTTGAAGAACCCTAGGCCGTAGAGCTTATACTCTTTTTCCCTTGATATAGTTTTTATCCCAAGTGGTTTTTCTATATCAAGGTTTTTAATGAGGTAAGTGTCTACGGTTCCAAGCTTGATCACTCCATCTCCATGATCAAGCTTGAGGGGGAGTATTGAAATGAAGAAGAAAGAAGTTAGAGTGCAACACAAGGAATGAGCCGGTTTGGTCTTGTACAATGTTGGGGACTTTAGGACATATTCAAACATGTGATCTTGGTCCTAAATGAGTTGTTTATATTCCCAACATTAGTACAACAAGTCTGAAGCAGATCATAGGCGCAGGAGGCTGATCCCTAGGTCAGAAAGGCTGTTCTCTCTCCTCAAGGTGTTGTCGCTATCCACCTTGGAGCCGTTGCACACTAAACTCCAAATGCTTGTCTTCTTCTCCTTTGTTTATTGTTTTATTTGTCCAGAACCTTATTTGTATCTCTATTTAAGTGTTGTAACTCATGAACATCAATTTAACTTAAGGAAATCATTTCCTACCTTCAATCTCTCTTCACTCTCTCGGTTACACTCTCTCTCGCTCTAAAACCCTAATCGGGTACATGAGCTTCTCTCTTCAAGAACTCTCCAAGAACTCTTACTAAACTCAAATTCTAACACTTTATACAACTAGATTAATGGCTTTCTTAAGTACAAACTAGTTGTCTTTTGTTTGAGCAGAACCGGTTGCATTGTTCTTCTTTAAGTGTTTATGTTCTTGTGTTGAGTTATGGTTCAGAGATTCTCATGAATGTCTCATGAACCAAACTAGATGATTAGAGCTTCCTCATGGATGCTTTTAAAATTCTAACAGGAATAAATTTCAAGAGAGAGGGATGACTTGGAACCCTACAAGCTACCACAGTTTTGAATGCTCATCCACGTATCAAGAAGATCTTTCATATGGAAACTTTGCTCAAGAGTACCAATATGGAGATGCTGAGAGATACCAATGTTGGGACCCCACAAGCTACCTAACTGTTGAAAGCTCACCCACTTACTAAAAATATCCTCCATATGAAAACTTTGCTCAAGAGTACCACTATGGATATGGTGAAGGATGTCAATCTTGGGACCCTACAAGCCACCACGGTTTTGAAAGCTCACCCACCTATCAAGAAGACATCTCATATGGAAACTATTCTCAAGAGTATCAATATAGACATGATGAGATATATCAATCTTGGGACATGGAGTACGAGCATGGAATGGATTATTACTCCTTAATCTCTAATGAATAAAAGATTCTCAACAATCAAGGTTTTTATCAAAACCAAGGAGACCAACAATTCCAAGGCCACGGGAGTTCTTCAAACCAACAATCCAAGGAGGACACAATGCAAAAACTTCTGAAACAAGTTTTGGAGAATACCAAGGAGATGCATGCTAAGCTGAATGCAAATTTTGAAAAATTAGCATGTCGATTGTCAGCCTTAGTGAACGAAGTGTCTCAATTTGAGAGGGATTCTGAAACAACATATGAAGATAATTCTCAAATAAAGGATGAGTTCTTACAAGAAGCTAAAATGTATGAAAGAGAATGTGAAGCACTTCTTGGTTCCAATGTTGATGAAGCTCTTGAGATAAGATATGAAGAACAGGTTTACGTCAGAATACTCATGAGTCATCCATTAAGGAGAAAAAAAAAAGAAGTAGACATGGTGGTAAGAACTATTGAAGATCCTCATGAAGATAGCTTGGTTTTTGGATGCATAGAGAGCATAAAGCAGAGCTCAATGGATGATGAATTTGTTGGAATTATGTCCAGTAATCTCTGTACTGTCTCTAGAAAGTAAGAGTATGTCAATGATCAGACATAAGTCATATAATACTGGGGGTCATGATGGCTTGCTAGAGTCCGCTCATGATCTATAAGTCTTGGACTTATTGCCTTTATTATATGATCCCATATGGGTCACACGCCTAAGCTAACAGGAAACCATGAGGAACGGTTTAGCAGAAGTACGGTAAAAGTGCTAGGCATTTACTGTACTTAGAGAGACTGAAGGGCCTGATTAAATCTAAGAGATTTAATCAGACTGAGAATTGGGCCCAAAAGCCCATAGGAACTGGACAAGGGTTTTAATTAATAAAACTTGCCCTAGCTTCTTTTTCTCAGCCATTCCTGCGCCTCCCTCAGCCTCTCTCTGCGCCTCTCTCCTTTCGGTCTAGCAGCCAATTTCCTGCTGTGTGCGTGTGTGAGCCTTTTGAGGAACTATCTCTTGGTGGTTCTGCTGATCTCTGACCCGTACCTCCTCTTTCCGCTGCATAAACAAGGTAACAGGTGAGATCCTTTATGATTCTGCAAGAGAACCTAGATCTGGCATGTTTAGGTGAGTTTAATCTGAAGAACTGAATCAGGATTAACACCAAACGAATCCTTCAGTGGTATCAGAGCCATTGGTTCTGTAGGTTTTCTTGTTTAGAATCATGTTTAGGATTGTTTAAGAAGTGTTTTGAATCAATCTACTGATAAGAAAAAACACTTAAGAAACAAAGAATTAAAACCTAAACAAACAAGAAATCGCATGATCCAATCTATATGAATTGGTATGCGTCGGAATGATGATCGCCAAAGGATCACCATGTCCGGATCGAGCGACGCGAGGTGAACCGATCGCATGGATCGATCGATCGCATGGATCGACCCGCTCGCGTCTCGTCCCGATCACAACCTGAGCTCGTCCTGCATCTCTCGGCCGCGATCGCTAGATCATGGGCCGACCGATCGCACGGATCGTGGCTCGTCCCGTCGCGTGGATGCGGCTGTCCCGATCGCTCGGCGATCGCGTGAAGCCAGCACCGTCCCGCGTCCCGAACTATCCCGTCCGAGCGTCGAGATGGACCGATCATCGTCCGAGCATCGTCGCGAGATCGAGATGGACCGATCTCGGATCGCGTCTCATCCCGTTGCTTGCGGCTGGCCGATGTCTCGTCTCGATTGCGGCTAGGTCACGACCGTGATCGGTACGTGACCAATCGGTTCGGTTCGGTTTAAAATTTGATTAAAAAATTAATCGTCACGGTTTAATAAACAGACTTAATAAATTATTAAGTTCTGGTTAAACCGGGATAAGAAATCCAAAGTCGTAAAATTGGATTTTGTGCCTAAACCAGTGATTTTCTAATTTGATTTGGTTGGATCAAATAAATTGAGAAAATCCGGTTTAGTAAATAACCGGTTGACAATTGTGGTCGTCGTAGTAATTAATTTTGGTTAGACCAATTTTAATGAACCAGACCGGTTATGTCATTTAATTGGGCAATTGGGTTATGTCTTGGACATGAACCAATTCTTGGGCCTCGGGCCAAGAAGTTAAAACAATTGGGCCAATTATTTGAGTCTTATTCTTCAGATTAATTTAAAATTTTATTTTATATTTAAAATTTAATTTTAAATTAATCAGTTTCCAAAAATTTATGAAATTAGAAAGTTTCTTAGAATAGAAGTTTCTAGATTTGCATGTTTTGGATATTTAGGAAATTTCCATTATTAGAAAGTTTCCATTTTAGGAAGTTTCCAATTTTAGAAAGTTTCCAAAATTAGTAGGTTTCCCAAAAAGGAAAGTTTCCAAAATAGTAATCTTCTATTTTGGGATGAAATTTTAATAAACCTACAAACCTCAAATAATATCAAGCGTTAGATGTCTTGTCCAGTCTATGTCAGCTGTTGAAGCCCATTCAATCCTACACACGGCCTTACAGTGTGAGGGTGTCTATCTTTTGCGTGGGTAAGACGGTTTGTGATTCATAAATGTCATTGGGAGTCCCAGACATTAGTGATTACATGACTGTATAGTCTGGTTTTCTTGACTAGGCCATCGGGAGTCCCGGGCCTTGAGACATCAGAGTGGATTGGGCCTCGGGCCCAGATTCACAACCAAGAATTATATCACGGATATAATTAGCCGAGATAGGGCTTACCGATATAAGCTAAGGTTGGGTGACGGCCAGTGGCCCACTTTAATCTTAGTTATATGTGGATCTTGGAATCATTATATTCTATTGAGGGTAACTGATGTTATTGAATATAATGCGAGATTAATCATATTAACTTTAATGCGAGATTAATCATATTGAACATATTAACTAAAATCCTTTTATCTTATATTTCAGCTATGACTAGCACAAACAATCAAAACACTTTCTCGATCCGGTCTGTCCTTGAGATGGACAAGCTGAACGGATCAAATTTCTTGACTTGGTCGCGGAACCTGAGGCTAGTCCTCAGACAGGAGAGAAAGGACTATGTCCTTGAGAGAGCTCTCCCCGTGAGGATCGGGTCCAATGCTTCTCATGCAGTATATGATGCTTGGAATAAGCATTATAATGATGCGGTAGATGTGCGTGGTCTGATATTGGCTACCATGGACTCAGACTTGCGGAAGCAATATGAGAACATGGAGTCGCCAATAGAGATGATCAGCAGCCTGAAATTGAAATTTCAGGAGCAGATAAGAGTGGAGAGATACCAGTTGGTTAAGTCTCTCACTAGCTGCAAGCTACCAAATGATCATCCAGTGAGTCCTCATGTCAGTAAAATGATGGGTTACATTGATAACCTGAGGAAATTGGATTATCCAGTTAGCCAAGAATTGGCAACTGAGATCATTCTGCAGTCACTGCCGTCAAGCTATGATAAGTTCAGAAGGAACTATATCAAGAAAGGCTTAACGAAGACGCTGACTGAACTGCATGATATGCTCAAGACAGTTGAGCCAAACGTGAAGAGTACCCAGTATAATCTCATAATGGAGAAGGGTGGGTTTATTAAACCTAGTGCTGACAAGGGTGAAGACAGAGTTGTCCAGATTTTGAATCATGGCAAGCGTGTGTCTTCTGAGCCCAAGTCAGATACCTCTTACGTTGGTAAGTGCTGCTACTGTAAAGAGACTGGGCATTGGAAGAGAGATTGCATTAAATTCATGGAAGATGATGAGGAGTTGAAGTTGATGTATGAGACTACTTCCTCAGGTATTCATGTTATTACTTCAAGTTCTACCTTGTAGGTATTGGATACTGGTTGTGGCACTGATATTTGTTGTAATATGCAGAGCCTAAGCAACAGTAGAACGTTGAAGGAAGGGCAGGTGGAACTGCATGTCTGGAAGGAGCTATGGATGCTGCCTCAGCCGTAGGGTTTTCACTTGTAGATGCCTTTGAGGCTTGGTTTTATTAAGTAATTGCTACAATGTACCTGCTTTAGCAGAGTTGTCTTTCATTTTCTTGTAAGAATTTGAATGCTTTTCATTTTGATAAAAGACAAGTTTTGTTCTTTTGATCTTAATGAAATATTAATTGTAGCACCCTATTCAAGGAATGGGTTTTATATCTTAAACCAAAGAGTGCCTAAATGTAACATAAATACCAAATTGGTTTAAATCTGATGAATTAAACCTGATTTTTCTTGGCATAAAAGTCTTGGACACATAGAGTAAGTCGGATTCAGAAATCCCATAGTTATGCACTATTGGGCTCATTTGATCGGATATCTTATGAGACTTGAATTCTGTTTACTGGACCAAAAGACAAAGGGGCCTATCTTAGCCGAGCTAGAGAAAGGCCCAAAGGCTTATTGGAGATTGAACATACTCAGGTATGTGGTCCGATGAGCAGTAATACCAGAGAAAAATTTCCTGTACTTCATTGTCTCTACTGATTAATTCAGTGAGTAAGACTGTGTTCATTTGATGAAACACAAGTCGGAAATCTTTGACATGGTCGAAAGAATTCCAGAATGAGGTATATAATCTGAGTGACAGAAGTATTAAGACTCTGAATTAAATCACGAGTGAGAATACTTGAGTCATTAATGGTGTGATCATCTGAATGAGTGTGAAGTCGTTTCACAGCTCAATTCTCCTGAAAACCTTGAGGTATTTCTGTGAGAAAGAATCAGATCTTATAAGAAATGATTAAAGATGAGTCACACGAATCTTCCATGATATTCTTGAAGAATAACGCTCTAGAAATATCTAAGTTTACGCTGAAACAGTTCCACCAATATCAGTTGAAAGACACCACGTAAATGTGGATTGGAATCGATCCAAATTTGTCTTTACTGAGTATTTATAGTTGAGCTACTTCGCTGGTTGTCCTAGGGAAACCAAGGCTTGTTATCTTTTACGTCCATACTGTTTTCAAGAAGGGAAGTTACTTTCCAAGAAGAACAGTGGGAGTAAAAGTATGACTCGAAGAAATTCGACAAATACAGGTGGCTGCTCAACCTGTTGAGGGAGAGCAGCGGATGGATTTACAGATTTCTGTAGAATCTACACCTGTGGAGCCTGAAGTTCGCAGATATGAAAGAATCAGTCACTAATCCGAGAGTGAATTCTTGTCATTAGTTGAACCTGATGATCATTGAAAGTTCGCATGATCTGATGATCATTGAAAGCGACGAATCTGCGAAACTCAAAGAAGCGAAAGTGAGCCCGGACTCCGGAAAAATTACATTTTGTGTAAGTTAGCTTCATCGATCCATTCATGGATGGAAGCAAACATATCGGAGTTGGAATCTTCGTTCTGTTGAAGTAGTCAAGGTTTTGACTTAAACATGAACGAAATGGAACTGTGCGTTTACTAAAAGATAAATGGGAGCAATATTGCATTTCTCATAGTGTATGTCGATGACATACTGATTCTCGGATATAACGTCCCAATGCTGCAGTCGGTAAAGGACTGGCTTGGGAGTTGGTTTTATGAATGACATGGGTAAAGCCACGTATGTTCTTGGATTTTGGATCTAAAGATAGAGATCCAAAAGAGCTGGTGGGACAATGTCAGGATTCTTAAATTGACAAAGTCCTACACGTTTTCAGCATTCCAAGAAAGGTTTTATGCCAATGTCACATGGCATTACGTTAAGCAAGATACAGTGTCCTACGATAACTGCTGAGCTTAAATGCATGGATGAGATTCCATATGCGTCGGCAATTGGATCTATCATACATGCCATGACACGTACTTGTTTTGATGTTGCTTTAATGATTAAGCAAGACAAGTAAAAGACCAGTCAAATCCAGCAAAGAATCACTGGATTGCCGTAAAGAATATCCTAAAGTATTCAAGGAATACTAAGGAAAAATTCTTGATTTACGGAGAAAGTGAGGTGTTATAAGTCGATAGAGTCTGAAAGGCAAGTTTCCAACGGACAAAGATGATTTCCGGTCACAGTCCGGTTATATCTTGTGTCTATCTGGCGGTGCAAGGCACTGTTGCTGACTCCATGACTTAAGCTGAACATTTCGCAGCTTGTGAAGCGGCGAAAGAGGTTGTTTGGAAAGAAGAGTTCGTCACTGAACTTGATGTGATTCCCAGCATAGATGAGACTAGATGCACATCAGAGGTCCAAACACCTTGAGAGTAGGTATAACCTATTCCGTGAGATAAATGACAGTGATGTTAAGTAGATCAGCAAGTTTCAACGAATGAGAACGTTGCTAATCTATTAACGAAGCCACTCCTTAGGCCTAAGCACGAGTCGCGGACTGTTGCTGTAGGATAAGTGAAATTAAGATGTAGTCTTAATTTCAGTGGGAGTTAATAAAGGGCTTTATTTGGTTATTGATATGTTCTTGTAAAACATTTTATGATGTTTAATGAAATTATTATTTCAAGATTATTTTAACTGTGATGAAATAATCGTTCCAAAATGATATGAACCATTTTATAGGTCATCGAAGTAAGTGACTTGATCTTGAGTCATCAAAGTCATTTAGCTTGATCATGAGACCCTATATTTGATAAATGGCTTATATCATCCTGTCCCTAGTCGAAGGTTGTTGAAATTGGAACACCAACAACCGTGTGAGACTAGATTTGTATGTGACTTATGACAAAGTCTCAGGATGTCATAGATGCACGGCATCAAAAGTCAATACATAGGTGTATGTTGGGGTACATACGACCGGACAAGACCCGATTATAAGAACTCTTCAGGATATTTATATCTGTGTCATAAGAGATTCTTACTACGACTATAGAGTATAGTCCTTAGACCTGAGTTCGCATGCATGTGACTGCACATGAACTGATGCACTTTGATCATTGTCTAACACTGTCGTTCAGCGATAGTTATAAAGACCCTGTTTGGGTGTATTATGAAATGAGTAGTTTACAGTGATGGAACAAGACGGGATTTGTCCCTCCAATATAAATGGAGTGAATATCTCTAGGCCAATCGGAGATTTGAATACTGGAAAATGCATGGCCATGCTCAAACGGACTGTCCCGAGTCGTTTGGATTGTCAGTATCAAATCAGAGTCCGATGAACAAGATTAGGCTTTATAAGGATGACACTAATCTTGCCTTATGACTAATCGAGATATTGTGACAAAAGGATTATGAATACAGAGATTCCAGTTCAAGTGGGAGATTGTTGGAATTATGTCCAGTAATCTCTGTACTGTCTCTAGAAAGTAAGAGTATGTCAATGATCAGACATAAGTCATATAATACTGGGGGTCATGATGGCTTGCTAGAGTCCGCTCATGATCTATAAGTCTTGGACTTATTGCCTTTATTATATGATCCCATATGGGTCACACGCCTAAGCTAACAGGAAACCATGAAGGAACGGTTTAGCAGAAGTACGGTAAAAGTGCTAGGCATTTACTGTACTTAGAGAGACTGAAGGGCCTGATTAAATCTAAGAGATTTAATCAGACTGAGAATTGGGCCCAAAAGCCCATAGGAACTGGACAAGGGTTTTAATTAATAAAACTTGCCCTAGCTTCTTTTTCTCAGCCATTCCTGCGCCTCCCTCAGCCTCTCTCTGCGCCTCTCTCCTTTCGGTCTAGCAGCCAATTTCCTGCTGTGTGCGTGTGTGAGCCTTTGGAGGAACTATCTCTTGGTGGTTCTGCTGATCTCTGACCCGTACCTCCTCTTTCCGCTGCATAAACAAGGTAACAGGTGAGATCCTTTATGATTCTGCAAGAGAACCTAGATCTGGCATGTTTAGGTGAGTTTAATCTGAAGAACTGAATCAGGATTAACACCAAACGAATCCATCAGAATTCTCAACCAAGGAAGAAATGCATATACAACCCAATTCCAAGCAAGAGATAGAGAGAGAAATTCCTAAGGAGAAACAAGAGAGTCTCATTGAAGAAATCTCCATGGATGGTGAAGAAGAATTTCAAATGGCACAACCTTTTGACAAGCATCTTTGTATAACTTCCACCACAACAACGAGCATTGATGGTCCAAGGAAGATCCATTTTGAGCAGATTAGGATGAATGAGTTTAGGGGATGGTTATATGATGAATATGATCCTGGTGATCCAAAGTCATGCCACATTCCCAACCAAAAAAAAAAGTGAAGGGATAGTAAAGCTAGAGACTTAAACAAGCTCACTTAGGAGGAAGTCCCATGGTATCCTGATGAGGACATCGGATCATCCAGACCCGGCCCAAACGAGCGGTACGTACCAACCTCGACCATGAAGCTGATCGAGCTGTTCCCGACCACGCTGAACGTACCTGAGGAGGTTCAGGAGGCCAAGAAATGTTCTACAAGGACAAGTGACGTGGGATTTAGGATTCATAAGCCAAGAACATATTTCAGGGGTAATGATCGTTCCAGAACCCAACTGGAACGATCCCATTTGGAGATAGCTGACAACTGTCCACCTGGAGCCCTAGAAGAGTCCTGGAAGATGTCCATACGAGAATTGGTTCGAACTAATCATACCAGACTTGATATCCACCAGAACGTATGCTATTTGGAAGAGTTTGGTCAGAAGGAATCAGCCTTGGGTCGAGCTAATCTCGGAGTATCTCTAGAAGCTGTCCATTTAGCCATATCCGCGGATATAGGTGCGTTAAAGAGAGGATTGCGATCGGGCCATGAATATTTAAGCTTCAAGTCAACCTGTTCTGGAAACTTGATTTACCAAGGAGTCATCACGAAGTGGAATTACATCTATACCATTTTCTATGAAGAAGTTATGCCCGTTTCAAGACAGGTGATTTTCAGGGAACCCGCGAAATACCTACTTGCACATTTTGGAGTGGTTAGAACGAACCAGAATGAATCAAGGAGTAAAGGTACTTGTTCTGGATTCTTTATTCATCAGGGAATTAATGAGAGTTGGAATCACACCAATACCATCTCGGACGAAGAAGATATGCAAGATCAAACCCGAAGGTTGCTGGACCTGCCTTATTTGGAAGTTCACGGATTTAGTGAACTCCAGAACTATGTTTGGCGACCAGGATCACGTGCAACATCTCCTTGGGCTGAGGTTTATACTCTTTTCCCCTTAAGTGTGGTTTTATCCCAATTGGGTTTTCCAACTAAGGTTTTTAATGAGGTAAACCAAAGCCCGATACAAGAGAAGGAGAATCTGGCCCGTTCAATCTTCATTCTTGTCTTTTCTTTTATGATTTCGACCAGGCCCTTTTTTGGACCACTTGTAACCTAGACTATTGGCTATTTATGCCATTCTTTTCGTGCTAATAAGATCAACCAAGTTTAAACCTAAAACCTAAAGTGTTTAGCCTAACGGCGCAGCCTCTCTTTCTCTCGCGTGGATTCCCCTTGAGACGAAGGCTTGTTACTTGCTCGTGCCCTTACTATCAGTGTGTTCTAGTTCGTGATTGTGTTGCTGTGATATGTTTGTTACATCAAATCCACCCACTGACCAAGCTGAGAGCGCCTTCGGCCAGCAGCTTCGTCCCATCCGACCATCTTCGACTCGCTCGACCGCTCGACCACCTCGCCATTCTTCGACCATCGACCACCCAATACACGACCCACCTCCCATCTTACATCTTATCCTTTGTTACACTTCTATTTGTTTTGCTTTATTTTGTTTTTTGTGTGTTTTGAGGTCAACAAAAAAGTATGAGGGAAGCTACATGGCATCCTCATCCTCCATCCAAATCTAGGTACCATTTCATATTGTACATAGTATCCTTTTCTTTTGATCTTTGCATTCTTCTTTTTTTTGGTCCTTTTCTTCACTCTTCTATCACACAAGAGACTGTGTGATATATCATGGTTTTTAGGGATTTTAGCCATTGTATATGTCTTATTTATCGAGTCTTTTATTACGTTTTGGAGTCTTTTTAGTATGTTTACAGGTCTAGACACGTTTGGAGCGAATTTAATGATTATGGAGCATTCTGGAGCATTTTGGAGATTAAACCCGAGAGGAAGAGTTCACTGCCCGTTTCACAGACCTGTGTCGATCGACACAGAAGGTGCATCGATCGACACAAGGTCGACACAGACTTCTCGCGAGCGTTTAATGAAGAGAATTGGAAATTGCACTTTTGCCCAGAAGTTTCCCATAATTACAAAGAAGCCCCAGCCGACTTTAGACCATTATATTAGGGTTTTTAAGCCATTGTTTAGGCTACGCTTTACTTACGCTTTATTTTATTTTCAGAGAGAGTTAGGGGCTGATCCTGCTCTCGAAAGAGAGAGGATTTCGAACCCCAGTTCATTATTTTATTTTATAATATTTGGTTTTCTATTCATGATGTCTTCTGTTTCGATGATCATGTCTGAGTAGATTACCTGTTAGGTTTAGGGATTCTCATTAGGGATTTCATGGAATTATAGGTTAATAAATCTGTAGGGATTCATATCTGTTAGTTCTTCATCTAGGATTGTTCTTACTGCTTAATCTGAATTAGCTACCCAGATTTATGATGTTAGGTTGATTGATACAACGACAGTTGGTTAATTAGCTAGAAAGAACCTAGATGTGCAATTTAATTACTCGCAAAGTAATTTGGTTTAATTAGATTGTGAACATATCGAACATGGAATTGAACCTGGTTTAATCTGTTAGTAATTACAAAGGAATTTGGATTGCTGCACTTAGACTTAGAGAATTCTCGCAACGACAATTCGTTAATTCTATATCTGTGTTTGAGTTCTAGAATAGCTTTTAATTAGATCCCGATTGATTGCTTGCTTGTGTTCCTGATTTTTTGAGAACTCCCTAGACTTAACGCTTTGCCTTCTTGCTTACAAACTCGCTTGATTTACTTTCCGCTGTTTGATTTACTGCTTTCTCACTACATTGCTTTCTCCTAGTTTAAGTTTGACCGTTCTAAATCTATCGTTGCTAAGAGTCCTCGTGGATTCGATCCCTAAGTACTACATTGATATTAATGTGCACTTGCAGTTGGTATAGGGTTAAAACTAGACCTATCAAGTTTTTGGCGCCGTTGCCGGGGACTCTTTTGAGTCTTCGATAGATTTGAACTTAGGGTTTAGACTAGGTTTTTCGTTTTTATTTTTTTTTACTAATTTTTTTTTGCTGTTCTTGCGTTTCAGGTACGCCTGTAATCGCCTTGCATCGATCGACACGGTCCTGTGTGTCGATCGACACATCTTCGAGCTTGCATCGATCGACACAGCACGTAAGATGATAGGAATGATGGAACGGATGTTGGAAAATCAGCAGAATAACTCATTCTGCAGAGACTATGGTTCCTATTTATTCACCAGAGATTATGAATCTCCATCATATCAGCCTTTTCCTCCTCAAAATAAGCAGTCTGATAAGGTGATAAGTATGATGGAGCAGTTATTGGAGAAGCAGGAAGAAGATTTGAACTGCATCAGTGGCTCTGGATTCCAAGGAAACAGTTTTGGTAACCAGCAAGGTAATTCTTATCAAAGAACCTATGGATCATCTTCTTATCAGACACCTCCTGCTGCTAATGCTTATAAGAGCAAGATGGAATCCATGACGGAGCAGTTTCTGAAGGATCAGACTAAGACTGCTGTAGACTTCGACAGGAAGTTGGATACTATGCATGAAAATCTGAATGGAAAGTTTGAATCTTTGAGCACACATGTGAAGAAGCTAGATGTCCGAGTTCAACAAACAGCTGGAGCAATACAAAGGCATAATGAAGCTGGGAAAGCTGAACAGAGGCTGTACATCAATGCTGTGACCATAAGAGATGGGATTGACTTGCTGGTAGAAGAAGGGAGCATAATCTCGGATTTTCTGGATGAATATTGTCTGTCTTAGACATGCATCGATCGACACACTCTCGATGTCGATCGATGCATCCCCAATACGTCTGATGAAATTGAACATAATCGCCTTGTGTCGATCGACACATCTGGTGCATCGATCGACATAGATCGCAGACAAGACCAGAAGCCTGCAACAATCCTGGAACGAGTCTATAAGCCATTTGTGCCATATCCTAAGGTTCCTTAACCGTCTAAACAAGAGCTAGAAGTGGCTAACTGCATGAATGTGATAGATAAGGAGCTAAATGAAACTCCACCAGCTGAAGCTTCACGAGTTCATCCTTGTGTGTTGAGAGATGCAAAGAAGATGATGTCCGCTGATGGTCATTTGAAAGAAGAAGCCCATATTGGTGGAACTACAGTATCTGATAGTGGGGAAAAGAAGATGGTGGTTCCTCAGGAATCTACTCTAACATCTTCAGAGACTGCAACTGCTCATAAGAAGAAAGCTCCAAACATCAGATCTCCACCAAAGGTAAGATATAAATCACCTAAGCTTAAACCTCCTGACCGCATTGCTTTGAATGCAGGAAAACGCAGTATCCCACCCAAGCTTCGCTCCCGCCCTGACTCTGTTTATTCATTCCTTGGGAGACTTCATGATCCGACAGCCTATACACCACCATGGATGAAGAGATATTCACAGAGACATTCAAAGTCTCTGTTGAAACCGCCATGAGTCAACTCTCTGTCCCATAGTCAAGCTAATGACTAAAAACAAGCGCTGAGTGGGAGGCAACCCACTATAGAGTCAGTTTTCGTTTTTATTTTTCATTTTTAGGTTTTATATTTTTCTTTTTAGTGTTTTCAGCCGAGAGAAGAGGTCAGATATCGTCTAGCATCGCTCGACACAACATGTGTGTCGATCGACACAGTGCGATTACACAAATGAATCGAGCAAATGCGCCTTGCGTCGATCGTTGCAGTCCTGAGCATCGATCGACACAGTGCGATGAGAGGTACGTAACTCTGGAATTTTCAGACTCTTTTCAATTTGATTATCTGTTTTCACCGAGCTCATGCTTTGATTACACTGGGGACAATGTAGTTCAAGTGTGGGGGAGGTAGCTACTGACGCACGCTTCTGTTTTCTTAGAGTCAGTCCTGTTTTTCAAAAATTTGTTTTATTGAGTCAAAATAAGTTTAAGTAAGAAACAGTGAATTTTTGAGAAGTTAACAACATCTTGCAGGAACTTAAGTAACCATTGGGATGAAGCTGAAAGATCAATCTATTACTATTAGAAAACCCAACACGGATCAACCTACTGAGGACACCCATATCAATTCAGGTATTCAGAGAATCCTTTTACTGGCTTCACCCTTAACCTGACTT
This sequence comes from Orychophragmus violaceus, assembly GCA_030180135.1. Lineage (NCBI taxonomy): Eukaryota > Viridiplantae > Streptophyta > Magnoliopsida > Brassicales > Brassicaceae > Orychophragmus > Orychophragmus violaceus. The sequence continues at coordinate 46,910,461 of CM058232.1, forward strand.
AAAAATTTTCACCTAAGGGCTTGGTATACCTTGAGTCGGACTCCTTTGTTAGTTCTGACACAGCTTGTAAACCTGTCCGAATATGGTTCCCTTCTCCCCTTCCATAAAAAAAGTAATAAACTGAGGATGAGTTAGTAACTCCGAAGTGGTCTCTGGGAGTGGTAGCTACAACTATTACCTCCTGTGCAATCCATGGAATGTGTCCAAAGTACACCCCTTAACGGGAAGAGCACTGATAAAAAAAAAATGATACCCAATGGGGAAAAATCAGATTGCTAAGGAAGGGAAAAGAGAAGAAAGGAACCAGAAAAAGATAGTATGGTGGTCTAGAGCTGGCAAGGTAAGAGTCCATGTGCCCTTCGATCGATACTCCTTAGGTGAGACCGCACTTAAATACTTGCAGAAGTCAGTAGGGTGAATTTGAATGCGTGAATGTGATTGTGGAGTTTACTTAGGACAGTTGCTAAGTGTGGGGGAAGTACATGTTGGTCTTGATATCTTGCGGTTGATTCTTTCAGTGGTTTACTAAGGGGAATCTGAGTGTTGTTGCTTCTAGGACAAAAAGAGTTTCTGAAAGTTTTCAAACCTCTTCACCATGTTTTAGTTCTCTGTTTTGCTTGAGGGCAAGCAAAGGCTAAGTGTGGGGGAGTTGATATATCATGGTTTTTAGGGATTTTAGCCATTGTATATGTCTTATTTATCGAGTCTTTTATTATGTTTTGGAGTCTTTTTAGTATGTTTACAGGTCTAGACACATTTGGAGCGGATTTGGAGATTATGGAGCATTCTGGAGCATTTTGGAGATTAAACCCGAGAGGAAGAGTTCACTGCCCGTTTCACAGACCTGTGTCGAACGACACAGAAGGTGCATCGATCGACACAAGGTCGACACAGACTTCTCGCGAGCGTTTAATGAAGAGAATTGGAAATTGCACTTTTGCCCAGAAGTTTCCCATAATTACAAAGAAGCCCCAACCGACTTTAGACCATCATATTAGGGTTTTTAAGCCATTGTTTAGGCTACGCTTTACTTACGCTTTATTTTATTTTCAGAGAGAGTTAGGGGCTGATCCTGCTCTCGAAAGAGAGAGGATTTCGAACCCCAGTTCTTTATTTTATTTTATAATATTTGGTTTTCTATTCATGATGTCTTCTGTTTCGATGATCATGTCTGAGTAGATTACCTGTTAGGTTTAGGGATTCTCATTAGGGATTTCATGGAATTATAGGTTAATAAATCTGTAGGGATTCATATCTGTTAGTTCTTCATCTAGGATTGTTCTTACTGCTTAATCTGAATTAGCTACCCAGATTTATGATGTTAGGTTGATTGATACAACGACAGTTGGTTAATTAGCTAGAAAGAACCTAGATGTGCAATTTAATTACTCGCAAAGGAATTTGGTTTAATTAGATTGTGAACATATCGAACTTGGAATTAAAGCTGGTTTAATCTGTTAGTAATTACAAAGGAATTTGGATTGCTGCACTTAGACTTAGAGAATTCTCGCAACGACAGTTGGTTAATTATATATCTGTGTTTGAGTTCTAGAATAGCTCTTAATTAGATCCCGATTGATTGCTTGCTTGTGTTCCTGATTTTCTGAGAACTCCCTAGACTTAACGCTTTGCCTTCTTGCTTACAAACTCGCTTGATTTACTTTCCGCTGTTTGATTTACTGCTTTCTCACTACATTGCTTTCTCCTAGTTTAAGCATGACCGTTCTAAATCTATCGTTGCCAAGAGTCCTCGTGGATTCGATCCCTAAGTACTACATTGATATTACTGTGCACTTGCAGTTAGTATAGGGTTAAAACTAGACCTATCACTGTGTGATTTAATTTTGGGGGAATGGACCAGTAGCTAATGATGTTTTCTATGATCTTATTTTCACTTCTTTGAGTCTCATGCATCATATAAAAAAAAATTTGAAAATTTTGTGAAAAAATATTTATCTAGTTTCATGCTTGTTTTTGTTTCTTAGGATTGAGTCTAGTTGCATATTAGGATTTCATTTGCATATGCATAGGGGATAATGATATAATTTCCTTGTAAATGATTTATTATTAGAACTCAACATGATGCCCTTGTTAATCATAGTATGTTCCTTGAACATCTCTTAAAAAACTTGTACATTTTCTGCTTTGATCTCTCCACTTGAATCCATTGTCTTGTTTGATGTTTGTCTTGAATTTGAAACCAACTCTTATACTTGAGTCTAATGAACTTTAATTTCTCTCACTTATGGGCTCTTGATACTTGATCATGGTCACCACATACACACTTGGGTTATCTTTCATCAATTTCACCTTCCTTGTTAACCCAAGTGGCCATTCTCACTCTTAAAATGGTTTCCACACCTTAAACATTTCTCTTTCCCTTTAGACCTTCCATGTTGATCTGAGTGAGGCCTCTTTTTGATGATGCTAACATGTGAAAAATCTTAATAGTATGAGAACAAAAATGATTAGCTCTCATTAGGCTAGTTTATGAATTCATCATATGGTTAGCTTTAAGAGGAGTAGCTCATGGGAATGGGGAACAAGAGGAAAATAAATGAGTGAAGTGGGGAGAAAAATAAGAAAAACCAAAGGCTTGAGTACATAAAAAGGAAAGACACTTGGGAAGTAGAGAATTTTGTTTGAAAAGCTCTAAGTTCATATGCAAAAATCACAAAGGAAAAAAAAGAACTATGTGTTAGAAAAATAAAACTTCTCAAAGGTAAAAGAGGCAAAATAGATCGGAGGTTTGATTTGGGATAAGAGAAGAAAATGAGTAAATTTGATTGGAAAAATAAAATGTACTTAGGAAGGGTAAGACAATGATAGTTAAAATTGTATGCATCAGTTGTTCTCGTCTTGCTAAATTTTGCATAATGTATATCATTCCTTTTTCTTGAGAGTTAGCCACCAAAAAGAGAATTTGAAAATTCTTCATCAATTCTTTGAAGTCTTTACTTACCAAGCCAATTGGTTGAGATTAAGTTCCCATTTGTGAGACCACACTTTGAGAATAAAATGAATGTGAGAGTTGGAGGATATTTTAGCATGTTGATTCTTGACATTGTGTGTAAAGAAAAAAAATATTTGGAGTTGTAATAAGCCTAAGGAAATTAGAGTAGAAGAAAGAGTGTATTCATGCAATATGTTATCATTTTCTAAGGATATCATCTTGAAGGCTTTGCTAGTTTTTATTTTATTTTGAATCCCCACCTTTAAACCTCTTCTCCTTTGTTCTCTTTGTTGTTTGCTTGAGGACAAGCAAAGAAACAAGTTTGGGAGAGTTAATATATTGTATTTTGAGTGTATTTAATCATGATTTCCATTAACATTTTAGCTTTAGGATGTGCATTTAGACATCATTAGGTTGCATTTTCTTTCTTTTTCTTTTGCTTTATGTGGTGGAAGGTTATAATAGAGCTTTAAGGAGATAATAGAGCAAGTGGAGGCTAAAATGCACAAAGAGAAGGTGGAAAAACTGCTAAGGATCACGACAACCACGTACAACGGCCATCCACAGCGACTTGGAAGCCGCTGTGAGATTTACCGTTGAACGATCGAGTCATATGAAGACTTTGCGTTTATATTTAGCTTTACATCTTCAAATTAAAGTTATAGGAAATTTAGTTAGATTTCTAATGGATGTGGTTTGAAACCATTTAGAGTTATACACAAAGAGTTATGATTGATTTACTGAACACATATCAACCATGCCGCGAAGAGGAAGCATCCGAGAAAAGTCATAAGCTACAGCGGCCTCAGCATCCTGATGCCTTGAAAAAACTCCACAGAGACATCCCACAGCGACCTGTAAAGGCCACCGTGAGCCTTACTTTTTCCCACGTGTTATTTTCTCTTTTTCTTTTGGTTTGTAGATCCTCCCATGTTCTGAGGTGGACCAAGCCACTTTATTTTCCATTATTTAAGGCCTCTTTGTGTACAAGGAGAGGCATGATCTACTTCTTGATCCATTTATGGATCTAGATCACAATTTTATTTTCTCTCATCTTGTTTTGAAGTTTGGCATGATTTTCTTGTGTTGTTCTTGTTGATTCATCTATTTCTCTCATCTTATATCATCTCAACTATGTATTTTGTGTTTCCATGAATATTTGTGAGTAGTTCTTCATAGGTTTATGGTTTGAGTAGATGCATGTGACTGAATAATGATCTAGGATGTTTAGAATATAGATATCTTGTATTCTCACTTGCTAGACGTTTATAATGCTAGGATTGGAGTAGCTAATCAATTTCTTGATCTTAGATGTTTCTATCACTGAGAAGTGTAGATTAATGTTTGATAAATATTTCAAGTGCTTTGCATACTTAACCAATGAGAGTTGATGTTTAAGGTGTTTAGTGGTCTTGAGAACATGATCTTCATGCATACTTACCTTGAAATTGCCAACGAGAGTTGATGTTAATGCTTGATAAGTATATGGTTATTATCATTAGAGTAGAGTAACTTCATATGATTGTTCTTAGCCTAAGAATCATTCTTGTTGTTTATCATTCATTAATCTCAACCCAAGAACTAGTTGTTTTATCTTTTGCTGAAACTCATCACATCTCTTTTTTTACTCTGTTTTTGTTAATCTTAGTATCTTGTTTAGTGAATGGTTTGTTCTGTTTTTATTGCATTTTTGTTATCTATATCATTTGCATATTAGTTTCTTTGCTTTCATCTCACTTAGGTTGTTAGTATAAAACCAAATCTCTTGTATTAGCTTAAATTAAGGAACTTTGTGTATTCTTTGTGTTATAAATCACTAGCTCCTTGTGGATTTGATCCTGAAATGTTACATCGACATACCATTCGATTGTGGTAGCGTGCACATTAGATTTTAATTGGTGTGTAAAACGCAAACATCATCGGTCCGCACGTATTTGTTCCATGCTCGATTTTGTTGGTTTTTTGGCTAGTTGCGACCCTGGTTCTGGGTTGTCTGCCGGTTCGTTTGTTGCTCGCTGACGTAGCATGTTGTTGCCTTTTTCCCTTTGTCATCGAGGCACTGGGGTGCTGATTCCTTCCCCTTTTTAGTTGAGGAAAAATTCTTGGTGAGCAAGTTCTTTTCCTCCTTTATTTCTACGAAGACGGCTGCTCGGTGAAGAACATCTTCAAGAGTTTACGGTTTGTTTATGGCCGTCTCGTCGCGGAATGGTGACTCGTACCAAAAGTACGTTTCGTAGCGCCGGAAGCCCCTCGTTATCAGTCACCGTGATCTTTGAGACGATGACTTTGAACATGTCAATATATGATCTGAGAGGTTCTTTTGGTCCTTGGCTCACAGCCCAGAGGTCGGCGCTTGAGGCTCCCTCCTAGATGAACATGGAGTAGTGCTTGAGAAAATTAGTCGTCAACTGGTGATATTTGTCGATAGATTGCGCCTCTAGGCGCGAAAACCAATTGAGGGCGGCGCCGCTTAGGTTTTCGACTAAAAGTTGGAAGAAGCCGGCGTCGCGCTCTTCGGGCAAGAATTGGGCTCGTCCCATTGCAATGCTAAAAGCCGTTATATACTGTCGAGGATCTGAGTTCCCTTCGCAGGGTGGCTACTAAATTTTTCCAGTGTGCCTGATTGGTGTACCCGTTATCTTGTTCGTGAACGGTGTGTTTTGTGTCTCTTTAAGAACTCGGTCTATTTCAGGGGCCGAGCTGGTTGCCTTGTGAAATTTTGATGTCATGTAGTCCAGCTGCATATTGAGTAACTCGAGCTCGCTATTCCTGCTGGCTTCCGCTTGACTTCGAGTTGGTCCGGTTGACAATGGTGCTAGGGGTGCGGGTGGTCGCCTGCTTGATTCGGTGTTTTGAGATGGTGATTCTTCGAACAGAACCCTTTGGAGCCGCGAGGTGGGGTCTCCTGTTGCCTGGGATGTTCGATGCCCGAGAGTTTGGAGGGCGTTGATCAGTTTTCTACAAGTGTTCTGATTGTTCGTGAGTAGGTCGAAGCGGGTGTTATTGTCTCGAGTCAGCTCGTCGATTTGTGTAATGAGGGTCTTATAGAGGGAGAAGAAGTCTTGATTTTGTGCGTCTGAAGTCCAGTTTGTTAGTCCGGCGTCCTGGTAGGTATCGGTTACCCTAGTTTGGTTAAATGGAGTATCGATTGGTAAGATTGGTGAACGTGCTCCGTCCATCGGGCTCGGGGAGGTCGAACTCGGAAGGAGCGGGCTCGGGTGACTTGGAGTTGTTACTCGCTGAGAGCGGTCCTGTCATTTCGGCTTCGTTCTTAATCGAAAACCTTTAATTGGGTTCAAACAAGAGATCCACTCTTCTTTAGAGCTCAGCCACCGTAAATGGTGAACCAAAGCAAAAATTGTGCCCTCTTCCGCTTTTATGCGTGATACACTCTAACTACCTATCTCCGAAAATAATTTTTGGCTCCATTTGTTTTTGATGAACTAGGTCTGTGATCTGTTATTGTGTCTTTTCAGAATCGGCATGTTTGTATCTCAGCAAGAAACGTAGGCGGTCCCCACTTGGTTTCACCATTATTAGCTTTCACTTGCACATGGATCTAGCATTATCCATAGAAATTGTGTTTTTTTTTTTTGACATCATAGAAATTGTGTTTTATGCTAAGAAGTTTTGTTTTCCTTATCATGGATTGTATTGGTATTGCTTCCAACCAAACTTTATTCATCACGTTATTCCCCAGCTTCTGGGTGTTTTGTTTAAGGAAAGTTATATAACTTGCGGATTTCACAGGATCAAAGTTTCTTTCGCACTTGATTCCCCGCTTTTCCATGATTTCCTCCCGAGATTTTGACGGCCATGATAAGCATCTTTGTGTTACACTGGAAGATCGAAAAGAGAAACAAATCGTGTAATGGGCATGTGAAAATATTGGGCCTTATAATCTCTTTTTATCCAGCTTATCCAGCCCATTAAGTTTCAATTTGTTAAGTCTCTCCATTTTGCCCACCTCGTCGATTTCAGCTCTTTCTTTGAAGAAAAATCCGCATATCGTATTCGTAGAGTTAATCTGCATGTTTTTTTGCGACCTATATGAATGTGATTGTGTGGAATTATTAAGGAGTGGGAGCCCAATTGACAAAAAAATATCTCAAAGAACTTTACTCGTGTTATTTTCCTAATTTTTTATTTTTATCATAAACAAAAAACAATCGTCATTTTTTGCAAAATTTGCAAGTTTCTTTCGGATATATGCATGTTTACACCGTAGAACCGATAGATCGAAGTGGAGGTTTAACTCTTTTCTATATGAGTGAACCAGATGTTATTATTAAGTATTAATATGAGCATATGATCGATATTGAAACTACTCTTGAACTACGTAGCACGGAATCGCCGATGAACCTCCGATTCTCGCTCCGGAATTGGAAACGGAAACGGAAGCTTCTGGAATCGTGCGTAATCACCTGTGAATCGCGATTCTCAGAAGTCGAACTTTGGAATCGCTTTGGAAACATCGGATTCTGACCTGGAATGGGATTGTTCATAGATCGGAATCGTTTTTCTTTGCCATAGATTTTCCAAATGTGGAAGATGATGAGTTTTGTCGTGTTGTGCTTGTCATGTAGGCTTTTAATTTTTTTTGGCCCAAATTTATTTACAATATAAAGCCCATTAGGTTAATCAGCTGATACAATAAGTCAATTGCCATAATTAAAAAACTAGATTTTGACCCGCGCTAAACGCGGGAATTAGTTAATAAGAATTTTTTTAAAATTGTAATTATCTTATTTGATCATAATAGTATATATTTTAATTATTTTGACTATATATTAGTTCATTATATATATATATATATATATACATATATATATTATAGGTTTTCTCTATATAAGTAAATCTACTATCTATTTTTTGTCAACACCTACCTATTTTGTGTTAACATGTTTATAATTATTTAGTTAATTAGTTAATTTTAGAAAAATGTGTTTGTTTAAATATGGTTTATTTATTTTTTTACCCACAAAAACATAATTTATGATAATTAATTTATTTGGAGTTTTTTTAGTTATATTTTTTAGATTTTCTAATTTGATATTATTTAGGAAGTGTAAACATTTATTTTACCTATAATATGTTGTATTTATAATCATTAGTTTACAACTAAAACCCCATTTTTATGATTATATTATTTATTAAATTTACAAAAATATTATTATTTACAATTGACAAAAAATTGAACTGAACTGATATTAAAAAATTTAAAACTAAATGTTATAGCTGGATAACGGGTCAAACCCGTCGTGCTACGATCCACAAATGTTTTGATTAAAAAATCCGTTCCACAGAACCTGAATAAGAAAAAATTATATTCGCACAAGATCCACCTAAATTTGCAGATTATTTTCAGAATCCGTAAATATTTTTTAACTTTATGTATTATAATTAATCTTGATAAAGTTTTTGAGTATATTTTAATTTTAAATAATACAAAAATTCAAAAATAATTATAATAATTATATGTGTTCTAAATCTATAATATTAATAATAGACAACATAAAATAACAGAATTTACTAATTAAAAAAAAAAAACATGAAATGAAAACCAAAATATTAAAGCCCATAAATTTTTTTGATGTTAATAATTATAAGGAGTTGGTTTAAACCCATTAATAATTAGGAATTGTATTGGATATCAAATTATTAGAGCCCATTACATCACAAAAGCAAGCCCATTTATCTAAAATATTATCTATACATTATCTTTTGGTAATAAAAAAAAAAAACAAATTTCGGCCAAAAAAAAAAAAAAAAAAGAACACCAGCTTAGGGTAACTCTCTGTCGAACCTTTCCATTCCGATTTTTGACGATTCCAGGTATAGATCGAACATGCACTAACAAACGGTTTATATCCTTACTTCTCTTCATCTATTTTGCTTGTGTTTGACAGAAATCGAGATCCGAAAGAGAGTAAAACAGAAGATCCACTATATTTTCTGAGATTTGTACAAATTTCCAAACCAAACGATTTGGTTTCTCTAACGATCTATAACAGGTACTTTCTCGAAATATATTCATTCTATTCAATTGCTGATACACAATTCTTATATTAGCTTGTTCCGTTTACATATCTGCATGTTTTCTTCAAACTTCGATTTTGAATCGACTATGTTCTTTGTTTACAGATTTGATGGAGGCAAATTCAGGATATATAGATCGTTTATTTGATAACCGAGATTCAAAGTTTCAGGGCAAGATTATATCCGTTGATTGGTAAGCACAAAGACATGTTCCTCTTTTCTTCTTTTGCCCATTCGTACTTAGAAAAAGTCCAGAGTCTAAGAAAACTTTAAGACCCGTGTTAATTTATGTCTACTTACATCTTGCTTCATATCTGGGTTGCTACTGACATAATAATGGTTTTTGTCGAAGTCTCTATCTTAGTTTTGTGAATTTTGAATTAAGGGAAAGATATAGGATTTTAATGTTCTCTTCCATCATCTCTTTTGTTTGCTAATAGTAATTGCCGTTCGATTTTAAAAAGAATGTAACATATTGTTAGAGCAAACTGAGAATGATTTAGTTTTGGTGTATCCTAAAATACGGTTCTTGTCATTAGAGCTGATATGTGTTTTATAATTATAATTGTAGTAGTTGATTTTAAGCCACTTATCTTAGTCTCTGCAATTAATGAGAATAACTTAGTTATGTGAATTTGAAAATAGGGATTTTGTCATTCTACCTTCATTGAACGAATGCTTTCATGTTTACATTACAATGTTTCCTATTGAATACAATGCTTTCATGTTTACATTACAATGTTTTGTATGGTTTTATTGTTTATTTTAGTGCTAAAAGAATCGTTAGTTTGTTTTATGTTATTAGGATCCTAAGTCAAGATGTTAAGAGCAGAAACTACTTATAATAAAAGCTAAGTTATTGTTTATGTCTTTTGAACCTATCAATACTAATTTATTAGCTACTTATATAATACAATTATACAACTAAACTGATCAACTTGTATTGCTACTGTGAAACAGGTGCACCAAGAATCGTTTTAGGTTCTTGAATAATTCTTCAAGTAGCTCTCCTCTCCCTTATATTGTCGTTTGATCTCTGAGTAAGTACATTTTAAAGAACTCTTTTTTTTTTACAATTTTTTTCTCAATTATCACTTATCAGTGCCATTATCGAATATATAGTTGTTTGTATATTATGTTTGCTTATCGAACTGAGGAACTCAAGCCTTATGGGCTTAATGTTGTTAAAGAATCTCCGTTTTACTAAAAGGTTGAAAGCTTTTAGTCATACTTTTCGCTATAGTTAACTCATTATTCATATTCTGATTCATAAGCATGACTTCTTTCTTTCTTTCTTAGTTTTGTCAGATTGCTGATTTTTGACAGATTAAGTGATAGTTAATCTCCTTGTTTTTTATTTATAGGCGGAGAACATGATGTTAGAGAGAGGAGACAATAAAGAGGTAACTTAGTTCACTTGGAAAATGCCTACAAGCAATAAGATCACCATAATAGTAAATGCCATGTGGATGAAAAACTACAATATCTCCCAATCGAGGGATTGGCTGCATTCCACAAGGCCACTGCTGAGCTGCTATTTGGAGCTGGTCATCCTGTTATTAAGGAACAAAAAGTATACATGGATCTTGTGTTCATGTTTCCTCCTGATGTTCCTTTTTCTGAGCTTTGGCTGCAGTAAAGATTTCAATGTCTGAACTAATTCATGTTTGTTGGCTCTGAATCAATCAGGTAGCAACAATTCAGGGTCTCTCGGGAACAGGCTCAATGCGATTAGCAGCGGCCCTTAGGGTTATTTTCCTGGAGCAAAAGTTCTGATATCTGCACCAATGTGGGGTGTGTGCCTTGACCATAAAATAGTTGTGTACTTCGTTTTCATATGTATAATCTTTTATTACTGACAAACTACTACTTCAGGTAATCACAAAAAAGGACTTGGATAAAGAGAGAAAAAAGGCTTACCTTATTGTGCGCTGCAGATCCACCATACTGATAAGGTACAATTACTAACCTGCGAGGATCAACCCTAAGTCGTGTCAAAAGGTAGTTTAAGATTCAAGTTTTAATCAATGTCAAATGCTTACTGAGCTGTAATCTGAGTTCTTTATAGCACTGACGAATTCTTCAGGAAGAACAGTGGTCAGAACCAGCTCCTGTAATCCGAAACAGAAGAACTCAATAAAGACTGACATATAAGTAAGCAGATAAAATTTGACATGAAAATAATTTAACTCAAAGTTATGTTTTAAAATTTGACATCTCTTTAGAAGCTGTTTTATGTGAGTTGTGAATGAGTTGAATGATTGCTAGAACTCTTATTTATAGAGTACAGAAGATGTTAAGTTAGATATATTTCGAAGATACGATCATTAAAATCTCGAATATTCTGAAATATTTCTTAACCGAATATGCTGGTAATATGCTTAGGCTTCAAGTTATATAATTGCTTTTTCGTTTATGTATTGCATGGTTAGTTTCTGTCTAGATACATTTCTAGGTTGGCGATTTAAATGTGAAAAATCAATTTAGGAGAGTAAATAATTAGGAGATTAATGAGGGAATCTGTTTGTTTCTAAGTTGAACAATCATTATGATGGCGGATTTGTTTTAGTAAAGTTCAAAAATTTTAGTTAAAATTCGCATATCAATTTTGGATTAGTTAAGAAAAGAAAATATTCTTGTTTGTTTAGAAATCTTTATTGTTTGAATCGTTAATGTATATATACTTCTTAGTGTCTTGATACATGGTTTTGTTTAAATGGATTATATTGTTATTAGATATGGTAGATTTTTAGAAGGTAATATTTCAAATCATATATAGAAGTGTCGATATAAATTGTAATACGGTTTGTTAAACCGGTTTACAACACTAAAAACTAATTTCGTGTATTTGGTTGATCTATAACTAAATCATTTTTAAAATATTGGTACAGGTGTGTAAGAAAAATCAACATCAAATCTAGAAGACATAACCAAAAGGAGATATGGTGTATTGCTTTTGATGTACCAAATAAGATTGAATAGGCTAAAAATTGGTTTAGGTGTGAAATTAATGGTCATTACGTAAGTTTCAATCGAATAGGTGTATTGTGGTTGAATATGTAGATTAGTATACATGAAATGAAACTAACCTTTTTCATGTAAACGATGATGTAAAATGATGAAAAATTTTGGTACAGTAGTTAGATAGGTTGAAGTGGGATGCGACCGGTTAGGTTAGGTTTAATGTTTATTTGGTAAATAGTTAGTTTCATTTTTGTGGTACGATCGGCGGTTATGGTTAGCAGACCCAAGTTAATTTGGCCCATTCGATCGCTTGTGTGTATTATGAGTAAATACAATATTGTCCTTATTGAAAAGCAAAAATAAGGTAGAAAAAGCAGTGGCATTGTTTGTAAATAAATCAAAAACAGTGGGTAATTATTGTTTTGTACTTCTGCTTTAATAGTATAGATTTCTTATATATAAAAGCTCTTCTTTGAGACACGATAGGTATGCCACCTCACACAGAAAAACTTAGCTAGAATCATGACACATCAGCAGTTGAGTGATAAAAAAATAAGCTTCATCGTCAATTTTTGTTACGCCTCCTACATTAACTAATCTCTTCGTCTCCTTCCCTGCAAATTAACTCATCTCTCTTATATATTTAATTAAACAAATCAATTCTCCCCTTCGGCTTCTATCAGTTTGTTTCGTATATGTTGGATTTAAAGATCGATCGATGGTGATGAAGATCATTTCTAAATCTGATAAAGATTCAAGGTCCTACTTTTTCTAATCCTCTTACTCACATCTACTCTATCCAAAGTGAAAGTTAGTGACAGGATTGATGACAGTTCGATAGCGAGATCAGGATGTTAGAATTTCAGAGTATGAAATAATAATTAAGTGAGAATGGAAGATTAGAAGAGTTTTGAGAGAGCAAGAACAAGAGAGATTAAGCTTTAGGGAAGAATAAAATCCCAAAGTTAAAGTATCATAAGTGTTTACAAGAGTATATATATACTATACAACTAGGGCAACAAACAGAAACCATGTCGCCGACACCATCGGTAACACATGAAGTTCAGAATCTTCTTTAGCGTCTATGTCGCCGACACCTTCGGCAACACATGAAGTTCAGAATCTTCTTTAGCGTCTATGTCGCCGACACCGTCGGCAACACATGAAGTTCAGAATCAATATTTATCTTATGATCAATACTCCCCCTCAAGCTTAGACTTTGGAATCACCCTAAAAGGCTAAGCTTGGAATGATCATGGCAACACCTCATTAAAAACCTTGATGTGAAAAACCACGTGGGACAAAACCACATCAAGGGAAAAAGAGTATGCTGCACATGAATCAGGAGAGTTCTAATCATGGATGGATACAAGTCCTAGTTTGGGAAAGATGTGATCACAAACCTTGAGACTTGCAGCCTTGGTGAAGATATCTGCTAATTGATCTTTACTTCTTGTATAGCAGGGTAGGACAGTTCCATCTTCAATCTTCTCCCTGACCTTGTGACAATCAATTTCTATGTGTTTAGTCCTTTCATGAAACACAGAATTTGAGGCTATATGGATTGCAGCCTGATTGTCACAGTGGAAGGTAATGGGACTTGATTGCTCAATGACAAAGTCCTTAAGGAGAGCCTTCAGCCATGTCAACTCGCTTGTGAGCTTCCTCATTGCTCTATACTCGGCTTCAGCACTCGAACATGAGACAACCTTCTGCTTCTTTGTCTTCCAAGTTACCAAATTTCCTCCAATGAAAGTGCAATAACCGGTAGTAGATTTCCTATCATTTTTATCACCAGCCCAGTCTGCATCACAATATCCAACAATCTCAGTGTTATCATTCTTACCCATCCAAATGCCTTGTCCTTGGGAGCCCTTGAGATATCTGAGGATCCTTTCTATCATGCTCCAATGGTAGACAGTAGGTGTTTGCATGTGTTGGCTTACTTGATTCACAGCAAAGCAAAGATCTGGTCTAGTGAGAGTAAGGTAGATGAGCTTCCCAACCATTCTTCTGTATAAAGACACATCCCTGAACTTATCATTATCCGATTTCTCCCCCTTTCTTTTGACTTGGTAGCCATCTTCAAGAGGAGTCTTAGCTATCTTGCTATCTTGCATTCTTGTTTCTGTCAACAAGTCCTTCACATACTTTCTTTGAGATAGAAACAGCCCATCCTGAAATCTGCAAACTTCAATTCCCAAGAAGTATTTCAACTCACCAAGATCCTTGATGTCAAATGAACTCTTGAGGAAGGCTTTGGTGGATTTAATTCCTTCTTTATCACTTCCAGTAATGATAAGATCATCCACATATATCAGTACCACAACCACGCCTAAAGAGCTTTGAAGAGTGAACAAGGTATGGTCAGATTGAGATTTCCTGAACCCATGATCCATAAGAGTGTGGCTTAGCTTGTGATACCAAGCTCTTGGTGACTGCTTCAGACCATATATCGCTCTTCTCAGCCTCAGAGCTTCACCTGGTTTGCAAAGATGTTCAAGACCTGGTGGTGGTGTCATGTACACTTCTTCTTCAAGTTCTCCTTGTAAGAAAGCATTTTTGACATCCATCTGCCATAGATCCCATGAAAGGTTGGTAGCCAAAGAGAGAGTGACTCTCACAGTGTGAAGCTTAGCTACTGGTGCAAAGGTATCAGTGTAGTCTTCTCCATAAGTTTGAGTGAATCCTCTCGCAACCAGCCTTGCCTTATACCTCTCTATATCCCCATTGCTCTTATACTTGATTGTGAATACCCACTTGGAGCTAACAGCTTTCTTTCCCTTTGGTAATGACTCCACATTCCAAGTGTGATTCCTATCCATAGCCTTTTTCTCATCAATCACAGCATCCATCCACACCTTGATGTCTTTAGCCTCTTCATATGTCTTAGGGACCCAATCCGCATCAAGAACTCCCATGAAGACTTTATGTTCTGTTGGAAAGTAAGCAAGAGTGCATGTTGCTTGGATTGGATGTGCAACAGCCTGACTGTTATAGTAGATGAAATCCTTCTTTCTCCATTCAGATGGGTCCTTCTTAACCCTCGTACTTCTCCTAAAGGTTTCAACCGGTTGATCAGCCTCTCTTTCCTCATGATCAGACTCCATTTGAACTGGTTGATCAGCCTCTCTTTCCTCATGATCAGACTCCAATTCTTTTTCCACTTCTCCTCCTTGATCATGAATGGCAGAATTATCTTGTTGAGATTGTGATTCTTCATTGTCCCCCTCATGATCAAGGTGGGTATCATCAGCAACAACTAAAGGTTCCTCCGGAGTGTTTGCCTTCTGATCTTGCTGTTTCTGCCTTGGTTGACTGATCAAATCACAGGTTGGTTGACTGATTCCAAGGTTTTCCAAAATGATCCTCAAGTTTGTGGCACGATCAGATGGATTATTGGATAGATCCTTCAGACTATCCCAACTCTTCTCAACATAATAGCCTTTTGATTCCACAAACTTAACATCCCTGGATACCAAGACCTTCCTGGTTTCAGGTACATAACACTTGTAGCCTTTCTGAGTTGTAGAGTAACCAATGAACATTGCCTTTGTGCTTTTTGCATCGAGCTTGTCCCTTTGTTCTCCTGGTACCAAAACAAAACACATACACCCAAACACCCGTAAGTGATTAATTGAGGGTTTGGTTTTGTTTAATACCTGAAATGGTGATTGATCATGCAGAACTTTGGTAGGTGTTCTGTTGATCAGATAGCAAGCTGTCATAACAGCATCTCCCCAAAACCTTTTTGGAACATTTGTGTAGAACATCATAGACCTTGCTACCTCCATTAAGTGTCTATTCTTCCTTTCAGCAACTCCATTTTGTTGGGGAGTGTAAGGACAACTGGTTTGATGAATGATTCCATGCTTGGCTAGATGATGTTTGAAGGCGTGGCTAGTATATTCTCCACCGTTGTCTGATCTGAAGATCTTGATCTTGGCATTGAAATTGTTTGTCACATAGTTCTGAAAGTTGGTGAATGCTTCCAACACCCTATCCTTGGTTTGGATCAAGGTTAACCAAGTATACTTGGATTTCTCATCAATAAAGGTCACAAAGTACTTATGACTATCTCTAGACACGCAAGGAGCAGTCCATACATCAGAATGAACAAGATCAAAGCACTTCTCATAAATGGTTGAAGACTTAGGAAACACAGACTTGCAATGTTTTCCAAGGATGCAATCTTCACAATCATCATTTGCAAATGAGACTTTAGGCAATAACAAACTTAAAGCTCTTGAATGAGGGTGTCCAAGTCTAGCATGCCAAATAACATTATCAGCAGTAGCGAGGAATGAGTTAGAAGCCTCAGAACAGAGATCAGACGACGGCTTAATGCTATCTAGAACATAAAGGCCATCTTTACTTACTCCTTTCCCAAGTACCTTGCTAGTCTCAATATCCTGAAATTGAACATCATCAGGACTGAATATGACATTGCAGTTTAAATCGGTGGTTGCCTTTTTCACAGATAGCAAGTTCGATGTAAAGCTAGGCATATAGAAGGCTTTTGATTTCTTGTCAAACAACCGAAGATTCCCTACACCTTTTACTGGTATTCTATCTCCATTTGCTATCACTACATTCCCTAAAGCCGGTTCAACATTAGTGATCAGGTTTGAGTCACTAATCATGTGATGAGATGCTCCAGAGTCTATAATCAATGGCTTGGAGATAGTAGGTGCATGGAGAGGTTTACCAGACACATTACCAGAATCTTTAGATGCTTTCAAGGCATCAATGAGGGCATATATATCTGACTTCCTCAGAACATCATGTTGAGAAGACACCAAAGCATTTCCTTGTTCCTCAATGAACCGCACATGATAACTCTTTATGGCTGAGACCGTTAATAGCCTACTGAGATTTGAAATATTTCCAAATACCTTCTGAAGAGTAGTCCACAACTCTCTTGCAGTTTCACAATATGAATAAGCCTCCAATATTGAAGCTTCAAGTGAAGTTTGGAGAATGAACAGAACCTTCTGGTCTTCTCGAATTCACTTCTCCACATCTTGGACCAGCTGGGTTGGAGCTTCATCACTGACATACTTCCATAACCCACATCCACCAAGGGCAGATTTCACCATTCTTGCCCATAACAAGTAATTTACCCCCTTTAGGGTCACTGGAATGAATATATGCTCTGAGTTCTCCATGGTTAAACTTAGTTATACCTTAGGAGGGAATATCAGGCACAAAAACAACTCAAAGAGAGGGAAAAAAAATTCGAACAGATTTGAAGGAACAAATCTTTCAAGAACAGAGATTTTGAAAGGAAAGAAATTAAGTTTAGGAGCTTAATAGCTTTGGGAATTTCGTCGAACACTTGGTGGGCGTTTTAAGAAATGGTGAGAAATTTGAAAGTTTTGGAGAATTTTGAAAGAGAGACAAGAGAGAATCAAAAGAGTATATTAGAATCAAGATCAAAGCTCTGATACCATGTTAGAATTTCAGAGTATGAAAGAATAATTAAGTGAGAATGGAAGATTAGAAGAGTTTTGAGAGAGCAAGAACAAGAGAGATTAAGCTTTAGGGAAGAATAAAATCCCAAAGTTAAAGTATCATAAGTGTTTACAAGAGTATATATATGCTATACAACTAGGGCAACAAACAGAAACCATGTCGCCGACACCATCGGTAACACATGAAGTTCAGAATCTTCTTTAGCGTCTATGTCGCCGACACCTTCGGCAACACATGAAGTTCAGAATCTTCTTTAGCGTCTATGTCGCCGACACCGTCGGCAACACATGAAGTTCAGAATCAATATTTATCTCATGATCAATACAGGATTTGGAGGAAAATCACAGGAAAAGAGATTGTGAAGGTTGAGATCTTAAACTTCTGGTCGGATAACTGATTTTCTCAGGGAATAAATCGAAAATTGGAGGTCCCAGTCACATGGTAGCTGTGGGGAAAATGAAGAAACAAAAACATGTTCAAACCCTAATTATGAATATTCCATATCTTTGAGGCCGTCATATTTTATTATAGCTTGGTCGAAACTAAGGTTTCCAAATTGTCCTTTTCCAGCTCTTATTTGCACTGAACTATCTTTTAAAAGTTCAAGAGTACTACATGTGATGTTATGCGTAGAAAAATTATCCAGGGTTAGTGCTACGACTACTTTTTTCCCTGCCAACGGCTGAGAGTCAATAAACTACCATATATATTTATTGTTGTAATGCTTAATTATGATAAGAAGGGGTATTCTTCTGTTTAATTCTCATATTGTTAAAGTCTTTATCTTTTTGCTTTGAAATGATTGTGCTTCTCCGATTCTTCATCTCTCTAATGAGGATAGTTTGATGAGATGCAATTAATGCCTGATAGTGGATCCATTCGGCAGGTGAATGAGGACGAAATGGATATTGGAACTCATCCATGAGAGAAAAATCAAAAAGCCAGTCATGGGAGCTGCATCAGATCATCATTTTTCATAGTATGTATTGGAAATACATTAAAATGTAAATTTCTACGTTCACTCGTGTTGACATACTGAAAATTTACAGGAAGATGTTCGATCTCAAGTCCAGAAAGGCCAAGTATGTGTCCAACACGCGCCTAGCTCCTGCGAGGTTATGTTTATATGTGATGGACATCTCATCTACACAAAGTGAGTTTTGGGAATCTCTTTGGTAATGTTCTGTTTCTATCTTTGAAGATGTTTATGTATGTTAAATACCCAGGGAAGCCAATCTTGACTACCATGTGGATGAAACAGAAGCTGAAGCTGGACAATCAAAATCAGAGCTCTATCCCTCTGCTTCACCAAAATGCTCTGCAGAATTGGTCCTGCAACTGTAGCTTACATTGACACAAGGAGACACAAGGCCTTGTTAAAGACAACTGCATCAGAGGATCAATATGTACTGTCTAAACATTGTTGGTTGTATTATGAATTAACCCAATATGTATCTCATGCTTAATTCTTTTGTGTCTGTTACCAAGTGATTGAGAGCTTCTATGTCCCTTTGCAGGAAAGCGACATGAGTGATCAACTGTATAGTCAACTTAAGCAAGAACTTATGGAAGTTGGGGAATCAAAAATAGAAGCATACGAAGAATGTATAAGGTGGTTTAAAGCTGAAAATTCAGCCACTGAGGCCATTCTCAGTGTAAAATACCTTCACAATTCCATAATCTATTCAGCTTCAACTCTTCTAATTGTTTCGCTTAGAATTGTTTCCTTCTACTTTAAAATCAAGAGAATATGAAGCTATGTTAAATGAGGAAGCGAGGCTAAGGAAAGAAGGTAAAGAAGCATCGGTAAAACGAAGGAAAACGGTGGAGAAGGTTAAACAAGAGAGGGACGACGAGCTAATCACCATTCTGAACGAAGAAAGCTATAAAATATGGAACTAAGACGCAGAGTTGAGGCTGAAGAGATGTTGGGGAAGGAGAAAGAAGAACATGAGAGAACGAAAGAGATGTAATAAGTGCGGGTCATGACGGTACTGTCAGAAACAGAAAAAATCACAGACTGCAATGTTCTATTAGACGAGTCCTTAAGTTTTCTATCGATTTTACAAACTAGGGATGCAGCTGTACAACGACCAACTACGACAAAAGAAAGAGATGGAGGAATCAGTTTCTTCAGATATTCTGTTGCTTAACATCGCCAGAGAGGATTACTGCTATTTTTTCACAGGACAATTTAGTGTATCAACTCGATTATAACTCAGCTAACTTATGAGGTATAGAGTTTCAGACACTCTATCCGCTAAATATAATTTGCTTAGGTGACTCGAGTTATAGCCTATTGTTTGAATGTCTCAATTGTTTGACCATCTTTTGTCAATGTTTTCTCAGATGTTGATCCAAGAAGCAAAGGATGGTTATGGGCAGTGGAAAGTATCGCTAGCTTAAAGTCATTTCTCTGCAGAATCAAAGGATTCGACCTCCAGAATGGCCAGCCTATACGTGGTTCTCTATCTCATTCCTTAATCAAGTCCAGTCTATCCAGGAGTGGAGGATCGAAAGTGTTCTAAAGAGTCAAATTTTAGGAGCTTTATGTATTGCTAGAAGTGCGGTAATGGAGGATCGATTTAGATCATATGTTGCCGTTGGCTATCCAAGTTGGCTTGCAGAGCTGTTTCGTAGTGAGGCTATTGCCTCTTAGCCGTCTTCCGTCCCCGCTTTCGTAACTGTTTTGCGTTAAATTAAATGAAGCAATATATGTCTATTCTTTAACATTCTAAAACTTAATTCATTTAAATATATACTCAATTATTCTATTATGTGTTTATTTGGTAGGGGTGCCATCAACAATATGCATTTGAGCTAATGTTGAGTTTTTTTAGTATATGATATTGTTACTATTGTAGTATTTAACGTATAAGAGCACTCTCATGGTTGAAATCAAGAACTAGCTTAGGTGTGAAGCAAGAGGACTGTTGCATCTTACAACAAATATGTTAGACGAAGACACCTTTAATTTTTCTGTGAGAACACAATCTCTCAAAAAAGAAGTAAAACAAGAACAATGGAGGTAAATATATTTACAATATTTTCAAAGTTCGTTTTGTTATTGTAGTTGAAAGTATATTGGTTTATAATAATTTCAAAGTTTTTTACTATTATTATCATTTAAAAAAATGATGTTATTTTGTGATGCGATCTTAATGGAGAAGATCCTTGTCCTTTGATGCACTTTGTGAGTCTGGTTGTTTGATGGATGAAGAACAGAATGGATGGACTGATTGTATGATTTCGAAACAGGGAAATGAAGGAAACTTCCTGAAGTTTGCGGAATGACTTCAAGACTTTCAAATCTCGGTTCTTCTAGGAGATAAACACCAAAAGAAGAATCCAAGACGAATGGAAATTACACACCATTCAGATCAAACACTTTCAGAAGTTTTAGAATAAAAGAAGTTTGATAAAGTTCAGAAATGACTACAAAGTGTTTTAAATAGAAAACTGCAACATTGCTGCATGAACAGCAATTAATACACCTAGGAAAAGCACAAAGACTAATTAAACACTCAGATTTCGAAATCCTCTTATTAGAATGAGTTATGGGCCTTATGGATCAGTAATGGGCAAGGATAATAGTATGTGGGCTTGCCTCATTAAAAACCTCTCTTGGAAAACCCATTGGGACAAAACCAAGAGGGGGGAAAAAGAGTACAAGTCCACACACCTCCATTACTGATGACTTAAGTGGCTTGAATCACAAACAAAGTGGCTGGATTAGCACACTCAAGTTGGCCCTGGACGTGGTGTAGAAGTGTGTAGAAGGCTTGCTTGAATTGCTTTGCCTTAGCTCTGGTCATTGGTCCAATTGGTATGTGCAAAGCTTCTGATCCTTGCTCTCTATTCTCCTCAGGTTCAAGCTGCTCCTTAGCTACATTCTCCTCTGGTTCAAGCTGCTCAATGTCCTCAGGTTCCAAGCTTCCCATGATCACATCATTTTGTGTGGCATGTTGTAATACTTTTAAGGCCCTAGCCTTTAAATCGAACTGGTTGACAAAAAACAAATAATGAAGAAATTACAAAAAATGTCAAAATAGAAAATCACCCTACAAATATCTCATGTTTACAATTATTAAAAACATAATAGTGAATTTGGATGAATTGCACAATGTGTCTTATTTTATGAATAAATGGTAAGAATTTCAAGAAAATAAAACTACAAAACAGAAAGAAATAAAATAAAATAAAAAGAAGCCAAGAGATTAAAGAAAAATAAAAATTAATTCTTGAAACTCTATAAACATAAAGCTTTCCGACAGCTTAAAAAAGAAAATACAAACATTTGGAAATCGGAAATAGATTACTATCTCACAAGTATATTTCCTACTAAAACCTATCCCACTATTTTTTAAAAACAAAAAAAAATCTGTTTAAAAGGAGATGGACATAAAGAAAAAATTGAAATTATTAACTTTAGCGTTGGATACAAACCATTTCAAAATATTACATAGACATTTGAACAACTTCTAACTAGAGATTTTGCTTCTTCCTATATTCAGTACTTGGTTTTACTTTCTTTCGATAAAGTTTAGTCTTTAACCAACAAATGAACAAAATATAACAATTAGCGTACATATAATTATGACACTTTAACATTATATCTTAGATTAAGGTTTTGGTTATTAATAAAAGCATTTGGACGAAGAAGTCCGCGCGTAGCGCGGATATACACATAGTCCCGTTATAATAGCGAGACAAGCGTATGAACATACAAAAAATAGTTTTTTTTGTTCAACCGATATTATTTTATTCCTTTTCAGCTATTGTTTAAAATTGATTCAATGACCTTTTCAGCTATTACTTTATATTTTTGTTAAATTAATTGTTCATAGTTTTTAGACTAAATAGGCTTTTCTAGTTTATTATGTCATGATATATAAATATATATTTATAAATAATATATAATTATACGCTTCCAACACGTATCTGCTTCCAGATTTTTCTAAAAAACTCGCTTCCGCGCTTCAAAACGCTTCCGCTTCCGCGTACTTGCTTCTGATTCCATGTAACCTAGCTCTTGAAGGACATAAAATTCATATGACATTCGTGCATGGAGATCCGGTCGTTAAAAACCGAGGTTGTTAACAACACAATAAAAACAACCGTCTTTTTTTTTTTAGAACGTGTAAAAAACTTAACTTTTAGTTCACCTAATTCTAATAAACTAAAAATAATCTCAATAAATAATCAAATAATCCAATAATGCGATAATCCAAATAAACCGATATAAAATCGTAAAATCAGAGTTCAAAAAGAAAAACGAAAAATGATAACCAAAACACCCTATCCAGCTAAGCGTCTATCTACTCGGCATACTTACCTAAAAGGAGAAAAAAGAGAAATGAGTAACAAAAGAGTCACTCAGTGAGATATGATATGCTAAAACGCAAGTCACGGCTTCGGTCCTAGTACTCTAAATAAAATAGTATAGCCTAAACATGTACAATCACGACACTTAATGTGTCCAAACAGAAACGATGTTCTTACGCGAATCAAGTGATCGTCCACACCCCTCCACTAAGGATTAGTGATGGATGTCGTGTCCACCGCACAACCCAAACGACGCTTTGTCGATCTTAGGACCCCGGTAAAAAATCGAGTAAGACAGTCATACCCCACCGTACACAATATGGCCCAATCACTCCCTCTCTGTACCTCCGTATTCTCACCTATTCGAATCAATACAAGTTTAACTATATACGTATTAATAAAAATTAAACAGAAATGCAAACAGTTGGTTGAATCCTCTACAATTTATCTCTAATTTTAACATACAACCTAGTTAGATTTCACAACCAAAACGGAACACATTTAGATACTAAACTAAATATATGAAGGTTAAAGACGGAAAAACAAAAGTAGCATAATAGCCCCTACCTTAGCCTAATAGGACCTTATAAATAGCGATTGAAGAAATAGCGGTCAAAGTGATTGAGGTTAAGGAAATACCACTTCAATAATACTGAGATTAGAAAAAGAGATTCATAAATATACTTGCCATAATTAGACTTTTTATAAATGAAAATTCACAAAAAGGGAAATTTCCTAAAATAGAATTAGAGTTTTGATGGATAGAAAACTTATCTGGAAAGAAGCACCAGCAAATTTCAAACCATAACACGGAATGGAGATCGGAAAGCAAATCTGAAAAGATGGTTTCAATAGCTTCCCATCGATATGTGAATCGCTCTCTGGTTCCTCCTGCTTCACCGGAAAAATGCTCTCCATATTAATTTCTCCTAGATCCAACCAAAATTTAGACTGATATGATTCAACTTTCCTATTCGTTACTCTTTTCTCCTAAACCTCTTTCGATCACAGATTAGTACTGCACAAATATGTTTTAAAAAAACGGCTCTAACTTTTGACTCGTACCTTCGATTCAAACGAAATTGACTTTTTTAGAAAGAACTTAATTGGGGCTTCTAGGCTTTGTTGATTGTCACGTGGATACTTACGTTTTTCCACAAAATTGCTTCACAAGTTGACGACACTAATGGAAAACCATATTTCGACAAGATTTCAACAAGATTTCGACAGAGCTAACCGAAAAGGTTTATGTGCAAGGAAAAAAGAATGAGAATGATTGAATTTATAGAAAAATCTACCTAGGGTTTGCCACTCTAACTAGGCTTAAATGGGCCAGTGGAAGAGGGCTGAAATAATTGGATCATTACAATTTTTCCTCACTAACAAGAAATTCGCCCTCAAATTCAGATTTGGGATCGTCTGCTCGCTTACAACTTCAAAAAACAAATATTGGTAGTTTGACCACATTTGATCATCGGACTCCATTTTTCCTCATGTATTCCATCTCTCTCCCAATAGACTTTTACCATCGTAGTCACTGTCCACTCAACTTCTTTTTCATGATATTTCAGAACTGCCAGCGCTTCACTAGACGTTGATAACTCCTTACTGAGATCCCTGGCGGCTATTTCAAAATAAGCTACGGCTCTCTAACAGATTTCCTCAATATTGACACATGAAACACGTCGTCGAAGTCTGCCAACTCGGATGATAAACCAAGACAATACGATACTATCTCAATCCGCTCAAAATAGAGTGCCATCCCATGTACCCCAACTTAAGCTTCTTTATCTTCCGAGTCTCAGTTCCTCTCTGAATTGTCCTCATTTAATGGTATATTTAGTCGCCCACCTCAAACTTCATATCTGTAATGGCCCATGTTTTCCAAACTTGGGCTTGACAAAACTTGGCCCAAAAAGCCCAAAACCCATTTTCCTAAAATCCTAGGTCTCCATCTATTTTCTCTAAAAATAGAGATAGCCACCTAGATAAGTGTCAAGGAGAAAATCTCCAGCGAAGGTCTGCCCGTTTATCGGCAACCTAGCCGTCATCAACCGAAGCCAGCCGTTGCCGGATTCTGGCGAGCCACTGTCATCACCACTATTAGGACATATTGTCCCACATCGGAAGTTGGAAAGGATCTTAAGTAGTATATAAGGGATATGGGCCACTCCACTTATCACCAATTGGTTTTAGGTTGGAAGCCCATATAACTTAATATGGTATCAGAGCCCGATCCACACCAGTCCAACCCGATCCGACCCAAAGTTGGTCCACTCATCGACAAGCCAGGCCCAAATTGGTGCCGTCGATCCAAGCCCGAACATTCCGAGATTAATGGTCAAACGACCATTATCTCGAGGGGGCGTATTAAGACATATTGTCCCACATCGGAAGTTGGAAAGGATCTTAAGTAGTATATAAGGGATATGGGCCACTCCACTTATCACCAATTGGTTTTAGGTTGGAAGCCCATATAACTTAATAACCACCATCCTCCGGTCTCCACTCTTCGTGTCTTCTCTTCGCTCTTCTTCCGGGTTAAGTGAATATCTTGTTATTCTTAGATCCTTCTTTTCTTCATGCTTTATCATTTTTTTTGATTCCCTGTGGTGATAGATCGGAGATCTAATCTCGTTTCTTCGATCTTTCACTTTTCCGAATGCAGATCTAGGATTGAGGAAATTCCGGCCATCAGAATGATTTGCCTTTTCCCGGAGATCCGTAAAGATCAACAGAACTAACAATATGTCGTTGGAAATCCCTCGGTCTCAGCTTTTCAAAAGGGTAATAATCGCTCAATTAAAACTTACCGTTTGGAATTTATGGTATGTTCCCTAAAACGTATATGTTCATGACGAATATGTGTTTAGTCTAGTTATGTATGTGTTTTGAGTTGGGAAAGCGGATTATGCTTGACCTGAATCTTTGCATGGACTTATAAGACACATAGATATAGCTCTCGGTTCAAGTATAATCGATCTAGAGCTTCATATTATGGAGATCCGTATTCCTATTCCGCGATCTTGATCAATGTCCGTTCGTGTTCGTATGTCGTCGTCAGCCAAGGCCAAGGTGAGGACTGGTTGGACTTTTTCTCTGTCATTCATCTTTCTTTGGGGCGTTAGTCCTTTGTTAATGTTCACCTCATATGTGTAGCTATATGACTATGCATAGTTGAGTGTGATGTGTACACATATTTGGTGCCTATCTATTATATATCTATATGTATATAGTTATTGTAGTTGATTTGTGTTGATGTGATGGACAAACCTAGATATATATGGTTACTAAACTGAATACAATTGATTTTATATGAATAATGATTGTGGGGTGTTTGCGATTGTGTGGGGAATGTATGTGGAATATGGACTTGATATATGAATATGGGACGTGGAAATTGGGATAAAGAACTAAGAGATATGATAATGGAATATGAGGTATGAGGAATGAGTTAAGAGTTTTCGAGTTGCGATATGTTGATTGAGAATGCGGAATCGTGGGTTCTGGATTTGGAACCATGTCAGTTTGTTTGATTGGATAGAGGTGGGGCCTGTGTCAGGCACCTTAGCCATCGTCGGGGGCTTCGGCGAGCCCGTGTAGATACTATGGAGAACGTGACAGGTGGTAGTGCCAACTGTGGTAAGCCGTGTCTGGTACCACATAGAAGAATAGGAGAGTCATTGTTTGGTACTTGAGTGCCCTTCGGGGTGATGCTTGTTAGCATATATTAGCTTATGACTTTTTCTTGTTGATTGATGTATGATCGAGATAAGTTTGTGGGTCTCTAGGACCTGCACTTACTGGGTAATTGTTGTTAATCAACTACTCAGCCCTTTGCCTTTCCCCTTTTCTTTCTCCCGTATGACTGGTAGCATGAATTCAATTGTTGGTTACATTGGTGGTTTTGAACAGAAGGAAGGGTGCACATACTCTTGGGACCATGGGAGGACATGTTGGCTAGCCTTCGGACGTAGACGCTTGTCCTATCGTTGTCGTTTTTCGGTTCTCCAGTATCGGAACGTTACAACTGGTCTCTTATGCTTATGTGGATAACTCTTGTGACGATTATGGGCCTTCTTTAGTCGTCTTGTGTATACCCACATGCTTTACTATCTTTAGAAGGTATTTGGGGGATTCGAAAATCCTATATACTACAACAACATTACTGTGCACTTGCAAAAGGCTTAGGAGAAATTCAGATACACATCAATATGCAAGCCAGAGATACGACAGATGCATCCAAAAGAGTAGATTGTGTAGCCTTCGGGATCGGTAAATGCATTAGACCAAGTCATACAACTTTCTACGCCAGAGAAGATGTAATACGCAAACCAACAAAGAAAACAAGTTTCATGATTTTTGGTGATGTGGTTTTTCTTATACAGTAACTAGAATGGCCCATTTTCCCTATTTTTGGGTTTTAAAAAAAATGGCCCATTGTACCCTTCATTTTTCTCTATAAATAAAGGCAGCCACCTAGGCAAGAGGTAAGAAGAAATCTCCAGAAAATCTCTGCCCATTACTCGATGAAGCCAACCGTCGCTGAAAAAATCAGAGCCACTATCGCCACCACCGTCGATCTCGCTCTTCTCCTTGTTTCGTCTCCTCCGTTTTTCATGTCGGGTTAAGTGGATCTCCAATTTCTATAGAATCTTATCTTTTCCCTATCTCCCTGTCGAGTTTAGATCTCATGTGTTGTTAGATCGGAGATCTAATCCCGTTTCTTCAATCTTTCACTTTTCCGAATGAAGATCTAAGATCGAGATAATTCTGGCTGTCAGATTGTTTCGTTCTTTCCCTGGTATTCGTA
This sequence comes from Orychophragmus violaceus, assembly GCA_030180135.1. Classification (NCBI taxonomy): domain Eukaryota; kingdom Viridiplantae; phylum Streptophyta; class Magnoliopsida; order Brassicales; family Brassicaceae; genus Orychophragmus; species Orychophragmus violaceus. The sequence continues at coordinate 46,938,030 of CM058232.1, forward strand.
AGGATCCACGAAACGAACAATGTGTCTTTGGAAATATCTCGGTCTTAGATTTCCAAAAAGGTAAGATTCGCTCAATTCCGACTTACCGTTTGAAAGTTATGATCTATTTTGTAAAACGTGTATGGGTATTGCGAATCTGTGATTAGTCTATGTTTCTGGGTTTTGAGTTGGGAAAACGAATACCGCTTGACCCGAAACTTAGCAGGTACATTCTAGACTCATTGATCTAAATATCAGTTGAAGGAGAACCGATTTGGGTCTTGGGAGCATATGGAAGCATGCCATTGAAGTTGTAGCAGCAGTTCTGTCCAATCTCATGTTTGTTTGCGGTTCATCGTCGTCGTTTTGGCTAAGGTGAGGACCGGTCGTGATCTCTACCTTAATCTATCTCAATTCCGGGACGTGAATCCTTTGTTTATATCGTCTTCCTTGGGTAGTGTAGATCTAGTTGTTGAATTGTGGTGATGCGATTGAAAGAATCTAGAATCTTAGGCTATCATCTAAAACCGAAAATGTTGTTTGTGACCGATGGTCATGTTTGAGCATGTCAAGGGTTCAAGTCCCTGGATGTTGTACGGGTTCAAGTCCTGGTTGGTGGGGGTTCAAGTCCCTGTTTTTTGCGGGTTCAAGTCCTGGTTGGTGTGAGGGTTCAAGTCCATCTTTGTGTGAGGGTTCAAGTCCCTATTGTTGTGCGGGTTCAAGTCCCGGTGATTGTGGGTTCAAGTCCCATTGATTGCGAGCTAGGTTGTTAGTGTGCTTTCGGGCGATTGATTGCAAGGTGTTATTAGCTTGGACTTGTTTCTTGCTATTGTGCTAGTTTAAGATGAGATCGTGGGTTCCTTGAGCCTGCACTCACTTGGTAATTGTTGCCGAATCAATTACTCATGGCTCTTCTTTTTCTCCTGTTCTTCCCCCTTGCATAACAGGTAGAAGGAGTAAAATTTCTTATTATATTGGTGGTTTTGAACAATATGGAGCGCACAGTCTCTTGGGACCATGAGTGGATGTTCCGGTTAGCCATTTTTGGTTCAACGGGTGATCTAACGTCGTTGTTTCCGGTTCTCCAAGAACGGGTCGTTACAATTGATATCAGAGCCTGGGTTAAGGTCTCTCAGTCTTGCCTGAGAGATCAGCTTTTGTAGTTTTCTAAAAACCTTTTTCTGATTTCGAAAAGTGTTTGCAAAAGTTTAGTGGCCCAATAAAAGTTGCCAAAGTATTTTCAAACCACTAACTCAAGTAGTATGTGACTTCTTTTATATGATTCTAGTCTAGTTATATCTTCCTTGCAAGTTGTGGTCGGTGCTTTTAGAACTTAGTAGTATCGAGTGCCTTTAAGATGTGAGTCGAGATGTCTTCTGGGATATATGCCGTTAAGGTGCATTTTGAGATGTATATTGAGGTGTATGCCAATCAGGTGTATGGGGAGATGTATGTGGCAGAATGTGCTATCTAGGTGTATGTTGCGTTGTATGCCTTCGGGGTAGTAGATTCCATTGAGGTGTGTGTTGGGATTAGCATCTGTTCGGAGTGTTGTCAAACCAAGCGTGGTAAGGCGATAAGTATGTGGAGACATTCACCGGATAAGCAAATACATGAGTTGTACAAGAAGCTGCAAGAGTTGCAGAAAGTGTTGCGGGAGTTTTATGAGGCGTTGTAGGAGCTGAAAAAAGTGTTGCAGGAGCTGTAGGAGGTGATGCTTTGCAATGGAATTAGATCTCGGGATGGCGCCCGTGAAAAAAATGCATTATATTGCACAGTACCAGCAAAGATGAATGAGTTGAAAAAGCAGCTAGATGACCTGGTGAAGAAAATATTGATTGGATCAAGCAGTTCACCATGTGAGAACTTGTCATGTTGTAAGGAAGAGTGACAAAGGTTTCAAGTTGGTATGACTACTAGAGTTTGAATAAGATTTGTGTAAGGAAATCACCATCATAAAGATATAGATTTGGGTTGGAGTTTGGGAGGCAGCTATCGGATGAACCAAAGATGTTGTAGACCAAGAGCAAGGGGTCACCATGATGCAAAAAATCCATAGGAGGTGGCAGTGTTAATAATTATTCGTTCTGCATGTTGCACAAAGAGCAGTAGGGAACTGTTCAAATTTATTCTAAGTATGGAATCTTGGAATCAGTTTTGTGACATAAACTTTAATGAGTTATGAACGGCTCGTTTGGAGTCTGGTCAAGCTAAAACATGGAGGAGATCTCCGTGGTATTGCAAGCTCAAGAATCAACGTTTGGACCGGAAAGGTAAAGGTGTATTGTAGAGTTCTTTGTGCGTTATTGAAGCAGCTAATGGAGTTTCTTCAAAAGGTAAAAGCGGTCGTAAAAGGTGTTCGAGAAAATAGAGTTGTGGCATTTGTAATTTCCTAGTCAATTAGAGTTATGGTTGATGCAAGCACAAGTGTATAAAGCAAGTTATTGGAGATGGAAATCCAATGGAAGAGTGTTAGGAAAACACTATGGTAGATTGGCAAGAAGTTGCAAGAGTAAGCAAAAGAGGGCAAGTTTAATGGGAAAGGAAACCCAAAGAATGGTGTTTGGTAAAACACCACAGCCGGATCCCAAGGTAGGAAACCTTGAGATGGAAGTCAGAATGGAAGTCTGTTTAAAAATTAGAGTGCGCAGCGGAAGCGTGGCGAGTGACACTAAAAGAAAACAGCGTTTTTGCGACTAGACCTTGCTACTATACTTGTAGTCATAACATTTGGCCACTATTAGGGGACAATATAGCTACTATTTTGCGACAACGGATATATCACTACAAGAAATATGACTATTGATAGCGCCACAAAAACGCTATTATATGTCTATGATAGCGTTTCCATAAACGCTATGTTTGCCGCTGATATCTTAGATCCCCCAGATATGATAGCATTAATTTGACATGCTATCATATATCTGTCTACGATAGCCTTAATTTTGATGCGATTGTATATTTTACATTAGCAGTTTTATACGCTATTTTATATTTTAATGTAGCATATTTTTCGTGCAATAATAAATTTTGTAGTGGCAATGTTTTAGAGTTGTATTATATTTTATATTAGCGTATTGTAATTGCTGTATTATTATTTATAATAATCAATCTTTATGGATGTTGTATATTTTAAGAACACTTTTATTTTTTCCATGTTTAATATTAATGAGAGCCACTAAAATTTTATTATATAATATTATTTAAATTCTGGTTTTGAATTATTATTTAAAAATCAATCAGATTTATATAAAAACAATTATATTTAAAAATTAGATTTTTTATTGATAACTTAAAACATGTTTACACAAACACAATAAAAGAGATATATCTAGAAGTTTATAACACATTTTCTAACATTGTTCCTATCATTTCTTCAAAACTTAGAGTTGCTTCTCAACTAGTTTATTCCTTCCTCAACATGTTGATCCTCTTGCTCTTGCATCAGCATTTGTACTCATAACCTTCTTAGGATCCAGACGATAATATGCAACTATGTACTTACCGACTCTGCGTATATTTTACACTCTATCCTCTGCCTGAAACCGAGATCTTTGTTCAAACCATGACGAAGATTATCCCCATCAAGAATATATGATAGATTTCCCCGGCTGTACATCTCTCTACTAAGCGAGCAAGCCAACATGCTTTTTCGTGCATAAGTTTCAGGCTAAGATTTCAAATATAGACGGACTTATGTAACATAAGAATAATTTTAGACATTTATAAATCATCTTAGGTAAGCATCACCAATGGTAAAGATTTAAGGTTGTTGTTAAAAGATTGACCTGAGCCAATGAGCTTGTGATCCATACCACACAACCCTTCTGAGTAGTAGACATTAAGGATCATATTTGCAACTATAAACACTGCTCCTGCAATGAAAATTCCTTTGTGCAATGATTCACACGAGAAAGCTTAAGTCTCAAGTACTTTGTGTGGTATGCGTTGTTCGTCACTCCCACTATTAAACAAGCTTCAGCTACCAGAAATGTCATCCTGCATTTGTCGAATATGGAGATAAAGGTACTGATTCATTGATGTTCAAAGCTTGGATCAGAAATTAATCTGAAGATCTGTTTTGTTTCAAGTCTTTAACCAAACATAAACATTATGAAAAATGGACAAAGAAAACAGAAGCAACTAGGAAACAAAAGGCGTTTCGGTCCGTGATGATTGTTTTGAATTGAAGCTAATGGGGACTCACCAAGAAGAGATGAGGTAGATAATAGACCAAGCACATTCACTTCCTGGGGCTAAAGTTCTACCAAAGCACATGCATTTTCAATATATTCAACTACGGCTAATTGATTCTTCTCATCGCAAGCGTCAATATTGATCACTCACTCTTCTTCTTTATATGCATCTTCCATTTCAATCTCCTCCTCCTTTTGGAAGAAACAAGGCAATGTGAGTAACTCGCTTCCATAAAACAATAAAACAAAAGGGTTTAGAAGAAGTTAAGATAGTATAGTTACCATCTGGTCAATCTCCTCCATCATTGCTTCACTGTGGTGTACAAACATTGGCTCATTAAATTCGTCTCCTTCTTCCTTACCACTATCATCTACATCGATGTCAACCCTCTCTGCTTCTTCACTTTGAACCAAGTCTGATTTCTTAGTTTCCTAAGATCAAAAGAGAATAAAATTAAAAAACCTGGTCCGTGTCACTGTTCTAAATGTTGAATAGTGTCACTATAGAGTACCTCATCCTCCTAGATTTGTGGCTTATTATCAGCTAATTGAGCAGCAAATTTCCTGATCCAACAGAGAGTAGTAAGATGACTCATTTATTGAAATGAGGAAGAAAGAAGTTAGTGTGCAACACAAGGAATGAGCCGGTTTAGTCTTGTGCAAATCTGGGGACTTTAGGACACATTCAAACATGTGATCCTTGTCCTAAATAGTTGTTTAATGTTCCCAAAGATAGTACAAGCAGTCTGGAGCAAAGCAGAAGCGCAGAAGACTGATCCCAAGGCTCTTAGGGTTATTCTCTCTCCTCAAGGAGCTGTCACTATCCACCTTGGAGCCGTTGCACCTATGTTGTCTTCTTCCTCTTATTTTATTGTTTCTTGTATCCAGAACCCTAGCATCTCTTACTATATATGTCTTGTAACCTCAGAAGAATCAATACACACTTTTAGGGATTCATTTCCCAAGTTTACACTCAATACTCTCTCTCGGCCGCATACTCTCTCTCTATAAACCCTAGCGACTTCTCTCTTCTTCTCTTCACCCCAAACTCTCTTATACTCACTCAATCTCTCTGAAACTCTTAATTCTAACATGGTATCAGAGCCTACAAGCTCCTGAACCTACCTATTCTCTCTTCCGCAATACTCACCATTACTCAACATTTTTCTCTTGTTCTTTGCTTACTTCACTGCCGGTTCTTACCATTTTTTGTCCCAAACTCTTTTGAAGACCTCTTCTCTTGATATTCCCTCTTTGCTCAGCCATGGAGAACTCAAGGGTGATTATTCCAGTGACTCTTAAAGGAGCCAACTACTTGGTGTGGGCCAGAATGGCCAAAAGTGCTCTTGGTGGAAGAGGCTTGTGGAAGCATGTCTTATGTGACACTGCTCCAATGAAGATGAAGAAAGCTGAGCCCAAAGGTGAAGCTGCTAAAGGTGAAGCTGAAGCTGAGGCTAAGGCTGATGAGGAAGCTGTTGAAGAAGCAGCCCTTGAAGATGAAGAAGCATGGATCCAAGGAGATCAACATGTACTGTCCATTCTTCAAAGCTCCCTTTAACCGTCTCTGTTGGAAGCTTACTCCTACTGTGAGAGCTCCAAAGACTTATGGGACACCTTGTACAAGGTCTATGGCAACATGTCTAACCTCAGTAGGGTGTTTGAAGTGAAGATGGCTATCAACAATCTGAGCCAAGAAGATATGGAGTTCAAGCAACACTTTGGGAAGTTTAGATCATTGTGGGCAGAGTTGGAAATGCTGAGGCCACCAACAGTTGATCCACAGGTTCTAAATGAGAGGAGGGAATAAGACAAGGTGTTTGCACTCTTGCTAACCCTCAATCCAGCTTACAATGGTCTTATCACACACATGTTGAGGGCAGAAACTCTTCCCAACCTAGATGAAGTGTGTGCACAAATCCAAAAGGAGCAAGGATCCTTTGGGTTGTTTGGAAGGAAAGGTGAGCTAGCCACTGCTCACAAAGGTGCTTACAAGCCTGAGGAAAGAAGGATCCCTGGTGTGTGTGACCATTGCAAGAGGAAGGGCCATTTCAAGGACAAATGTTGGTTACTTCATCCCCATCTCAAGCCGGCTTTCACCAACAAGTTCAAGGACCAGAGAGCTCATTACTCAAGTGAATCAACTCATGCTCATGCTGCTGGTGCTCCTGGTGCTTCTACCTCTTCAAACCGTGGTGGAAATGATTGTAGAGAGATGGTACCAGCCTTTGCTCCTGCTCCTAATGTGGCGCCCCAGAATGAGTTGGTGAGGAGGTCTGATCTTGATGCACTCATCAAAGCCTTCAAGGAAGGTGCTGGTAATGTTTTTGGTAGCTCCTTTCATGCTTTAATCAATCACAAAGCTCTAGTATCTGATCATAAACCATTGATAGTAGATTCAGGGGCTTCCCATCACATGATTAGTGATTTGAACTTGATTAAAGATGTTAAGCCTGCTCTAGGGAATGTTGTGATTGCTAATGGTGAAAGGATTCCAATTAAAGGCATAGGAAATGTTAGGTTGTTTGACAGAGAATCAAAAGCTTTTTATATGCCTAGTTTTACATCAAACTTGTTAAGTGTTAAGAAAGAAGATACTGATCTTGAATGCAATGTTATCTTCAGTCCTAATGATGTGATTTTTCAGGATATTAAGACAAGTAAGTTGCTTGGAAAGGGTGTGACAAAGGATGAGTTATACATGCTTGAAGACACCAACCTTGCATCTGAATTATCTGCTTCTGTTTTTAGTTCTACTCTAGTTAATGATTCTGTTTGGCATGCTAGACTTGGTCACCCTCACTCTCGTGCCTTAGGTTTAATGTTGCCCTTTGTTTCTTTTAAAAATGATGATTGTGAAGCTTGTATCCTTGGAAAACATTGCAAATCAGTCTTTCCTAGTTCTAAAACCGTGTATGCAAACTGCTTTGATCTTGTTCACTCTGATGTTTGGACTGCTCCATGTGTTTCTAGAGAAAATCATAAGTACTTTGTAACATTCATTTATGATAAATCCAAGTATACTTGGTTACTTTGATTCAATCTAAAGATAGGGTGTTAGAAGCATTCATAAACTTTCAAACCTATGTATCTAACAATTTCAATGCCAAGATTAAGATATTTAGGTCAGATAATGGTGGGGAATACACAAGCAATGCATTCAAACATCATCTTGCAAAACATGGGATCATCCACCAAACAAGCTGTCCATACACTCCACAACAGAATGGTGTGGCTGAGAGGAAGAATAGACACTTCATGGAGGTGGCCAGATCAATCATGTTTCATACAAATGTTCCCAAAACGTTTTGGAGTGATGCTGTGATGTCTGCTTGCTACCTAATCAATAGGACACCCACAAGAGTTCTACAAGATGCTTCACCATATCAGGTATTGAACAAAACTAAACCTTCAATTCATCACTTACGTGTGTTTGGATGTTTGTGTTTTGTTTTAAAACCAGGAGAGCAGAGAGATAAGCTTGATCATAAGAGTGTCAAAGCAATGTTCATTGGGTATTCTACAAACCAGAGAGGATACAAGTGCTATGTACCTGAGACTAGAAGGGTATTGGTCTCTAGAGATGTCAAGTTTGTGGATTCAAAGGGTTTCTATGAAGAAAAGAGTTGGGAGAGCCTTAAGGACCTTCCCAATAACCCCTCTGACCGTGCCAACAACCTAAGGAGGATCCTAGAGAGCCTTGGGATTGCGCAGCCCAAAAGAAAAGAGGAGACTCAAGTGGACAAACCGGCTGAGGAAACTCACATTGTGGATGAATCTACTCACCTTGATCATGAGGAGGGCAATGGAGAATCACAAGAAGAACAACAAGTTGAAAGTTCTTCCACGCATGATCAAGATGATAGAGAAGAGTTAGTTGATCAACAAATGGAACCTGAAGTTGTACAAGAGGAACATCATGAGGTTGTGCAAGAGGAACCTGAAGTTGTGCAACAACAACAGCCGGCTCAAGTGCTTAGGAGAAGTACTAGAGAGAGAAAGGATCCATCTGAATGGAAGAAGACTAGGGTTTACTACAATTGCAAGGCAGTAGCTCATCCAACACAAGCTGTTTGCACACTTGCTCATTTCCCAACTGAGCACAAGGTCTTTATGGGTGCTATTGATGCTGAATGGGTTCCTAAAACCTATGAAGAAGCTAAGGAGCACAAGAAGTGGACTGATGCAGTTGGAGAAGAGATCAAGGCAATGGAAAACTACAACACTTGGTATGAAACAAATTTACCAAGGAAGAAGAGGGCAGTGAGTTCCAAATGGGTTTTCACCATCAAGTACAAGAGCAATGGAGAGATAGAGAGGTACAAGGCCAGACTAGTTGCAAGAGGGTTTACACAAACCTATGGAGAGGATTATAGAGACACCTTTGCACCAGTAGCCAAGCTCCATACAGTGAGGGTTATTCTATCCTTAGCAACAAACTTGGAGTGGGAGTTGCACCAAATGGATGTCAAGAATGCTTTCCTTCAAGGAGAGCTAGAGGATGAGGTTTATATGACTCCACCACCTGGTCTTGAAGGCATGGTTACACAAGGAAAGGTTCTGAGGTTGAAGAAGGCAATCTATGGTCTCAAACAATCTCCTAGAGCTTGGTACCACAAGCTAAGCACAACTCTCATGGAAAAGGGTTTTAGTAGATCAGAAGCTGATCATACTCTCTTCACTCAATCAAGCCAAGAAGGTATTGTTGTCATTCTCATTTATGTAGATGATATCATCATCTCAGGGAGTGACAAGGTAGGAATTCAAGCTTGCAAAGATCATTTGAAATCTGTGTTTGATATCAAGGATCTTGGTGAACTAAAGTACTTCCTAGGGATAGAAGTGTGCCGGTCTAAAGAAGGCCTCTTCTTATCACAAAGGAAGTACACTCTTGATTTGTTGAGTGAATCAGGTAAGCTAAATGGAAAGACAGCCAAGACACCTCTTGAAGAAGGCTACAAAGTCACAAGAGAGGGGGAGATTGCAAAGGAGCCATTTGGAGACATTACACTCTATAGGAGGATGGTTGGTAAGCTGATTTATCTTACCATTACACGGCCTGATTTGTGTTTTGCTGTGAACCAGGTGAGCCAGCATATGCAAGCCCCAATGATGCATCATTGGAACATGGTGGACCGGATCCTAAGGTACCTCAATGGATCTCCTGGCCAAGGGATATGGATGGGGTGCAATCAAAGCACATAGATTGTAGGATATTGTGATGCAGATTGGGCAGGAGATAGACAGGATAGGAGGTCCACTTCAGGCTATTGTACATTCATTGGAGGCAATCTTGTGACTTGGAAAACAAAGAAGCAGAAGGTGGTGTCTTGCTCAAGTGCAGAGGCAGAGTATAGAGCAATGAGGAAGCTTACCAATGAGTTGACATGGCTGAAGGCTTTACTTGAAGATTTGGGCATTGATCAACCAACTCCAATCACAATGCATTGTGATAATCAAGCAGCAATACACATAGCTTCCAACTCAGTGTTTCATGAGAGAACAAAGCACATAGAGGTGGATTGTCACAAGGTGAGGCAGAAAGTTCAAGAAGGTGTAATCTTACCTTGTTACACAAGAAGCTCGGATCAACTAGCAGACATCTTCACCAAGGCTGCTAGCTTGAAGGTTTGTGAGTTCATTCTTCCTAAGCTTGGACTCATGGATCTTTCACAAGCTTGAAGAACCCTAGGCCGTAGAGCTTATACTCTTTTTCCCTTGATATAGTTTTTATCCCAAGTGGTTTTTCTATATCAAGGTTTTTAATGAGGTAAGTGTCTACGGTTCCAAGCTTGATCACTCCATCTCCATGATCAAGCTTGAGGGGGAGTATTGAAATGAGGAAGAAAGAAGTTAGTGTGCAACACAAGGAATGAGCCGGTTTAGTCTTGTGCAAATCTGGGGACTTTAGGACACATTCAAACATGTGATCCTTGTCCTAAATAGTTGTTTAATGTTCCCAAAGATAGTACAAGCAGTCTGGAGCAAAGCAGAAGCGCAGAAGACTGATCCCAAGGCTCTTAGGGTTATTCTCTCTCCTCAAGGAGCTGTCGCTATCCACCTTGGAGCCGTTGCACCTATGTTGTCTTCTTCCTCTTATTTTATTGTTTCTTGTATCCAGAACCCTAGCATCTCTTACTATATATGTCTTGTAACCTCAGAAGAATCAATACACACTTTTAGGGATTCATTTCCCAAGTTTACACTCAATACTCTCTCTCGGCCGCATACTCTCTCTCTATAAACCCTAGCGACTTCTCTCTTCTTCTCTTCACCCAAAACTCTCTTATACTCACTCAATCTCTCTGAAACTCTTAATTCTAACATCATTAACCAGACAATGTGAGACAATGAAAGTAGACAAGAGTGAAGATCTACTGTACCTGGTAATTGGTCGATGCAAAGGTGGTTTGTTACAGATTTCATTCCTTCTGCAGAATCTGATCAAATTCCTAAGAATCTAAGAAGGACAGAGAGAAGAGTGATTTACGATGCTCCATCGGCGTTCGGCGGCGATGGAGAAGCAGAAGGCGACTAAACAAAGGGCGACGACGAGGACGAAAACCAGAGTAGAGCCTTTTCCTTCTCCCATATCTCCAGCGACGGAGAGTTTTTTCTGAAGAGACGACGAAGTGACTGAGATAGTTGGAAACGAGTGAGTAAAATGAAAACAAAGAGCAGTGAAGTCTCGTTGAAACGATGAACGAGACTAGGGTTTCCAGAGATATAATCGACGACGAACATGATAACATGAACTAAAGAGGATGAGAGCAACGATTCGTGAAGTGAAGAGGATGAGAGAAAGGATTTGTGAAGTGAAAAGGATGAGAGCTGATCGAAACTGTGAGAAAGTTCGAGAGTGTGAGGCGAAGAAGAAGACTAAGAGGGGTTTTTTTCTTGACACTTAGACAAAAGTAGGGTTATGTCTAGTTAAGAGGGGATAACCCAATTCACCACTTTAAACCGCCAAAATGAAAATTACTTGGCGGTTAACATCCCAAAATGAAAATATAATGAGATTTTATCAAAAAAGCATACATTCATTATAAAAGCATGGTCTAAATTTTATTGTAGTTCAATTGTTTTTATTATAAAAATATTTCAATTGTTTTTTATTTTTATTCGCACAATTATATTTTAGTTTTGTAATTTTTATTTTGATTTTATGTTTGTTTAATAGTTAGAATAATATTTTTAGGATTTGGTAATTAATTTTTTGTATTTGGGCGTGAAGTCTTAAAATTTTATATAACTAGAGTTACAATTTACATTCTAGTAAACCTATACCACAATGCCTAAACTCTAAATACAATATTGAAAACTTCTATTTTTTAAATAAGATCTTTCTTATGTTAAATGACAAATAGAAAAATTATGTTTAAATGTGAATCCTAAATCCTATATTCCAATACCCTAAACCCTAAACCTATACCATAATTCCTTAAACTCTAAATAAAATGTTTCAAACTTCTATTTTTTTTAAATAAGATCTTTCATATTTTAAATGACAAAAAGAAAAATTATGTTTAAGTGTGAATCCTAAATCCTATATTCCAATACCCTAAACCCTAAACCTATACCATAATACGTTAAACTCTAAATAAAATGTTTCAAACTTCTATTTTTTTATAAATAAGATCTTTCATATGTTAAATGACAAATAGAAAAATTATGTTTAAGTGTGAATCCTAAATCCTATATTCCAATATCCTAAACCTATACCATAATACCTTAAACTCTAAATAAAATGTTTCAAACTTCTATTTTGTTTTTTAAATAAGATCTTTCATATGTTAAATGACAAATAGAAATATTATTTTTAAGTGTGAATCCTAAACCCTATATTCCAATACTATAAACCCTAAACCTATACCACAATACCCTAAACCTAAATAAAATGTTTGAAAAACTGTTTTTTGAAATATATATTTTTATTGATTAGGTTGTTTATTATTAACTTTTTATTTATTTGAATCTTGTTTTTACACATTATTAATTAATTAAAATTTTAAATTTTATAGTTGATTCAAATATATTTCATAAATTATCAAAAGTTACATAATTGTAATATTAGATTACAAATACCAAAAACACATCTACAAAATCCTAACATATTCTAGTTAGATATATTGTTGAAAAAGTTGTCAAAAAAAAAAGGATATATTGTTGAAAAAAACATCCTAACATATTCATAATATTGTTTCATTCTTTCTTCATCACTTCCCACCTCATCTCTTTCATCCTCAAGATTGGGTTGAAGCCAGTGATTCTCTCCACTGTTTCCGCAGCCATTTTCACCTGAAAAAAACATGTTTCAACAGTCTTATTATGGTCCACCAAGTGAAATTGAAGTTACTCTTCAATACGAGAGTAGAGGAAAATGGATTTACTTTTGCTCGTAATGTCTCGATATTGGCTTTCAATACTCTGTTTTCTACAGCTGCGTTATTGAATGTCTGAGTTACGTCAGTGAGCTCCTTCATGAGCTTGGAATTCTCTACACGCCGCTGTGAAACCTATCGAAGATTGTAATAAGTGAGCTGAGTGAGGTAAAAAGAAAGATACATATTTGGCAAGATTAACATACTTGTGTCTCTAGCTCTTTTAGGTGTGCTTGCTTTGTTCTTCTGGACCGTCTAGCAGATTCCCTGTTAGAGAGCATCTTGTACAACAGTAAACAAGCAAATGTTCATGTTCAAGCAAGATTTGTCTTCTGAGAGGACAGTCATTGAAGGATAATAATCCCAAAAAGGATTTTATGTAGTACCTTTTCACACGCTTAACATTGGTAGGATTCATATTTGTTTCACCATCAGCTTCTTCTTCATCACCAGAGAGCTCAGATCCACTTGTTATGGCACTACTCATCACTGTTGTAGCTGCCAATAAAAACCATAAAGATTGGTATCATTAGCATGAGCGGGTTTGGGATCTTTTAATATATGCATGTACAAGAACTTTTCAACAAGGCCTCATCATAGAGGTAAACAAAACAACACAAGTCGTAGCTTCTGAAAATCTATATAGGCACGAAAAATTGAATTCAGAAAACATTACAGGATTGTATAAACAGTTAAAAGAAAAAACCTTTGGAAGAAGCAAGAGAGATTTGTTCTGATGCACCCTTGTGTTTGAGCATTCCATCCTAAGAAATATGAAATTTCATGAGCAAAGGCATTCACTCCTACAACAGCCTTATGGGGCTGTGTAAGCATTCCATTGTAGTCTTCAACCTGAGAAATCAAGCAACGAGTTATGAGACACCTTATATTGGCAATCTACAAACGCTTTCCCTTCTTAAGATAAGAAGTTTTTATAATGTAAAGAATGAAGTTCAAAAGTATACCATCTTGCTTGTCATAACAATGTACTGAGTATCAACTCCAGTAAATAGACCTCCTAACACATGATCTCCACAACATTTTATGGCTAAACTTCTCCAATGCTGATTTTCTGAACCAAGTCTGGTGCTAAAAGATAAGAAAAATCTGATTGGTTGGTTTTCAGTATTGTTCATGCTTTATCTAGACTATTAAATGTGTTCTCACTAGAAATCCCTTAATTGTGATTCTTTTTCATCAACAAGCCAATCAATATATTGTCCAAGTAATTTCTAAATAAACAAATCGCATAATCTCTAAGTTGTAAGAGCTATCTGTCGGACCATTACAAACCCCTCTAAGCATTACTCCAACATCATAATCTTATAGTTCTGAACTAAGATTGAAACTCGTAGTATCCTAAAGAGAATATGCAAACATTCAAACCAATATCTTCACCACAAACACAGGTCAATTGCGGAATTGGCAAAACTCAGTCTTCAATTGAAAAAACGAATTGTGATTTAGAGAAGAATAGTATGAGAAGAGTGAACCAAAGAGAACCAGGTTTTGGAGTAAACTGTAGGGATTCGTTTGGTTGATCCTGATGTAATTCACAGATTCATCTCAACCTAAACATACAGATCTAGGTTCTCTTGAATAGAAACATTAGATGATCTCACCTTTTACCTGTTTGTTGCAGCGGAAGGAATAGAACAGGTCAGAGATCAGATAGATGCACCGAGGGATGAATCCTCCAAAGGTTCACACACGCTTCACAAGGAAATGGCTGCTAGACCACGAGGAGAGAGGCGCGCAGGGAGAGAGAGAGACGCGGCTAGGGTTCGGGTTGGGGAGAAAAGACTTGGCTTTTAGTCATTAAAAGCCTTCTCTTTTCCCTAATGGGCTTTTGGGCCCAATCTGATTAAATCCCATTTAATCAGACCCATTAATCTTTCTCTCTTAGTACGACAAATGCCTAGCACTTTTGTCGTACTTCTGCTAAGCCGTTCCAACACATTTTCCTGTTAGCTTAGGCGTGTGACCCATATGGGATCATATAATAAAGGCAATAAGTCCAAGACTTATAGATCATGAGCGGACTCTAGCAAGCCATCATGATCCCCAGCATTATATGACTTATGTCTGATCTTTGACATACTCTTAATTTCTAGAGACAGTACCGAGATTACTGGACACAATTCCAACAATCTCCCACTTGTACTGGAATCTCTGTATTCATAATCCTTTTGTCACAATATCTCGATTAGTCATAAGGAAAGATTGGTGTCATCCTTATAAAGCCTAATCTTGTTCATCGGACTCTGATTTGATACTGACAATCCAAACGACTCGGGAAAGTCCGTTTGAGCATGGCCATGCGTTTTCCAGTATTCAAATCTCCGATTGGCCTAGAGATATTCACTCCATTTATATTGGAGGGACAAATCCCATCTTGTTCCATCACTGTAAACTATTCATTTCATGATGTACCCAAACAAGGTCCTTATAGCTATCACAGAATGATAGCGTTAGACAATGATCAAAGTACATCAGTCCATGTGCAGTCACATGCATGTGAACTCAGGTCTAAGGACTATACTCTATAGTCGTAGTAAGAATCTCTTATGACACAGATATAAATATCCTGAAGAGTTCTTATAAGCGGGTCTTGTCCGGTCGTATGTTCCCAACATACACCTATGTACTGACTTTGATGCCGCGCATCTATGACACACTGAGACTTTGTCATAAGTCACATACCAATCCAGTCTCACACGGTTGTTGATGTTCCAACTTCAACAACCTTCGACTGGGGACGGGATGATATATAACATCTATCAAATATAGGGTCTCATGATCAAGCTAAATGACTTCGATGACTCAAGATCAAGTCATTTACTTCGATGACCTATAAAATGGTTTATATCATTTTGGAACGATTATTTCATCACAGTTAAAATAATCTTGAAATAATAATTTCATTAAAACATAAAATAATGTCTTACAAGAACATATCAAATAACTAAAATAAAGCTCACAAAACTCCCACTCAAATTTAGATTACATTTCAATGTTTCTAATGCCTACAGCTTCAGTCAGGAACTCGAGCTTAGGCCTTGGGAGTGGCTTTGTCAACGGATCAGCGACATTATCATCTGTCGGTACTCGGCTGATCTTGACTTTCTTTCTATTAATGATGTCACGTATCAAGTGATATCTTCTTTGAACATGCTTGGATTTCTGGTGTGATCTTGGTTCCTTTGCCTGAGCTATAGCACCATTGTTGTCACAAAATAGCGCCAGAGGCTCAGCCGCATCTGGTATCACACCTAGTTCCATAATGAACTTTCGTATCCAAACAGCTTCCTTCGCTGCTTCTGAGGCGGCGATATATTCAGCTTCTGTAGTGGAATCAGCAACGGTGTCCTGCTTGGAGCTTCTCCAACTTACTGCACCGCCATTCAGACAAAAGATATAACCGGACTGTGACCGGAAATCATCTGTGTCTGTCTGGAAACTTGCGTCCGTGAATCCACTGACTTTAAGCACATCACTTCCACCGTACACCAAGAATTTATCCTTAGTATGTCTTAGATACTTCAAGATATTCTTTACGGCAATCCAATGGTTTTCACCTGGATTTGACTGGTATCTACTCGTCATGCTCAATGCATAAGCAACATCAGGACGAGTACAGATCATGGCATACATGACAGATCCTATTGCAGATGCATAAGGAATATTCTTCATGCGCTCAAGCTCAGCAGCCGACGTAGGGCTCTGCTTCTTGCTTAGCGTTGTGCCATGTACCATTGGCGTGAAGCCCTTCTTGGAATCTTTCATGCTGAATCTTTGTAGGACTTTGTCAATGTATGAGTCTTGACACAAGCCTATCAGCCTCTTAGGTCTATCCCGATAGATCCTAATTCCAAGAACGTATGCGGCTTCACCCATGTCTTTCATGGAAAAACAACTTCCAAGCCAGTCCTTTACACACTTCAGCATTGGAACGTCGTTTCCGAGAAGCAGTATGTCATCGACATACAGAATAAGAAATACAATCTTGCTCCCACTAGATTTCTTATACACGCATTGTTCTTCTTCGTTTCTGATGAAGTCAAATTGCTTGATCGCTTCATCAAAACAAAGATTCCAGCTCCTCGATGCTTGCTTCAATCCATAAATGGATTTGTGAAGCTTGCATACTTTCCCAGCATTCTTTGGATCTATGTAACCGTCAGGTTGTGTCATATACACATCCTCTTCCAGAATACCATTCAGGAAGGCGGTTTTCACGTCCATCTGCCAAATTTCATAATCATGAAAAGCTGCAGTTGCTAGTAGAATCCGAATAGATTTCATCATAGCCACTGGTGAATAGGTTTCATCGTAGTCCACACCGTGAACTTGTCTGAAACCTTTTGCCACCAACCTGTCTTTATAAATCTGGACATTTCCATCCACGTCAATCTTCTTTGAAGATCCATTTGCACTCGATGGCTTTTACACCAGCGGGTAAGTCAACCAACGAAAACACTTGGTTGACCGACATGGAGTCCATTTCGGAATCAGTGGCCTTGCGCCACTTAGAGGAATATGGGCCCATCATGGCTTGATTGAAGTTCGATGGTTCATCACCATCAATGATCAGAAGATCATGACAGTTAGTCACGAGGAATCCTTGATATCTCTCGGGTTCGTGACGGATCCTCCCGGATCTTCGAACTTCAGGTACTACAGGTTCAGGCTCTACAATTTCTTGTAGGTCCTCCTGCTGCTCTTCCTCATTAGGTTGAGCAGTATCCTGTTCATCTTGAATTTCTTCAAGCAGTACCTTACTCCCACTGTCTTTCTTAGAGAGAAACTCCCTCTCAAGAAAGTTACAATCCCGGGCAACAAAAATCTTGTTCTCGGAACGTAGATAGAAGTAATAAGCCTTGGTTTCCCGTGGATAACCAATGAAGTAGCATTTGTCAGATTTTGGTGTAAGCTTGTCTGAGATTAATCTCTTGACATAGGCTTCACAACCCCAAATTCTGAGATAAGACAGCACTGGAGCTTCTCTAGTCCATAATTCATATGGTGTCTTTGCTACTGCTTTTGATGGCGCTCTGTTTAGAGTGAACACTGCTGTTAGCAGAGCATATCCCCAAAGGGATATTGGAAGGTCTGTGTGACTCATCATAGATCGAACCATATCCAATAAGGTCCGATTTCTCCTCTCAGACACACCATTCCATTGAGGTGTTCCAGGAGGAGTGAGTTGGGATACGATCCCACACTCTCTCAGATGATCACTGAATTCTTGGCTTAAGTATTCTCCTCCTCGGTCGGACCGAAGAGCCTTAATGCTTTTGCCAAGTTGGTTCTGTACTTCATTTTGGAATTCTCTGAACTTCTCAAAAGATTCAGACTTATGTTTCATTAAATAAACATATCCATACCTACTGAAATCATCAGTGAAGGTAATGAAGTACTGATAGTTTCCTCTTGCATTTGTGGACATTGGGCCACACACATCAGTGTGTATCAGGCCCAATAAGTCACTGGCCCTCTCGTTAGGTTTATTAAAGGGGGCCCGTGTCATTTTGCCCATCATGCAGGATTCGCATTTCTCACATGACTCAAAGTCAAATGAGCCAAGAAGTCCATTCGAATGGAGCCTCTTGATGCGTTTCTCGCTGATGTGCCCTAAACGACAATGCCATAGAAACGTTCGGTTTTCCTCATTAGGTTTAAACCGTTTTGTATTAATGTTATAAATTGGCGCGGATTGATCGAGTATGTAAAGCCCATTCGTAAGAGGGGCAGAACCATAGAACAAATTGTTGCGATTGAAGGAACATAATTTATTCTTAACTGAAAAATCATAACCTTCCAAATCCAACAAAGAAATTGAAATAATATTTCTGCTTATAGCAGGTACAAAATAACAATTATTCAGTTCTAAAATCAATCCCGAAGGTAAAGACAACAAGTATGTGCCTACAGCTAGTGCTGAAACTTTCGCTCCATTCCCAACTCGTAGCTCCACTTGTCCTTGCTTCAGCCTTCTACTGTTGCTGAGTGCCTGCATATTAGTACAAATATGAGCCCCACAACCAGTATCCATGACCCATGAGGTATTATCAGAAGTAGTTGTATTAACTTCTATAACAAAAATACCTGATGAAGAAGTCTCGAAAGTCTTCTTCTTTAATTCCTTTAGACCTTCCTGGAATTTCTTACAATCTCTTCTCCAATGCCCCAGTTCTTTGCAGAACCTGCACATGTCAGTAGGCCCAGCCTTGGACTTGGGCTTGGGCTTTGGCGTGTCCTTGTCCGCGACATGGACAGCCTTGGCCGCTCCCTTATCCTTAGCAGAGGATTTCTTAAACCCCTTGCCCTTTTGCACCATAAGCACATTGGGGTCCTTGGCGGTTTTCCTCAAGTTGGGCTCTGCAGTCTTGAGCATTCCGTGAAGCTCAGGTAGTGTCTTACTCAAGCCATGCATGTTAATGAACTGATCATAGCTTGCAGGTAAAGACTGCAGAATGATGTCGCAGGCAAGTTCCTGGCTGATTGGGCAGTCGAGTTTCTGAAGATGATCGAGATAACCCATCATCTTCAAGACATGAGGACTCACTGCCGCATTCGCAGCCAACTTACAGTCCAAGAGGTTCTTAACTGTCTGGAACCTCTCAGTCCTAGCCTGCTCCTTAAAAAGCGATTTCAGGCTTGCCATTATCTC
Organism: Orychophragmus violaceus; assembly: GCA_030180135.1. NCBI lineage: Eukaryota > Viridiplantae > Streptophyta > Magnoliopsida > Brassicales > Brassicaceae > Orychophragmus > Orychophragmus violaceus. The sequence continues at coordinate 46,957,256 of CM058232.1, forward strand.
GATGGGAGACAATACACTTTCGAACTGCTTTTGCAGCTCAGGAGTCATTGTCACCAACATCAGGCAATAGACATCATTTTCATCTGACGAATGCTTTTCCCAAGCATTGTGCAAAGTCCTGGCAGCATTGGCAAGAGGCCTCTCGGGGAGGGGATCTCGAAGGACATAATCCTTCTTCTCCTGCTTGAGGACCAGCCTCAAGTTCCTTGACCATGTCAGGAAGTTCGTTCCAGTCAGCTTCTCCTTCTCGAGAACAGACCGGATCGAGAATGTGTTTTGTGTGCTTGTAGTAGTCATATCTGAAATATATAAATAAAAAGGTTATTAGTTATTATGTTCAAAATGACTAATCTCGTATTAAAGTATAATATGATTAATCACGCATTATATTCAATAACCTAAGTTACCCTCAATAGAATATAATGATTCCAAGATCCACATATAACTAAAATTAAAGTGGACCACTGGCCGTCACCCAACCTTAGCTTATATCGGTAAGCCCTATATCGGCTAATTATATCCGTGATATAACTCTTGGTTGTGAATCTGGGCCCGAGGCCCAATCCACTCTGATGTCTCAAGGCCCGGGACTCCCGATGGCCTAGTCAAGAAAACCAGACTATACAGTCATGTAATCATTAATGTCTGGGACTCCCAATGACATTTATGAATCACAAACCGTCTTACTCACGCAAAAGCAGACATCCTCACACTGTAAGGCCATGAATGCAATTGAATGGGCTTTGACAGCTGACATAGCCTGGACAAGACATCCAACGCTTGATATTATTTGAGGTTCGTAGGTTTATTAAAATTCATTCCCAAAATAGAAGATTACTATTTCGGGAAACTTTCTATTTATGGAAACCTACTATTTTTGGAAACTTTCTAAAATTGGAAACTTTCTAAAACCGGAAACTTTCTAACTTTAGAAATTTCTTAAAATCCAAAACCCGCAAATTCAGAAACTTCTATTTTAAGAAACTTTCTAATTTCAAAATTTCGGAAACTTTAATTTAAAAACGACTTTATAATATTATAAAATAGATTTTAAATTAATCTGAAGAAAGACTCAAATAACTGGCCCAATTGTTTTAACTTCTTGGTCCGAGGCCCAAGAATTGGTCCATGTCCAAGACATGACCCAATTGTCCAATTAATTGACATAACCGGTCTGGTTCATTAAAACTGGTCTAACCAAGTTTTAATTACTACGATGACCACAATTGTCAACCGGTTATTTACTAAACCGGAATTTCTCAATTTATTTGGTCCAACCAAATCAAATTAGAAATTCCTGGTTTAGGCACTAAATCCAATATTTCTTTCGACATTGGATTTCTTATTCCGGTTTAACCAGATTTAATAAAATTATTAAATCTGTTTATTAAACCAGAACGATGATTTTAATTAAGTTTTGAACCGAGCCTTGAACCGAACCGATTTGGTCACGAACCAAACCGAGTTGGTCGTGACCTAGCTTCCTTCCCAAGAAACCATCGTCCAGCCGCTCAGCCGCGAGCCAACCGATCCGAGATCGAGGCGATTCAGTTACGGCCGGACGCAACAGCCAGGACAGCTCGCCGGACGGGATGCTCGGACGGACGCTCCACGATCGCCGAGCGATCGGGACGCGACGCACAGCCGAGACGAAGCCGAGACGCGATCGGGATGACGCACAGCCGAGACGCGATCGCCGTGCGATCCACTCGGCCCATCGATCCGGACGCGATCGCCGTGCGATCACTCGGACGATCGACCCAACCAGCCATCCCGACCGTCCGACCCATGGCCGATCACCAAAACCCGAGTCATATAGCTCGGTTTTGTGATTTCGAATGTTTGTTCAGGATTTAATTCAGTTTCTTAAGTGTTTTTCTTATCAGTAATGGATTCAAAACACTTCTAAACAGAATAAACAACCTAAACATGAATCTAAAACAAGAAATCCTAAGAACCAATGGCTCTGATACCACTGTAGGGATTCGTTTGGTTGATCCTGATGTAATTCACAGATTCATCTCAACCTAAACATACAGATCTAGGTTCTCTTGAATAGAAACATTAGATGATCTCACCTTTTACCTGTTTGTTGCAGCGGAAGGAATAGAACAGGTCAGAGATCAGATAGATGCACCGAGGGATGAATCCTCCAAAGGTTCACACACGCTTCACAAGGAAATGGCTGCTAGACCACGAGGAGAGAGGCGCGCAGGGAGAGAGAGAGACGCGGCTAGGGTTCGGGTTGGGGAGAAAAGACTTGGCTTTTAGTCATTAAAAGCCTTCTCTTTTCCCTAATGGGCTTTTGGGCCCAATCTGATTAAATCCCATTTAATCAGACCCATTAATCTTTCTCTCTTAGTACGACAAATGCCTAGCACTTTTGTCGTACTTCTGCTAAGCCGTTCCAACACATTTTCCTGTTAGCTTAGGCGTGTGACCCATATGGGATCATATAATAAAGGCAATAAGTCCAAGACTTATAGATCATGAGCGGACTCTAGCAAGCCATCATGATCCCCAGCATTATATGACTTATGTCTGATCTTTGACATACTCTTACTTTCTAGAGACAGTACCGAGATTACTGGACACAATTCCAACATAAACAACGACGCGGTTTTCTGCCACCGTCGTTTGAACGGTCTCCTCCAGTGTCGATTCAAAGGAAGATTGCGAAGAAGACGATATCATGACCCTAACAGAAGAACCTTGTGGTCGCCAAGATGTGAGGAAGTTTCTAATTCTGATTAACATGGAGAAAGAGAATGTTTCCTCAATATATAAATCAGAGGAGTGACGAAGAGAGAATGAAGGAGGTGAAGAGAGGAAGAGTGACGATGGAGAATGTAGGAGGATAAAAACGGTGGAGATAGGTGTAGAAACTGGACTAAGAAAATGAGAGACCATAGAGAGATCTAGCAGAGAGGAGACGTTTGGTATTAATGAGAAAGAGAGAGAGAGAGTAACGTTTCATCAAATCCTTAAAAAAATGGGGATAAATTTTGTTTTGACAAAAAAAGTTAAGTGTTGGCTCTTATATAAAAATGAGGCTCCAAAACTCATTTTTATTTCCAGCTTAATAAAAAAACAGTTTAGCACTATTTTATTGCTGTAATAGAGTATCCAAATCAATATGATCATCTATAATAGCAATTTCCAAATTTGTGCTATCCTGGTCTGCTATCAATACCCGATTTTCTTGTAGTGTATGGACGTGTATTAATCGTTTATATATGACCAAAAATGATTATCGCCAATGTAGTCATTGATTTACGACTGATTAACGACCATTGTTGAGACCAATGTTTTAAACCCGAACCGGAGAACCAATCGGACTGTCTTCCGAATCACTGAGTCACCGGGTCAACCGTGGACCAACCGCGGGTTAACCCCAGGTCCAAAACTAATGAGATTATATATATATATATTGATGTGTAGTCTTCTTAATCATACAATACACCATTTTATTAAAATGTAAAAACCATACATTAAGAAATTACAATATGAGAATGTTCTTAATAAAAAAATGAAAACACTACAATCCCTTAAATTTGGAGAAAGAAAATAGGAAAAAAAAAGGTTTTTTAACATAGTTATAACTAGTAAAGCACCAATAACAAAAATAAATTAAAAACGGATCACATCAACCAATCTTGATTATCTCTATCCTTCTTATTCTTCAGACGACATAGTAAAGTCTTCATCAAAATCTAAAGAACCACAAATCACATAGTTTAGTCAATCTTATATACAACTATGAAAAATGATAAGAATAATCAACATTCTAAAATATACCATCAGATTTTTTGGGTTTGTCTCTTCGTCATCTTTGGGATATTCTTCAGCAAAAGCCTTTTCTAATTCATCATGATCAAATTTGCCTGGTTTGTCTTCTTCTACGATCCAAAACTCAGTCTTGTCAATAGATTCGTAGTCAACGGGATCATAAGATAGTTTTTTGACATGTCCATTAAAAACATGTAACTACTTGTTATAAAATAAGCTAATTAAAGAGAGAAATTATCCGGGTTGATCGGTTCGACCGGTCCATTGGGTCGCAAATAAACCGCGGTTTCTTACGATTTTTCTGGGTTTTTAATTAAACGGTTTTTGCACATAACCCGATCCGGAATGTTTACGGGGTCATCGGGTTTACCGGTTCGACCGCGGGTCCGGGTTGGGTTTCAAAACACTGTTGAGACCGGAAACAATAGCCACAGGCTAGTCGGTGATATGACGACTATTTTTTAGTCTGATGTTAAGAGTCGTAGAACAATCGTGAATTGGTCAGTACATGGGCGACTAATTCGCTACTTCGGGTATAGTAGTAACCAAGTCGTTTATTTGTCGCTATTGATATGACTAATATTCAACTCATTATTCGTGTCGCAAAGTAGTCGGGTATGGGTCGTATCATATAGTATTTTTGGATTTAGTAATAATAATATGAGATAGTTTGGTCTTCTGGAGTCCACGCATACGATGTGTTTTGAATGCAAACTTTAAATGTGCAAAAAATTTTATTGTCGTATCACAAATGAAATATATACTTTGATATTTGAATTTAACAATAACCAAATTGATCACGGTTAATTAGATTCTATATGCTATTTAAATAATGTAATAAAAAGGAGATTATGATATATATAGGGGACAAGAAAGTTGTAAACATTAACGACAAATGTGTTTTTAAAGAAACATGAAGAAGATCAATAGATTATCTAACCCAAAAAAATAACAAAGTTTAATAAGGTATTCTAAAACAGGTACATAATTTAGAAGATATTTAACCAGGGCATAATTTCTTCAGGATATTGGTCAGGTACCGGATTTGGAAAGCTACAAAATAGAAGACAATGTATGAATTTCAGAAACATATAAAGCATATTACATAATGAGTTGCATTTGGTTTATGACCAAAACCTGTTGAGAAATCCATTAAAGTCCGGATTGTTGGTTTGATCGTACATAATCGTTGACATCCTTTCTTTTCCTTTGAAAAAGTTACACCTAACTAAATGAATTTTATACACAAACACCATTAACATTTTAAACAATATAGAAATCAAAAGTATCATCAATCCTAAACCCATACACGTAATACACCATGAGATCATTCTAAAAATAAACTAAACTGAATTTCTAACCATACCCATTTCGTGCTATCTGTAGAAGCACCAGAGAATCACAAAGAGATGTCTATCAGCATCCTTCCAAAACCTTTTTACTAGTTCCTTAGCATCTTCCCTGAAAAATAAACAGCAAAGACTCCAGAGGCTAGAAAAAATGTATTTTCATTTTCTATTATCAGAGACAAACAACAAAACATATGTGAGGAAGATTATATAGGCATTTGTTTAACTAACATTAGGTCGCAAATTGTAAACGACAACTTTGGTCGGTCTGTCCAATGAGGTTCAAGGTTTCCAACACATGTAACAACACTAAAGATATCTATAATAGAAAAATAAAATCATTTAGAAAACTATAGCTTAATCTATTTAGTTAAAAATATAATGTCTACCACACATGCAAATAACATGATTAATATAATCCGATAAAGAAAACAAATGTATCGACTAAAAGTTACCTATAGGGTATTCATCAAAGACTCTCCCATCTAATATATCCGGAAACGATTCAAATTGCATAAAATAACCTTCCAGAATATTATCACAAGTGAGGCAGAAAGATGTTTTTAACCCAAATATGAGCTTGAAATCGTAAGGGGTCAACGACACATATTTCGGTGCTTGTACAACTCGAGCATTCACAAGTTAAAACCAATGACCCTCACACCATGTAGAGAAACGGAATTTCTCAATAAAAGAGGCAGGAACAGTTGCCTCTATCTTCATACCCTATATATATAAATCAATAAACGAATACCTTAATAAAACATGCAATAACCCAATAAATAAAACATATTATAAAGTAGAAGAGAGATTAACTCCTAATCGACCAAAATCATTTGGATTTCTGGTTCTCCAATGGATGAATCACACATCCAAACCCGCAAAAGAAGAACTTTTAGGTCCCAGAAGCAAGGAATGAAGATGTTGATTTGAGAAATTTTTCTGAAAGTCTGTGGAGCCATGGTTGAGAATCGGAGAAATTTTCTCAGAAATTATCTTGTAAAGAAGTGTTTTTTTTTTTCTCTCAGTAAACGGTAAGAAAATGAAGCGTCTAGGGTTTTAAATTAAATAGTTTCCCAAATTGGTGAGTAAAAGGTGTGAAGCACTAAAAGAAAACCCAAATGAATTAATAAAAGTAAAAGTTGTAAAAATTAGAAGTCACAACCATTGGTTTAGAAAAACTATTTGGCCACAACCGCTAATGTTTTTTTTTTCGGCGGGATATTTATGCTACAGCAACACTCCAAACTTGTTTTTAACGTTTCTTTTGGTAGGCTTGGGTTTATTGTTTACACCTTAAATGAGAGACAAGAAGAATATTCAATGTTCCTCTCAACTGATATTATTAAATTTCCTTAACATGATAAGTTCGGATATACGCAAACAAAAAAATATCAGATATCTAGAAAGATTCACAAAATCAAGTTTTCAAACAATCTTAAAACCAGTAAGAACATTTCACACCAACCATCGAAAGGGCACTTATGGGTGTTTCTCCACGAGACCCCCATCAAATCAACACTAATCATGGTTCAATTGTTGGGAATGTCCTGAAATCTACCGTACTATCTCTAGAAAGTATGATAAGTGTCGAGATCAGACATAAGTCATAAATACTGGGTGATCATGATGGCTTGCTAGAGTCCGCTCATGATCTATAAGTTTAGGACTTATTACCAGTATTGTATGATCCCGAAGGGTCACACACCATAGCTAACGGGAAAGTTAAATGGAATTAATACGGTAAGATGCAATGGCATTTACTGTATTGGATCAGAGAATTGGGCCAGACAAAATGTAGGCTTTTGTCTAATTTGTGTCTTGGGCCCAAAAGATTAATGAGCCATTAGTCTAATGACTTGGGCCCATTAATGAGATATAAGAGATTAAGAAAAACCCTAAGGAAGCATTCTTCCAGCGATTTTTCTTTTCTGGCCGCGCCCTCTCTCTCTAAAATCTCTCTCTCTCTCTGATTCTTCCATCTCTTTGGTCTAGCAGCCATCCCGGCTTGTAAGAGTGTGGATACCGAAGGAGGAGCAGGTTGTTCATCTGTTCTAGACTGATCTCATCATTACCATCAATTATCCGCTGCAATCTGAAAGGTAATGTCACAGGTTGGTTTTATGATTCGTTTTGCAAGAACCTAGATCTGTTTAAGGATTTGTGTTAGGTTGTAATACGAGAATTAAACCTTGGAAACACCAATAATCCTTCAGTGGTATCAGAGCCTAGGCATTAGGTTTCTTGTGAAATTGGATCATATGAAAATTGATTAATTGATTTTGAATGTGATTAATCGAATGCTTGCTGGGTTTTGGTAATAATTGAATTATGTTATTGTTGTTAAAGCGATGTTGTTAGTAATCGTATGAACATTGTTATTAATTGAACGATATCAAGCGGCTCCATTCTATTATTGAAAAGGAGTCACTGCGGTTATTAAAAACCCTAACCGGTTATACACCGCGTGTTATTGGTCTTGATCGGCTCATTCTATTAACGAATGATGCTGCGATCATCGACCGCGTGATGCCCAGCCGAGATCGATCACATTGATCGTGAGGCCATGTGATGTGTGGGCCGATCGCATGTGAAAGAACCGATTGATTATCGAGTGAAGCGTGTGCTTGTTTTGTTATTGCCGAATGTTGTTATTAATCCGATCGCATGTTTTAAGCAACGAATTAATAATTGAATGAGTTCGGTTTTGTCTTCGTGTGGCGTGTGTTAATCTTTGAGCCGATTAATTAAAAACCTAAGCTCACTTTCGTTAATATGTGAAGCGTGTGCCGATCGTGTGCTGCTAAAACCATAAACGATCGTGCAATAATTGAATCAAAATGATATGTGCCTTGGATCACTTAACGACGAGCATTAGCATGATCACGTGTGATCATGAATGCATGATCGTGCGTTTGTGAGTGGGCTGAGGAATGGGATCGTGCGTGGGCCATGTTGCGTGATGCGTGGGCCATGATGCATTGTGCCGAGGTTGATCCGTTGCAATGATCGATCACAAACGATCGTGAGCAACCGTGATGGATCATGGGCCTTGGATAATCATGGGCCCACATATTGCGTTAATGGGCCGAGTTGGATCTAGGATCCGATCATTTGGCCCATTAAAATTTTACGTCCCGCGAATAGTCAGTCGGTTAAACCGAGCTTCGCGGTTCGTAGCCCAAAACCACACCGATTAAACCGGTCCATTAAATTGGCGGTTAATTGTGTGTTTAAAGCCTAAAACCGCAAGTTAAATCAAATTGGCTAAAACACTAGGTGTTTCTTCCCGGTTTTGGATTTAACTGAACCGATCCAATTTAATTGGTGGTTCAAGCGGTTAACCCAAATCGCGGTTTGCTGGAAATAATTTTATTTCTGGTTAAACCGGATTTAAATTCATAAAATTGAATTTTAACCTAAACCGAAGGCTGGTCTAAGTTTGATTTGGTTGGACCAAATAATTTAGAGCTGGTCTGGTTTAGTAAATAACCGATGGTTTTGATAGTTAATTTGGTCTTGGACCAGAATTAATAAATCGGATCGGTTATGTCAAATTATTGGGCCAGCTGGAATTCTATGGTCTTCGGCCAAAGAATTGGGCCTATAATTTGTGACCCAACCCAAAATATTTAATGAAATATTTAAATTAGAAATTTCTATTTTTAGTAAGTTACTAAATTTAGAAAGTTTCTAAAATAAGAAAGTTTCCCAAAATAGTAATCTTCTATTTTTGGAAATAAAACTTAAAAATCCTCAAAAGCAATATCAAGCTTGGATGTCTTTCCAATCTTGTCAGCTACTTAACGCTTATTTGATTACAGATATGGCTTACAGTGTGAGGTGTCTGTTTTCGCGTAAGTAAAGTAGTATATAGTCACTAATTTCATTGGGAGTCCCAGATTTTAGTGATTATTTGGCTGTAAGAGATAGGTTTCCTTGACTGGGCCATCGGGAGTCCCGGGCATTGAGACATCTGGTGAGTTTGGGCCTCGGGTCCAATTCACAACCGAGAGTTATTGGTTATAACTAGCTGTGTGTATGCTTACCAAGTAAAGCTAATTCCGGGTGACGGCCAGTGGCCCACTTTGGATTTAGCTGAACATGGGTCTCGGAATCATTGCATTCTTATGAGGTTAAACAAAGAAATTTTGAATGCAATGCGAGTTTTCTTATAAGTTATTAAGATTACTCTTTTATGAACTAAATAACTAAAACTCTATTTATCTCTAAATTTCAGCTATGACTAGCACAAACAATCAAAACACTTTCTCGATCCGGTCTGTCCTTGAGATGGACAAACTGAACGGATCAAATTTCTTGACTTGGTCGCGGAACCTGAGGCTAGTCCTCAGGCAGGAGAGAAAGGACTATGTCCTTGAAAGAGCTCTCCCCGTGAGGATCGGGTCCAAAGCCTCTCATGCAGTATATAATGCTTGGAATAAGCATTATAATGATGCGGTAGATGTGCGTGGTCTGATATTGGCTACCATGGACTCAGATTTGCGGAAGTAATATGAGAACATGGAGTCGCCAATAGAGATGATCAGCAGCCTGAAATTGAAATTTCAGGTGCAGGTAAGAGTGGAGAGATACCAGTTGGTTAAATCTCTCACTAGCTGCAAGCTACCAAATGATCATCCAGTAAGTCCTCATGTCAGTAAAATGATGGGTTACGTTGATAACCTGAGGAAACTGGATTATCCAGTTAGCCAGGAATTGGCAACTGAGATCATTTTGCAGTCACTGCCGTCAAGCTATGATAAGTTCGTAAGGAACTATATCAAGAAAGGCTTAACAAAGACGTTGACTGAACTGCATGATATGCTCAAGACAGTTGAGCCAAACGTGAAGAGTACCCTGTACAATCTCATGAATGAGAAGGGTAGGTTTACTAAACCTAATGCTGACAAGGGTGAAGACAAAGTTATCCTGATTTTGAATCATGGCAAGCGTGTGTCTTCTGAGCCCGAGTCAGATACCTCTTACGTTGGTAAGTGCTGCTACTGTAAAGAGACTGGGCATTGGAAGAGAGATTGCATTAAATTCATGGAAGATTATGAGGAGTTGAAGTTGATGTATGAGACTACTTCCTCAGGTATTCATGTTATTACTTCAAGTTATACCTTATAGGTATTGATTACTGGTTGTGGCACTGATATTTGTTATATTATGCAGAGCCTGAGCAACAGTAGAACGTTGAAGGAAGGGCAAGTGGAACTGCGTGTCTGGAAGGAGCTTGGGATGCTGCCTCAGCCGTAGGGTTTTCACTTGTAGATGCCTTTGAGGCTTGGTTTTGTATTAAGTAATTGCTACAATGTACCTGCTTTAAGCAGAGTTGTTTTTCATTTTCTTGTAAAGAATTTGAATGTTTTTCATTTTGATAAAGACAAGTTTTGTTCTTTTGATCTTAATGAAATGTTAATTGTAGCACCCTATTCAAGGAATGGGTTTTATATCTTAAACCAAAGAGTGCCTAAATATAACATAAATACCGAATTGGTTTAAATCTGATGAATTAAACCTGATTTTTCTTGGCATAAATGTTTTGGTCACATAGAGTAAGTCGGATTCCGAAACCCCATAGTTATGGACTTTTGGGCTCATTTGAATGGATATCTTATGAGACTTGAATTCTTCTTACTGGACCAAAACACAAAGGGCCTATCTTAGCCGAGCTAGAGAAAGGCCCAAAGGCTTATTGGACATTGGACATACTCATGTATGTGGTCCGATGAGCAGTAATGCCAGAGAAAATTTTCTGTACTTCATTGTCTCTACTGATTACTTCAGTGAGTGTGACTGTGTTCATTTGATGAGACACAAGTCGGAATCTTTGATATGATCGAAAGAGTTCCAAAATGAGGTATAGAATCTGAGTGACAGAAGTATTGAGACTCTGGATTAGATCAAGAGTGAGAATACTTAAGTCATTGATGGTGTGATCATCTGAATGAGTGTGAAGTCGCTTCACAGCTCATTTCTCCTGAAAAACCTAGAGGTGTTTCTGTGAGAAAGAATCAGATCTTATTAGAAATGATTAAAGATGAGTCACACGAATCTTCCATGATATTCTCTAAGAATAACGCTCTAGAAATATCTAAGTTTACGCTGAAATAGTTCCACCAATATCAGTTGAAAGACACCACGTAAATGTGGATTGGAATCGATCCAAATTCGTCTTTACTGAGTATTTGTAGTTGTGCTACTTCGCTGGTTGTCCTAGGGAAACCAAGGCTTGTTACTTTTACGTCCATTCTGTTTTCTAAAAAGGGAAGTTACTTTCCAAGAAGAACAGTGGGAGTAAAAGTATAACTCGAAGAAATTCGAGAATTACAGGAGGCTGCTCAACCTGTTGAGGGAGAGCAACGAATGGATTTACAGATTTCTGTAGAATCTACACCTGTAGAGCCTGAAGTTCGCAGATATGAATGAGTCAGTCACTAATCCGAGAGTGATTTCTCGTCATTAGTTGAACCTGATGATCATTAAAAGTTCGCATGATCTGATGATCATTGAAAGCGACGAATCTGCGAAATTCAAAGAAGCGAAAGTGAGCCCGGACTCCGAAAAATTACATTTTGTGTAAGTTGGCTTCATCGATCCATTCATGGATGGAAGCAAACATATCGGAGTTGGAATCTTCGTTCTGTTAAAGTAGTCAATGTTTTGACTTGAACAGGAACGAAGTGGAACTGTGCGTTTACTAAAAGATAAGTGGGAGCAATATTGCATTTCTCATAGTGTATGTCGATGACATACTGATTCTCGAAAATAACGTTCCAATGCTGCAGTCGGTAAAGGACTGGCTTGGGAGTTGGTTTTAATGAATGACATGGATAAAGCCACGTAGTTATTGGATTTTGGATCTAAAGATAGAGATCCAAAAGAGCTGGTAGGACAAAGTCAGGATTCTTAAATTGACAAAGTCCTACACGTAATCAGCAATCCAAGAAGGGTTTTATGCCAATGTCACATGGCATTACGTTAAGCAAGATACAGTGTCCTACGATAACTGCTGAGCTTGAATGCATGGATAGGATTCCATATGCGACGGCAATTGGATCTATCATGTATGCCATGACACGTACTTGTTTTGATGTTGCTTTGATGTTAAGCAAGACAAGTAAAGACCAGTCAAATCCAGCAAAGAAACACTGGATTGCCGTATAGAATATCCTAAAGTATTTGAGAAATACTAAGGATAAGTTCTTGATTTACGGAGAAAGTGAGGTGCTACAAGTCGATAGAGTCTGAAAGGCAAGTTTCCAATAGACAAAGATAATTCCTGGTCACAGTCCGGCTATATCTTGTGTCTAACTGGCGGTGCAAGGCACTGTTGCTGACTCCATGACTTAAGCTGAACATTTCGCAGCTTGAGAAGCGGCGAAAGAGGTTGTTTGGATAGAAGAGTTCATCACTGAACTTGATGTGATTCACAGCATAGATGAGGCTAGCTGCACATCAGAGGTCCAAACACCTTGAGGATAGGTATAACCTATTCCTTGAGATAAATGACAGAGGTGTTAAGTAGATAAGCAAGTTTCATCGAATGAGAACGTTGCTAATCTATTAACGAAGCCACTCCTTATGCCTAAGCACGAGTCGCGGACTGTAGCTGTAGGATGAGTGAAATTAAGATGTAGTCTTAATTTCAGTGGGAGTTTGTAAAGGGCTTTACTTAGTTATTTTGAATGGTTCATGTAAACATAATATTTTATGTTTATGAAATCTAATGATTTCTGGATTATTTTAACTGTGATATAAATAATCGTTCCAAAAATGATTCATGTCACTATATATGGGCCATCGAAGTACATGAGTAGACTTGATCCTGAAACCCCATATTTAACAAAGTGACATAAATCATAGTGTCCATAGTCGAAGGTTGTTGAAATTGGAACACCAACAACCTGTTGAGACTAGATTGTGTTGAGACTTATGACCAAGTTTCGAGGGGTCATAGATGCGCGGCATCAAAGTCGACACATAGGTATATGTAGGGGAGCATATGACCGGACATGGCCCGCTGATGAGAACTCTGCAAGATATTAATATCTGTGTCATAAGAAGTTCTCATATTCGACTATAGAGTATAGTCCTTAGACCTGAGTTCGCATGCATGTGACTGCACATGGATTAATGCGCTTTGATCATTGTCTAACGCTGTTTCGTAACTGGGAGCTATAAGGACCTTGGTTGGGTGTATTATGAAATGTGTAGTTCATAGTGATGGAACAAGATGGGATTTGTCCCTGCCGTATAACGGAGGTAATATCTCTAGGCCAATAGGAGATTTGATAGCTGGTAAGAGAATGGCCATTCCCAAACGGACTTGCCCAAGTCGTTTGCATTGTCAGTATCAAATCTGGTCCGATAAACATGGTCTGGCTATATAAGGATGACACGCATCTTGCCTTATGCCAGATCGAGATATTGAGACAAAAGGATTAGGGAATGTAGGATTCCAGTACAATCGGAAGATTGTTGGGAATGTCCTTTGTAGGATTCCAGTACAAGTGGGAGATTGTTGGGAATGTCCTGAAATCTACCGTACTATCTCTAGAAAGTATGATAAGTGTCGAGATCAGACATAAGTCATAAATACTGGGTGATCATGATGGCTTGCTAGAGTCCGCTCATGATCTATAAGTTTAGGACTTATTACCAGTATTGTATGATCCCGAAGGGTCACACACCATAGCTAACGGGAAAGTTAAATGGAATTAATACGGTAAGATGCAATGGCATTTACTGTATTGGATCAGAGAATTGGGCCAGACAAAATGTAGGCTTTTGTCTAATTTGTGTCTTGGGCCCAAAAGATTAATGAGCCATTAGTCGAATGACTTGGGCCCATTAATGAGATATAAGAGATTAAGAAAAACCCTAAGGAAGCATTCTTCCAGCGATTTTTCTTTTCTGGCCGCGCCCTCTCTCTCTAAAATCTCTCTCTCTCTCTGATTCTTCCATCTCTTTTGTCTAGCAGCCATCCCGGCTTGTAAGAGTGTGGATACCGAAGGAGGAGCAGGTTGTTCATCTGTTCTAGACTGATCTCATCATTACCATCAATTATCCGCTGCAATCTGAAAGGTAATGTCACAGGTTGGTTTTATGATTCGTTTTGCAAGAACCTAGATCTGTTTAAGGATTTGTGTTAGGTTGTAATACGAGAATTAAACCTTGGAAACACCAATAATCCTTCATCAATATCATGCAAAGGAGAGTTACGATGTTTGGTTAAATTGCTCTGTTTTTTTATTAAATTGTGGCCATCAATTATCGACTTGATCATGCCATAACGTCATCCATTTAGATTATATTAATATTTCCACTCTCGCTTTGTAAATATAACTAAATTCGGTAGTTTTATAACATGCTTCTTTTTCATTATTTGAAAAGTCGAGCGCCACATAATCTACTTCATTTAACAAACAATATATTAAAAAGGATCTTCATAAAGCTAATGGGGCCAAATTACGAAATTATCTCTCATGATTGTGAAGAAGAATAATGACTCAAGGGTCCCAAAGCATGTATCGTAGATGTTTGTACCTTTGAAACCATTGTCCCACCAACTCAACCCAGTCTTTATCGGAGCACACTGGCATCTATAAAGCCCTTTGATGTCTAATCCTTTTCGCTTCTTATAGAACAGTTTACACCGTCTGTCTGACCGTCCATACCTTTGTCTCATAGTTATCTTAACACGTACTCGAGTTGCAAATTCGCGCTCGATGATGTACCCACGGTTGAAAACTTGTCCATCTCCATAAAACACCTGCAGGAACATGAAGTACGCGTATATCCCCGTCTCCCATCGACTATCTGCCGATGTTTTTATCATAGCCTCTCCTTTAACTATCCGGTCGATAGAGGTCAACGATTGATCAACCCAACAGTCGCAATATACAAAAGACACATACCTCTGAGGAGAAGAGCAGAAGGGTTTCGGATTCCAGACATTTGATGGCCAATTTAGTTATAACCCTAGGTGGACACAAGATATCTTCAGTAATGTTGGAGAAGTATAGATCGACCGACTTATAGAAATTTGAGCTTTCTCCAACGTTTGCAGCGCAGTGCATGTTGCTTTCATCCGAGCCAAATAGTGTATCCCTTCGTTATCGTCAATGACGGCAAGAAGGATTTTTTTAAGGATATCACTAGGGAGGAAATACATTGCCGATTTTGGTTAGAAAATATGGAAACAGGTAAAGGAGACTTCAAAAAAAATAATATTGTAGTGTATTTGAGATAGGTATTGTTTTGAAGGCATCCGCAAATGTTTATTTATAGATCGGATCTAACCTTTGAGTTTTTTAAATTTATGTTACTGTTATTTATTAATTAAGATGCATCTGTTGGCGTGCATCTTCGGCTGGAGTATGTATGTACATGATTAATCTAACTCGCTAAGTAATGATATGTAATGTCGCTTCATTATTTATTGCAGTTCAAAATATTTTACAAAAACATGTTGTTACTGTTGGAATTGTGTCCAGTAATCTCGGTACTGTCTCTAGAAAGTAAGAGTATGTCAATGATCAGACATAAGTCATATAATACTGGGGGTCATGATGGCTTGCTAGAGTCCGCTCATGATCTATAAGTCTCGGACATATTGCCTTTATTATATGATCCCATATGGGTCACACGCTTAAGCTAACAGGAAAATGTGTAGGAACGGTTTAGCAGAAGTACGGTAAAAGTGCTAGGCATTTGTCGTACTTGGAGAGAGATTAATGGGTCTGATTAAATCCCTTGGATTTAATCAGATTGGCATTTGGGCCCAAAATCCCAAAAGGGAAAGAGAAGGGTTTTAATGAATTAAAAGCCAACTCTCTTTCTCCTCTAACCCGAACCCAGCCGCGAGCCTCTCTCCCTCTCTGCGCCTCCTCTCCTGCTCGGTCTAGCAGCCATTTCCTGTGAAGCGTGTGTGAGCCTTTGGAGGATCCATCTCTCGGTGGTTCTGCTGATCTCAAGCCATACCTTCTCTTTCCGCTGCATAAACAGGTATAAGGTGAGATCTGATATGTTTCTATTCAAGAGAACCTAGATCTGCATGTTTAGGTTGATATGAATCTAAGAATTGAATCAGGATCAACTAAACAATCCTTCAGTGGTATCAGAGCCATTGGTTCTTAGGATTTCTTGTTTAGATTCATGTTTAGGTTGTTTAAATTGTTTAGAAGTGTTTTTGAATCAACTACTGATAAGATAAATCACTTAAGAAACAAGAATTGAACCCTAAACAAACATTTGAAATCGCAAACCAAGCTATATGACTTGGTAAGCGATCGGCCGGTTCGATCGACCGCAAAGCGAGCGTCGCATGGATCCGCAAGGATCGCATGGACTGCGTCGTCCGGTTGGATCGCTCGACCGTGAGGAGCAAGGCGCAAGGCTGATCGCGTCCTGCCCGTCCCGCTCGCGTGCGTTGCGTCCCGATCACTCGGCGATCGTGGAAGCAATCGACCCGAGCAATCCCGATCATTCCTGCAGCTTGCACGATCACGCCCGATCGTTGAAGCTTGGCGTGGGACGATCGCGGCTCTCCCGGCTATACCATCCGCGTCCCGTCCCGACCGTGAGGATCGCGGCTGTCTCGATCATCCACTTGCGGTGATGCTTGCGGCCGTGACCTAGATGGTCGGTTCGAGATGGTTCGGTTTAAGGTTCGGTTTAAGATTTTAAAACTTAAACGTCTCGGTTTAATAAACAGATTTAATAAATTTATTAAGTCTGGTTAAACCGGGATAAGAAATCCAAAGTCGAAAAATTGGATTTTGTGCCTAAACCAGGATTTTCTAATTTGATTTGGTTGGACCAAATAAATTGAGAAAATCCGGTTTAGTAAATAACCGGTTGACAATTGTGGTCATCGTAGTAATTAAAATTTGGTTAGACCAATTTTAATGAACCAGACCGGTTATGTCATTTAATTGGACAATTGGGTCATGTCTTGGACATGGACCAATTCTTGGGCCTCGGGCCAAGAAGTTAAAACAATTGGGCCAATTATTTGAGTCTTTCTTCAGATTAATTTAAAATTTATTTTATAAAATTATAAAGTCGATTTTAAATTAAAGTTTCCGAAATTTTGAAATTAGAAAGTTTCTTAAAATAGAAGTTTCTAGATTTGCGGGTTTTGGATTTTTTTTAAGAAATTTCTAAAGTTAGAAAGTTTCCGGTTTTAGAAAGTTTCCAATTTTAGAAAGTTTCCAAAAATAGTAGGTTTCCAAAAATAGAAAGTTTCCCGAAATAGTAATCTTCTATTTTGGGA
Source organism: Orychophragmus violaceus (assembly GCA_030180135.1). Taxonomy (NCBI): domain Eukaryota; kingdom Viridiplantae; phylum Streptophyta; class Magnoliopsida; order Brassicales; family Brassicaceae; genus Orychophragmus; species Orychophragmus violaceus. The sequence continues at coordinate 46,974,680 of CM058232.1, forward strand.
ATGATTTTAAATTAAACCTACGAACCTCATATAATATCAAGCGTTGGATGTCTTGTCCAGGCTATGTCAGCTGTCGAAGCCCATTCAATTGTATTCATGGCCTTACAGTGTGAGGGTGTCTACTTTTGCGTGGATAAGACGGTTTGTGATTCATAAATGTCATTGGGAGTCCCAGACATTAATGATTACATGACTGTATAGTCTGGTTTTCTTGACTAGGCCATCGGGAGTCCCGGGCCTTGAGACATCAGAGTGAATTGGGCCTCGGGCCCAGATTCACAACCAAGAGTTATATCACGGATATAATTAGCCGACTTAGGGCTTACCGATATAAGCTAAGGTTGGGTGACGGCCAGTGGCCCACTTTGATCTTAGTTATATGTGGATCTTGGAATCATTATATTCTATTGAGGGTAACTTAGGTTATTGAATATAATGCATGATTGATCATATTGAGTATAATATAAGATTAATCATATTAAACATATTAACTAATAACCTTTTATCTTATATATTTCAGCTATGACTACTACAAGCACACAAAACACATTCTCAATCCGGTCTGTTCTCGAGAAGGAGAAGCTGACTGGAACGAACTTCCTGACGTGGTCAAGGAACTTGAGGCTGGTCCTCAAGCAGGAGAAGAAGGATTATGTCCTTCGTGATCCTCTCCCCGAGAGGCCTGCTAACAATGCCGCCAGGACTCTGCATAATGCTTGGGAAAAGCATTTGTCAGATGAAAATGATGTGTATTGCCTTATGTTGGCGACAATGACTGCTGAGCTGCAAATGCAGTTCGAGAGTGTATTGTCACCAATTGAGATAATGACAAGCCTGAAATCGCTTTTTCAGGAGCAAGCAAGGACTGAGAGGTTTCAGACAGTTAAGAACCTCTTAGACTGTAAGTTGGCTGCGAATGCGGCAGTGAGTCCTCATGTCTTGAAGATGATGGGTTATCTCGATCATCTTCAGAAACTCGACTGCCCTATCAGCCAGGAACTTGCCTGCGACATCATTCTGCAGTCATTACCTGCAAGCTATGATCAGTTCATTCTGAACTTTAACATGCATGGCTTGAGTAAGACATTGCCTGAGCTTCACGGAATGCTCAAGACTGCAGAGCCCAACTTGAGGAAAACCGCCAAGGACCCCAATGTGCTTATGGTGCAGAAGGGCAAGGGGTTTAAGAAATCCTCTGCTAAGGATAAGGGAAAGGCCAAGGCTGTCCAAGTCGCGGACAAGGACACGCCAAAGCCCAAGCCCAAGTCCAAGGCTGGGCCAACTGACATATGCAGGTTCTGTAAAGAACCAGGGCATTGGAGGAGAGAATGTAAGAAATTCCAAGAAGGTCTAAAGGAATTGAAGAAGAAGACTCTCGAGACTTCTTCGACAGGTATTTTTGTTATAGAAGTTAATACAACTACTTCTGATAATACCTCGTGGGTTATGGATACTGGTTGTGGGGCTCATATTTGTACTAATATGCAGGCACTCAGCAACAGTAGAAGGCTGAAGCAAGGACAAGTGGAGCTACGAGTTGGGAATGGAGCGAAAGTTCCAGCACTAGCTGTAGGCACATACTTGTTGTCTTTACCTTCGGGATTGATTTTAGAACTCAATAATTGTTATTTTGTACCTGCTATAAGCAGAAATATCATTTCAATTTCTTTGTTGGATTTGGAAGGTTATGATTTTTCAGTTAAGAATAAATTATGTTCCTTCAATCGCAACAATTTGTTCTATGGTTCTGCCCCTCTTACGAATGGGCTTTACATACTCGATCAATCCGCGCCAATTTATAACATTAATACCAAACGGTTCAAACCTAATGAGGAGAACCGAACGTTTCTATGGCATTGTCGTTTAGGGCACATCAGCGAGAAACGCATCAAGAGGCTCCATACGAATGGACTTCTTGGCTCATTTGACTTTGAGTCATGTGAGAAATGCGAATCCTGCATGATGGGCAAAATGACACGGGCCCCCTTTAATAAAACTAACGAGAGGGCCAGTGACTTATTGGGCCTGATACACACTGATGTGTGTGGCCCAATGTCCACAAATGCAAGAGGAAACTATCAGTACTTCATTACCTTCACTGATGATTTCAGTAGGTATGGATATGTTTATTTAATGAAACATAAGTCTGAATCTTTTGAGAAGTTCAGAGAATTCCAAAATGAAGTACAGAACCAACTTGGCAAAAGCATTAAGGCTCTTCGGTCCGACCGAGGAGGAGAATACTTAAGCCAAGAATTCAGTGATCATCTAAGAGAGTGTGGGATCGTATCCCAACTCACTCCTCCCGGAACACCTCAATGGAATGGTGTGTCTGAGAGGAGAAATCGGACCTTATTGGATATGGTTCGATCTATGATGAGTCACACAGACCTTCCAATATCCCTTTGGGGATATGCTCTGCTAACAGCAGTGTTCACTCTAAATAGAGCGCCATCGAAAGCAGTAGCAAAGACACCATATGAATTATGGACTGGAGTGGCTCCAGTGCTGTCTTATCTTAGAATTTGGGGTTGTGAAGCCTATGTCAAGAGATTAATCTCAGACAAGCTTACACCAAAGTCTGATAAATGCTACTTCATTGGTTATCCGAAGGAAACCAAGGCTTATTACTTCTATCTACGTTCCGAGAACAAGATCTTTGTTGCCCGGGATTGTAACTTTCTTGAGAGGGAGTTTCTCTCTAAGAAAGACAGTGGGAGTAAGGTACTGCTTGAAGAAATTCAAGATGAACAGGATACTGCTCAACCTAATGAGGAAGAGCAGCAGGAGGACCTACAAGAAATTGTAGAGCCTGAACCTGTAGTACCTGAAGTTCGAAGATCCGGGAGGATCCGTCACGAACCCGAGAGATATCAAGGATTCCTCGTGACTGACTGTCATGATCTTCTGATCATTGATGGTGATGAACCATCGAACTTCAATCAAGCCATGATGGGCCCAGATTCCTCTAAGTGGCGCAAGGCCACTGATTCCGAAATGGACTCCATGTCGGTCAACCAAGTGTTTTCGTTGGTTGACTTACCCGCTGGTGTAAAAGCCATCGAGTGCAAATGGATCTTCAAGAAGAAGATTGACGTGGATGGAAATGTCCAGATTTATAAAGCCAGGTTGGTGGCAAAAGGTTTCAGACAAGTTCACGGTGTGGATTACGATGAAACCTATTCACCAGTGGCTATGATGAAATCTATTCGGATTCTACTAGCAACTGCAGCTTTTCATGATTATGAAATTTGGCAGATGGACGTGAAAACCGCCTTCCTGAATGGTATTCTGGAAGAGGATGTGTATATGACGCAACCTGACGGTTACATAGATCCAAAGAATGCTGGGAAAGTATGCAAGCTTCACAAATCCATTTATGGATTGAAGCAAGCATCGAGGAGCTGGAATCTTCGTTTTGATGAAGCGATCAAGCAATTTGACTTCATCAGAAACGAAGAAGAACAATGCGTGTATAAGAAAACTAGTGGGAGCAAGATAGTATTTCTTATTCGGTAAAAGACTGGCTTGGAAGTTGTTTTTCCATGAAAGACATGGGTGAAGCCGCATACGTTCTTGGAATCAGGATCTACCGGGATAGATCTAGAAGGCTGATAGGCTTGTGTCAAGATTCATACATTGACAAAGTCCTACAAAGATTCAGCATGAAAGATTCCAAGAAGGGCTTCACGCCAATGGTACATGGCACAACGCTAAGCAAGAAGCAGAGCCCTACGTCGGCTGCTGAGCTTGAGCGCATGAAGAATATTCCTTATGCATCTGCAATAGGATCTGTCATGTATGCCATGATCTGTACTCGCCCTGATGTTGCTTATGCATTGAGCATGACGAGTAGATACCAGTCAAATCCAGGTGAAAACCATTGGATTGCCGTAAAGAATATCTTGAAGTATCTAAGACATACTAAGGATAAGTTCTTGGTGTACGGTGGAAGTGATGTGCTTAAAGTCAGTGGATTCACGGACGCAAGTTTCCAGACAGACCAAGATGATTTCCGGTCACAGTCCGGTTATATCTTTTGTCTGAATGGCGGTGCAATCAGTTGGAGAAGCTCCAAGCAAGACACCGTTGCTGATTCCACTACAGAAGCTGAATATATCGCCGCCTCAGAAGCAGCGAAGGAAGCTGTTTGGATACAAAAGTTCATTATTGAACTAGGTGTGATACCAGATGCGGCTGAGCCTCTGGCACTGTTTTGTGACAACAATGGTGCTATAGCTCAGGCAAAGGAACCAAGATCACACCAGAAATCCAAGCATGTTCTAAGAAGATTTCACTTGATACGTGACATCATTAATAGAAAGGAAGTCAAGATCAGCCGAGTTCAGACAGATGATAACGTCGCTGATCCGTTGACAAAGCCACTCTCAAGGCCTAAGCTCGAGTTTCTGACTGAAGCTGTAGGCATTAGAGACATTGAAATGTAATCTAAATTTGAGTGGGAGTTTGAGGGCTTTATTTAGTTATTTAATATGTTCTTGTAAAACATTCTTATGTTTAATGAAATTATTATTTCAAGATTATTTTAACTGTGATGAAATAATCGTTCCAAAGTGATATAAACCATTTTATAGGTCATCGAAGTAAGTGACTGGATCTTGAGTCATCAAAGTCATTTAGCTTGATCATGAGACCCTATATTTGATAGATGGATTATATCATCCTGTCCCTAGTCGAAGGTTGTTGAAATTGGAACACCAACAACCGTGTGAGACTGGATTGGTATGTGACTTATGACCAAGTTTCATGTGTCATAGATGCGCAGCATCAAAGTCAGTACATAGGTGTATGTTGGGAACATACGACCGGACAAGACCCGATTATGAGAACTCTTCAGGATATTTATATTTGTGTCATAAGAGATTCTCACTACGACTATAGAGTATAGTCCTTAGACCTGAGTTCGCATGCATGTGACTACACATGGACTAATGCACTTTGATCATTGTCTAACGCTATCGTTCTGCGATAGTTATAAGGACCTTGTTTGGGTACATTATGAAATGAGTAGTTTACAGTGATGGAACAAGACGGAATTTGTCCCTCCAATATAAATGGAGTGAATATCTCTAGGCCAATCGGAGATTTGAATACTGGAAAATGCATGGCCATGCTCAAACGGACTGTCCTGAGTCGTTTGGATTGTCAGTATCGAATCAGAGTCCGATGAACAAGATTAGGCTTTATAAGGATGACACTAATCTTGCCTTATGACTAATCGAGATATTGTGACAAAAGGATTATGAATACAGAGATTCCAGTACAAGTGGGAGATTGTTGGAATTGTGTCCAGTAATCTCGGTACTGTCTCTAGAAAGTAAGAGTATGTCAATGATCAGACATAAGTCATATAATACTGGGGGTCATGATGGCTTGCTAGAGTCCGCTCATGATCTATAAGTCTCGGACTTATTGCCTTTATTATATGATCCCATATGGGTCACACGCTTAAGCTAACAGGAAAATGTGTAGGAACGGTTTAGCAGAAGTACGGTAAAAGTGCTAGGCATTTGTCGTACTTGGAGAGAGATTAATGGGTCTGATTAAATCCAAGGGATTTAATCAGATTGGCATTTGGGCCCAAAAGCCTAAAAGGGAAAGAGAAGGGTTTTAATGAATTAAAAGCCAACTCTCTTTCTCCTCTAACCCGAACCCAGCCGCGAGCCTCTCTCCCTCTCTGCGCCTCCTCTCCTGCTCGGTCTAGCAGCCATTTCCTGTGAAGCGTGTGTGAGCCTTTGGAGGATCCATCTCTCGGTGGTTCTGCTGATCTCAAGCCATACCTTCTCTTTCCGCTGCATAAACAGGTATAAGGTGAGATCTGATATGTTTCTATTCAAGAGAACCTAGATCTGCATGTTTAGGTTGATATGAATCTAAGAATTGAATCAGGATCAACTAAACAATCCTTCAGTTACTTGCATGCATATGTTGTTGGAAAATTATTTAGGTAAATTTCCTTTCAATCTAATCATCTCGCCTTTTTTGCAAAAATTCATTTATCCATTCATAAATATTATGGAAATATTACCATTTTCACCCAAAGATAATGCATATACATACTCCTTATGATTAAAATTTTCACATAAATGAATACAACATATAATATTATTCGCAGTTTAACACATTCTAGTCAACACTAAACAATATTTAGCAAATGAAGGATATTCAAGAATCTAAACAGGGCCAAATTATGAAATTGTTCAGCAGGAGTCTGAAGTAAAATAGTGACTCTATGGACCAAAAGCATCTATCGCACATGGTTGAACCCTTGAAACCAAAGTCCTACCAACCCTTACAGGTTGTTATCAGAGCACACATGCAACTATAAAGGACATTGATATCTACATTCACTTCCTTCTCAAAGAATAGAGACGAAGGAGTTTCTGGCCATACACGCATATCCCTTCTAGATATCTTTATACGTATCCGAGTGGTAAGTTCACGGTCGATGACATATACATTGTTCAACACTACTCCATCTCCATAAAAAACATGCAAGAGCATGGAGTACGCGTATATCCATGTTTCCCATCGGCTATCTGCTGATCTTTTGATCATTGCCTCTCCTTCAACCATCTGGTCGCTGTAGATAAAGCAAAACATACCTCGGAGGAGAAGAGTTGCAGGGTTTCCTGATTGTAAACACCTCTCGACGAAATCTTTTTTATAATGAGATGGGCAAGCAAAGAGAGTTAAGTTAATAAAACCGTAGTATAAATCGATCGACTTGTAGAAATCTTGACTCTGTCCGACGCTTTGAAGCGCCTTACATGTTGTCTTCGCCCTTATAAAATAGCGTAAACCTTGTTCACCGTCAATGACTTCAAGAAGAATTTTTGAAAGAACATCACTTGGAAGGTAATCCATTACGAATTTGGTAATGAAGAGATTGAAGGCAAAAGGAATTTTGACAAATAATATAAGCTTTCAACATTTGAGAGGTCGAAGCAACACCAGAGTTTATTTATGGAGACAATGCAACCTTTGGGTTGTCTAGGCTATATTAATTATGTATATATCGTATCACCAAGTCCCAACTAACAGCATTCATAATCATGATCATGGTGTTAATGGGTAAAACTAAGTATTTTTACTTTTCCATTTCTGTTTTTTAGTTTTTTTTGTTTAGGTATTCGAGAATTATCTATTTTGCTAATGGCTTAAACTATGTATGTTATTTAGTAGTTCATCTTAGTCATCTATTTTGCTAACGGTTGTAATGAACATTTAATATTCTTCTTGTCTGCTTATCTTTCGTCTAAGGTTTATGCTTTAGGGTTTAGTATTTAGGGTTTAGGGTTTAATGGGTGTCAAATTAAGTTTTGGGTTTAGGGTTTAGATTTTAATGTTTGGGTTTACAGTTTAGGGTATAGGGTCATATGCAGTTATAGTCCTGGATATTGTCAAAAATTATTAATTAATGCTATAACAATATTATTTAATAAAAGATTATAAATTATATATAATAATAAAACACTCATAAACACAAAATTTTACAACCTAACGTAAACAATACCAATTTAGTTAAGCACCACAACCGATTACTCGTGCGAAAATTTTGAAATTATTTGGCGTAATTAATCCGGGAAACCAAACCAAATTTTTTTAGCCCAAAAATTTTCAATTACCCGCTTTAACCCAACAAATTTCGTCTAAGTGTCTAGAAACGATAATTTACCGCAAACATAGACCCTGATTTTATTTAGTTCTTCCCCTTCTCCAAAATCTCCTTCGAATCATCTCGAATATTTTTTTCTCCAGATCCTCCTCCCTACCGACTAATCTCTAACTGGCATCTCTTATTTGAATCTCTTATTCGGGGTTCTCAGTTTCATTGCTATCGACCCTTTCAATTTCTTCTCTGAAACTCTCCGTGATAATGTGCCTCAAAAGGGAAAGAGAGGAGCTCGTAAGATAGTAACCATTCCAAATGTCACTCAGAGAGCCGCTGGGTCCAAACCCAGTGGTTTGACAAAAACACAGAGCCCTATGCCAACCCAATACACCTTCACCCTGAATCCCGTTGTTCCTACGACTCAGACCAGTCAACGTCCACAAAAAAATCCAGCTATCCCCCAAACGTCGGCGTCAGTACCCCGTGTACATAACTATCCACCGCCAAGACAACTATTCCAGAACTCGACTACTAATCAACCTGAAGTCGAAGCTTCACCGGTGTCAGAAGAAGTCCAGAACAACCGGGACCCTTTTGAGGACGCCCCACCTTCGCCAGTTTACCAATATCAGGCTCAGAGTCATCCATTTTCTGAAGGCCACAACTTCCTCAACGAATCTCTGTTGCCGGACCTCGAGGAGGACACACTGTGGGCTCTGAATGCTCTGCTTCGGGTGACAGATAGGGAAATGTTTACCACCGTACTATCTCCCGTGCCGATGCCAGACACGACTTGGTATGGCTACTGTCATGTACTGTTTTTTCAGCTGTTGATATTCTCTGTATGGGTTTTTTGTTCTTCTCTTATGCCTTTCGCAATGGTGTGTTTTTGAACCGTCTAGTTAGTTTATGAATCTGACTGTTGGTTTGTGAGTTATTGTGATCAGATGAGTTCGAGTCTCTGATGGTTATGATGTTAATCTTGTACATATATCAGGTTTACTCGTGACAGAGGATCCAATTGGTTCGGAAGATTACAAAAAAATCTACAAACAAATTCGATAAACCTTACTATATCTGGTCACATGTGCCTCGTGATAAAGCAGAAATATATTTCCTCGAGTTCGCTGTACAGTTTTCTCTCCCACACCTTTCATATATACATTTCCTGTGTTGTTTTCACTAATGCTATGCTTATTCTATCTGTATCCTAGAAAACCCACCATTGGGATCCCTTGATAACAAGGACAATTTAACAGTATTTCAAGGATATCTGTAAACGACGGTTAAAAGACATGATTGTTGGGGTCAAAAACCCCCTTGACGAAAACAATAGCCGAAAACAAGATCAGACAATCGGACACAGACGAATGTCCGCTTCGGACAAACAAAGTTTCGTATGAATAACCAAGTTATAAGAAGTGATGTGAGATGGTATGGATGGTAGAGAGAGATGGACCGAGAATAGGCTGATGGCCGGCCGTGAGTGAGCAGCTGGCGCGGGTGGTGATCGAGTGGGACGAGAAGCTGGCCGATGGCACTCTCTTCTCGTAAAGGGATTGTTGAATGATGGTTTGTGAGCTACTGAACCTGAGGAACACTTAGGATGATCGAGAAAGCAAGCAAAAGCCAAGGGATCTGCTCTTCTAAGGGGAAGCCGCGCAGAGAGAGAGAGATAGATCGAAACACCTTAGGGTTTTCTTGGTTTAAACTTGCTTAATGTTTCATGAAACCAAAAGAATGTTTAAGTAACTACAACTGAAAGCAAATGGGCCAAAAAAACAGTGGGCCATCGAAAATGCTAAGAGAAAACAAGAGAAATAAGACTTAAAACGAAAAAGGAAAGTCTTGGTCGAAAATAGAGAAGAAGCCGGTCTGTCTCTCTAATGAATGGGCCTCGGATCACCTCGTTAAAAACCTTGTGAAGAAAACCCATTTGGGACAAAACTTCACAAGGGAAAAAGAGTATGATCTTTATCCCAGAGGCAGACCGGTCAAAGAATCATCTGACTCAATGCAGAAGATCATGGTCGGTCCGGGCGTCTGGAGTATGGGCCAGGGCGTGGCCTGATCAAATGGGCCGTCAACTTCAGTATGGATCATCCTCCGGGCCAATTGGTTCAGGACAGGTTGTCCTTGGTCGAGGTGGCCTAGCTGGGTCGTGATGTCTTCTAGGCTTGTCCTCGAGATCAGCTGCTGCATGGCATTGTTGAATTCAGCTTGTATCTGTCGCTGCCCCGAACGCGTCCTTGGTACATCTCGCATGGTCGGAAACAAGTGGGCCAGCTTCTTGGTAGAGCCTGGTCCGTCTTGCTCGTCCAACTCAGTGTCGGCCAAACTGATGTCCTCATCATTCCCATCCTCTTGAAGAGGTTATGGCCTCATAACGGTATCACCTACACAATAAGGAGACAAATCAGCAACATTAAAACTCGACGATATGCTCATCTCACCTGGGAGTTCCAATTGGTAGGCGTTGTCGTTAATCTTCTTTAGGACCCGGAATTGTCCATCTCCACGTGGGGCAAGCTTGGACTTCCTTTTGTTTATAAACCGTTCGGATCGCATGTGAACCCAAACCCAGTCGCCTGGCCTAATGTCGACCTCCTTCCTGTGTTTGTCGGCTTGCTTCTTGTACTGCTCCGTCCTCTTCTCGATGTTCTCCTTGACCGCCTGGTGTAGCTTGGCGACGGCCTCAGCCTTGCGCTCTCCATCAAGATCGATGAACTCCAATGCTGGCAGTGGCTTCGGATCAAGTGGCGTATCTGGCTTAAATCCATAAACAACCTCAAAAGGAGACATCTTAGTAGCAGAGTGTTTCGCACCATTATACGCACACTCAACAAAAGGAATGCAATCTAACCAATGTGACAAATGTTTACCAACCGTGGCCCGTAAGAGGGCTGAGAGATTCCGGTTCACGACCTCGGTCTGTCCATCTGTTTGTGGATGAAAAGTGGTCGAAAAAAGTAGCTTGGTACCAAGCTTCCTCCACAACGTCCTCCAGAAGTGACCTAGGAAGATCGGGTCACGGTCCGAGACGATGGTCCGTGGCAATCCGTGCAATCTGACCACTTCTTTGAAGAAGAGGTCGGCTGTCTGGGTCGCATCATTCGTCTTAGAACATGGTATGAAGTGAGCCATCTTTGAAAACCGGTCGACCACAACGAAGATCGCATCCTTGTTCCTGATCTTAGGCAAACCAAGCACAAAATCCATAGAAATATCGACCCATGGTCGGTTAGGTATAGGAAAAGGTAAGTAAAGACCGTGAGGATGTGACCTGGACTTGGACTTAAGGCATGTGATGCACTTGGAGCAGAAACGCTCCGTGTCTCGTTTCTGATATGGCCAATAGAAATGCTCTACTAGGACATTCAGGGTCTTGTCTACGCCAAAGTGTCCCATCAGTCCTCCTCCATGGGATTCTCGGATCAGAAGCTCCCTCATCGATCCCTGAGGGATGCACAGCCGCTTGCCCCTGAACAGGAACCCATTATGCAAGTAGAAAACTCCTTTCGGTCCTTTGCTACATTCCTGAAAAATTTCACCAAAATCAGGGTCAGTATCATAATCTTCTTTAATAAGTTCAAACCCCAAGACTTTGGCCTCCATGGTGCTGATCAGTGTGTATCTCCTGGACAATGCATCAGCTACTCGTTCTCCTCTCCCTTCTTGTACTTGATGATGTATGGAAAGGTCTCCACGAACTCAAGCCACTTAGCGTGCCTCCTCTTCAGATTTGTTTGTCCTCTCAGATGCTTGAGCGTCTCGTGGTCGGTGTGAATAACAAACTCCTTGGCCAGCAAGTAATGCTGCCAAGTCTCCAAGGATCTAACCAACGCATACAACTCCTTGTCATAGGTAGGATAGTTGAGCGTGGCACCACTCAACTTCTCGCTGAAGTAGGCGACCGGTCGCCCACCTTGCGTCAGAACAGCTCCAATTTCTAAAACTGAAGCATCACACTCAATCTCAAACGTCTTATCAAAATTAGGCAAAACCAAAATAGGAGCATGGGTTAACAAATCCTTGAGTTTCTGAAATGCGGTATCCTGCGACTGGCCCCATTTGAACGGGACGTCCTTCTTGATCACGGCGGTAAGTGGGGCGGCCACTGTGCTAAAATCCTTCACAAACCGTCTGTAGAAGCTGGCTAAACCGTGGAAGCTCCTAACATGACCGATCGTGGTCGGGGTCGGCCATTCTTCAATTGCTTTGATCTTTTCTTGGTCAACCTGTAAGCCCTGCGAACTCACAACAAAACCTAAAAATACAAGCTTATCAGTGCAGAAGGTGCACTTCTTGAGGTTCGCATAAAGACCCTCCTGTCGAAGAGTATCTATTACTTGCTCAAGGTGCACCAGATGATCAGCAAAACATCGACTATAGATTAAGATATCATCGAAGTAAACAACTACGAACTTATTGATGTAGGCCCTTAAGACCTGGTTCATGAGGCGCATGAACGTACTGGGCGCATTGGTAAGGCCAAATGGCATGACCGGCCACTCATAAAGGCCCTGCTTAGTCTTGAAAGCCGTCTTCCACTCGCCGCCTTCCTTCATTCGAACCTGATGGTACCCGCTGCGTAGATCGATCTTAGAGAACATGGTCGCTCTGTGTAGCTCATCCAACATGTCGTCCAGCCGTGGTATGGGATGTCGGTACTTGATGGTGATGTTGTTGATGGCCTGAGAGTCGACGCACATCCTCCAAGATCCGTCTTTCTTAGGAACCAACAAGACTGGTACCGCACACGGACTAATGCTCTCGTGAATGTAACCCTTGGACATGAGGTCCTGCACTTGTTTCTCCAGTTCCTTGGACTCGGTCGGATTCACCCTGTATGCAGGCCGGTTGGGTAGAGCCGCTCCCGGCACGAGGTCGATCTGATGCTCAATGCCTCGTATGGGCGGTAGGCCGGCTGGTATCTCGTCCGGAAAGACATCCTTAAACCTGTCCAACAAAGAAACAACTTCCCGGGGCAGCTCAACATCATTTGAACACGAATGTAAAGCTTCCCTGAAGATCATTAGTAGCACCTGCGTGTTCTGAACAATAGCTCTAGAAACAGAATGTGAAGAAATAATAATATTGGTCTTACGGTTCTTCTTATCCTTGGCAAGGTGTAGTTGCATCTCATGCACTTCCTGCAGTGTAAGAGGAGCGAGCTGGTACTTTCGCTTGTCGTGCATGAACGAGTAATGGTTGGTCCGTCCGTTATGCAAGGACTCCTTATCGAACTGCCATAGTCGGCCGAGCAATAGGTGTCCAACCTGCATAGGTGATAGGTGTCAGGTTTTATCCTATATCTAACTGCAAGTGCACAGTTCAGTAGTCGTAGTATATAGGTATCGAATCCACAGGGACTCCGGTATTCAATAGCTCAAGAACAGGAAATTAAACTAGGAAGAAAGCAATGTGATTGAATGAAAAGCAGTGCGAGAAAGTAAACAGAAAGCAGAGATTGTTGGTTGTGAAAGCAAGTTATTAAGAGCGCTAAGTCTAGGGCGTTCTCAGGAAATCAGACAAGCAGACAGTTCATTCAGCAAGGATCTAATTAAGCACAGTTCTAGAACTCAAAACACAGATATAGAATTAACCAAATTCCTTTGCGATAATTTTCTAAGTCTAAGTGCAGCAAACCAAACTTTCGTTTGCGAGAACTAACAGATTAAACTAGCATTAATCCCAAGTTTGATATGTTCACAATTATCCTAAACCAAACTTTCGTTTGCGAGAAGTTTAATTGCTCAACCTAATTAGTTCAGATTCCTAAACCCCACTTCCGTGACGTATTTAGCAACCTAAGATCTAGATTCTAATTGATCAGGTTAGAACTAGCTTTAAGCACAATTAGATTGAAGAACAGATATTGTTATGAATCCTTAACTGAATTAAACAAGTCTAGCAAGTCATGAAATCCTATGTGAGAAACCCTAAACCTAACAAGGAATCTACTCAGACATAGATAATGAAAACATAATCATATGATGAATAAATTGCATAGAAGATAAAGAATAAAAGGGGTTCGAAATCTTCTCCAAATACAGATGAAATAAGTTCAGATCAGCCCCAAAAGCTCTAAAAATCCTCTGCTCTTAATTATGAAAGCGTCCGTAAATAAAACATCAAAAACTTAATTATATAGGTCTAATCTCGGCCAGGGGCTTCTTTGTAAATATCAGGAACTTCTGGATCAGAGTGCAATATCTTGACTCTTCATAAACCGCCGAGTTTCGGCCCATCTCGCTGGTGCAACGATCGATGCTAGAGTGCAACGATCGACGCATTTCTCTGTCTCGGACAGTGAACTCTATCTCTCGGCCAAATACTCCAAAAATCTCCAAAAAGTGCCATAATCACCAAATATGCTCCAAACCTAATTATACCTGTAAAAGACTCTAAAAGAACACAAAAAGACACTAAACACACACTTATATCATGGTCTAAAACTAGTAAAAACCATGATATATCAACTCCCCCACACTTAGCCTTTGCTTGCCCTCAAGCAAAACAGAGAACTAAAGTTTGGTGAAGAGGTTTGAAAACTCTCCAGAAACTCATTTCATCCTAGAAGCTACAATACTCAGATTCCCCTTAGTAAACCACTGAAAGAATCAATCACAGGATATCAAGACCAACATGTACTTCCCCCACACTTAGCAACTGTCCTAAGTAAACTTCACAATCACATTCAAGCATTCAAATTCTCCCTACTGACTTCTGCAAGTATTTAAGTGCGGTCTCACCTAAGGAGTATCGATCAAAGGGCACATGGATTCTTACCTTATCAGCTCTAGACCACCATACTATCTTTCTCTAGTCCCTTTCTTCTCTTTCCCTTCTTTAACAACTGATTTTTCCCACATTGGGTATCATTTTTTTTTTTTTATCAGTGTTCTTCCCGTTATGGGGTGCACTTTGGACACATTCCATGGATCGCACAGGAGATAATAGGGGTCTCTACCACTCCTGTGACCACTTCGGAGTTACTAACTCATCCTCAGTTTATTATCTTTTTTTTTTTTTACTTTATTGAAGGGGAGAAGGGAACTAAATAGGATAGGTTGACAGGCTGTGTCAGAACTAACAGGAAATCCGACACAGAGTATACCAAGCCCTTAGGTGAGAAATCTAAGTCAGTATTAAATTGAAGTCAGTAAAAGGATCCTCTGATACCTGAAGTGATGTGGGTGTTCCCAGTAGGTTGATCTGTGTCTAGGTTTTCTAATAGTCAGAGATAAATCCTGCAACTTCATCCCAATGGTTACTTAAGTTCCTGCAAGTCTTGTAAATCTTCTCAGAAAATCATAGTTTCTTACTTAAACAATTTTGACTCAATAAAACAAAAATTTTTGAAAAATGGACTGACTCTTAAGAAAACAGAAAGATAAACGTCAGTAGCACCTCCCCCACACTTAAGACACACTGTCCCCAGTAGTGTCAAGCGAAGGATCGGTAAAAAGAAAATAAAAATTGTTAAAGTTCTGTTGAGTTCTGCCGGGTTTACCTCTGTCGCTCAAGCATCGATCGTTGCACTAAGTGCATCGACCGTTACTTGGCGATTTTCGTGTATGGTCGATCGTTGCTCAGAACTGCAACGATCGCTGCAATGCGATTCCGATCGTGTTGTGACGATCAACACAGAAGTGCGTCGATCGACGCACTGCGAATCTGTCCGAGATATTCAACAATAAACTCACCAGAAACAAAAACAAACGTAAAATCCTAACAAAAACACCAAAAATTAAGTAGAAAAACACCAGTACCTAATGGTGGGTTGCCTCCCACCCAGCGCTTGTTTAAGGTCAATAGCTTGACCGGACGGACAAGAATTTTCAGGCACCAGGAGATCCTGATAGAGACTTTTTCGGTCTCTGTCCAAGTCTCTGTAGGATTCGTTTGGTTGATCCTGATGTAATTCACAGATTCATCTCAACCTAAACATACAGATCTAGGTTCTCTTGAATAGAAACATTAGATGATCTCACCTTTTACCTGTTTGTTGCAGCGGAAGGAATAGAACAGGTCAGAGATCAGATAGATACACCGAGGGATGAATCCTCCAAAGGTTCACACACGCGATCACAGGAATGGCTGCTAGACCACGAGGAGAGAGGCGCAGAGGGAGAGAGGATTTGCGGCTAGGGTTCGGGTTGGGGAGAAAGAGATTTGGCTTTTGGTCATTAAAAGCCTTCTCTTTCCCTTTTGGGCTTATGGGCCCAAAATACCAATCTGATTAAATCCCATGGATTTAATCAGACCCATTAATCTTTCTCTCTTAATACGACAAATGCCTGGCACTTTTGTCGTACTTCTGCTAAGCCGTTCCAACACATTTTCCTGTTAGCTTAGGCGTGTGACCCATATGGGATCATATAATAAAGGCAATAAGTCCAAGACTTATAGATCATGAGCGGACTCTAGCAAGCCATCATGATCCCCAGTATTATATGACTTATGTCTGATCTCGACATACTCTTACTTTCTAGAGACAGTACCGAGATTACTGGACACAATTCCAACAATCTCCCACTTGTACTGGAATCTCAGTATTCATAATCCTTTTGTCTCAATATCTCGATTAGTCATAAGGCAAGATTGGTGTCATCCTTATAAAGCCTAATCTTGTTCATCGGACTCTGATTTGATACTGACAATCCAAACGACTCGGGAAAGTCCGTTTGAGCATGGCCATGCGTTTTCCAGTATTCAAATCTCCGATTGGCCTAGAGATATTCACTCCATTTATATTGGAGGGACAAATCCCATCTTGTTCCATCACTGTAAACTATTCATTTCATGATGTACCCAAACAAGGTCCTTATAGCTATCACAGAATGATAGCGTTAGACAATGATCAAAGTACATCAGTCCATGTGCAGTCACATGCATGTGAACTCAGGTCTAAGGACTATACTCTATAGTCGTAGTAAGAATCTCTTATGACACAGATATAAATATCCTGAAGAGTTCTTATAGGCGGGTCTTGTCCGGTCGTATGTTCCCAAACATACACCTATGTACTGACTTTGATGCCGCGCATCTATGACACACTGAGACTTTGTCATAAGTCACGTACCAATCCAGTCTCACATGGTTGTTGGTGTTCCAATTTCAACAACCTTCGACTAGGGACGGGATGATATAAAACATCTATCAAATATAGGGTCTCATGATCAAGCTAAATGACTTCGATGACTCAAGATCAAGTCATTTACTTCGATGACCTATAAAATGGTTCATATCATTTTGGAACGATTATTTCATCACAGTTAAAATAATCTTGAAATAATAATTTCATTAAACATTTTCAATGTTATTTCAAGAACATATCCAATAACTAAATAAAGCCCTTTAATAACTCCCACTGAAATTAAGACTACATCTTAATTTCACTTATCCTACAGCAACAGTCCGAGACTCGTGCTTAGGCCTAAGGAGTGGCTTCGTTAATAGATTAGCAACGTTCTCATTCGTTGAAACTTGCTGATCTACTTAACATCTCTGTCATTTATCTTACGGAATAGGTTATACCTATCCTCAAGGTGTTTGGACCTCTGATGTGCAGCTAGTCTCATCTATGCTGGGAATCACATCAAGTTCAGTGACGAACTCTTCTTTCCAAACAACCTCTTTCGCCACTTCCAAGCTGCGAAATGTTCAGCTTAAGTCATTGAGTCAGCAACAGTGCCTTGCACCGCCAGATAGACACAAGATATAACCGGACTGTGATCGGAAATCATCTTTGTCTATTGGAAACTTGCCTTTCAGACTCTATCGACTTATAGCACCTCACTTTCTCCGTAAATCAAGAACTTATCCTTAGTGTTCCTCAAATACTTTAGGACATACTTTAGGAAACTTGATTCTTTGCTGGATTTGACTGGTCTTTATTTGTATTGCTTAACATTAAAGCAACATCAAACAAGTATGTTTCATGGCATACATGATAGATCCAATTGCCGACGCATATGGAATTCTATCCATGCATTTAAGCTCAGCAGTTATCGTAGGATACTGTATCTTGCTTAACTTAATGCCATGTGACACTGGCATAAAACCCTTCTTGGATTGCTCAAAATGTGTAGGACTTTGTCAATTTAAGAATCCTGACTTTGTCCTACCAGCTCTTTTGGATCTCTATCTTTAGATCCAAAATCCAAGAACTACGTGGCTTTACCCATGTCAATTATTAAACCAACTCCCAAGCTAGTCCTTTACCGACTACAGCGTTGGGACGTTATATCCGAGAATCAGTATGTCATCGACATACACTATGAGAAATGCAATATCGCTCCCACTAATCTATTAGTAAACACACAGTTCCGCTTCGTTCCTGTTCAAGTCAAAACCTTGACTACTTCAACAGAACGAAGATTCCAACACCGATATGTTTGCTTCCATCCATGAATGGATCGATGAAGCCAACTTACACAAAATGTAATTCTTCGGAGTCTGGGCTCACTTTCGCTTCCTAGGATTTCGCAGATTTGTCGCTTTCAATGATCATCAGATCATGCGAACATTCAATGATCATCAGGCTGAACTAATGACGAGAATTCACTCTCGGATTAGTGACTGATTCTTTCATATCTGCGAACTTCAGGCTCCACAGGTGTAGATTCTACAGAAGTCTGTAAATCCTTCCGCTGCTCTCCCTCAATAGGTTAAGCAGCCTCCTGTATTTCTCGGATTTCTTCGAGTTGTACTTTTACTCCCACTGTTCTTCTTGGAAAATAATTTCCTTCTTAGAAAACAGAATGGTCGTAAAAGTACCGAGCCTAGGTTTCCCTGAGAAAACTTCGAGTTATACTTTTACTCCCACTGTTCTTCTTGGAAAATAACTTCCTTCTTAGAAAACAGATTGGACGTAAAAGTAACAAGCCTTAGTTTCTCTAGGACAACCAGCGAAGTAGCACAACTACAAATACTCAGTAAAGACAAATTTGGATCGATTCCAATTCACATTAACGTGGTGTCTTTCAACTGATATTTGTGGAACTATTTCAGCGTAAACTTAGATATTTTAGAGCGTTATTTTTTTAAATAATATCATGGAAGATTCGTGTGACTCATCTTTAATCATTTCTAATAAGATCTGATTCTTTCTCACAGAAACACCTTCAGGTTTTCAGGAGAAATGAGCTGTGAAACGATTTCACACTCATTAAGATGATCACACAATCAATGACTTAAGTATTCTCACTCGTGATTTAATCCAGAGTCTTAATACTTTTGTCATTCAGATCCTATACTCCATTCTGGAACTCTTTCGACCATGTCAAAGAATTCCGACTTGTGTCTCATCAAATGAACACAGTCACACTCACTGAAGTAATCAGTAGAGACAATGAAGTACAGGAGTTTTTCTCTGGCATTACTGCTCATTGGGCCACATACATTAGTATGTTCAATCTCCAATAAGCCTTTGGGCCTTTCTCTAGCTCGGCTAAGATGGGCCCATTGTCTTTTGGTCCAGTAAACAGAATTCAAGTCTCATAAGATATCGTATCAAATGAGCCCAACAGTCTATAACTATGGGATTTCTGAATCCGTCTTACTCTATGTGACCAAGACTTTTGTACCAAGAAAATTCAGGTTTAATTCATCAGATTTAAACCAATTCGGTATTTATGTTATATTTAGGCACTCTTTGGTTTAAGATACACAACCCATTCCTTGAATGGGGTGCTACAATTAATATTTCATTAAGATCAAAAGAACAAAACCTTGTCTTTTATCAAAATGAAAGACATTCAAATTCTTACAAGAAAATGAAAAACAACTCTGCTTAAAGCAGGTAGATTGTAGCAATTACTTAATACAAAACCAAGCCTCGAAGGCATCTACAAGTGAAAAACCCTATGACTGAGGCAGCATCCATAGCTCCTTCCAGACATGCAATTCCACTTGCCCTTCCTTCAACGTTCTACTGTTGCTTAGGCTCTGCATATTACAACAAATATCAGTGCCACAACCAGTATCCAATACCTGCAAGGTAGAACTTGAAGTAATAACATGAATACCTGAGGAAGTAGTCTTATACATTAACTTCAACTCCTCATCGTCTTCCATGAATTTTATGCAATCTCTCTTCCAATGCCCTGTCTCTTTACAGTAGCAGCACTTACCAATGTAAGAGGTATCTGACTTGGGCTCGGAAGACACACGCTTGCCATGATTCAAAATCTGGACAACTTTGTCTTCACCCTTGTCAATACTAGGTTTAATAAACCTACCCTTCACGTTTGGCTCAACCGTTTTGAGCATATCATGCAGTTCAGTCAACTTCTTCGTTAAGCCTTTCTTGATATAGTTCCTTACGAACTTATCATAGCTTGACGGCAGTGACTGCAGAATGATTTCAGTTGCCAACTCTTGGCTAACTGGATAATCCAGTTTCCTCAGGTTATCAATGTAACCCATCATTTTACTGACATGAGGACTTACTGGATTATCATTTGGTAGCTTGCAGCCAGTGAGAGACTTAACCAACCGGTATCTCTCCACTCTTATCTGCTCCTGAAATTTCAATTTCAGGCTGCTGATCATCTCTATTGGCGACTCCATGTTCTCATATTGCTTCCGCAAGTCTGAGTCCATGGTAGCCAATATCAGACCACGCACATCTACCGCATCATTATAATGCTTATTCCAAGCATCATATACTGCATGTGAAGCATTGGACCCGATCCTTACGGGGAGAGCTCTCTCAAGGACATAGTCCTTTCTCTCCTGTCTGAGGACTAGCCTCAGGTTCCGCGACCAAGTCAAGAAATTTGATCCGTTCAGCTTGTCCATCTTAAGGACAGACCGGATCGAGAAAGTGTTTTGATTGTTTGTGCTAGTCATAGCTGAAATATATAAGATAAAAAGATTTTAGGTAATATGTTCAATATGATTAATCTCGTATTAAATTTAATATGATTAATCACGCATTATATTCAATAACCTAAGTTACCCTCAATAGAATATAATGATTCCAAGATCCACATATAACTAAGATTAAAGTGGGCCACTGGCCGTCACCAAATCTTAGCTTATATCGGTAAGCCCTATATCGGCTAATTATATCCGTGATATAACTCTTGGTTGTGAATCTGGGCCCGAGGCCCAATCCACTCTGATGTCTCAAGGCCCGGGACTCCCGATGGCCTAGTCAAGAAAACCGGACTATACAGTCATGTAATCATTAATGTCTGGGACTCCCAATGACATTTATGAATCACAAACCGTCTTGCCCACGCAAAAGCAGACACCCTCACACTGTAAGGCCATGAATACAATTGAATGGGCTTCGACAGCTGACATAGCCTGGACAAGACATCCAACGCTTGATATTATTTGAGGTTTGTAGGTTTATTAAAATTTCATTCCCAAAATAGAAGATTACTATTTCGGGAAACTTTCTATTTTTGGAAACCTACTATTTTGGAAACTTTCTAAAATTGGAAACTTTCTAAAACCGGAAACTTTCTAACTTTAGAAATTTCTTTAAAATCCAAAACCCGCAAATTCAGAAAATTCTATTTTAAGAAACTTTCTAATTTCAAAATTTCGGAAACTATAATTTAAAATCGACTTTATAATTTTATAAAATAAATTTTAAATTTATCTGAAGAAAGACTCAAATAATTGGCCCAATTGTTTTAACTTCTTGGCCCGAGGCCCAAGAATTGGTCCATGTCCAAGACATGACCCAATTGTCCAATTAATTGACATAACCGGTCTGGTTCATTAAAACTGGTCTAACCAAGTTTTAATTACTACGATGACCACAATTGTCAACCGGTTATTTACTAAACCGGAATTTCTCAATTTATTTGGTCCAACCAAATCAAATTAGAAATTCCTGGTTTAGGCACTAAATCCAATAATTCTTTCGACATTGGATTTCTTATCCCGGTTTAACCAGATTTAATAAAATTATTAAAATCTGTTTATTAAACCAGGACGAATTGATTTTAATCAAGTTTTAAACCGAACCGAAGACACAATCCTTAAACGAGCCAATTAGGTCACGGCCGCAAACCTTGATCGTTCATGATCGTGGCAGCCGCAAAACTCACGGTCGGGATGAGCTTGGCTCATGGTCGGGACGGGAATGACCGAGAGTTGCCGAGACTTGGCGTGATCACATCAGCCGATCGGTCCAACTCTCTCGATCGGTTCGACGAGGCAACCGGACGCGGCGTGATCCATGCTGTCGATCACGATGATCGATCCACGCGATCAACTCGTCCGATCCCGCGCCTCACGATCGTTCCTCATGATCGCTTGCTCATCCTCTCAATGCAAGCAATCGGCCATTCCACGCTCACGGTCGATCGGCTGATCATGCGATCGATCCAAGATCGATCCATGCATTCAAGCCATCGGCCGATCACAACAACATGTCATATAGCATGTTTTGCGATCTGATTTATGTGTTTAGGTTTCAAATTAAGTTTCTTAAGTGTTTTATCTTATCAGTAATTGATTCAAAACACTTCTAAACAAAATTAAACAACCTAAACATGAATCTAAAACAAGAAATCCTAAGAACCAATGGCTCTGATACCACTGTATGATTCGTTTGGTTGATCCTGATGTAATTCACAGATTCATCTCAACCTAAACATACAGATCTAGGTTCTCTTGAATAGAAACATTAGATGATCTCACCTTTTACCTGTTTGTTGCAGCGGAAGGAATAGAACAGGTCAGAGATCAGATAGATACACCGAGGGATGAATCCTCCAAAGGTTCACACACGCGATCACAGGAATGGCTGCTAGACCACGAGGAGAGAGGCACAGAGGGAGAGAGGATTTGCGTCTAGGGTTCGGGTTGGGGAGAAAGAGATTTGGCTTTTGGTCATTAAAAGCCTTCTCTTTCCCTTTTGGGCTTATGGGCCCAAAATACCAATCTGATTAAATCCCATGGATTTAATCAGACCCATTAATCTTTCTCTCTTAATACGACAAATGCCTGGCACTTTTGTCGTACTTCTGCTAAGCCGTTCCAACACATTTTCCTGTTAGCTTAGGCGTGTGACCCATATGGGATCATATAATAAAGGCAATAAGTCCAAGACTTATAGATCATGAGCGGACTCTAGCAAGCCATCATGATCCCCAGTATTATGACTTATGTCTGATCTCGACATACTCTTACTTTCTAGAGACAGTACCGAGATTACTGGACACAATTCCAACAGTCTCCTCATCCAAGGTGGCGAGTAGGCTGTTGCAGAATGCTCATGTCCAAGAAAAGATGGAGCAAAATGTGCTCCAAGATCTATAATCACAGTGTCATCAGACTGCTCATCGTCTGCATCCCTTATGGTGAATGTCTGCCCATCTATCAGTGGTCTTCGCAGCTTATCCATCTCATAACGCAGCGGCTCATCTCCCAGATGGAGGTCTATCAGGCTGTTCCTAACATCAATTATCGCTCCTGCTGTAGCCAAAAATGGTCTTCCAAGCAGCAATGCTTCATCCGGATCACAGTCATATTTCAGCACTAAGAAGTCTGTTGGAACTAAATAGTTTCCAACTCTCACCGGGATGTCTATCAGGAGTCCTTCAGGAACTCGTATGGACTGATCAGCTAGGACAAGAGAGGTCCTAGTAGGAGTAAAATCTAGCATACCCAGCTTCTCTACCACAGAGTATGGCATCAAACTTCCAGCAGCTCCTAAGTCACACAGAGAACGCCTGAAACTATCCTCAAAGATTGAACAATCAAGCACAAAGACTCCAGGATCAGGCAGCTTCTTCGGGATCTTGGTTAACAGAACATCACTAATATGCTGAGGAACTATAACCACCCAGTCTCTCAGCTCTTCATCTAGAGGCAGCATCTTGTTCAAATACCTCTGCACACATGGATGATAAGGTGGATCATCAGAAGTTGGAATTTCTTCCAATTCTTCACCAATCTCCTCTAGCTTCTTAAGCTCTTCAATTTCCTGTTTAATCACTTCAGACACTGAGGAGTGTTGTCTAACAATCTGCGCATAAATATCCTGTTGAGAGATCTCAGAGACTCCAGATAATAAGCCATCAAGCTCTAAGTCTGCATCAATACCATCATCACTCAGCGAATCTGTCTGTTCACGACGTGCATCGATCGACACTAAGTGTGTGTCGATCGTTGCAATGCTGCAATTTCCACCCGAGAGTTTTTCACCAAAATACGGGATTTCTTCTTCCTTCACCAATTCAGCTGTACTTAGCTCAAATTTTTCACCTAGGTGAGATCAATCATTAACGTACACAGACCAGACCTTAATATGAGTGTCTGCTAGTCCTTTTCCCTTTATTGAGCTGGAAATCTTGTTTACCTGAGTATCCAACTGCTTCATGTGAGTGTTCAGGGACTCAAACTTCCCATTGAGGTCTTCATAGACAGCATCTAACTTCTTGTTGCAGTCCACAGAAATCTTGGTCTGACTCTCCATTAGTTGTTCCATCATAGCTTCCATTCTACTCTCATGAGCTGTAGGTGCAGGAGGAGTCTGATAAGAAGAAGAACCATAGGTTCTCTGAGTACCTTGTCCAAAGGTCTTTTGAAAACCACCAGTCTGTCCAGAATTGGATGAGTTGCTGTTGAAAGCACTTTTCTGTCCTCCATTGAAGAATCTGTTTCCTTGTTGATTACCAAATCTATTACCTTGGAATCCATAACCTCCTATGTAATTCACATCTTCCTCCTGAGTGTCCACCTCAGTTTGAATTACCTCTACATCTTGGGCAAAGTGGACAGTTTTCTTACCTGCTAGGAGATTGCAAACTGTGTCCAGCCTTGATCTAATATCAGCTATATCAGATTTCTCTACACTTCCACCAGATTTCTTCTTCCTCTCATCCATAGTCTTGCAGCTGTTGCTGCCTATTAGATTCTAAATCAATTGCTTGGCCTGCGTAGGGGTCCTGGTGTTGAAGTTAGCATTACTGGAATTATCCAGTGCAGACTGATATGGAAGATCTATGCCTCTGAAGAAGATGCCAATCAACTGAACTTCAGTGAATCCATGGTGTGGGCAGTCACGCTGATACTGCTTAAATCTCATCCAGGCAGTCTTTAAAGGCTCCACAGCTCCTTGAGAAAAGGTGAGTATGTCCTGTCTGGACTGGTCTGAACGCGCATCATCATAGAAGTGACGCAGGAACTCACTCTTTAAAGCTGCCCAAGTAGTGTACTGAGCAGGTGCCAGCTGCTTTAGCCATGCACTAGCGTCTCCAGCAAGACTGTGCGGAAAGAGCTTAAGGAACAGATAGTCCGGGCAGACTCCATCATACTTCATGCCAGTGACTACGTCCTCAAACGAATCAATGTGATCCATAGGCTGCTCCGTTGGGTACCCATGAAATGCATTCTGTCTCATCAGCGAGTAGTAGATGGTTTTGATCTCAAAATCATATCTTTCAAAAGCAGGAAGAACTAAAGCTGACCGGTTTCTATGAAACTCATCCGGTCTGTTGTAGTCAGCTAAGGTCCTCTCGTGGAAAACCATCTGTCTACCTTGGGCCTGTCCTTGACCCTGGTTCTGCTCCTGTTGCTGTTGCTCAGGAGGATCAGGGATGACATTCCCTTCAGCATCAACCCTTTGCCAAGCAGCATTGTATGGGTTGTTATCTCGGTCCCTCAGGGTACCTTCAGCATCACGTACCAGAATCAAACGCTCACGCACCATCCTTTCTCTTCTTTCTCTTCTGTTGGTTCTCTCTAAACGTCCAAGTTCTTCAAGATCGAGATTAACTAAGTCCAAGTTCGGATTACTTCTAGTTTTCTGCATCTGCAGAAACTGTCTGTAATCGTCCGGCAACGATCGATGCTATCAGTGCAACGATCGCTTCAATCTCTGAATCGCCTAGTGACGATCTTTGCTAAGGTGCAACGATCGACGCAGTGCGATATTGGTACCTGCGACAGAGAGAAAACAGAGAAAATCAGCAACTAAAAAAAATTAAAAACAAAAACGAAAAGAAAACGAAAAATCCTAGTAAAACCCTAGGTTCTAAGCTATCGAAGCCTCAAAGAGTCCCCGGAAACGGCGCCAAAAACTTGATAGGTGTCAGGTTTTATCCTATATCTAACTGCAAGTGCACAATTCAGTAGTCGTAGTATATAGGTATCAAATCCACAGGGACTCCGGTATTCAATAGCTCAAGAACATGAAATTAAACTAGGAAGAAAGCAATGTGGTTGAATGAAAAGCAGTGCGAGAAATAAACAGAAAGCAGAGATTGTTGGTTGTGAAAGCAAGTTATTAAGAGCGCTAAGTCTAGGGCGTTCTCAGGAACTCAGACAAGCAGACAGTTCATTCAGCAAGGATCTAATTAAGCACAGTTCTAGAACTCAAAACACAGATATAGAATTAACCAAATTCCTTTGCGATAATTCTCTAAGTCTAAGTGCAGCAAACCAAACTTTCGTTTGCGAGAACTAACAGATTAAACTAGCATTAATCCCAAGTTTGATATGTTCACAATTATCCTAAACCAAACTTTCGTTTGCGAGAAGTTTAATTGCTCAACCTAATTAGTTCAGATTCCTAAACCCCACTTCCGTGACGTATTTAGCAACCTAAGATCTAGATTCTAATTGATCAGGTTAGAACTAGCTTTAAGCACAATTAGATTGAAGAACAGATATTGTTATGAATCCTTAACTGAATTAAACAAGTCTAGCAAGTCATGAAATCCTATGTGAGAAACCCTAAACCTAACAAGGAATCTACTCAGACATAGATAATGTAATCATATGATGAATAAACTGCATAGAAGATAAAGAATAAAAGGGGTTCGAAATCTTCTCCAAATACAGATGAAATAAAGGTTCAGATCAGCCCCAAAAGCTCTAAAAATCCTCTGCTCTTAATTATGAAAGCGTCCGTAAATAAAACATCAAAAACTTAATTATATAGGTCTAATCTCGGCCAGGGGCTTCTTTGTAAATATCAGGAACTTCTGGATCAGAGTGCAATATCTTGACTCTTCATAAACCGCCGAGTTTCGGCCCATCTCGCTGGTGCAACGATCGATGCTAGAGTGCAACGATCGACGCATTTCTCTGTCTCGGACAGTGAACTCTATCTCTCGGCCAAATACTCCAAAAATCTCCAAAAAGTGTCATAATCACCAAATATGCTCCAAACCTGATTATACCTGTAAAAGACTCTAAAAGAACACAAAAAGACACTAAACCACACTTATATCATGGTCTAAAACTAGTAAAAACCATGATATATCAATAGGAACCACGTCGCATACTACCTGATCATGATATCGCCCAATGCTGAAAGGTACGGTTACTTGATCTGCGATCCGGATCTCCGTGTCATCGTTTAGCCACCGAACTCGGTATGGTCGTGGGTGCTTAGTCACTTGAAGACCGAGCTTATCGACCATGTTCCTGCTGGCCACGTTAGTACAAGACCCACCATCAATAATAAGACTACATACCTTGATGTTCACGGTACAGCGAGTGTGGAAGATGTTCTCGCGTTGAACCGTCTCGGGATCAACAAGCAAACTGAGATCTCTCCTGATCACCAATAGCTCTCCAGAGTCAGGATACTCTATGGGCGTCCCTGTATCAAGCTCCTCCATGTATTCATCCTCCTGTTCATCCTGAGACTCGTACTCACCGGCTTCGTTTAAGATGCTGACCCTCCGGTTTGGACAGTCTCGAGCCATATGTCCTTTACCTTGACACTTAAAAGAGGTAATATCTCTAGAACGGGACGTACTAGTAAACTTACATGGGTCTGGTCGGTTGGGCTTAGACGTCTCAATGGTCGGCTTCTTGAACCTGGACTCGACTTCAACCGACTTACCTTTGTGAACGGGCCGTGGACCTGGTGCAGTCCAAGGCGTGTTGGTCCTAGGCCGGGTTGTGGTCGCGGACTTCCGCTTGTTGTGATGCTCAACCTGTATACACAAGTGCAACAACTCGGGCATATCGTGATAAGGTTGAATTTCTACCTTTCTAGCGATCCTCTCGTTCAGTCCGTCCACGAACTGGGCCATCAGAGTCTCTTCTGAATCGTCTAGCTCAAGCCTATTCCGCAATTGCTCGAACTCCTCGAAATACTCTTCAACCGTCTTAGTTCCCTGCATCAACTTATGAAAACGTTTCTGTAAATCTCTGTGGAAATGAGTAGGAACATACATGCGCCTTAGCTGGAACTTCATGTCAGTCTACGTAGCGATCGGTTCGTACCGATGGAGCCTTCGTTCTGCAGCGTCTCGATCCCACCATGACAAGGCATGTCCTGTGAACTGGGCCACTGCTAGTGATATCTTCCTGCCCTCGGGATATCCATATTGATCGAATATATGCTCCATCCTCCGCTTCCAGTCTAGATAGGCCTCCGGGTCATTTTTTCCTGCAAAAGTAGGAGGCTTTAGCTTGATATCATTAGGATATGGACGATGTACCTCTTTTTCTCGTATGCGTCCACGGTGATTAGGATCACGCTGGTATGGTGGTCGCGGTCCGTGACGTCCGTACACACACTCATCCGTATCGTCCAGTCGGACGTCCTGGAAGCGTCCGGGTCGTTCAACTCGTCCGCGGTACTGTATTGGTCGACGTTGCTGGTCGTTCCGAAGATGTGGCGCCTCTGGTCCGTTCTAATGCTCTCCTGGCCGAGGCTGAAAAGCGCCGGGCCGAGGTTGATGTTCGTCCAGCCGCGGCTGATGTCCACCGGGATGTTCCAAACGGTCCAGTCGGGCTCCGATCGTCTGGATAGTAGCTAAGATCTGAGTGAGGTCAGTGGGAACGCCTTGCTGGTTTAGTTCTTCTGCCATTAATATCTGCGCACTTAAACAAACAGATCAAACGTACCAAAGAAGAGAAATGGACAGAACTTAAAGGAAAAACAAATGCAACCAAAACGGAAAGAAAACAAAGCAAAGCCAATTCTTTTTTTTTTGAATGACAAACTGAAAGTATTCACTAAACCAATACAGGAAAGAAAAATCCAATTAAATCAGATTAGTAACCGGGCAACAAACCGCAATACTCAAAGCAACAATCAAAACAAGAGAAGAATAGTGCAGCCGGTTTCTATCTCCTATCAACCTATTCTTTTTTTTTTATAACTAAGAACCACAAAAGGAATTTACTAAACCGATAACAGAAATGGAAAGCTCAACTTAAATCAGACCAGTAACAAATTTAGCAAACCGAGAGTCACAAATCGCAAGAGGAAACCCTAGCTAACAAGCAGCCGGTTTGGGTTCACTTCTAGCAGCCGATTTTCTAAGCTTCTTCTTCCTACTAGATGATTGCAAGATCACAACTCAATTCCCAGGTTACAAGAGAGATTAAATCAAGACAACCTAGACTAGGCCGGATGAGATTCAAACAACTAGAAGAAAACTATTTTTTTCGGTTTTGAAAAGAACACAAGCAAACAAAAACTGAAACTAAACAAAGGAGAGAGATAACCAGACTGGTCAGGAGCTTTAAAGCTCTGATACCAGATGATGTGAGATGGTATGGATGGTAGAGAGAGATGGACCGAGAATGGGCTGATGGCCGACCGTGAGTGAGCAGCTGGCGTGGGTGGTGATCAAGTGGGACGAGAAACTGGCCGATGGCACTCTCTTCTCGTCAAGGGATGGTTGAATGATGGTTTGTGAGCTACTGAACCTGAGGAATACTTAGGATGAACGAGAGAGCAAGCAAAAGCCAAGGGATCTGCTCTTCTAAGGGGAATCCGCGCAGAGAGAGAGATATATCGAAACACCTTAGGGTTTTCTTGGTTTAAACTTGCTTAATGTTTCATAAAACCAAAAGAATGTTTAAGTAACTACAACTGAAAGCAAATGGGCCAAAAAACAGTGGGCCATCGAAAATGCTAAGAGAAAACAAGAGAAATAAGACTTAAAATGAAAAAGAAAAGTCTTGGTCGAAAATAGAGAAGAGGCCGGTCTGTCTCTCTAATGAATGGGCCTCGGATCACCTCGTTAAAAACCTTGTGAAGAAAACCCATTTGGGACAAAACTTCACAAGGTAAAAATAGTATGATCTTTATCCCAGAGGCAGACCGGTCAAAGAATCATCTGGCTCGATGCAGAAGATCATGGTCGGTCCGTGCGTCCGGAGTAGGGCCAGGGCGTAGCCTGATCAAATGGGCCGTCAACTTCAGTATGGATCATCCTCCAGGCCAACTGGTTCACGACATGATGTCCTTTGTCGAGGTGGCCTAGCTGGGTCGTGATGTCTTCTAGGCTTGTCCTCGAGATCAGCTTCTCCATGGCATTGTTGAATTCAGCTTCTATCTGTCGCTGCACCGAACGCGTCCTTGGTACATCTCGCATGGTCGGAAACAGGTCGGCCAGCTTCTTGGTAGAGCCTGGTCCGTCTTTCTCGTCCAACTCAGTGTCGGCCAAGCTGATGTCCTCATCACAAAGTATCGCCAGCTTTGCTTGAACGACTTATTGAACAAATGGATTCAACGGATACGTTTCAGACGACATTTCGTATACAACGGACCAATCAGAAAAACATACCTTCCAACAGGGATTGCAGATCAACGAAACAACCAAACAGACAAAGATCAAGCTGATTCAGCTCGGAACCGAGCCAAACCAGCTCGGAATCACCGAGCTGAAGCAGCTCGGAAATTGCGAGCTAAACCAGCTCGGAACTTCTGAGCTAAACCAGCTCGGGTTTTCCGAGCTGAACCAGCTCGGACCAAACTGAAATAGCTCGGGTTTTCCGAGCTAAACCAGCTCGGAAGTTCCGAGCTAAACCAGCTCGGAACTCCCAAGCTAAACCAGCTCGAAAATCCGAGTTGAACCAGCTCAGGTCCGAGATGGTTGCAACTAACTCGGACTTTCTGAGCTAAACCATCTCGGGTCCGAACCTTTCCCTTATCATTTTCCGAACATGATTTATTCCCTGGGGAATCCCGAGCTGAATGCACCTCTTGTAAACTTTCGAGCTGGACTTCGCCAAACTTTCTGAACAGATAACCAAACATTTGCCGATATGCACAACTTGTCGCAATCCATCGTCGGAGACATCGGCATGTACCTTCTTAGCCAATAACTTGGGCTGATGGATCAAGTTAAAAGAAATAAGAACTTAGGCCCAAACATACAACATTTGTACGCGAATGGGCTCGGATCGTCCGTTATCGGCCCATCCGAAAAATAGGTCAAGCCGCGGAAAGATGGTTGTTAAAGAAAGGAGATAGATACAAAGAAGTAAAGAAGGAGATATCTCCGAGCTAAAGAGGAAAATCCGAGATGAAAAGGTAAATCTTAACGGAAAAAGGAAGGAGATAACAACAGGATCCGTAAATCTTGCCGAAATATTCTCGAAGCCAACTTGCCGTAGCTATATAAGGAGATGGAAGTCATACGATTGAGGCAGAGCGAAAAACCCTAGCATGTAGAATTAAGAGTTTAGCAATTTTCTTAGCCGATTCCTTTCTTTGTATTCTCTTTTACGACCTTTGCACTCTTTTTCGATCTAACATCAATAAAACATTCTCCAGGTTTACTAGTTTGGTGGTTTATCTTTGAAGTTTCTGTTCCCTAAAAAGTTTGCTCTACAAGTTTTGATCGTGCGAGTTTCGACTCTCACAGTTTGGCGCCGTCTGTGGGGACATAGAAGTTTCTTACACTTAAAAATCACCAATTAGTGGATCCGAAGATATGTCCACTGACGGAAATAGAACAAATCATCCAGTGGTGATCAATGCTGCAGCAGCGTAGCCGCAACACAAAAACGGACAACGCTGCAACAGACGCAGCCGCAAGTGATTCAACGATAGCCGACGTAGCGCTATCCGATTTAAAGGAGACAACAGCCGTATTGATGCAAAAACTCAGAATCGGGCGAAGGCGAATACCACGCTCACCGAGCAAGTGGAGAGGCTCGGTACAAAAACCATGGAGCACTCAGGCAGTGAAGTTCATACCATCTAAGCGACCACAACTTGCAAACAAGGGAACATCTCTTGCAGACAGATCTACCACCACTAATCCAACAAAGAAGGATCACGACGACTATCGACGTCGACAGAGAAGACTGCATGGACGCAACCTCAAACAAAAAAATGTAACAAGGATACCAACATCGGATCGGAATTTGCCAAATCCGAAGAGAACATTTTGTGGTGTTCAAAGATCGTCTTCGTCGTAATTCGCTTTACGATCTGTCTGATTGTAAAGATCTACCCGCGACGCCAAGAAGCCAAACAACCGACGATAGTACTGGAATCGAACGGCTTGACTAATCTATTTTAATATGCTGCTGCACCTTCGCACCACAGCCGAGTGAAACTATCCTTGACTAGTCGTCGTCAACGCCCCGTCGTGACACCAGCTAATGTTCCAAGCCATCCTAACATCAAGCTTCTTAACCATCAACGTACAAATCCAGTATTTATCTGCATATAGTAGATTCGGTGAACAATAACGAGAAACCAAGTTGAGAAGCGATTCATCGATAAATCATCAACAATCACCTTCTTGCTATCTAAGCATATGGTCTCATCATAGCCGATCGTGAGAGCGATCATAACATCCAAGTAAAGCCTCGCCTAACCGCACATTCATATGCGTCCTTCTGGGACGACACAATTTCATGCTCGACTTGATATTTTCGTGGTCAGTCTGAGTTCGCGACTAGTTCACGAGCTGAATGGTCCAGCATCGTCCTCTGTCCATAAACGATCAACTGCGACTACACGTCTCTATAGTTTAACGCAGACTAACAAGCTCCGGCAAATACCTTGCTTGGACCACAAAAGGTCCCATGGGGAGAGCAACCTGGTCGACATGACAGTTACCGCAAATACAATCAGAACACGAGATGATGCATCTTCCCGATCATATCTTACTCGGCTTGTCCGCAGTCAAACTGTTCAACATCTCTGATCGGAACATCCTGATCGAATGACCCACGACTAAACAAGCTCAGACGTACCGCGACATGGCTATCCACACGATGAGACTGCTTGGAAGGTTGTCATACGATCTTTCGTGCAGCATGCTCGACAACTTGCGCAGCCTGCTCGGCAACTCGCGCAGCATTCTTGGCAGCTCGCGCAGCACGCTCGGCAGTTCGCGCAGCATGCTTGGCAGCTCGCACAGCATTCTCAGCAACTCGCACCATTCTCAGCAACTCGGATAATGCTTGGAAACTTGGAGAATGCTCTGAAACTTCAAACAGACAAATCAGCTCGGAAATTCTGAAGCTAACCAGCTCCGATTTCTAAGCTCATCTCATTTCGTTTTCCGAACTTGAAAGTACTCACAACATCTTGGCATGCTCGGAAAATCGCATGCCAAGATGTTGGCATTCTCGGAAAATCGCATGCCAAGATGTTGGCATGCTTCGGAAACTCGTGGCATGCTCGGAAAATCGCAGCATTCTCGGCAACTCGTGGAATGCTTGGAAATTTGCAGACTGTTCGGAAACTCCGAGCAGACAAATCAGCCCGGAAATTTCGAGCTAATCAGCTCATCTGAGCTCACCTCATTTTGTTTTCCGAGCCGGAAAAATTAGTTCGGAAGGAAATACAACAGTTTTTCCGAACTCAAAAAAAAAAAGAAGAAAAAAAGAGCTCATCA
Organism: Orychophragmus violaceus; assembly: GCA_030180135.1. Classification (NCBI taxonomy): domain Eukaryota; kingdom Viridiplantae; phylum Streptophyta; class Magnoliopsida; order Brassicales; family Brassicaceae; genus Orychophragmus; species Orychophragmus violaceus. The sequence goes on from CM058232.1 coordinate 47,007,911, forward strand.
ACATTTGCGAGCTGAAAAAAAGGGGTCAGCTCGGCAAAACATGAACAACCAGCTCGGGAGAAAGAAAAAAAAAAGGAGCTCATCAACATTTCTGAGCTGATAAAAAAAAAGTCAGCTCGGCAAACGTGAACAGCCAGTTCGGAAGGAAGAAAAAAAAATTGTTTGAGCTCGGGCAATTGCTCATGCTCGAACAATTGATTATGCTTAATTGAATATCTTTTGCCGAGCACAACCAAAGAACATGACGTTTATGATGACGTTCGGTCTTGGACAAGCACATGCCCACTTAATTAATTATATGATCAAGACTATGCTCGGATAAAAAAAAAAAAAAAAAAAATATATATATATATATATATATTGTTTTGCCAAACAATAAGTCTTTCGGCCATCATTTCAACACTTGGCAACGCGCTAGACTCCGAGTAAAATATGTACAACACGATCATGCACTTGTTCGCATCCAAAACTACCAACAAGAAGCTGTCGAATACTACAAAATAAATGTCCGCAGTTGAAGGTCCCCCGACAATGACCTAGTCATATTCAAAGTTTTGCAGAACACGGCTGAATGAAGCACGTGCAAACTAGGAGCAAACCAAGAAGAAACATACATAGTTACCAAAGTAGTTCGTTGTGAAGTATACGAACTTGTCAACATGGATGACGACAAGATTCCAAGAAGTTAGAATGCAACGAAAGGACATTTTGAAGAAGTACCATCACTAAGACAAGATTTACGAACATCTCAAGAAACACTCGAACTACGGGACGACTTGATTCTCGAAAGGGATACGTAGACAGCCGATATCTTGATTGGTTCAGCTGTCCCTCCTTTTTTTTAAAAAAAAAGGGGAGTGGGTCCGTATATATCTATACTTCCGCATCGGAATTCGGAAAATTTTGAAACAATTCTCGAACTCGAAACTTGTCGGACAAAGTTACTCGGAAACCTTAAAAGAACCAGCTCGGAACTTCCGAGCAAATAAGCTAGGAACTTCCAAGCAAGTGAGCTAGGAACTTCCAAGCAAGTCAGCTAGGAAATTCCGAGCTGTTCAAACAAGTCAGCTAGGAAATTCCGAGCTGTTCAAACAAGTCAGCTAGGGAAGTCCGATTTGTTCAAACAAATCAGCTAGGAATATCCGAGCAAGTCATCTAGGAAATTCCAAGCTGTTCGAACAAGTCAGCTAGGAACTTCCAAGAAAGTCAGCTAGGGAAGTCCGACTTGTTCAAACAAATCAGCTAGGAACTTCCGAGCAAGTGAGCTAGGAACTTCCAAGCAAGTCAGCTAGGGAAGTCCGATCTGTTCAAACAAATCTGCTAGGAACTTCCGAGCAAGTCAGCTGGGAACTTTTAAGCAAGCCAGCTAGAAACTTCCAAGCAAGTCAGCTACGGAAGTCCGATCTGTTCAAACAAATCAGCTAGGAACTTCCGAGCAAGTCAGCTAGGGAAATCCGAGCTGTTCAAACAAATCAGCTAGGAACTTCCGAGCAAGTCAGCTAGGAAAGACCGAGATATTCGAACTAACCAGCTAGGAAGTTCCGAGCTAACCACTCTTCTCGTAAATTCCGAACTAACCAGCTTGGAAATTCTGAACTAAGCTGCAAGGAAATTCCGAGCTGGCTAACCTTCTCGGAAATTCCGAGCTGACCTCTCTTCTCGGAAATTCTGAACTACCCAATCTTCTCGGAAATTCCGAGCTATCAAATCTTCTCAGAAATTCCGAGCTACCCAATCTCCTCGGAAATTCCGAGCTGACCAATCTCCTCGGAAATTCCGAGCTGACCATTCTCCTCGAAAATTCCGAGCTGGCCAATATCCTCGGAAATTCCGAGCTAGCCTATCTCTCGGAAATTCCGAGCTAACCACTCTTCTCGGAAATTCCAAACTAACCAGCTAGGAAATTTCGAACTAAGATAGGAAATTTCGAGCTAGCCTCTCTTCTCGGAAATTCTGAGCTGACCACTCTCCTCGGGAGTCCCGAGCGAAACGCTTGTCTCGCACAGCCGATTCATCGAAGCCACTCTAGACAGCGGATCTTAGTTGGAAGCACGACGCGTCCGCAAAAGTTCAACTCCCCGACCACGCTCTTGAAGTCATCCGGTAAAGAAATCAAACCCCTTTTCTCATTTTCATTTATTTTGTCTTAGATCAAAATTAGGATACAAACTTTGTAACTTAGAATTCGCCTACTATTACGTCGCATGCATAATTATTAAAAATAGTCCATCATGTCTGCTGACGGCCGCAGTAGACAAACACATACGTCCTTTACGGATATTAGCCAATACGTCCTATATGAATTGAGGCTCTATACATCCAACAAATGGATAAAAGCGTTCTATATAAATTTTAGATACCTCCAAAGATATGTTTATTATCGGCGAAGGGAACATAAGTCGAGAGGACGACGTAAGATCCCGAATACGGGTTGTTGATAGGTCTTCAAATCCGCCGCACCAGTAATGGAGACGATAATAGACCCCAAAAATTTAGTATGACGTTACTCAGCACACTGGTAAAATGACGTTTTAACCAAGTATATCTTGGTTCGGTATCTTTGAGAGGTGGTCATGCGGATACTGGCTTATTTTCAGTGAACGAAAGATGCGAGGCGAGAGTTTCGCGGAAAATCGGGATCGAAAATTCAAACCCAGTAAAATACAACACACTGGTCTTGACAACATCATTATTGAGTACACGACCGACTTGGGAATGTAAGACGGCATACCCCCGCACTAGTACTAAAGTCAACCGTAAAACTCCTAAAAACCCAGTAAGACGCTCCCGAGCACACTGGTCTAATCATTGTAAGTTCACAAGAGAAAAACATTTTGTTATTTCTCGGACTCGAAACCCAGTAAGACGCTTCCGGGCATACTGGTCTAGTCATTCATTATAAGTCCATAAGAGAAAAATGTTTTGTTATTTATAGGACTCGAAACCCAGTAAGACGCTTTTGAGCACAATGGTCCAATCATTATAAGTCCGCAAGAGAAGGACGCTTTTCTCGGACACAATTTCGAAACCCAGTAAGACGCTTCCGAGCATACTGGTCTAATCATTATAAGTCCGCAAGAGGAGTACGTCTTTGTATTCTTCGGACTCGATTTTGAAACCCAGTAAGACGCTTCCGAGCACACTGGTCTAATCATTACATGTCTGCAGGAGGAATACGCCTAACTAATCCTCGAGCTCAATTTTGAACAACAGTGAGACTCTTCCGAGCACACTGGACTCAATCATCTCAGGTTCGTAAGTAGAGGATATCTCGCTAACCTTCGAACTTAACTCAAAACCCAGTTAGGTACTTCCGAGCAAGCTGATCTGAGTCATCCCAAAGGCAAGTATATCTCGCCGACCTTCGAGCTCAAAACTTGATTCGAAATACGGTGAAACACTTCTACGCGCGCCAGATTTAAACGCTATCCCATTAACCTCAAGACCCGGGATACGCATCTGAGTGCAATGCTCCTAAAAGCACCAAGGGTCAAATGCTAAATCATACTTTCCTTCAGGAACTATACGAAGCTATCCGGAAAACCCTTCAAGCTATACAAAACCAACTCATACAGTCTATACGGAGTCGATGAAGGAGATTTTCTTCCAATAAAATCTGCTCAACTTTATGCGTTAATCGACATAACGTCGACACAACAGTTCAGCTTCTCAGACAAAGAAATCGTCCTAGCAGGCTCGACAAACTAACCTGAAACTAAATCCTAATCACAACTCTGAGTAGACTTACTCGGAAAATCCGAGCATGTTGCGCAGGAAATCCGAGTAGACTTTCTAAGAATTTATGAGAAGATGTGCTCGGAATCCGAGTAGGCTTACTTGGAAAATTTCGAAGCCCAACGCGATCTCCCTCTCGGACTCATCACATTCGTAAACACGACCGATTCACAATTCAGCGCACCTTCTCGACTATTTTGCTTGTTCGACTACGGAAGCGTCGATGAAAGGCCAACAACGAATTTCCAAACATCCAACGACATGACTAAGAATTACGGATGGCTTGATCCCTTTCTTAAGGGTACGTAGGCAGCCTTTCATAAGGTTCAGCTGTAAACAAAAATTCTTCGCTTGAAGTAAAGAAGCATCAAGGTCATACACCAGAACGACCAATGGTTCCGAAGAAAAGTTCAATAACATGCGAAATTGCTCGGAAGACTTTGCACAAAAAAAAAATCAATTACGGCCGAAAGATGCAAAAGGGTCACCATCTACACGCCAACGGGTGCGAGTCGACTTACTTGAAAGGCCGGAACAAATCAAACTCGAAAATGCCGTTCCAAAAAATTAGTCTAACTTGACGTACAAGACGAAGGCCAAAATGCGACAAATGATTCGGACAACCCTTCGTCGCAAACGGAAGAGCAACAAAACAGAAAGGGACGAACCAAGTCTTCCGGACAGTTACTTTCGCCTCGAATATAAAATAACCTCACCATCATCGCACTCGAGTCTGGCGAGCTGGGGGGCTAACTATTGGGGTCAAAAACCCCCTCGACGAAAACAATAGCCGAAAACAAGATCAGACAATCGGACACAGACGAATGTCCACTTCGGACAAACAAAGTTTCATATGAATAACCAAGTTAGACGAAGTATCGCCAGCTTCGCTTGAACGACTTATTTAACAAATGGATTCAACGGATACGTTTCAGACGACATTTCATATACAACGGACCAATCGGACAAACATACCTTCCAACAGGGATTGTGTATCAACGAAACAACCAAACAGACAAAGATCAAGCTGATTCAGCTCGGAACCGAGCCAAACCAGCTCGGAAATTGCGAGCTAAACCAGCTCGGACCGAGCTGAACCAGCTCGGAACTCCCGAGCTAAACCAGCTCAGGTCCGAGCTGGTCGCAACTAACTCGGACTTTCCGAGCTAAACCAGCTCGGGTCCGAACCTTTCCCTTCTCATTTTCCGAACATGATTTATTCCTTGGGGAATCCCGAGCTGAATGCACCTCTTGTAAACGTCCGAGCTGGACTTCGCCAAACTTTCCGAACGGATAACCAAACATTTGCCGATATGCACAACTTATCGCAATCCATCGTCGGAAACATCGGCCTGTACCTTCTTGGCCGATAAATTGGGCTGGCGGATCAAGTTAAAAGAAATAAGAACTTAGGCCCAAACATACGACGTTTGGACACCCAAGACTTTTGGCCGAATAAGTAAGTTTGTACGCGAATGGGCTCGGATCGTTCGTTCTCGGCCCATCCGGTAAATAGGTCACGCCGCGGAAATATGGTTGTCAAAGAAAGGAGATAGATACAAAGAAGTAAAGAAGGAGATATTTCCGAGCTAAAGAGGAAAATCCGAGATAAAAATGTAAATCTTAACGGAAAAAGTAAGGAGATAACAACATGAAGATTTCCGTAAATCTTGCGGAAATATTCTCGAAGCCAACTTGCCGTAGCTATATAAGGAGATGGAAGTCATACGATTGAGGCAGAGCGAAAAACCCTAGCATCTAGACTTAAGAGTTTAGCAATTTTCTTAGCCGATTCCTTTCTTTGTATTCTCTTTTCCGACCTTTATACTCTTTTCCAATCTAACATAAATAAAACATCCTTCGGATTTACTAGTTTGGTGGTTTATCTTTGAAGTTTCTGTTCCCTAAAAAGTTTGCTCTACAAGTTTTGACCGTGCGATTTTCGACTCTCACAATGATTAGCACTGCGAGGACTAAACGAGAGCGACCCAAGTGGATCGGCGAGACTCTCTGGAAAACGATGACCGATTATTGGGAAACTGAAGAAGCAAAGGCTAAAAGTAAGACCTATGCCCGTTGTCGTATGTCTGACCGTGGAGGTATCGGTCATCACGTACATTTCTCAGGGCCCAAGTCGTACCTACAAATCAGGATTAAAATGGCAAGTAACCTTTATTATATATATGTTGATCGGAAGCATTGCAACTAGAAATTTCAGTAATAATCCTTGTTTGAGGTATAACACTACAAGAAAAGGAATATGGAAGACCGGTTCATATTGGTGAGGTATTCGTCAAGACACATACAAAGGCAGAAGGTACATTTGTTGATCGGAAGGCACATGACATCGCTGCAACTTTCAAAAAGATCATAGACGAGAAGTTGTTAGATCTTGATATAGAGACTTCAGAAGTTTCGGAAGGTGCTGCTTCGAGACATCGGGAACTCTCAGTAAATGTATATGAGAACATCTTCCTTGAGGTAAAGTAATATTTTTCAAAATTCACATTTATAAAGTCATGTTATGTTCTTTATTTAATTGTGTTTTGCGGACTGTCTTTAATTACAACAGGCCACTGTTATCGATAGAGGAGGAAATCCTTATGGAGTTGGAAGCCTCAAAGAGTCCCTTTTGAGGGGCAAGTGCAAGCAGCCGGGGGATTCTTCAGGGTTTGTGACCATGCAAGACCAATTGAAGGAAGCTCAACGTAAAATCGAAAAGCAGGCTGCCCGTGAAGCAGATCACGCCCGAGTTGCAAATGAGCAGAAGGATAAGATCGAGTACATTTCCTTGATAGAACAGTATCTGCGGGAAAGTTATCCGCGTTTTCTTGACTTCCTTGAGACTCATAGGCCAGCAGCTAACACAAACAGTCATCCCCCAACAGGTACAACGTAACTCCATCTGCTGCCTAGGTTACATGTCGCTTTGCCTACCGAACTTCTTTTTGGTGTATGGTTTCGAAACTCCTTAATATTGGAGTTTTCATATGTAGATAATTGTTTGTGTATATATGCAAAACAAAACTATTAAGGTTATCAATGTTTTCTTGAAGTAAATATCTTATACATTGCTTGTATCATTCAAATTGAAGTATCACCAATTACCGAATTGTAAAATTGATAAATGGAATAATACCAAATTCTTATTTTCACGCAAACTTAATAGTCATCAATTAATGGTATCTGGATATCCCGCGTAGTCGCTGCATAGTCGTTCGATCTGTCATTAACTAGTCGTCAAATTGTCATTGAAGAGTCGCCAAAACGTCACCATAGTCTACGACTGAATCGTGACTATATTAGTCAGTCACATAATAGTCGCCACATAGTGGCGAGATCACTACCATAATCGTATATGAATGTTCAGATTAGTCGCGGGATTGTAGTTAAAATGGTCATTACCCAGTCGCTCCATAGTGGCTACTATTTACGACTACTTTCTGACTATACAATTCAATCGTATATTAATCGCCCAGTTGTCACCTAATTTAACGACTATTTTATGACAACATTTCTCTGACCATATCTGGACTCCCTCTATAGTCGCACATTTGTCGCTATCGTAGTCGCAGTTTAGTCCCTGTATCTTCCGACAATGCTGCGTCTATTTTACGATTAACTATGTTGGTCGTATAAATAGTCATAACTCGCCGACTAATAATATGACTATTCGATTTAGCAACTATGGATTTATGATTACCATATTTAGTCGCATGTTTGTCGTAAAACCCCGATTAACGACTATTTTGCGATTAAAAGTGCAGTCGTAAAAACGTTGTTTTCTTGTAGTGTGAGTGTAGCGGAAGCTGGGTGGGTCTTTCCCACATGTCAGATAGTCATGATGGATATGGTTAGCCTCATCTTTCACCACGGGTAAGCTATGATGTCTGCTTGTGTGCAGTCAACGCCATAGTGCACGGTAATGGAAAACCGTTGAAGAGAATCAATTTGAAAGTGGATGATATACTGTGGCACGATAATGAAAAACCATTGAAGAAACTGATTTGGAAGTGGAGCTTCTCATTCAAATTTTAGAACCATTCAAAAGATGACTGATGTTTTAAATGTTGGAGGTATTATCTATGACACTGTTCGTTCCATTTGGTCATATTGTAAAGCGCCAGTGTTGACCAGTCTCAAGGACAGAGATGGTAACTCGTTCGGCTCAAACGACAAATGGGATGTGGTAATTGACTTTTCTTAGCAATGGATGCTGGAAATTTAAAACCCCTTATAAGGTGTAAACCGACCCTAATGAACATGGGCGGTTGTAAGTGATCTTCGTAAGGCATATTAGAAGTTGTTGTAGCATGGTACCGAGGAGAAGGACACTTCAGATTCTTGGTTTGGAATAAAAGGGGGAGAAGCAGTCTTCTAGATTCGAGAGCAAATCCATTTCAAGTGAGTAAGCGATCAAGTCCAGTTTCCCCCCTGAGAAGTTTTGTGGTGTTGTTGATGATAAGAATTGCAGTGGAATCTCGCCTTGGAATCCGAGACGAATTCCCATTAAGTGGAAGAGAATTGTAATGGTCCATTTTCCCTATTTTGGGTTTTTAAAAAATGGCCCATTAAGCTCATTAGCCAATCCATAAACCCTAATGTCCCCTTCACTTTTCTATATAAATAGAGGCATCCACCAAGGGAAAAGGTAAGAAGAAATCACCAGAGAAGCTCTTCCCATTTCTCGCAGGAGCAAGCCGTCGCCGGAAAAATTAGAGCCACCATCGTCACCACCGTCGGTCTCGCTCTTCTCTTTGTTTCGTCTCCTCCGTTCTTCATTTCGGGTTTAATGGATCTCCAATCTCTATCGAATATTCTCTTTTCATTATCTTCTTGTGGAGTTTAGATCTCATGTGTTGTTAGATCGGAGATCTAGTCCCGTTTCTTCGATCTTTCACTTTTCTGAATGCAGATATAAGATCGAGATAATTTCGGACGTCAGATTGATTCACGTTTTTCCTGAGATCGGTAAGGATCCATGGAACTCAGAATATGTCGTTAGAAAGCACTCGGTCTGAGGTTTCCGAAAAGGTAAGATTCGCCCAATTCCGACTTACCGTTTCGAAGCTATGATCTGTTTTGTAAAACGTGTATGTGTATTGCGAATCTGTGATTAGTCTAGCTTGTCTGTGTTTGAGTTGAGCAAATGGATTCCTCTTGACCTAAAACTTGGCAGGTATATTCTAGACGCATAGATCTAGATCTCGGTTCAAGGAGAACATCTTTGGGTCTTAGTAGTATATGGAAGCATGTCGCCGAAGTTGTAGCAGTTCTGTCCAATCTCATGTTCGTTTGCGGTTCATCGTCGTCGTTGTGGCTAAAGTGAGGACTGGTCGTGATCTCTACCTTAATCTGTCCAATACCGGGATGTGATTCTTTTGTTAATATTGTCTTTCTTAGGTAATGTAGATCTAGTTGTTGAATTGTGATGATGCGATTAAAAGAACCTAGAATCTTAGGCTAGAATCATCTAAAACCTAAAATCATCTAAAACCGAATACGTTGTTTGTGACCAATGGTCATGTTTGAGCATGTTGAAGGTTCAAGTCCCTGGATGTTGTGCGGGTTCAAGTCCCGGTTGGTGTGAAGGTTCAAGTCCCTATTTTGTGCGGGTTCACGTCCCAGTTGGTGTGAGGGTTCAAGTCCATGTTCAGCTCCTGGTTGGTGTGAGGGTTCAAGTCCCTCTTTGTGTGAGGGTTCAAGTCCCTGTTGTTGTGCGGGTTCAAGTCCCGGGGATTGTGATTTCAAGTCCCATTGATTGCGAGCTAGGTTTTTAGTGTGCCTTCGGGCGATTGATTGCAAGGTGTTATTAGCTTGGACCTTTTCTTACTATTGTGCTAGTTTAAGATGAGATCGTGGGTTCCTAGAGCCTGCACTCACTGGGTAATTGTTGTCGAATAATTACTCAGGCCTCTTCTCTTTCCCTCGTTCTTTACCCTTGCATGACAAGTAGTAGGAGTACAATTACTGATTACGTTAGTGGTTTTGCACAGAAGGGAGCGCCCGGACTCTTGGGACTATGGGTGGATATTCCAGTTATCCATTTTTGGTTCAACAGGTATCCTAACGTCGTCATTTTTGATTCTCCCGAATGGGTCGTTACAGTAACACTGCAATGTTAAAGCTTATAAGGATGATGCTTATTGCAAAGTTCTTAATAAACCAATTAATATTTAAGTAAACGAATGAAAAGCACAAAAAATATAAACAAATACACGGTGTACAAAATATTTTATTGCCTACATCGAAATATAAATTAGACCTGGTTTATTTTTGACGCCACGAAACAGATTCTTATAATAGAAGGATAAGAAATATCTTACTTCTCTCCCACTTCTCTCTAGGCTCACCGACATAATCTCAGTTCCGGCCGTCCGCAACGGTTTTCTTCCGTGCCAGCGGTCTGGTTACTTTTGGTTTTCTTTTGTTTCCAGTCTGGGCGAATCCTCCCACTTTTCTTTGTAATATACGGCGGGATTTCGCTTAAAAAATCTCTAGATGTTTGTCCGTTTTAACTTCCGATTAATATCAGAGTTTTCTTCCGGTCTCATGATGGAATATGCGATTTGCGCTATGCACTCTGCACTTTGCGGTGGTTTCTTCGTCATCTCCAGCCGTTTTTCTCTTTTATTTATTATGTGTCCTTTATCTTTCATGGAGTAATATCTTGGGTGCAAATGGTAGTTGATGGGTGGAATAAATAGAATAAGGGTTAATGGAATTAAATTAGAAGAATAGAGTCAATTTATGCTCATTTTCTTCTTCCTAGAAGTACAGGAACAATTTTCAGCAGAATTCTTTATTTTTTTCCTTAAAATGTAGAACCCACAATATTCCACCAAAAATTTAGAAAAACAACAAATGATACATTTTAGAGTAACTCAACTTAATAGCCTATTCCACTAGATTTTAGTCCTCTAAAAAGACAACCATTTGCACCCCTTTTTGTTTCCACTTGCTCATGAGGAGGAACGTTTAGGTGGGTCATGGTCGAGCCAATCGTAAATTGGGCATATTGTTTGGCAACAAGCTTCCGAGAAGTCGGTGGTGCATCGTGAGATGAACAAGCTGTTTTCATTTGCATCCGTCTTTGGGTTTGGCGAATCTTTTTTTGCAGAGATGATGAATCAGCGGAAAATCTTCCAACGAGCGGTGAAGAAAGTTCATGCTTACCAACAAGTGTGGAATAGGCTAGGAGATTCGACGACAGTGGTCTTCTTAGCACCAACGACTTGACTAGTAGTAGTCACGGCTTCTTTGGTAATTAATTGGTAATTTGAAGAAAAAGTGAGAGAGGTGAAGGAAAGGGGGATGAAAATTGGAGCGGCTGGCTGAAGAGAAAAAGGCGACTGCGGCTCAAAACCTAGATCACTGATTCCCCATCGACCTGAGGTGATTACCAACGATAAGCCTTCATCTCCAGTCTCAGGCGCCTCCTCTCCATCCTCCGCTTTTGTTGTGTAGCGTCTTCTCCGGTCTTATCTATAGCATAGCCGTCTAGGGTTTCGTGTTTCATGCATCAAAAAACACCTCTGCTTTTCATATCATCTTAGATTAAAAAAGTAAAAAAGGTGGTGGCTCGATGAGAACCATGGCGGTTAAGGTTTTGGAACGGAGAACCTAAAGCTGCCATTCTGATCTATATACTTTCCTCCTCGTATTTTCATCATCCGCTTTCATAGTTCGTCCTCTACGCTCCTCCTTGCTGAAGGAATGTTTAGTCAATCCTGATTCAATTCTCAGATTCAGATTAACCTAAACATGCTGATCTAGGTTCTCTTGAATAGAAACAATGATAGATCTCACCTTATACCTGTTTGCAGCGGAAAGAGATGGTATGTCAGAGATCAGAGAGCCACCGAGAGATAACTCCTCCAGAGGTTCACACACGCACACCAATCAGGAAGAAGGCTGCTAGGCCACTAGGGGAACTCGGCGCAGAGGGACAGAGAGTTTTCGGCTAGGGTTTTTGGTTCTGAACTCGAGTTTTATTTATAAAACTTGTCCGGTTCCGTTTGGGCCATTTGGCCCAAACACCAATTAACTCGACGGTATTCGCGCACTGTGTCGATCGACACACCTTGTGTATCGATCGACACACAGTGCCTAAACCGTTTTATTCTCTCTAAGTACAGTAAATGCCTAGCACTTTTACCGTACTTCTGCTAAACCGTTCCTACACATTTTCCTGTTAGCTTAGGCGTGTGACCCATATGGGATCATATAATAAAGGCAATAAGTCCAAGACTTATAGATCATGAGCGGACTCTAGCAAGCCATCATGACCCCCAGTATTATATGACTTATGTCTGATCATTGACATACTCTTACTTTCTAGAGACAGTACCGAGATTACTGGACACAATTCCAACAATCTCCCACTTGTACTGGAATCTCTGTATTCATAATCCTTTTGTCACAATATCTCGATTAGTCATAAGGCAAGATTGGTGTCATCCTTATAAAGCCTAATCTTGTTCATCGGACTCTGATTCGATACTGACAATCCAAACGACTCGGGACAGTCCGTTTGAGCATGGCCATGCATTTTCCAGTATTCAAATCTCCGATTGGCCTAGAGATATTCACTCCATTTATATTGGAGGGACAAATTCCGTCTTGTTCCATCACTGTAAACTACTCATTTCATAATGTACCCAAACAAGGTCCTTATAACTATCGCAGAACGACAGCGTTAGACAATGATCAAAGTGCATCAGTCCATGTGCAGTCACATGCATGCGAACTCAGGTCTAAGGACTATACTCTATAGTCGTAGTAAGAATCTCTTATGACACAGATATAAATATCCTGAAGAGTTCTTATAAGCGGGTCTTGTCCGGTCGTATGTTCCCCAACATACACCTATGTACTGACTTTGATGCCGCGCATCTATGACACACTGAGACTTTGTCATAAGTCACGTACCAATCCAGTCTCACACGGTTGTTGGTGTTCCAATTTCAACAACCTTCGACTAGGGACATAATGATGTAAGTCATTTATCAAATATAGGGTCTCATGATCAAGCTAAATGACTTTGATAACTCAAGATCAAGTCATTTACTTCGATGACCTATAAAATGGTTTATATCACTTTGGAACGATTATTTCATCACAGTTAAAATAATCTTGAAATAATAATTTCATTAAACATCTTAAATGTTATTTCAAGAACATATCCAATAACTAAATAAAGCCCTTTACTAACTCCCACTGAAATTAAGACTATATCTTAACTTCACTTATCCTACAGCTACAGTCCATGACTCGTGCTTAGGGCTAAGGAGTGGCTTCGTTAATAGATTAGCAACGTTCTCATTTGTTGAAACTTGCTGATCTACTTAACATCTCTGTCATTTATCTCAAGGTGTTTGGACCTCTGATGTGCAGCTAGTTTCATCTATGCTGGAAATCACATCAAGTTCAGTGACGAACTCTTCTTTCCAAACAACCTCTTTCGCCACTTCCCAAGTTGCGAAATGTTCAGCTTAAGTCATGGAGTCAGCAACAGTGCCTTGCACCGCCAGATAGACACAAGATATAACCGGACTGTGATCGGAAATCATCTTTGTCTATTGGAAACTTGCCTTTCAGACTCTACCGACTCGTAGCACCGCACTTTCTCCGTAACTCAAGAATTTATCCTTAGTATTCCTCAAATACTTTAGGATATTCTTTACGGCAATCCAGTGATTCTTTGCTGGATTTGACTGGTCTTTACTTGTCTTGCTTAACATTAAAGCAACATCAAACAAGTACGTTTCATGGCATACATGATAGATCCAATTGCCGACGCATATGGAATCTCATCCATGCATTTAAGCTCAGCAGTTATCGTAGGATACTGTATCTTGCTTAACTTAATGCCATGTGACATTGGCATAAAACCCTTCTTGGATTGCTCAAAACGTGTAGGACTTTGTCAATTTAAGAATCCTGACTTTGTCCTACCAGCTCTTTTGGATCTCTATCTTTAGACCCAAAATCCAAAAACATACGTGGCTTTACCCATGTCAATCATTAGAACCAACTCCCAAGCCAGTCCTTTACTGACTGCAGCATTGGGACGTCATTTTCGAGAATCAGTATGTCATCGACATACAATATGAGAAATGCAATATCGCTCCCACTAATCTATTAGTAAACACACAGTTCCGCTTCGTTCCTGTTCAAGTCAAAACCTTGACTACTTCAACAGAACGAAGATTCCAACTCCGATATGTTTGCTTCCATCCATGAATGGATCAATGAAGCTAACTTACATAAAATGTAATTTTTCGGAGTCCGGGCTCACTTTCGCTTCTTTGAATTTCGCAGATTCGTCGCTTTCAATGATCATCAGATCATGCGAACTTTCAATGATTATCAGGTTCAACTAATGACGAGAAATCACTCTCGGATTAGTAACTGATTCATTCATATCTGCGAACTTCAGGCTCCAGAGGTGCAGATTTCAATGATTATCAGGTTCAACTAATGACGAGAAATCACTCTCGGATTAGTAACTGATTCATTCATATCTGCGAACTTCAGGCTCCAGAGGTGCAGATTTCAATGATTATCAGGTTCAACTAATGACGAGAAATCACTCTCGGATTAGTAACTGATTCATTCATATCTGCGAACTTCAGGCTCCAGAGGTGCAGATTTCAATGATTATCAGGTTCAACTAATGACGAGAAATCACTCTCGGATTAGTAACTGATTCATTCATATCTGCGAACTCCATAATCCACAGGTGTAGATTCTACAGAAATCTGTAAATCCTTCCGCTGCTCTCCCTCAACAGGTTAAGCAGCCTCCTGTATTTCTCGAATTTCTTCGAGTTATACTTTTACTCCCACTGTTCTTCTTGGAAATTAACTTCCCTTCTTAGAAAACAGAATGGACGTAAAAGTAACAAGCCTTGGTTTCCCTAGGACAACCAGCGAAGTAGCACAACTACAAATACTCAGTAAAGACGAATTTGGATCGATTCCAATCCACATTTACGTGGTGTCTTTCAACTGATATTGGTGGAACTATTTCAGCGTAAACTTAGATAATTTAGAGCGTTATTCTTAAATAATATCATGGAAGATTCGTGTGACTCATCTTTAATCATTTCTTATAAGATCTGATTCTTTCTCACAGAAACACCTTCAGGTTTTTAGGAGAAATGAGCTGTGAAACGATTTCACACTCATTAAGATGATCACACAATCAATGACTTAAGTATTCTCACTCGTGATTTAATCCAGAGTCTTAATACTTTTGTCATTCAGATCCTATACTTCATTCTGGAACTCTTTCGACCATGTCAAAGAATTCCGACTTGTGTCTCATCAAATGAACACAGTCACACTCACTGAAGTAATCAGTAGAGACAATGAAGTACAGGAGATTTTCTCTGGCATTACTGCTCATTGGGCCACATACATGAGTATGTTCCAGGTCCAATAAGCCTTTGGGCCTTTCTCTAGCTCGGCTAAGATAGGCCCTTTACCTTTTGGTCTAGTAAACAGAATTCAAGTCTCATAAGATATTTTATCAAATGAGCCCAACAGTCCATGACTATGGGATTTCTGAATCCGACTTACTCTATGTGACCAAGACTTTATGCCAAGAAAAATCAGGTTTAATTCATCAGATTTAAACCAATTCGGTATTTATGTTACATTTAGGCACTCTTTGGTTTAAGATATAAAACCCATTCCATGAATAGGGTGCTACAATTAATATTTCATTAAGATCAAAAGAACAAAACTTGTCTTTTATCAAAATGAAAAACATTCAAATTCTTACAAGAAAATGAAAGACAACTCTGCTCAAAGCAGGTACATTGTAGCAATTACTTAATACAAAACTAAGCCTCAAAGGGATCTATAAGTGAAAAACCCTACGGCTGAGGCAGCATCCCAAGCTCCTTCCAGACATGTAGTTTCACTTGCCCTTCCTTCAAAGTTCTACTGTTGCCCAGGCTCTGCATATTATAACAAATATCAGTGCCACAACCAGTATCCAATACCTATAAGGTAGAACTTGAAGTAATAACATGAATACCTGAGGAAGTAGTCGCATACATCAACTTCAACTCCTCATCATCTTCCATGAATTTAATGCAATCTCTCTTCCAATGCCCTGTCTCCTTACAGTAGCAGCACTTGCCAACGTAAGAGGTATCTGACTCGGGCTCAGAAGACACACGCTTGCCATGATTCAAAATCTGGACAACTTTGTCTTCACCCTTGTCAGCATTAGGTTTAGTAAACCTACCCTTCTCATTCATGAGATTGTACAGGGTACTCTTCACGTTTGGCTCAACTGTCTTGAGCATATCATGCAGTTCAGTCATCGTCTTCGTTAAGCCTTTCTTGATATAGTTCTTTCTGAACTTATCATAGCTTGACGGCAGTGACTGCAGAATGATTTCAGTTGCCAACTCTTGGCTAACTGGATAATCCAGTTTCCTCAGGTTATCAATGTAACCCATCATTTTACTGACATGAGGACTCACTGGATGATCATTTGGTAGCTTGCAGCCAGTGAGAGACTTAACCAACTGGTATCTCTCCACCCTTATCTGCTCCTGAAATTTCAATTTCAGGCTGCTGATCATCTCTATTGGCGACTCCATGTTCTCATATTGCTTCCGCAAGTCTGAGTCCATGGTAGCCAATATCAGACCACGCACATCTACCGCATCATTATAATGCTTATTCCAAGCATCATATACTGCATGAGAAGCATTGGACCCGATCCTCACGGGGAGAGCTCTCTCAAGGACATAGTCCTTTCTCTCCTGTCTGAGAACTAGCCTCAGGTTCCGCGACCAAGTCAAGAAATTTGATCCGTTCAGCTTGTCCATCTTAAGGACAGACCGGATCGAGAAAGTGTTTGTGCTAGTCATAACTGAAAATTAAGATAAAAGGATTTTAGTTAATATGTTCAATATGATTAATCTCGTATTAAATTTAATATGATTAATCATGCATTATATTCAATAACATCAGTTACCCTCAATAGAATATAATGATTCCAAGATCCACATATAACTAAGATTAAAGTGGGCCACTGGCCGTCACCCAACCTTAGCTTATATCGGTAAGCCCTATGTCGGCTAATTATATCCGTGATATAACTCTTGGTTGTGAATCTGGGCCCGAGGCCCAATTCACTCTGATGTCTCAAGGCCCGGGACTCCCGATGGCCTAGTCAAGAAAACCAGACTATACAGTCATGTAATCATTAATGTCTGGGACTCCCAATGACATTTATGAATCACAAACCGTCTTATCCACGCAAAAGCAGACACCCTCACACTGTAAGGCCATGAATACAATTGAATGGGCTTCGACAGCTGACATAGAATGGACAAGACATCCAACGCTTGATATTATTTGAGGTTCGTAGGTTTATTTTAAAATCTTATTCCCAAAATAGAAGATTACTATTTCGGGAAACTTTCCATTTTAGAAAACCTACTATTTTTGGAAACTTTCTAAAATTGGAAACTTTCTAAAACTGGAAACTTCCTAACTTTAGAAATTTCTTAAAATCCGAATCATGCAAATCTAGAAACTTCTAATTTAAGAAACTTTCTAATTTCCAAAATATCGGAAACTTTAATTTAAAATCGATTTATATACTTTATAAAATAAATTTTAAATTAAATCTGAAGAAAGACTCAAATAATTGGCCCAATCGTTTTAACTTCTTGGCCCGAGGCCGAAGAATTGGTCTATGTCCGAGACATAACCCGATCGTCCAATTAGATGACATAACCGGTCTGGTTCATTAAAATTGGTCTAACCAAAATTAATTACTACGACGACCACAATTGTCAACCGGTTATTTACTAAACCGGATTTTCTCAATTTATTTGGTCCAACCAAATCAAATTAGAAAATCCTGGTTTAGGCACTAAATCCAATAATTCTTTCGACATTGGATTTCTTGTCCCGGTTTAACCAGACTTAATAAAATTATTAAATCTGTTTATTAAACCAGGACGAATTAATTTTAATCAAAATATTAAACCGAGCCTTAAACCAACCATGTCGATCGATGAACCAACCATGTCGATCGATCCATCAACCGCATCGGTCGATGCTCTTAGCATCGATCCTGCATCGATCGTGCATCGATCCTGTATCGATCGATGCTCTCACGCATGCACGGAACCGAGCCAAAACCCTAACTGTGTCGATTGATGCACCAACCGCATCGGTCGATGCACCAACATCGAACCTGCATCGATCCTGCATCGATCGATGCTTTCACGCGTTAACAGGGTTAGCCGATAGACTGTATCGACCGATCCATGCGATCGTATCGATCGATCCATGCGATCGCAGTCGATACTGACTTTTGAAAATCGCATTCTACCAAATCAATATAGCTTGGTTTCTGCGATTTTAAGTGTGTTTAGGTTTCAATTCCTTGTTGCTTAAGTGATTTCTCTTATCAGTAGTTGATTCAAAACACTTTTAAACAAGAAAAACAATCCTAAACTTGAATCTAAACAAGAAAAACCAGAACCAATAGCTCTGATACCACTGAAGGAATGTTTAGTCAATCCTGATTCAATTCTCAGATTCAGATTAACCTAAACATGCTGATCTAGGTTCTCTTGAATAGAAACAATGATAGATCTCACCTTATACCTGTTTGCAGCGGAAAGAGATGGTATGTCAGAGATCAGAGAGCCACCGAGAGATAACTCCTCCAGAGGTTCACACACGCACACCAATCAGGAAGAAGGCTGCTAGGCCACTAGGGGAACTCGGCGCAGAGGGAGAGAGAGTTTTCGGCTAGGGTTTTTGGTTCTGAACTCGAGTTTTATTTATAAAACTTGTCCGGTTCCGTTTGGGCCATTTGGCCCAAACACTAATTAACTCGACGGTATTCGCGCACTGTGTCGATCGACACACCTTGTGTATCGATCGACACACAGTGCCTAAACCGTTTTATTCTCTCTAAGTACAGTAAATGCCTAGCACTTTTACCGTACTTCTGCTAAACCGTTCCTACACATTTTCCTGTTAGCATAGGCGTGTGACCCATATGGGATCATATAATAAAGGCAATAAGTCCAAGACTTATAGATCATGAGCGGACTCTAGCAAGCCATCATGACCCCCAGTATTATATGACTTATGTCTGATCATTGACATACTCTTACTTTCTAGAGACAGTACCGAGATTACTGGACACAATTCCAACACTTGCGTCCATGTTATGTGCTTGTTTTAGTCAGTTATACATTACAAGAAAACAGGCCATAACCGATGTACGAATCCGTCAGATATCCGTCGAAATGGGCCATTACCGACGGATTCCCAACAGAAATAATCCGACGGTTCTATTTCGTCGGAAATTGAAATCCGTCAGGTTTCCAACGGTAATTATCGATGGATTATCGACGAGATAAACACCAACAGATTATCGACGAGTGTTAAACCGACGGATAACCGACAACATAACCGACATTTTGGTTGTCAGTAATCCGTCGGTAACTGCTGTCGGTACGCCATCAAAAGTCCACATTTCGATACCGAGTCATTATGTCAGAAGTTCAGCATCAAGTGAAGACCTTCTCACCGTTTGATCATCCTCAAATTTGGACTAGAGATAGAGAGATCTACCAGCTTCATCCTCCACTTGACATCACGAAGATCAAAAGGTGCAAACTCAAGGAAACGAAAGTACAAACGGTACTAGAGGCAGCTGAAACTAAGGCAACCAAGGACCTGGTCGTGACCGTGCCAATCGTGGTCGCGGCCCAGCAGTCCTCACTTCGTGGTCCATTTGGGCATTTCTTCGATCTTCAGCCCGTTTTCCTTATTTTTGCATATCCCACATCGAATGTTCGGAAGCTTTTGAGAGATTTTGAACACTATAAATAGAGATCCACTGCTCTCCTTGTAACACTTACCAAAACCATGAAATTACTTTCTAAAGCTTATATTTTCTGTTTAGTCCTTTAAACTATAAAGGATACATTTCTGCTTGTAGACCAGGCATCAATAATTGGTCAAAGAATAAACACTTCAATTCTTTTAAAGTAATATTTGAGTATCAAAGTGAACTGGAAAGGGCCTTGTCTGCGATGTCCCTAATCCAAAGGAAATCAGTAGAATCACTAGGGTCCTAAAACAAGCTTATAAGGAGGAGGAGACATATTCGAAGCAGCGTTGTAGAGTACTTTGGTTACTCATACATGCTATTACTAGAGGAAGAAGAACCATGAAGTATTAGAAGACGAGCAAACACTACAAGAAATTCAGGTATTTATAGCAGTAAAATATAGCGTTCTGTTCTTTTTTGCTATGGTAAATATTATCCCAATTTTATATAGCGTTTTCAAATATATAAACGCTATGGATGTGTGGTAAATAATTTAATTCGGATATCACTTTAAATCAACGTAGAATATATAGCACTGATAACATTTTAAACGCTGTATTAATGTTTAGGCGGAAAAACTAATAATATGCCCGCTTAAAATAATTTGAGAAAAGTCATAAAATAGCATAAAAAATATACCTTATCATAAATATAGCACCGAGAAAAATAATTCACATTTTTAGCATTATTTTAATTACAAAGACTTTTATAGCATTATATAATTTAGGGTTTAGGGTTAATTATTTAGGGTTTAGGGTTTATTATTTAGGGTTTAGGGTTTAGTATTTAGGGTTTAGGGTTTATTATTCAAGGTTAGGGTTTAGTATTTAGGGTTTAGGGTTTAGTATTTAAGATTTATGGTTAGGGCTAATTTAGTGACAAAACATGTTTTTGTGCTATTTTATGATTTTTCTTCCTTGGTGCTATATTTTTGACAAGTCATGTTTTTTTGTGCTATTAATGCGATTTGCCCAAATAAGTTTCACCCAAATTTTTTTAGTTTCCCGGTTCTAATTCCTTTTCCTATCGATCAAAACAATTACCCTCTTGGATTATTGTCTCCAGACATTCATCTCTTCAAACCCTACCCTCTTCTCAGCTCCAAACCCTACCTAAATCCATTCGATGAAACAATTATCCGTTCTATGAGTATAGGAAAACATTCATCTCCATTGATGGCCGTAATCGCTTCCTCCTCCACCGCCGCGATTTCTTCCCCCGTTGCTACCTCCGGTGATTGTTCAATCTGACTCCCAGATCCGACCCTTAGATCTTTTATCTTGCTTCTAGTTTTCGTTTCTCTTTTTTTTGGGGTTGTTTCTCTTCTCGATCTCAGTACCAACCGGAGCTTCCTCCTTGTCTCCATATTCTACTGCTTCCTTCCTTTTTCTGAGTGTTATATAATGTCTTCGATTCACCGATTGATTATTCCTACTTCGTGTTTCTGGATTTCGCGACGCGTTGTTTAGCTCTGAAGCATGTATTTGATTCTTTGAATCAGCCTGAAGGATTGACTAGTTTCAGTGTCGTTTATTTAGGAGTAGTAGAAATGCAGTGCTTAGGAACAAAGCCATGTTTTATATCTCATCTTTGATCGGATCAATTATGTTTGCGAAGTTATATTGCGTTGTCAAATGTTCTTGATTTCTGTGAAGGGATGTCTGATTTACTTATGTCCTTTGTAATCTGATCTCCTTTTTACTGTATTTGCAGATCAAGCATCACCCCAGGGACAGTGCTGATTATCCTTGCTGGTCGGTTCAAGGGAAAGAGAGTTGTCTTCTTGAAGCAGCTTCCTTCTGGTTGGTTCTTGGGTCCGGTGATTTCTTCTAGATGTGTTCTCATGATCTTTGACCCTTTCAGTGATCTATTTCAATCAAAGATCATTCACTATTTTTGGTTACTGAAATGTTCATGTTTTGTTATTGCTCTTCAGGCCCATTCAAGATCAATGGTGTTCCTTTGAGATGTGTTAACCAGTCCTATGTGATCGGCGCATCCACAAAGCTTGACATTTCTGGAGTCAGCTTTGTTAAGTTTGATGATAAGTATTTTGGAAAGGTTGCTGAGAAGAAGAACAAGAAGGGAGAGGGAGAGTTCTTTGAGGCAGAGAAAGAGGTATATCAAGTCCAATCTCGTTGTACTCATTCTGATGCCTTTGGTTTTTGTTGAGTACTAGAAATTATAAGTTTTTCTCTCCTTTGTACAGTACCAAATCGAAAACTATCCTTGACCATTTCATGGGTTTTGGGATTTCGCAGGAGAAGAAGGAGATTCTACAAGGAGATTCCAATTTTCACTCCTCATACGTATGTAGGTATGCCTCCATCGTCACATCTTACTCTATACTGAGAAAGTAGAATGGATTCCTTTGCTCCACAATGTTCTGATCTTCTTCTTTTGGTGGAGATTGCTTCTCTCGTGTTGGTTATGTTGTTCTGGCACTTCACGATGCTTGTGAAACAAATACAAGATAGAGGCAAGCTTAGCGAAGATTTCAGATCCCGTAAGCTTAGTTTATAATGATAAACCCGGTTTTTCTGTACCATCCATTCAAGAAGAGATATTCAAAGGTTGTCTTTTTTTTTTGCAGATTCTGAAGGCGAAGATGAGCTTGTCATTATTGTTATATTTGACATGTAAGTTGGTTCATGTGTCAGCTTGTCGTTATTGTTATATGTGCAAAGTTCAAGTCCTCTTATACTTTACTGTTGTTATGTTTTTGCAGAATGCAGAGGCAGTATGTCGATAAAAGCAAATAGTTGAAAGAATTGAATGCTAAAACTGACAGAAGAGAAGAGCAAGAAGAGAAGAGCAGGAAGTGAGTCGAGATATGAAAGCTCATTGGATATGGAAAGTGAAGGAGAGGGATCAGAGTCAAAAGAAGAGCCTAAATGGATTTTGTTTGTGATCTTCATTGTTTAAGCTTATTAAATGTTATTTGTGGTTTTATGATTTCAATTTTGTAAATTGTTTAAATTAATAAAAGTATTTTCATTTTGTTAATCTTCAACGCTTTTATTCTATTTTATATATTTAAAAAATAATAATTTATAAACCAAAATCTGTATATATAAAACAAATAATAACACAAATAAAATGCTATTATATAAAATATAATAGCAAAATACTAAGCGCTATTGTAAATAACTCTATTATAGCATAACGAAAGAACGTTATCTAAAGTGCCTGATCTATTATAACGGACGTAGATAGAGCGTTTACTAAACCGCTATGACAGTAATATATAGCGTTTTTCGGGTGCTATATATACTCCAATTTCTTGTAGTGAAAGCACATCTTTCCATGAGGAGGCCAACTTTATGCGACTTATATCTTGGTCTACTTTCATGAAATTTTCACGACCTAGTCCTCATGCGACTTAGAAGTGGTCAATGAAGTTCAACAACCATATATTGCGCAGGAGATAAACTCTAGTATGATCTCTATCCCATCGGCGGAAGAAATCAAATATGATCTCTTCAATATTAACACCAAAAAATCGCCTGAACAGGATGGCTTCACTAAAAGCTTCTTCCACACCTTCTGGGACACCCTGGGGTATCTTCCCTATGTCACACAATTTTCTTATATCTCTAGTATCTTCCCAGTATCGCAAAATGCCACTTTTATCCATCTCATACCCAAGTGTTTTGGGCCCAAGAAGGTTTCAGGTTATATACTACTAGTATTCTGTCCCGTGCGTTGCACGGGCTAATGTTTATGTATTTGACATTGACTATTACTTGATAATGAAATATATGTTAAAATTGGTTAAAATAGACGGTGGAAGAGTATAATTACTATTATTAGTTAGTAATTATTTTGTTTAAATACACAGTTATTTAGGAATCTCATGTTCTTAATATAGTTTTGGTTTAGATCCGCTTTAAAAAGACATACGGACCTATATACACAAACCTCCTAATCATCCAAAAAATGATTGGAATATAATTTGTTGTGGTTCGATTTCTGCAATTAAATATTCACATCAGTAGTCTAGATTAATGCCATCGCATATTATCCTTAATTTTTTAAAGTTAATATGTATTAACATTATATTTTTATAAAAATATACTAACACTATTATTATATTTGAATCTACATTTATACCCAAAACTAATGCTAAATGCAAATATAACAGATAAGCTATAAACTAACGTTAGAAAGAAAAAAAAATTCATTAGGTTAAGAAACATCGTCTTATTGAACGGTGTAAGACATTTTTTTATTAGATTTTTGTGGTAAAACTAACAATGTTAATAGTGTCATATAAGTACGATCCACCAAGTTACCAGTTTCAAAAAAAAAAACGTAGTTATCATCAATTATCAAGTCATTGTAAACAACTCTATAAATACTTAGTAATATCCATAAATTCTATCGAACATATTTATGCAGCTTTTATCAATAAGATCACTGATGAAATTTCAAAAAAGTTTTCTTCATTAATTAATATGTTGTAATTTAATGATCTAATAATGATGATTTCGTTTTTATCGTATGTCAACGAAATCGTAAGATTATTTTAGTTAATGACATTTTGTTGTTGTTATATGATTATTGAAAGTTCGTGATTTTTTTTTGTTTACGAAAGTTTGTGATTCAATCAATTTTTTTCCTCCTTTGAGCATTACCCTCATATTCCACAAAATCGCTTCATCTTGTAATATATTACCATCATAGCCACACAAAAGAGTGAGAGAGAGAAACGTGGTGGAGGGTTTTGAAGATTATGAGACGAAGGGGGTTATCTACATATAGTTGTAGTAGGCCATGTCAATTAGTGTTGAAACCACTTGTCTATGCATCAGTCAATTTGTGTGAATGTAATCTTAAACTAAGATTCTCCATAAATTTAATAATGCTAGTGATGTTATATATATATATATATCGTTTAAGAGTCTTAGGTGAGTGGACGACCACCCATTTTCATTATTTATTTTTCTGAGTGGGTCCAAACAGTGAGGACCGATTTCATTTCCAATTCATAAACGCTTATAATATGGCATACTCATGTCCATTCATCCCCACATCATCTCTATCTCTCTGCATTTATATACTTCTCTTCTTCTCTCCACTCCACATACACAAAAAAGAAACCCAAAAATGGGTAATTCTCTGATCTCTCTTCTCCCAATCTTCCACTTGTTGGTGTTATTACGATCTTCAGTGAATGCTTATTGGCCACCATCACCTGGTTACTGGCCAAGCTTCAAGGTTGGCTCCTTGAACTTCTGCAAAGGTTTTAGGAATCTTTGGAGTCCAAAATGCCCTCTTCCATGCATTCCATTTCAACTGTTGCCTTGTCCTTAAGAACATATGTTAGAGTTATTTTAACAGCATGAAAATAGATATATGAAGATGAGAGTCAATCTAAATAGACATTACAGTTTCAACTTCAGAGAGTACTTCATCAGGAGCAACTTTATCACCTTTTTTCAGCCACCTGGCAATGTTACCCTGAGAATAGGAAAGACAACATATTAGAACATACACATAAACAGATATAAGTTTTGATCAAGAGGTAAATGGAGGTCCATGACTCAGTAATTGTTGGCGAGAGAGAAGGCATCCCAATCTCTTGGTGAGGAGTCAAATCTGAAACACAGTTTCAGAAAGTCAAGGAAATGAGTCAATCTAAAGCACATACCATTAAGCATCCTCAAGTTAGCCAAAACATTTAAAGCCTATGTTACTGTTTTAAGATGGAGTTTGCCATGAAGCCCTTAAATCGTTATCAAGTTACATAATTAACATATCAAAGGAATGACTTTTTCCTAGGAAAATCATGATATTTTAATCGCTTATTTACACAGATGAATGGCAATGCAAAACAGATCAACCTTAGTTAAACTCGAGTTGGCGGAAATGTATATTAGAGCAAGGTGAAAACTATACGAATTAACTGACCAGTGTGTGAACCATAGAATGTTTCGTCTGCCTCTTTGTCTCGCACAGCTGGAAAGTAGAAGTCTAGTCGGCCAACGCTCAATTTCAGTATGTCCGGAAAATCGAGACAACCTTTTGAGATTGGTCGTGGATCAGTCAATCAGCCTATCTACATTACAAACCAAATACAACCACGTCTGAACCATGTCTTGGGGATCCTACAGACACGTTGATAATCATCTTTGTTAAGATTCAAAGGATGGTGATCGTACAACATATTGTTTGTGGAGTTTGACTCGAAATCTTTTGGTGAAGCTAACATTTCTGTTCAAAAAGGGAAGTCACACTCAAGGTTCAATGATATTCATCATATCTATGGTTTACTTCGTTGCCACAAAAAGAATAAGAATCTTACCACTTTTCGTTAATCTGATAAACTGTTGAAATGGCGTTTCAGGATCTTTGTCATATGGCATCTCCACCCGCTTCTCATCGTTTGTAACCCAAAATCATAGAGAACATTAATAAACAGGAACACGAAAGAAAGCTTAGCTACTGTTCTTTCAAAATAATCCACAAAGCAAGACTTACAACTGGAAGGTCGGTGATGATATCTGAAAGTAGGAGCTTATCTGCCAACTTCACATTGTCTTCTTCTGCATAGGCGACAATGTTTCTCTGCATCGAACATAAGCCGAGCACATTCAGTAAACCATAAATATAAAGATTGCTAGCTATATTGAACAATACTAATATATATAAGCTTACATCAAAATTCACAGGAACATTTCCTCTATTGACAACATCATGTGTTGGAAGTGGGAATTGAGGAAGCCTCTGAAACAAAACCACAACAAAAAGATACAACAAATTAACAGTATTCCTTGATATCAAACAAATAAATAGCATAAACAGTGAATCTAGCGTTCTGGTCTTTTCCTCTAATTATTTTGATATTGAAACTAAATAAAAAAATTAATAGGAATTTTGAATCATACTATTTAATTAGATGCAATGCAAGAATGAATAAAAACTACTTATATGTTTACAATTCTCTGTGACACAACAACCAAAGAGGATCAGATTGAAAGAACAGAGACATGGATCAAAAGTTCATTTAAGCTAAAGGTTGATTTGCTGAAACTTGAATCGATGGAGAAAAAGGAACACGATACCTGAGAGATAATATGCCTAGAGAGAGCAGAAATAGCAGAACCAGTAGCTCCTTCTCCCATTAGATGATGCTTCCGGAGAGATCTCAAAGCGTCTTTTATGGCTTCCATAGCTTTCTCCCCTGTGCCCTGAAAATAGTTATGGTGATCATCGAATAAGAAATTCTGATGAAAATAGCTTACGGAACCAGATCCGATATAACCAACCTTATTTCCCGTGTTGTATTTCCATGGATTTCGAAGTGGAAAAGCTTCGAAGATATACTTGACGATTGAGAAAAAATCGAAACAAATGATTGAAAGAGATGAGATCGATTGAATCGATTAGATCATATGAATTGAATAATCTAAGAAGAAAGCAAGAATACCTTGAGAAGAGAGATTGGTAGATACGAAATTGCCTAGATGTAGAAACAGTTTTGCTTTGCAATTCTTCTCACAATCTGGTTTTGCTATTTTTTTTTCGGTAAAAAAAACAAAAATGAAGGAGGGGATGACACCTCAGCAAATGTTGATGTGTCAGATGGAGAAGCAGTCACTTTTTTCTCACATGACTTGTGAATTATATAATAAAGATTGCCTTAAAAACTGTTTACAACAAGATTGTACCGATGATTCTGACCAAACGCCTCTAACCAATACTTCCTAGCCTCATCTCGGAGACCTATACTGCATTTATTCCTGGAAAGGCTATCCAATACAACTTCCTTATCACTCATGAAGAGCTTCACTATCTCAGAAGCTTTAAAGCCAGGGTTAGATATTCCATGGCTGTTAAAACATACATGAGTAAAACGTATGACCACATTGAGTGGGGAGGGGGAGGGGGGTTTCTCAACCGTTTTGGTAAGACTTGGTTTTCATCATGTATGGATAGGTTGGATTACAGAATGTGTAACTACTGTAGAACATTCCTTCCTCATTAATGGCGCTCCCCAAGGACTAGTTATCCCCTCGCGCGGGCTTTGACAAGGTGACCCCCTATCCCCCTACTTATTCATCTTGTGTACAGAGGTCTTGTCAGGATTATGTCAACGGCCACAACAATTAGAAGAAAGTGCTGCGGTTTAAAATCATAGGCCCCAGATCAACCATCTCATGTTTGCAGACGAAAAGATGTTCTTATGCAAAGAAGACGTGCAGACATGCAATACGCTTTCCACTATCTTGTGGCAATATGAGGAAACTTCTGGACAGTGCATCAGTCATTCGAAATCGTCTATCACCATCTCTTGGAAGATCCCCTGTACCTAGAGAAACCGAGTAAATCGAAGATTAATGATCAGAAACGAAGGTGGAGTTGGAAAATACTTGAGGATTCCTGAATATTTTGGGAGTAAAAAGAAAGATATATTCGCTTCGGTTATCATATGTCCAGCAGAGAAAGAAGTCATCCTCAAATCCGTGCTAATTAAATGCCTTCATATTACATGACCTGATTTAAGCTCATGTATCTGTCTGGAACAAGATGCAATACCTCCTTACTAGATTTTGGTGGGAAAATAAACCGGACGAGCAGAAGATGAGTTGTGTTTCGTGGGGAAACATACTATTCCAAATAATGCGGGTTTTCTGGGTTTCCTTGATTTTGAAGCCGAATGATGCACTTCTATAAAAATATTGGCTTGTGAATTCTTAATGCTCCAGAATCTCTCTTTCCTAAGGTTTCTGGGCAAGTATTTCCACAACTCCTCTTTTAGAGAGGTTCATGCACTCCATTGCCTCTCACGGCTAGGGAAGTATTCTCGCGAATTGAGAGATTTTGAAATTGGGTTTAGAATGGAGAGTGGGAGACGGCGAGAGTGAAAATGTAGGTGAGGCAATATAAAGAGCAGAAAGTAAGACACAAAAAGTTTGTTAACGGGGTTCGATTTTTTTTACTCCCCCAATTTCGAATTCACTTGAATAGAAAGTAATCCCACAAATTACAAACGTATAGATCAAAACCCTATTGAACTAACGCTTTATTCAATACAAGAATTCTTCAGGATCAAACACCTGAGTTAAACTCCCCCTAGAGCCTAGACTTTTTCCCAAAATACAAAAGCCTTCTTGAGTTTTTATTCTCTCAACTCTTGCATCTTCATAAGGCCACGCCTCTCCTCTTTATATATGCTAAACTTGCTCCTCAAATTTACCTAAATAAAGATATAGCAAATATCTTTTTTGTTTTGATATTTCCTATTCCACCTTTTTGTAACTTTTCCTTTTTTTCTTTAAACTTATTCAAAGAATAAGTAAACCACTCCAAGCTGCAATCTTCACTCCAAGATCTTCATCCAGCTCATCACACAACCTATAAACCGAATCACATCATAAAGATTCGTTCATATCTCAACACTCAAACATATCCACGTCCTGAGTCACGTCTTGTACTACCACCTGTACTACGCCGTGACTGACACATCAAATACCTCTTCAATCTCCCCCTTTTTGACTATGTATGTGATCTCAACAACCCTATCATCAAAGGCTTCGTCACTAGCAACATCCAACATCATCCAAAACTAGCAACACCAATTTCCCCTTACTTGAGTCACATCATGGTCAAAAACTAACACATGAACCGTCCTCCTCCATATTGAGGATGAAATCCTACTGCACCATCTCCGAAGTGATTAACTTTCTTCCTCCAAATCTTCCTGACCCTTGTGCCTCCATGAGTAGCTCTTTGAACATGTCCTTTACCTTCACAATGACAACATATAGGACCATGAAATCTCATTCCACGAGCTTGCTCCATTCGTTTATTCTCCTTCAATAACTTGAAGCATCTTGGCCTAATATGCCCAACAACTCCACAATGATGACAAACAGGACGCCAAATTCGTTTAGGTGCACTCTTCACTTCAGGGATTTTCCTTGTTGCAGTCGTTGTAGCAGTTCTTGTACCAGCTCCCGTACCAGTTTCCGTACCAGTCGACGTACCAGTTGCAGACTTCATAACAGTTAAAGTCTTTGTAGCAGGTGTTGATGCAACATCCATCTTTCCACCAGACACAAAAACACTATCAGCTTTTGAAGATTCTCCATTGAATCCAAGACCACATCGATCACTTTTGCCAATGGTGAGAAGATGATCCAACTTCTTTGTGCCATTATTCAGCATCCTCACACCTTTTTGTCTCTTCAAGTTGAGCTCTGGCTTGCTGTGCTTCTTCTTCTTTCTCTGTTGCATACTTTCGTACTTCAGCAACTTCAGCTTCTAGCTTAACTTTCTCCTTAGTCAATGATGCATTCTCCTCAACCATCTTACACCAATGCTCATACAAGGCTTTGTAGTTTTCAGAAAAATCATCATCATCACTTACATGATCATCATCACTTTCCTCCTTGTCATTTCCAATTGCAAACCCTGTTGCAGACGCTGACGCAGGTTCCGTCGCAAACGCGGATGCAGATCCTGTTGCAGACTTCGTAGCAAAGCTAGACTCAAAGGTTGTGAATGCCACGAAGTTCTTTAATCCTTCACCATCATCTGAATCACTTCCAGAATCATCCTTGACGTTCTTCTTCTTCTTATTATGCTGTAAATTTGCACAATCGCGGCTAAAGTGACCAAATCCATGACATTCGTAGCATTGTATCTTCGATGATGAGCTGTCCAACTTCTCTCTTTTACTTTTCTTGTCTTCCTTCATCTTCAGATATTTAGAAAATTGTCTTGACAGCATTGCCATAGAATCTTCAGAAGATGAAACATGTAGAGCAACTCCAATATCAACATCCTTCTTCTGAGCTTGTTCTTCATACGCTTTATTCAACTCAAAAGCTTGAAGTATCCCAACAAACTCATCAAACGCCATCTCATCCAGATTATGAGCTTCTTCAACAATAGAGATCTTTGACTCAAAATTTGATGGAAGAGATCTCTTCAGATTCTTCACAAGCTTTTTGTCCTTGTAATGCTTTCCAAGAGCGAATGACTCATTAGATATGTTACACAACTTAGTACTAAATTGAGCCACGGTTTCTCCTTCATCCATCCTTAGATTCTCAAATTTAGATGCTAACATATCCAGCTTAGTCCTCTTGACACTTGTGGTACCTTCAAACATGTTCTCCAATGTTTTCCATGCCTTTTGACCTGACACACATTGAGAAATCAACTTGAAGTAACTTGCATCAATTGCATTATAAATTGCAGTCTTGGTCTTTGAATTGCAACTTGATGCCTTCTTCTTTTCAGCATTCCATTGATCTCTAGGCTTAATAACTTCAACTCCTTTATCATTAACCATCATAGGGGGATTCCAACCAGTCTCAATCGAATTCCAACAATCCTCATCAAGACCACTAATGAAAGCTTGCATACGAACCTTCCAATATCCATAATTTGAAGAGTCAAGCCGTGGTGGTCTGGTCATAGACGTTCCTTCTTTGCGAGACTCCATCGAACCGAACTTTGCTACTTCCTGAGCTACCTTCTGATCCTCACCTTAGATCTGCCCGAAACAAGACTAAATCTCTTTCAAGCACCCGCTCTGATACCAATTGAAAACGCAGGTGACGCAATATAAAGAGTATAAAGTAAGACACACAAAGTTTGTTAACGAGGTTTGATTTTTTCAACTCCCCCAATTTCGAATTCACTTGAATAGAAAGTAATCCCACAAATTACAAACGTATAGATCAAAACCCTATTGAACTAACGCTCTATTCAATACAAGAATTCTTCAGGATCAAACACCTGAGCTAAACTCCCCCTAGAGCCTAAACTTTTTCCCAAAATACAAAAGCCCTCTTGAGTTTTTATTCTCTCAACTCTTGCATCTTCATTAGGCCACACCTCTCCTTTTTTTATAGGCTAAACTTGCTCCTCAAATTTACCTAAATAAAGATATAGCAAATATCCTTTTTGTTTTGATATTTCCTATTCCACCTTATCGTAACTTTTCCTTTTTTTCTTGAAACTTATTCAAAGAATAAGTAAATCACTCCAAGCTGCATCTTCACTCCAAGATCTTCATCCAGCTCAGCACACAACCCATAAACCAAATCACATCATAAATATTTGTTCATATCTCAACAATCAAACATATCCACGTCCTGAGTCACGTCTTGTACTACGCCGTGACTGACACATCAAATACCTCTTCAGAGAGTATCTTCCTCTTTAAGGAACCATGGTCTCATCCGCCTCACCTTTCACAAAGATTGGATCCCCTCCCTATGATTCAAAATACCTCAAGGTGGGTGACCTTAGGAACCCGAACTCGAATGATTGGAACCAAAATGCTATTAGAAAAATAATGCCACATTATGATGAGAAAATCAGGCATATCCCTACAAACTCTGCTAAACATAGAGATCGCATGGCTGTATACCATGTAAGAATGGTGACACTACCCATAGAGGAGGCAGATTATCACATCCCAACATTCCTCTCAAGATATCTCGGAGTCCTAGTATTGTGCCCATATCCCATTAGCTCTAGCAGCAGAGGTGATGGCTGTGAAGGAAAGACTCAAGGCTTTGCAGGAACAAGAAGATGAATACATTCAAGTAATCTCGGACTGCCTCATCTTCATTCAACTTTTGAAGAATCACTACAAGAAAACATGCTTTTGCGACTACGAGTTGCGACTAATTTTACAGTCGTTAAATTTTACGACTAATTACAGACTTAGTTGCGACTGATTTTGAGACTAATAGAAAGTAGTCTCAATTCAGTCGCTTAATTGCGACCTAAATATTTAGTCATTAATTAGTTGCTAAATTACGGTCCATTTAGCGATTTAATTCGGCGGGTTACTAAGTAGTTGTCTTTTAGTCGTAAAAACCCGGTACAAACACACATTTTATCGTTTTGAGTAATGTGTACCTGGTTTTTGCGACTATTATTGGTAGTCTCCAAATAAGTCGCAAGTTAGATGGAAACCAGTCGCTAAAACAGTCACAAACTAAGACTCCAAACAAACCTTAAAACCCTAAATTATAAACAAAAATCTAATTACTAAAACTTCAATTACTTTAACATATCTAAAACTAAGATTCGACACGTGCAGAAACAATTCTTATTTTCTAAATCTAATATTTTGAAAACCTTAACTTAAAAATTTAAACTTAAACCCTCAAACCCTGTACCACAAACTATAAATCATACTATAAACCTTAAGGCTTAAACTCCTAATTATAACCTATAAAATCTAAATATAGCCATTAATTATAACTATGCATTGTCATTGTTACACTTTGCTAATTAATATAGGATTTTTGGTGTATGGTTTAGGGTTTATGATTTAGGGTTTAGGGAAAAGAAGGAAAACTAATCTAGATTCACTTTAGTTTTGATTTGGTTCGGTTTTGGATGAACAAATCTTTAGGGTTTAGGTTAAAAAATATGGTTTAGGGCTTAGGTTAAAGAAATATGGTTTAGGATTACCCTAAACCCTAAAACCTCTTTCATATTACTTTATCTTGGACCCTAAACCCTAAGAAAGAATCTAACCATAATGAATAAACCCTATATACCAAACTCCAAACCCTAAATTATAAACTCCGAACCCTAAATTATTGTTTCACTACAAGAAAACATGCATTTAACGACTTCTGATAATGACGATGAAGATGATGAAAAACCGTACTAATGTGCTTAAATGACTAAGTTAATGATCGGATAATTTTATGGGCTTTTAATTTTCTCTTTCATTTTATGAAATTGGCAAAATTTATAATTTCAATTTCTTAAAATGGCATAAAGTTTGAAATTTCATTGACCAAAAAAAACTATTGTTCTTATTTTCTCGAACAATCTGTAAACTCTGATGTTTCGTAATAAAATCGTTTAGCTAGAAAAAGACAATGCGACATTTTTTGAGTGAGCTGAGGAATGTCACAGACTTGACAGAAGAAGACATATGGGGGGGTTGTGGGAGCAAAGCCACCCGCCAGACGGTATAATATAGCGGTTTAAGTTTTCTTTTTATCAAGAGAATTAAGTATTCCACAAAGCCGTTTTTTATTATAAGGTTTTACTCGAATTATCTCAACAAAAACTTTGAATATTTATTTGAAAAGCCATTATTGAGAGACTAAAGAGTGACTAAAGAACCAATTGCAATTATCCCACCAACCTATTACAAGACCCGTCAAACTTATTTGCTCCATATTAATTTAACCGAGAAACTAATTGGCCCAATTTTAGTTTAAGCGGGAAACTAATAGGCCCAATTTTAATTTAATTGGAACATTTTAACCCAAATATTTGTTTAACCGGCAAACTTTCCTCCCTGATTTTTTCCCAAAATCTACTAAGAGGGTGTTATTGAATAGTGTAATTTAATGGAATTGAATGTATTTTAAATTCATAGTGAAATTTGGTGTTATTCAATTGTGTATTTGATAAGAATACATTAAAATTTATTAAAATTGACTGTTATTGGATTATAGATTTGTTAGGAGTAATTTAAAAGGCATTCAAAACATGTGTTATTCAATTTCCATTTGATTTTATTAGATTTCAGTTATTATTAGATTTTATTTGATAAGAATACATTAAAATGCTCGGTCTCCCAGCCGCATCTATCAGATCTGGTTGGATCCCGTCGACAATTGCTTTGCTTTGTTCTTGGGTTTACGTCATCACTTCTATTCTTCTCGTTGATGAGCTCAAATTTGCAGCCATGGAAGACGATAATGCATCAGAGGCTAGTTTCATCGGGCTTGAAACGAAATTATTTAGGAATAAATTTGGAGTTTTTTTGAACATTCATTGAAATCAAATTAACTCAGATTCACGGCACACTAACAATGTTCAATATCAATTAGATCTTCTATGAGATCTCCACAACCATTCGGATTGTGAGGAATTAGCGATTTCAATGTCTTACTTAATAAGCCTATGTGGATTCTCAACTCTCTCTTTCCAGCAAACCAGGGGAGAGACAAAGCATCAAAATAAAAACAATCATGAGAGAAAATTCAAAGGAAAAGTTTATTTGTTTTTGATAGAATCTATAGCTTGTCCGTGCATTTTTGTTTTCTCTTATTTTATCACATGTTAAAATTGAAAAAGAAATTCCATCAAAATCTTTTCTATTTTTCCACTAAAATCCATATGTGTATTTCAAATTCATTAAAGAATTCCACCAAATCTAACAAATACATTCAATTCCAATTACACCAAATTCCATTAAATTACACTATTCAATAGCACCTCCTAAGTGTCGAAACCCTTTCTCATGCTCATCCTCATTTCTGCTTTCTCGAATCTTCCGTTTTCCTCTCCTCTCTCACTCGATCTCTCTCTCTCTCTCTCAGTCGATTTCTCCCTCTCCATCTCTCTTATTCTGCATCTCTCACTGCATCTTTCTTACCGATTTCTCTCACTGAATCTCTCACTCCATCTGTCTTAATCGATTTCGCGAAATCTGGCAAAGAGAAATCGTGGTCTTATACCATGGATTTCAATCAAGCAAGGTTAGTGTGCTTGAGTCTCTATGGTTCCCGGAAGAAAAATTGAAGCTTTTATACTTGATTTGATTCTATTTCGTTTGTATAGGTGAAGTTAGGGTTTTGTCTCTATGTCTACATCTCATCGGGCGGTTCCTCCAGAGGATCCTAATTTCTCATTCTCATACCACTTCCTTCTCTCTGTCTCTATCTCTGAAATCGACTGTTCATCATAATACTTTATTAGGGCTGTGGATCTGAACTCGACTCTTCAGCTTTCGTCAAAAACTTTCCTCCTTCCTTCTTCCGGCTGTGGATGTGATTCTTCCCCATGTTTCTGTTGCCGCGAATGAGGTCAAACATGGCGGCAGAAAACGTCCCAATCACGATAAAGGAGGTCCTAACAGTGAGTTATCCCTCGCCAAAAAACATCCCAATCAATATATGCATATCTTTTGGAATCGAGCTAAATTTTGGAAGATTAACATGTTTCTGTAGTTGCAGTCTAGGTTTTTGATGATATGGTTATGCTCAGACTATTATATGATATATTCCATTTTCTTACCATCCTGAATTCTGCTCGATCGTTGCGTTATCGTTGATTTTTCTGGATTGGTAGTTTCTGTAATGCAAGTCTCTGATAAGATTTCCCTAACATAAGCTCAGGTTTGTGTGACCTCATCATATCCAATTTTAAATCGAAGTGGTGGTATCGCCTTTGTTTGAAAACGGTATGAATTAGTCATCTGATTTATACGTCTTATCGCATGTATACTCATATCAGAACTGGTGGTTGTCATTGTATCTATAACTTGTCGTGGTGTCGGCTTTGGTGGACAACCGGTCTGATTTTCTTGCTACTTGTAGTCTCGATCTTATGATTGTTGTGGATCATTATGTGCTTATTCAGGTGATTAATGGATATTTACTAGCGGGATCTATAATCGGGCCTGGAGGTTTGAACTTCGTCAGTTAGATGGTTCAGGTATGCTATGTATTTGACAGATTCCTTTTAAGGTCTCAAATGTTTAGCTAGGTCAGCATTATTTTAGGAGTATTGGTTTATCTTTGACTAGGAAATATTTTCGTCTTTGGGGCAAAAACAAATTGAGTTTTTATAATGTAATGATGCATGGATAAGAGAGACCTTAATTTGTCATATAATATGGAATCTAGAGCATTATACTGCAGCCAAAATGAGAATGTTAATGTTTATATACGCATATATGTGCTCTAACACGTGGGTTTGTGCTTTCATTTTGTATATAGGTTGAAACTGTCGCCCAATTTGGTGTTGTATTTCTGCTCTTCGCATTGGGTCTCGAGTTCTCCACTGCTAAGGTGAGATCAACATCTTTGGTTATATTAGTGTTGAATTGAAAGTTTAGCATAACAAAGTCTTTATGCTCTTTCTGCCTACTATGTAGCTTCGAGTGGTTCGATCGATTGCTATTCTGGGAGGCCTTCTTCAAATGCTTCTTTTCATGTTCTTGTGCGGAATCACAGTGTCATTGAGTATTTAGTCCTGCATCACAGAACTAGGAGTTCCTTTCTCCAAAGAGCCAGGCTTTCACCAGGTACTTCTTCATCTCTTCTATGGATCTCTTAGATCATCAATCTGAACATATCTAAATTCACGATTTTGTGGGAGTGGGATATTAAGGGATACACTCATGGCCTCTTCTCCACTCATCCCATTGCACCCTTTTGGTCGAGACGAGGATATTATTTGAGCTAATGCCTATAGCCATCACTATATGCAGAGAGCAGTTAGTGTAACATCATCCATGGCTCATTAATTTGTTCAGGTATATTGTGTTTATTGACTTGAGTAAATTTTCTAAGAGAATTATGAATCTTTTAAAGGCCCTTACAAGCTCTATCTTATTTCACTTTCAGTTTTGCTTGAACTCTCTGGTTTCGAAGTGTTTATTTATGTAGCTTGGTTTGTTGATTGCGGGAGGCGCTTGTAGATTTATACACCAGCTCTGGTAGAAGCTGTAGTGGGCAAGCGAAAGCATGCATGGATGGTGGGGAGTGGATTAGAAGAGAGATATGGAGATGTGGTTGCTAGAGAGTTTTTGAGATTTTCGTTACGGTGTTTATGAATGGTGGAAGAGAAGAAGTTAGTTTTAGAATTGCTAGTATAGACTAAGTTTAAGACTATTGTGTAGACTAAGTTAGTTCAAGACTTGTTTGTTGTTTGTTACTAACATTTGGGTTATAAGTTATGTGTTATAAAACTTTTTCATAGATTAAAAATTCATTGTTACAAATAAAATACCAAAACTAAAATGAAAATCGTAAATAAACCAAAAACTAAAATGTTTTTACCAATTCTTTTTTTATGATGTTATTAGTTATAATTATTCGCAAAAATAGTCGCAAAACAGTTGCTAATAGTCGTAATATGGATACTATTTAAAATTTCTGATATTTCACTTAGAAGTTGACTAGTCGCTAAAGTAGTCACTTAATAGTCGCAAATCAGTTGCTACATTTGGTGACTACTTAGCGACTACCTATTTAACGATTTTAAAACGACCAAATATGTCGCAAATTAGTCGCTATATTAGTCGATAAATTAGCAATTACATTAGCGACTAATATGGTCGAAATATATATAGTCGCAATTTAGCGACTAATAGATTTAGCGACGAAATAATAGATACTAACTCTTTTAGTCGCTAGTTAGCCGCAACAGTATGTTTTGTGACCGAATTGCAACTATTTACTTAGTCACAAAAAGTGTGTTTTCTTGTAGTGAATGGATCATCGGTTAACAAAATACATACTGTTTTGGAAGATATAAAAGGTATTCCCTCTCACATCTTTTTTTTTTGTACCTTTAGCCCATGTACAAACAATAATGAAGTCGATACACTTGCTAAATCAGATCTTGTAGTTCAAGTTTCTTAAGTTAATGAAGTTATTTTCCAGACATAAAAAAGAAGAAAAAACTCATTGTAATTAATATGTAGGCTCTTCGTTAATCTCTGATGTATTTTATATATATACATGCGATTTAACAAAATTCTTGTTCCAAACGTAATTGAGATGTTTTATTTTGTTTCTTGGATAATGTTTTTGTCACGCAAAATATATTGGATCAAATAATGGAAACTACAAGCCCCGACTTAGCAAGTGTATTGGTCTCGGTATTGTTTGAACGTGAAATAAAAGAAAAAACAATAGAAGAAAAACGAGAACAAAGTCTCTAATATCTTCCAAGATGGTATGGATTTCATTGTGCGATGATCCATTCTTCACAAGTGGAACAAGGGTGAGGCAATCCGAGAGGATTTGAATGTAATCAAAATATTGTACCTTAAAAGCTTGAAGGGCTTCTAGCATTGACATCGCTTCTGCAGCTAGGGACGAAGGAATGAAATATCAAGAGCATTCTTAGATGTCCATAGATGTTTATTGAGATCGGATGACTCAAGCCAAGCCTCCCGATGCGTAGATTCATTCCAAGCTGCATCCACAAAGCATAAATATCTCTTTGCTAAGGTCGTTGCTTCTTCCACTTTATCCTTGCTTCGTTTAGGTTCATTATAAGAAAATAGTGTTTTCCCGACTACTTTTAGCAACTATTATTCCAGTCGCAAAAAATACTGACTACATAACAACTCTTTTGCGTTTGATTAGCGTTTACAACAAATTAGTCGCTAATATGTCGTAACTTTGCGACCAAACAAATAAGTTGCAGTTTGGTCGTAAATTTACGACCGATTTGCGACTCCAAAGAAGTCGTAAAAGCATCAGTCGCAAAATCGGTCGTTCAAAGTTGTTGTTAAACCACGTGTTATACATTTGTAGGTTGGTACAACTAATTATTGCGACAAATATATTGGGTCGCAATTTAGTCGCTATATTACGACTGATTTGCAACTCCTTACACGTCAGGAAAGTTTTAGTCGTAAAATCAGTCGTAGTATATCGTTTTTAAACCACGTGTCACTCGTTTGTAGGTTGGTGTAACTAATTTTGCGACTAACAACAGTAGTCGCAATATCGGTCGCAAGGTAGTCGCAAATTAGTCAGAATAATCTTTCTATATTCAGACTTCGGACATTTCTTCCCCTCATTCTCAAACACCCAACATCTAAGTGCAAAAAAAATCAAAAAATCAAAACGAATTTCTTTCCTCATGAAATGTCGGGAAATTACAACTATAGTAATTCTAGGGAGTGGATGTATAGGAGGATCGATGAAGCGACGAGAAATGTTTTGCAAGAGTTCGAAATGGGGATCGAACAGTTCATGGCATTTGCAAAAAAAACAGCCTCTAGCGCAGAGTAATGGCGGTAACTTTCACTGACCTTGTAATGTTTGCAAGAACGAAAAACTGATAACCTCTGAAAAAGAATTTGGAGTCATCTATATAGTAGATGATTTATGCCTTATTATTATGTTTGGTACAAGCATGGAGAAGAGATCGGTATGGATTTAGGAACGATTTATGTTGATAGGACGCATATAAGTGGGAGTAAAGATGTTGGTAATGTAGTAGAAGATAGATAAGTGGATATGGCGAATGATGCATTTCGTGATAACAAGAATTTTGATAGCTATATCAGGATTTTAGTTATCAAAATGTGGAAGAACCTATCCGTAATCATTAAAAAAAAGTTTATGACTAGTTAGGCGGAGCGAAAAATGCATTATATGATGGTTGTCGTGAAGGTCACTCGCAGTTGTCCTTAGCTGCTCGAGTCTTGCAAAAAAGGCAGAACATAATATGAGTGAAAAGGCAGTGGATTCGATATGCGAAATGTTTACCGAGTTTTTTCCAGAATGAAACAAGGAAACTGGTTCACATTACAAGACAGAAAAATGGATGCGCAATTTAGGCCTCCCCTATTATACAATTGATGTTTTCATAAATAATTGTATGATCTTCTTGAAAGAAGGCAAAAAAGAAGATAAGTGTCTGTTTTGCCAAGCACCAAGATGGAAGCATAATGAGAGACAACTGAGGACCAGTATACCATATAGTCGTACGTGGTATATGCCGATTGCTGACAGACTGAAGAGAATGTATCAATGCGAGAAAACTGCAGCAGCAATGAGATGGCATGTCGAGCACCAAGCAAATGAG
Source organism: Orychophragmus violaceus (assembly GCA_030180135.1). Taxonomy (NCBI): domain Eukaryota; kingdom Viridiplantae; phylum Streptophyta; class Magnoliopsida; order Brassicales; family Brassicaceae; genus Orychophragmus; species Orychophragmus violaceus. The sequence continues at coordinate 47,048,102 of CM058232.1, forward strand.
GGAGTAATGTGCCATCCGTCTAATGCAGCGGAGTGGAAATTTTTTCAAGAGAAACATCCCCGGTTTGCCCAAGAACCCCATAACGTTTATCTTGGATTATGTACATATGGGCTTAATCCATTTAGCATGTCTCATAATCCTTCGTTGTAGCCAATCATATTGACTCCATATATTGTACCCCTTGTTATGTGGACAACTCTGAATTATGGGCCAAATCATCCGTGAGCTAGTCTCGATATCTTCCTCCGACCTCTTATTGAGGAGTTGAAATAATTATGGTCTTATGGAGTCGATGCGTACGATGTATCCTTGAATTAAAGTTTTAATCTAAAACCAGTGTTGCTCTGGACGGTAAGTGACTTTCCGGCGTATGTCATGTTATCAGGATGGACGATGCATGGTACACTGTCTTGTCCAAATTGTATGGAAGATACAAAAGATTTTTATCTGCCAAATGGAAAGAAGACGTGTTGGTTTGATTGTCACCGAAGATTTCTTCCTCATGGTCATCCACTAAAGAAGAATAAAAAGGAAATTTTGAAGGGAAAACACGTTTCAAAAGAGTATCCAGCTCAGTCTTTGTCCGGTGAAAAAGTTTATTGCGAGCGGTTGCAAGGTGTAAAACCACCAAAAACAAGAGAATGCGGTGGAAACGGTCACGGCAAGAAGAAGCATGGCTATGGGAAGTCGCATAAATGGCACAAGGAGAGTATATTCTAGGAGCTCCCGTACTGGAAGGACCTCAATCTCTGGCATAATCTTGATTTGATGCATGTAGAGAAGAATGTTTTTGACAATATCATGAACACTCGTATGAGTGTGAAAGAAAAATACAAGGACACCATCATGTCAAGATTGGATATAGAATGATTCGGTTCTCGGCCATACTTACATATTAATAATGAGGGTAAATCTCCTTTTCCCACCTACATATTGACAGACAACGCCAAAACAAGTTTAGTCCAAAACATGTTTATTGGAATGTGTGAAATATGCGGTCAAATTCCAAGATGGGTATGCCTCCGACTTAGCTAGTTGTGCAGATTTGGCTAATAGAAAGTTTTCGGGGATGAAGAGTCATGATTGTCATGTTTTTATAGAATGACTACTTCCATTTATCATTGCAGAATTCCTAGACCGGAACATCCACATTGCGTTATCAGGTACTAATTACTTATATTACTTCTATGTAAAAATGATTGTGTTAATTTATATTTACCATGACTAGTCTCAATGGTTATTATTATAGGGATTGGAGGATTTTTCCGGGACTTATGTTCGAGAACTTTGCAGAAAAGTCACGTCGAAGTTCTAAAACAAAACATAATTTTAATCATATGCAATTTGGAGAAGATCTTCCCTCCATCATTTTTCGATGTGATGGAGCACCTGCCTATTCATCTTCCCTACGAAACAGAGTTAGGAGGCCCTATGCAATATAGATGGATGTACCATTTTGAAATGTTTTTCAAAAAGTTAAAAGGGAAAGCAAAGAACAAAAGATATGTGCCCGGATCAATTGTTGAATACTATCTGAATGAGGAGATAGCTTATTTTTAAGAGTATTACTTTGCTGCGAATATAAAAACGAAATCAAGGTAAACACTATAATTATTCTCAGAGCATGAGGAGATAACTTACTCTAAATTTATTTGGTCAGGTTAACAAGATTCGATGAAGGTGAAGTTCCCGAGTATCATGTCACTGTACATGATATATTTACTCATGTTGGTCGTCCAAGCAAGGAAATGCATGAAATTTGGCTTTCAGAGAAAGACTATCAATGCGCACATGCATATAATTTACGGAATTACGATTATTTTCAAGTATTTGAAAGGTATAATCTGACATGTATGTTAATTTAGTTTACACATAATACACTATATGTCGGTCTCATATATGTGTTCGTTTTAAACAGTATGTTCGAAGATTATATTTCTGCAAATATCCATATCTCTTCGAAAAAGAACTCTCCACGAACAGAGCTAACGAATATTATACTTGTGTGAAATATTATGTAAGTCTATATAATATTTTTAACTATGTATAAATAATTTATGTATGTATATATAATTCAATATATTTTATATTGTCTTTCTATATGCAGGTTGAGTATTGGAAAGCCACACATCCTTTTCCTCCTTGAGTTCTAGATATAGTGCATGAACCAATGAATAAGACGAAAACTTGGCCTATATATTTTACAAGAGGATATTTTTTCATACGCAGAGTCACGGCGACTGAAGAAAGACATGTAACTATGGTGTATGTGTTAAAGGAGAGAGTTACAATATGCATTTGATGAAACTGATTTCCATAGGATCTTAACTGATATCATACAACTCAAGTATGAAGGGATGGATAACTTGAGAATAATACTTTTAAAGTGTAAGTGGTACAACCCTGCTATCGGTAGAGGCACTCGGAGGAGCAATGGTGGAATTGTAGACGTTCTTTCATCGAGAAAATACAATAAATATGAACCATTTATTTTAGGTACGTTCGTATTTCTATATATAGTAATGCCAATATCATATATACATATATGTTTGTGTAACTTCTAAATATTGATATTGCAGAGCTTCACAAGCGGATCAAGTTTGTTATATCCCATACCCATACAAGAAGAAACAGAAACACTTGTAGCTAAATGTTGTGAAATTAATCCGAGGGAAAATATTTTAGGAGAGTATGAAGACGTGGAACCGACTCTTTTGCAACAAGATAATGACGATTTTGTAATGCTGACTACAATCGAAGATCTTGTATTCGAGAATTTGGTGCAGACATTAAACCCAGTAAATCTCGATTACGATGTCGATGATGCGGAACCAGAAGATGAATTCCAATGCAATTTATCGTCTTCTGATGATGAAGATGATAACTGACGAAGAACCCTACTAGAGAAATGTTTATCAGTATATAATATTATGACGTTTATTCCTGAAAATAACAGTTATTTTCTTAAATCAGTCTGTAATATTGTGACGTTTCATCCCAAAATAATACTTATTTATCAAATTCTCAACCGAAAACAAAATTTTGAACCAAAAACAAAATTTTAACCAAAACCGAAATTTTTAACCAAAATCTAAATTCCTTAACTAAAAATCATTTAAACAAAAATAAATTTTTTTAACCAAATCTAATTGTTACATTTCCTTAACCAAATCATTTAACCCAACCGTAACCCCCAAAAAAAATTTGTAGCCCGCCCAAATAATTTCCCTAAACCGCCTAATAATTTCCTTAACCCACCTAATTTTTCCACTAAACTGCACAATCCCATTTAGCCCCAAAATCCTCAAATTCAGAATCCCTAACCCTAATCTTCTTTCTTCTTCCTCTCGAGCGACGAATAGCTTCCTCTCCATCTTCCTTGACTTGATCTCTTCCATGACTCGATCCGTCACCGTGAACCATAAAATCATAACCAAATCAATTGCCGATGGAATGAAAAAATCTATTCGAAGAGGTGGGTCAACCGCATCGTGGAAGAAGCCGTCAACAGCCACGACTCTGTCGCCTCTTCCAGGTCAATACACCTTCACTCCGGCTCCAGAACTCCCTAAGAAGAATCGTTCACCATCTGTGAGGGATTATCTGAAGGATTCGTTTAGTATTTACTGGTTCAATTCATCAGATTAATTGATCCTACTAAACATGCCAGATCTAGGTTCTCTTGCTAGAATCATAAAGGATCTCACCTGTTACCTTGTTTTGCAGCGGAAAGAGGAGGTACGGGTCAGAGATCAGCAGAACCACCAAGAGATAGCTCCTCCAAAGGCTCACACACGCACACTGCAGGAAGTTTGGCTGCTAGACCGAGAGGAGGGAGGCGCAGAAGAGAGAGAGAGAGGCGCAGACTAATTGAGAAAATAAGAGCTAGGGCAAGTTTTATTTATTAAAACCCTTGTCCAGTTCTTATGGGCTTTTGGGCCCAAATCTCAGTCTGATTAAATCCCTCAGATTTAATCAGGCCCTTTAGTCTCTCTAAGTACAGTAAATGCCTAGCACTTTTACCGTACTTCTGCTAAACCGTTCCTACACATTTTCCTGTTAGCTTAGGCGTGTGACCCATATGGGATCATATAATAAAGGCAATAAGTCCAAGACTTATAGATCATGAGCGGACTCTAGCAAGCCATCATGACCCCCAGTATTATATGACTTATGTCTGATCATTGACATACTCTTACTTTCTAGAGACAGTACAGAGATTACTGGACATTATTCCAACAATCTCCCACTTGTACTGGAATCTCTGTATTCATAATCCTTTTGTCTCAATATCTCGATTAGTCATAAGGCAAGATTAGTGTCATCCTTATAAAGCCTAATCTTGTTCATCGGACTCTGATTTGATACTGACAATCCAAACGACTCGGGAAAGTCCGTTTGAGCATGGCCATGCATTTTCCAGTATTCAAATCTCCGATTGGCCTAGAGATATTCACTCCATTTATATTGGAGGGACAAATCCCGTCTTGTTCCATCACTGTAAACTACTCATTTCATAATACACCCAAACAAGGTCCTTATAACTATCGCTTAATGACAGTGTTAGACAATGATCAAAGTGCATTAGTTCATGTGTAGTCACATGCATGCGAACTCAGGTCTAAGGACTATACTCTATAGTCGTAGTAAGAATCTCTTATGACACATATATAAATATCCTGAAGAGTTCTTATAAGCGGGTCTTGTCCGGTCGTATCTACCCCAACATACACCTATGTATTGACTTTGATGCCGTGCATCTATGACATCCTGAGACTTTGTCATAAGTCACATACCAATCTAGTCTCACGCGGTTGTTGGTGTTCCAATTTCAACAACCTTCGACTAGGGACAGGATGATATAAGCCATCTATCAAATATAGGGTCTCGTGATCAAGCTAAATGACTTTGATGACTCAAGATCAAGTCACTTACTTCGATGACCTATAAAATGGTTCATATCATTTTGGAACGATTATTTCATCACAGTTAAAATAATCCTGAAATAATAATTTTATTATTAAACATCTCAAATGTTTTACAAGAACATATCAATAACTAAATAAAGCCCTTTACAAACTCCCACTGAAATTAAGACTACATCTTAATTTCACTTATCCTACAGCTACAGTCCGCAACTCGTGCTTAGGCCTAAGGAGTGGCTTCGTTAATAGATTAGCATCGTTCTCATTCGTTGAAACTTGCTGATCTACTTAACACCTCTGTCATTTATCTCACGGAATAGGTTATACCTACCCTCAAGGTGTTTGGACCTCTGATGTGCAGCTAGTCTCATCTATGCTGGGAATCACATCAAGTTCAGTGACAAACTCTTCTTTCCAAACAACCTCTTTCGCCGCTTCCCAAGCTGCGAAATGTTCAGCTTAAGTCATGGAGTCAGCAACAGTGCCTTGCACCGCCAGATAGACACAAGATATAACTGGACTGTGACCGGAAATCATCTTTGTCCGTTGGAAACTTGCCTTTCAGACTCTATCGACTTATAGCACCTCACTTTCTCCGTAAATCAAGAATTTTTTTTTCTTTAGTATTCCTTGAATACTTTAGGATATTCTTTACGGCAATCCAGTGATTCTTTGCTGGATTTGACTGGTCTTTACTTGTCTTGCTTAACATTAAAACAACATCAAACAAGTATGTTTCATGGCATACATGATAGATCCAATTGCCGACGCATATGGAATCTCATCCATGCATTTAAGCTCAGCAGTTATCGTAGGACACTGTATCTTGCTTAACGTAATGCCATGTGACATTGGCATAAAACCCTTCTTGGAATGCTGAAAACGTGTAGGACTTTGTCAATTTAAGAATCCTGACTTTGTCCTACCAGCTCTTTTGGATCTCTATCTTTAGATCCCAAATCCAAGAACTACGTGGCTTTACCCATGTCATTCATAAAACCTGTTGGGAATGTCCTGAAATCTACCGTACTATCTCTAGAAAGTATGATAAGTGTCGAGATCAGACATAAGTCATAAATACTGGGTGATCATGATGGCTTGCTAGAGTCCGCTCATGATCTATAAGTTTAGGACTTATTACCAGTATTGTATGATCCCTAAGGGTCACACACCATAGCTAACGGGAAAGTTAAAAATGGAATTAATACGGTAAGATGCAATGGCATTTACTGTATTAGATCAGAGAATTGGGCCAGACAAAATACAGGCTTTTGTCTGATTTGTGTCTTGGGCCCAAAAGATTAATGAGCCATTAATCTAATGACTTGGGCCCATTAATGAGAGATAAAAGAATGAGAAAACCCTAAGGAAGAGCTAGCTTTTGCGATTTTCTTTCTGTGGCCGCGAGTCTCTCTCTCTCTCTAACCTCTCTCTCTGATCTGATCCATCTCTTTGGTCTAGCAGCCGTCCCTTGCTTGTAAGAGTGTGGATACCAAAGGAGGAGCAGGTGATTCATCTGTTCTAGACTGATCTCATCATTACCATCAATTATCCGCTGCAATCTGAAAGGTAATTATCCAGGTTTGGTTGATTTTATGATTCGTTTTGCAAGAACCTAGATCTGTTTAAGATTATGTGTTAGGTTGTAATTTGGGAATTAAACCATGGAAAAACACTATAATCCTTCAGTAGTATCAGAGCAAGGTTTTAGGTTTCTTGTGAATCTTGATCATATGAATGTTTATTGGTTTTTGAATCAATTAAGGAATGAAAATTGATTAAAGCTAAATAAACCCTAATCGTGATGTTTATGACTTTGTTCATTAATAATAACAAGAAATCGCAAGTTAGGGTTTAATAAGATGCCAAAATATTTATTTTGTCTTCTTGTGTTTGTATGTTGCGATTGTTGATTATTAATAATGTGATGAGTTGTATTGTTAAAGTCAAAATCATTATGTTGATGGCATGAATCAATGAGGACTTTGTTGACTTAGTTAATGAAAGAACAAAATCGTGTGATTTTGTTGGTTCAACAAAATCGTGTGGTGTTGTCAAAATATATTGAGATCGCTTTAATGAGGATTTTGTATATTGTGTAATTAGAATATTAACAAACAATTTTGTGTTTGTTGAATATTTAATTATTTAATTAATTATTGTTTAAGCCTTAACCCAAAATCGCGGTTTGCTGGAAATTATTTAATACATGGTATTATTTAATTTCTGGTTAAACCGGATTAAAATTCAAAAATTGAATTTTAACCTAAACCGAAGGCTGGTCTAAGTTTGATTTAGTTGGACCAAATAATTTAGAGCTGGTCTGGTTTAGTAAATAACCGATGGTTTTGATAGTTAATTTGGTCTTGGACCAGAATTAATAAACCAGATCGGTTATGTCAAATTATTGGGCCAACTGGAATTCTATGGTCTTGGCCCAAGAATTGGGCCTATAATTTGTGACCCAACCCAAAATATTTAATGAAATATTTAAATTAGAAATTTCTATTTTTAGTAAGTTACTAAATTTAGAAAGTTTCTAAAATAAGAAAGTTTCCCAAAATAGTAATCTTCTATTTTTGGAAATAAAACTTAAAATCCTCAAAAACAATATCAAGCTTGGATGTCTTTCCAATCTTGTCAGCTACTTAACGCTTATTTGATTACAGATATGGCTTACAGTGTGAGGTGTCTGTTTTCGCGTAAGTAAAGTAGTATATAGTCACTAATTTCATTGGGAGTCCCAGATTTTAGTGATTATTTGGCTGTAAGAGATTGGTTTCCTTGACTAGGCCATCGAGAGTCCCGGGCCTTGAGACATCTGGTGAATTTGGGCCTCGGGTCCAATTCACAACCGAGAGTTATTGGTTATAACTAGTTGTGTGTATGCTTACCAAGTAAAGCTAATTCTGGGTGACGGCCAGTGGCCCACTTTGGATTTAGCTAAACATGGGTCTCGGAATCATTGTATTCTTATGAGGTTAAACATAAATAGAATTTTGAATACAATGCGAGTTTTCTTATAAGTTGTTAAGATTACTCTTTTATGAACTTAATAACTAAAACTCTATTTATCTCTAAATTTCAGCTATGACAAGCACAAACAATCAAAACACTTTCTCGATCCGGTATGTCCTTGAGATGGACAAACTGAACGGATCAAATTTCTTGACTTGGTCGCGGAACCTGAGGCTGGTTCTTAGGCATGAGAGAAAGGAATATGTCCTTGAGAAAGCTCTCCCCGAGAGGATCGGATCCAAAGCCAGTCATGCAGTATATAATGCTTGGAATAAGCATTATAATGATGCGGTAGATGTGCGTGGTCTGATATTGGCTACCATGGACTCAGATTTGCGGAAGCAATATGAGAACATGGAGTCGCCAATAGAGATGATCAGCAGCCTGAAATTGAAATTTCAGGAGCAGGTAAGAGTGGAGAGATACCAGTTGGTTAAATCTCTCACTAGCTGCAACCTACCGATGGATCATCCAGTAAGTCCTCATATCAGTAAAATGATGGGTTACGATGATAACCTGAGGAAACTGGATTATCCAGTTAGCCAAGAATTGACAAGGGTGAAGACAAAGTTGTCCAGATTTTGAATCATGGCAAGCGTGTGTCTTCTGAGCCCGAGTCAGATACCTCTTACGTTGGTAAGTGCTGCTACTGTAAAGAGATTGGGCATTGGAAGAGAGATTGCATTAAATTCATGGAAGATTATGAGGAGTTGAAGTTGATGTATGAAACTACTTCCTCAGGTATTCATGTTATTACTTCAAGTTATACCTTATAGGTATTGGATACTAGTTGTGGCACTGATATTTGTTATAATATGCAGAGCCTGAGCAACAGTAGAACGTTGAAGGAAGGGCAAGTGGAACTGCGTGTCTGGAAGGAGCTTGGGATGCTACCTCAGCCATAGGGTTTTCACTTGTAGATGCCTTTGAGGCTTGGTTTTGTATTAAGTAATTGCTACAATATACCTGCTTTAAGCAGAGTTGTCTTTCATTTTCTTGTAAGAATTTGAATGTTTTTCATTTGATAAAAGACAAGTTTTGTTCTTTTGATCTTAATGAAATATTAATTGTAGCACCCTATTCAAGGAATGGGTTTTATATCTTAAACCATAGAGTGCCTAAAATGTAACATAAATACCGCAATTGGTTTAAATCTGATAAGTTAAACCTGATTTTTCTTGGCATAAATGTTTTGGTCACATAGAGTAAGTCAGATTCAGAAACCCCATAGTTATGGACTTTTGGGCTCATTTGAATGGATATCTTATGAGACTTGAATTCTGCTTACTAGACCAAAAGACAAAGGGCCCATCTTAGCCGAGCTAGAGAAAGGCCCAAAGGCTTATTGGAGATTGAACATACTCATGTATGTGGTCCGATGAGCAGTAATGCCAGAGAAAATTTCCTGTACTTCATTGTCTCTACTGATTACTTCAGTGAGTGTGACTGTGTTCATTTGATGAGACACAAGTCGGAATTCTTTGACATGGTCGAAAGAGTTCCAGAATGAAGTATAGAATCTGAATGACAGAAGTATTAAGACTCTGGATTAGATCACGAGTGAGAATACTTAAGTCATTGATTGTGTGATCATCTGAATGAGTGTGAAGTCGTTTCACAGCTCACTTCTCCTGAAAACCTAGAGGTGTTTCTGTGAGAATGAATCAGATCTTATTAGAAATGATTAAAGATGAGTCACACGAATCTTCCATGATATTCTCTAAAATAGCGCTCAAGAAATATCTAAGTTTACGCTGAAATAGTTCCACCAATATCAGTTGAAAGACACCACATAAATGTGGATTGGAATCGATCCAAATTCGTCTTTACTGAGTATTTGTAGTTGTGCTACTTCGCTGGTTGTCCTAGGGAAACCAAGGCTTGTTACTTTTACGTCCATTCTGTTTTCTAAGAAGGGAAGTTACTTTCCAAGAAGAACAGTGGGAGTAAAAGTATAACTCGAAGAAATTCGAGAATTACAGGAGGCTGCTCAACCTGTTGAGGGAGAGCAACGGATCGATTTACAGATTTCTGTAGAATCTACACCTGTATAGCCTGAAGTTCGCAGATATGAATGAATCAGTCACTAATCCGAGAGTGATTTCTCGTCATTAGTTGAACCTGATGATCATTGAAAGTTCGCATGATCTGATAATCATTGAAAGCGACGAATCTGCGAAATTCAAAGAAGCAAAAGTGAGCCCGGACTCCGAAAAATTACATTTTGTGTAAGTTAGCTCCATCGATCCATTCATGGATGGAAGCAAACATATCGGAGTTGGAATCTTCGTTCTGTTAAAGTAGTCAAGGTTTTGACTTGAACAGGAACGAAGTGGAACTGTGCGTTTACTAAAAGATAAGTGGGCGCAATATTGCATTTCTCATAGTGTATGTCGATGACATACTGATTCTCGAATATAACGTCCCAATGCTGCAGTAAGTAAAGGACTGGTTTGGGAGTTGGTTTTATGATTGACATGGGTAAAGCCACGTAGTTCTTGGATTTTGGATCTAAAGATAAAGATCCAAAAGAGCTGGTAAGACATAGTCAGGATTCTTAAATTGACAAAGTCCTACACGTAATCAGCAATCCAAGAAGGGTTTTATGCCAATGTCACATGGCAATTCATTAAGCAAGATACAGTGTCCTGCGATATCTGCTGAGCTTGAATGCATGGATAGGATTCCATATGCGACGGCAATTGGATCTATCATGTATGCCATGACACGTACTTGTTTTGATGTTGCTTTAATGCTAGGCAAGACAAGTAAAGACCAGTCAAATCCAGCAAAGAATCACTGGATTGCCGTAAAGAATATCCTAAAGTATTTGAGGAATACTAAGGATAAGTTCTTGATTTACGGAGAAAGTGAGGTGCTACAAGTCGATAGAGTCTGAAAGGCAAGTTTCCAATAGACAAAGATAATTCATGGTCACAGTCCGGCTATATCTTGTGTCTGTCTGGCGGTGCAAGGCACTGTTGCTGACTCCATGACTTAAGCTGAACATTTCGCAGCTTGAGAAGCGGCGAAAGAGGTTGTTTGGATAGAAAAGTTCATCACTGAACTTGATGTGATTCCCAGCATAGATGAGACTAGCTGCACATCAGAGGTCCAAACACCTTGAAGATAGGTATAACCTATTCCATGAGATAAATGACAGAGGTGTTAAGTAGATAAGCAAGTTTCATCGAATGAGAACGTTGCTAATCTATTAACAAAGCCACTCCTTAGGCCTAAGCACGAGTCGCGGACTGTAGCTGTAGGATGAGTGAAATTAAGATGTAGTCTTAATTTCAGTGGGAGTTTGTAAAGGGCTTTTCTAGTTGTTTTGAAAGGTTCATGTAAACATAATATTTTATGTTTATGAAATCTATGATTTCTGGATTATTTTAACTGTGATATAAATAATCGTTCCAAAATGATTCATGTCATTATATATGGGCCATCGAAGTACATGAGTAGACTTGATCCTGAAACCCCATATTTAACGAAATGACATAAATCATAATGTCCATAGTCGAAGGTTGTTGAATTGGAACACCAACAACCACTTGAGACTAGATTGTGTTGAGACTTATGACCAGGTTTCGAGGGGTCATAGATGCGCGGCATCAAAGTCGACACATAGGTATATGTAGGGGAGCATATGACCGGACATGGCCCGCTGATGAGAACTCTGCAAGATATAAATATATGTGTCATAAGAAGTTCTCATATACGACTATAGAGTATAGTCCTTAGACCTGAGTTCGCATGCATGTGGCTACACATGGAGTAATGCGCTTTGATCATTGTCTAACGCTGTTTCGTAACTGGGAGCTATAAGGACCTTGGTTGGGTGTATTATGAAGTGTGTAGTTCATAGTGATGGAACAAGATGGGATTTGTCCCTGCCGTTTAACAGAGGTAATATCTCTAGGCCAATCGGAGATTTGATAGCTGGTAAGAGAATGGCCATTCCCAAACGGACTTGCCCAAGTCGTTTGCATTGTCAGTATCAAATCTGTTCCGATAAACATGGTCTGGCTAAATAAGGATGACACGCATCTTGCCTTATGCCAGATCGAGATATTGAGACAAAAGGATTAGGGAATGTAGGATTCCAGTACAATCGGAAGATTGTTGGGAATGTCCTGTGTAGGATTCCAGTACAAGTGGGAGATTGTTGGGAATGTCCTGAAATCTACCGTACTATCTCTAGAAAGTATGATAAGTGTCGAGATCAGACATAAGTCATAAATACTGGGTGATCATGATGGCTTGCTAGAGTCCGCTCATGATCTATAAGTTTAGGACTTATTACCAGTATTGTATGATCCCTAAGGGTCACACACCATAGCTAACGGGAAAGTTAAAAATGGAATTAATACGGTAAGATGCAATGGCATTTACTGTATTAGATCAGAGAATTGGGCCAGACAAAATACAGGCTTTTGTCTGATTTGTGTCTTGGGCCCAAAAGATTAATGAGCCATTAGTCTAATGACTTGGGCCCATTAATGAGAGATAAAAGAATGAGAAAACCCTAAGGAAGAGCTAGCTTTTGCGATTTTCTTTCTGTGGCCGCGAGTCTCTCTCTCTCTCTAACCTCTCTCTCTGATCTGATCCATCTCTTTGGTCTAGCAGCCGTCCCTTGCTTGTAAGAGTGTGGATACCAAAGGAGGAGCAGGTGATTCATCTGTTCTAGACTGATCTCATCATTACCATCAATTATCCGCTGCAATCTGAAAGGTAATGATCCAGGTTTGGTTGATTTTATGATTCGTTTTGCAAGAACCTAGATCTGTTTAAGATTATGTGTTAGGTTGTAATTTGGGAATTAAACCATGGAAAAACACTATAATCCTTCAAAACCAACTCCCAAGCCAGTCCTTTACCGACTGCAGCATTGGGACGTTATTTCCGAGAATCAGTATGTCATCGACATACAATATGAGAAATGCAACATCGCTCCCACTTATCTATTAGTAAACGCACAGTTCCATTTCGTTCCTGTTCAAGTCAAAACCTTGACTACTTCAATAGAACGAAGATTCCAACTCCGATATGTTTGCTTCCATCCATGAATGGATCGATGAAGCTAACTTACACAAAATGTAATTTTTCGGAGTCCGGGCTCACTTTCGCTTCTTTGAATTTCGCAGATTCGTCGCTTTCAATGATCATCAGATCACGCGAACTTTCAATGATCATCAGGTTCAACTAATGACGAGAAATCACTCTCGGATTAGTGACTGATTCATTCATATCTGCGAACTTCAGGCTCTACAGGTGTAGATTCTACAGAAATCTGTAAATCCATCCGCTGCTCTCCCTCAACAGGTTGAGCAGCCTCCTGTATTTCTCGAATTTCTTCGAGTTATACTTTTACTCCCACTGTTCTTCTTGGAAAGTAACTTCCCTTCTTAGAAAACAGAATGGACGTTAAAGTAACAAGCCTTGGTTTCCCTAGGACAACCAGTGAAGTAGCACAACTACAAATACTCAGTAAAGACGAATTTGGATCGATTCCAATCCACATTTACGTGGTGTCTTTCAACTGATATTGGTGGAACTATTTCAGCGTAAACTTAGATATTTCTAGAGCGTTATTCTTATAGAATATCATGGAAGATTCGTGTGACTCATCTTTAATCATTTCTAATAAGATCTGATTCTTTCTCACAGAAATACCTCAAGGTTTTCAGGAGAATTGAGCTGTGAAATGACTTCACACTCATTCAGATGATCACACCATTAATGACTCAAGTATTCTCACTCGTGATCTAATCCAGAGTCTTAATACTTCTGTCACTGAGATTCTATACCTCATTTTGGAACTCTTTCGACCATGTCAAAGAATTACGACTTGTGTCTCATCAAATGAACACAGTCTTACTCACTGAAGTAATCAGTAGAGACAATGAAGTATAGGAAATTTTCTTTGGCATTACTGCTCATCGGACCACATACATGAGTATGTTCAATCTCCAATAAGCCTTTGGGCCTTTCTCTAGCTCGGCTAAGATAGGCCCTTTGCCTTTTGGTCCAGTAAGCAGAATTCAAGTCTCATAAGATATTGTATCAAATGAGCCCAATAGTCCATAACTATGGGATTTCTGAATCTGACTTACTCTATGTGACCAAGACTTTTATGCCAAGAAAAATCAGGTTTAATTCATCAGATTTAAACCAATTCGGTATTTATGTTACATTTAGGCACTCTTTGGTTTTAGATATAAAACCCATTCCTTGAATAGGGTGCTACAATTAATATTTCATTAAGATCAAAAGAACAAAAACTTGTCTTTTATCAAAATGAAAAACATTCAAATTCTTACAAGAAAATGAAAGACAACTCTGCTTAAAGCAGGTACATTGTAGCAATTACTTAATACAAAACCAAGCCTCGAAGGCATCTACAAGTGAAAACCCTACGGCTGAGGCAGCTTCCATAGCTCCTTCCAGACATGTAGATCCACTTGTCCTTCCTTCAACATTCTACTGTTGCTTAGGCTCTGCATATTATCACAAATATCAGTGCCACAACCAGTATCCAATACTTATAACGTAGAACTTGAAGTAATAACATGAATACCTGAGGAAGTAGTCTCATACATCAACTTCAACTCCTCATCATCTTCCATGAATTTAATGCAATCTCTCTTCCAATGCCCAGTCTCTTTACAGTAGCAGCACTTACCAACGTAAGAGGTATCTGACTTGGGCTCAGAAGACACACGCTTGCCATGATTCAAAATCTGGACAACTTTGTCTTTACCCTTGTCAGCACTAGGTTTAATAAACCTACCCTTCTCCATTATGAGATTATACTGGGTACTCTTCACGTTTGGCTCAACTGTCTTGAGCATATCATGCAGTTCAGTCAGCATCTTCGTTAAGCCTTTCTTGATATAGTTCTTTCTGAACTTATCATAGCTTGACGGCAGTGACTGCAGAATGATCTCAGTTGCCAATTCTTGGCTAACTGGATAATCCAGTTTCCTCAGGTTGTCAATATAACCTATCATTTTACTGACATGAGGATTTACTGGATGATCATTTGGTAGCTTGCAGCTAGTGAGAGACTTAACCAACTGGTATCTCTCCACTCTTACCTGCTCCTGAAATTTCAATTTCAGGCTGCTGATCATCTCTATTGGCGACTCCATGTTCTCATATTTCTTCCGCAAATCTGAGTCCATGGTAGCCAATATCAGACCACGCACATCTACCGCATCATTATAATGCTTATTCCAAGCATTATATACTGTATGAGAAGCATTGGACCCGATCCTCACAGGGAGAGCTCTCTCAAGGACATAGTCCTTTCTCTCCTGTCTGAGGACTAGCCTCAGGTTCCGAGACCAAGTCAAGAAATTTGATCAGTTCAGCTTGTCCATCTCAAGGACAGACCGGATCGAGAAAGTGTTTTGATTGTTTGTGCTAGTCATAACTGAATTTTAAGATAAAAGAATTTTAGTTAATATGTTCAATATGATTAATCTCGCATTATATTCAATAACATCAGTTACCCTCAATAGAATATAATGATTCCAAGATCCACATATAACTAAGATCAAAGTGGGCCACTGCCCGTCACCCAACCTTAGCTTATATCGGTAAGCCCTATCTCGGCTAATTATATCCGTGATATAACTCTTGGTTGTGAATCTGGGCCCGAGGCCCAATCCACTCTGATGTCTCAAGGCCCGGGACTCCCGATGGCCTAGTCAAGAAAACCAGACTATACAGTCATGTAATCACTAATGTCTGGGAATCCCAATGACATTAATGAATCACAAACTGTCTTACCCACGCAAAAGATAAACACCCTCACACTGTAAGGCCGTGTGTACGATTGAATGGGCTTCAACAGCTGACATAATCTGGACAAGACATCCAACGCTTGATATTATTTGAGGTTTGTAGGTTTATTAAAATTTTATCCCAAAATAGAAGATTACTATTTTGGGAAACTTTCCTTTTTGGGAAACCTACTATTTTTGGAAACTTTCTAAAATTGGAAACTTCCTAAAATTGGAAACTTTCTAACTATAGAAATTTCCTAAAATCCAAAACATGCAAATCTAGAAACTTCTATTCTAAGAACTTTCTAATTTCAGATTTTGAAAAACAGATTAATTTAAAAACGATTTTAAATTTTATTTAAATAAATTTTAAATTAAATCTGAAGAAAAGACTCAAATAATTGGCCCAATTGTTTTAACTTCTTGGCCCAAGGCCCAAGAATTGGTCTATGTCCAAGACATAACCCAATTGTCCAATTAAATGACATAACCGGTCTGGTTCATTAAAATTGGTCTAACCAAAATTAATTACTACGATGAACACAATTGTCAACCGGTTATTTACTAAACCGGATTTTCTCAATTTATTTGGTCCAACCAAATCAAATTAGAAAACCACTGGTTTAGGCACTAAATCCAATTTTACGACATTGGATTTCTTATCCCGGTTTAACCAGAACTTAATAAATTTTATTAAGTCTGTTTATTAAACCGTGACGATTAAGTTTTAATCAAATTAAACCGAACCATTAACCGAAACGAACCGATTTGACGATCACGTCAGCCCTAGGCGAGACAGGACACGATCCGTGATCGGTCCATCTCTCAATCATGATCCCCCCACGGCCGCAAGCCATGCGATCGTTCGGGACGTGATCGGGTCGATTCGGGACGGGACGGGACAGCTCACGCCGTGCGATCCATCGGTCCATCTCGCACGCATCATCGCTGATCGGACGAGAGGCAACGGCAACGCAAGCGGGACGAGACGGGCCGAGAGTGGGACAATAGCGGGACGATCGCAGCGATCCGCTCGGTCCATCCACGCGATCGATCCACACGATCACGCGCTTCATCTCTCGCGCGCGAGCATCACCGATCGGTATGACCACGCGACACGATCCATGATCGGTCCGTGCGTCAAGCGATCCGCTCGGCTGACTCTCCGACGCATACCGATCCTTTAGCGATCGGTTCATGCGGTTTTAGTTTAGGGTTTTCAATTGTTTCTTAAGTGTTTTACAAATCAAATTCAAGCACAGATTGATTCAAACACTTCTAAACAACCTAAACATGATTCTAAAACAAGAAATCCTAACAGAACCAATGGCTCTGATACCACTGAAGGATTCGTTTAGTATTTCCTGGTTCAATTCATCAGATTAATTGATCCTACTAAACATGCCAGATCTAGGTTCTCTTGCTAGAATCATAAAGGATCTCACCTGTTACCTTGTTTTGCAGCGGAAAGAGGAGGTACGGGTCAGAGATCAGCAGAACCACCAAGAGATAGCTCCTCCAAAGGCTCACACACGCACACTGCAGGAAGTTTGGCTGCTAGACCGAGAGGAGGGAGGCGCAGAAGAGAGAGAGGCGCAAACTAATTGAGAAAATAAGAGCTAGGGCAAGTTTTATTTATTAAAACCCTTGTCCAGTTCTTATGGGCTTTTGGGCCCAAATCTCAGTCTGATTAAATCCCTCAGATTTAATCAGGCCCTTTAGTCTCTCTAAGTACAGTAAATGCCTAGCACTTTTACCGTACTTCTGCTAAACCGTTCCTACACATTTTCCTGTTAGCTTAGGCGTGTGACCCATATGGGATCATATAATAAAGGCAATAAGTCCAAGACTTATAGATCATGAGCGGACTATAGCAAGCCATCATGACCCCCAGTATTATATGACTTATGTCTGATCATTGACATACTCTTACTTTCTAGAGACAGTACAGAGATTACTGGACATTATTCCAACATTATCCACCACCGATGCGCCTCTTCCAAAAAGATCACTCTCAACCTGCACTGACTCAACCTCGAACGTCTCTGGAGTCTCAGCCTCGACCAACGGCGGCTGTGTCTGAACCTCGAGCAACTCCGGCGGTTAACCCTCAAATCGCTCAACCTTCACTGTCTCAACCTCGAACGTCTCCGGAGCCATCCTGTAAATGATCTTCACAGTCTCAACGTCGCTCTTCTCAACACTCTCACAGTCTCAACCTCGCTCTTCACAACACTCTCAAGTGCCTCAATAACCGTCGTCTGAAGCAAGGAACTCTCATTCTGACGATGAGGAAGAACAATTAGGTGAAGTACTGGTCCAGCCGAATCTCTCTGAAGACCATAAAGCTCTTCTCAATCAGCCAGGGAGGGAAGAGTACACGACAGCATTGTCTCCCACAATAAAGCCAAACACAACATGGTATATCTTTTTGGTCTTCTATATATCTTGTTGTGTGTATCTAAATTAATATGCGATCATACAATATACGCTTGAAAGTTTAGGTTATGTCTACTTAGTTAATTTGTGTTGATCTCTTTTATGATTCCATCATGGTTTTGTGTCATTTTTGTTCTGTCATAGGTTTGTGTCTGTTAGATTAGCTATCGTTAATTTGATATATAGCAATTGTGATTAAGGTGTAATGTTAACTATTGTCTGTTTTGTTCTGTTTAGTTAGATATTGATAGGTGAGTGTTATGAATCGTTTCTGAATTATATATATAGTGATTTTGATCAATGAGTTATTGATCATGATGATTGAGGTGTATTGATCTCGAGACCACATAGTGGACTATATTAATCTCGAGACCACATAGTGCACTATATTGAATTGAAGATCACATAGTGCACTATGTGCATAAGGTGTACAAAACAAGACAAAGACCCTTTTTCCCTTCTTCTTATGTTTTGTCTTTAAAGCTTCTTTAGGTTAAGCATTGTGGTCTGATGTATCCTATATAAAAGCTTGTAACCGAGACATAAGAAATACAAGGGTTTTGAGACACTTCTTCTCTCTATACTTCCGCCACCACTCTCTCTCAACTCTAATGTTTACACTCATAAACTCTCATGGTATCAGAGCATAGATCTCTTCTATTCTCTTGATTCTCTCTTTGTTTCATAATCTTCTGTCGCATAAACCCTATTCTCTCGGTCCTCACTCTCTGTCCTCGAACTCTCTCGGTTTCTCATTCTCTCTCGGTTCTTCTCTAGCTCATTACTCTCTGCTTTAAACCCCAAGACCTGTTCAAAGCTTCAGTTTCTCGGTTCCTATCAGTCTCTTTGTCTTAAAACCCTAGAAACTTATCACTCTTTCGGTTACTCAAGATTTCAGTTCTTCTCGGTTATTCAAGACCTCATTTCTCTCTTCAGTTCCTTACCATGGAAGACACAGCTCACATCAGCTCCAGCTTGAGGCCTACTGTCATCCCTGTTGTGCTCAAAGGTATCAACTACATGACATGGCAAAGGACCATCAAGACTGCCATTTGTGGAAGAGGATTGTGGGATCACATCTTGGAGGATAAAACACCAACTGAAGAAGATGAAACCAAGAAGAAGGATGAGGAAACCAAGAAGACAGAGGCTAAATGGTTTCAAGAAGATCAGCTGGTGCTTGGATTTCTCCAAAACTCTCTTGACTCATCCATCCTTGAAGCTTATTCTCATTGTGAGACAGCCAAGTCACTGTGGGACACTCTCAAGAAGATTTATAGAGATGTTTCTAATCTGAGCAGGGTGTATGAAGTGAAGAAAGCCATAAGTGAGCTGAAGCAAGAAGACCATGACTTTACTAAGTATCTTGGGAAGTTCTCTTCAGCATGGTCTGAACTTGAGATGCTAAGGCCAAGTACTATGAACCCTAAGGTTTTCATTGAGAGAAAGGAGCAAGACAAGATCTTTGGCCTTCTACTCAACTTGAATCCGGTTTAAAATGATGCCATAATGAAGATCCTAAGGGAGACTACACTTCCTGATTTTGAAGAGGTGTGTTCAAGGATCCAAAAGGAGGAAGGAAACATTGGTTTGTTTGGAGGAAAAGGGGAGTTGGTGACTGCCAACAAAGTCGGCTTCAAACCTGAGGAGAAGAAGGCTGGCGCTTGTGAGCATTACAAGAAGAAAGGCCACTCCAAGGATAAGTGTTGGATCCTTCATCCCCACCTCAAACCAGCCAAGTTCAAGGACTCAAGGGCAAATGCAAACATCTCCCAAGAAGCTGTGAATGGGCCGGCTTCCACTTCAGCTCAAGGAGGGGAGCTTGCACTCTACACAGCCACTGAGTATGTTAGGAAGAGTGACCTTGAGGACCTCATCAAGGCTTATGCCTCTAAGCTCTCTGGTATCTCTTTATTTTCTCATAAATTGCTTGTTAAAACTGATCATAAGTTGGTAGTAGATTCAGGAGCTTCTCACCACATGATTAGTAATGCTAAGCTGTTAAAATATATTAAACCTGCCCTAGGAAGAGTAACTATAGCTGATGGTCAAGGGATTCCTATAATAGGTACAGGAAAGTTAAGATTGTTTGACAAGGAAAGTGATGCATTCTATGTTCCTAAGTTTAAATCTAACTTGCTGTCGGTTAAAAGGATCACTAAAGACTTGAATTGCAATGTTATCTTTGGGCCTAATGAAGTTTGTTTTCAGGATATTAAGAATGGAAAGGTTATTGGAAGGGGTGGAACACAAGATGAGCTTTATCTCCTTGAGGACACTTCTCCAAGCAACTCGGATACCTTGGCTTTTAAATCCTGTTTCTCTTTCAATCAAAATGTCCTATGGCATGCTAGACTAGGACATCCTCATGCTCGTGCTTTGAACTTAATGTTGCCTAATGTTAGCTTTGATCATTCAACTTGTGAAGCTTGTATTCTTGGCAAACATTGTAGAACTATCTTTCCTAAATCAACTACTATCTATGAACATTGCTTTGATCTTGTGCACTCTGATGTTTGGACTTCACCTTGTCTTTCTAGAGATAGGAACAAGTATTTTGTGACCTTCATAGATGAAAAATCAAAATATACTTGGGTAACATTGCTGCCATCTAAAGATAGGGTGTTTGATGCATTTCTAAACTTTCAAAACTATGTTACTAATCAGTTTAATGCCAAGATTAAAGTGTTTAGATCAGATAATGGAGGAGAGTACACAAGCCAAAGATTCAAAGCTCACTTGAACAAGTATGGGATCCTACATCAAACAAGCTGCCCACATACTCCTCAACAAAATGGTGTGGCTGAAAGGAAGAATAGACATCTCATGGAGGTGTGATATATCATGGTTTTTACCGGTTTTATGCCATGATATAGTTGTGTTTTTAGTGTCTTTTGTGTTCTTTTAGAGTCTTTTACAGGTATAATCAGGTTTGGAGCTAAATTGGAGATAATGGAGCATTTTGGAGATTTTTGGAGTGTTTGGCCGAGAGATAGAGTTCACTGTCCGAAACAGAGAAAGGTGTCGATCGTTGCACCCTAGCATCGATCGATGCACCAGCGAGATGGGCCAAAACTCGGCGGTTTATGAAGAGTCAAGAATTTGCACTTTGATCCAGAAGTTCCTGATATTTACAAAGAAGCCCCTGGCCGAGATTAGACCTATATAATAGAGTTTTTAGTGTTTTAATTAGATACGCTTTACATTACGCTTTCATAATTAAGAGCAGAGGATTTTTAGAGCTTTTGGGGCTGATCTGAACCTGTTACATCATCTGTATTTGGAGAAGATTTCGAACCCCTTTTACTCTTATTCTTTTATGCAATTTATTCATCATATGATTATGTTTTCATTATCTATGTCTGAGTAGATTCCTTGTTAGGTTTAGGGTTTCTCACATAGGATTTCATGACTTGCTAGACTTGTTCAATTTCAGTTAAGGATTCAAACTATATCTGTTCTTCAATTTAATTGTGCTTAAAGCTAGTTCTAACCTGATCAATTAGAATCTAGATCTTAGGTTGCTAAATACGTCACGGAAGTGGGGTTTAGGGATCTGAACTAATTAAATTGGGCAATTAAACTATTCGCAAACGGAAGTTTGGTTTAGGATAATTGTGAACATATCAAACTTGGGATTAATGCTAGTTTAATCTGTTAGTTCTCGCAAACGAAAGTTTGGTTTGCTGCACTTAGACTTAGAGAATTATCGCAAAGGAATTTGGTTAATTCTATGTCTGTGTTTTGAGTTCTAGAACTGTGCTTAATTAGATCCTTGCTGAATGAACTGTCTGCTTGTCTGATTTCCTGAGAACACCCTAGACCTAGCGCTCTTAATAACTTGCTTTCACAACCAACAATCTTTGCTACTGATTTACTTTCTCGCATTACTTTTGATTCAATTACATTGCTTTCTTCCTAGTTAAATTCCTGTTCTTGAGCTATTGAACACCGGAGTCTCTGTGGATTTCGATACCCTATATACTACATTGATATTGTTGTGCACTTGCAGTTTAGTATAGGGATTAATTCTTGACCTATCAAGTTTTTGGCGCCGTTGCCGGGGACTCTTTGAGTCTTCGATACCTTCGAGCCTAGGGTTTTACTAGGATTTTTCGTTTTCTTTTCGTTTTTATTTTTGTTTTTTTTAGTTACTGACTTTCTCGGTTTTTCTCTCTGTCGCAGGTACTAATATCGCACTGCGTCGATCGTTGCACCCTTGCATCGTTCGACACTAGGCGATTTGAGATTGAACCGATCGTTGCACTGATAGCATCGATCGTTGCTGGACGATTACAGACAGTTTATGCCAACGCAGAAAACTAGAAGTAATCCGAACTCGAGCTTGGTTAATCTCGATCTTGAGGAGCTTGGACGTTTAGAGAGAGCTAACAGAAGAGAAAGAAGAGAAAGAATGATGCGAGAGCGTTTGATTCTGGAACGCGATGATGAAGGTGTCCTGAGGGACCGAGATAACAACCGCTACAATGCCGACTGGCAGAGGGTTGATGCTGAAGGAAATGTCATTCCTGAGCAACTGCAACAGGAGCAGAACCAAAACCAGGGTCAGGAACAGGCCCAAGGTAGAGAGATGGTGGTTCATGAGAGGACACTAGCTGACTACAACAGACCTGATGAGTTTCATGCAAACCGAGCAGCTCTAGTGCTTCCTGCTTTTGAGAGGAATGATTTTGAGGTAAAGACCATCTACTACCAGCTGATGAGGCAGATTGCTTTTCATGGTCTTCAAGCAGAGCAGCCTATGGATCACATTGACAAGTTTGAGGACATAGTCTTTGGCATGAAGTATGAAGGAGTATGCCCGGACTATCTGTTCCTTAAGCTATTTCTGCACAGTCTTGCTGGAGACGCTAGTGCATGGCTGAGATAACTGGCACCTGGTCAGTATACTACTTGGGCAGCCTTAAAGAGTGAGTTCCTGCGTCACTTTTATGATGATGCGCGCTCATATCAGTCCAGACAGGACATACTCACTTTTTCCCAAGGAGCTGTGGAGCCCTTGAAGACTGCCTGGATGAGATTTAAGCAGTATCAGCGTGACTGTCCACACCATGGATTCACAGAAGTACAGCTGATTGGTATCTTCTTCAGAGGCATAGATCTCCCTTATCAGACTGCGCTGGATAATTCCAGTAATGCTAATTTCAACACCAGGACACCTACACAAGCTAAGCAATTGATTGAGAACCTGATTGGCAGCAACAGTTGCAAGACAATGGATGAAAGGAGGAAGAAATCTGGTGGAACTGTAGAGAATTCTGATATAGCTAATATAAGATCCAGATTGGACACAGTTTACAATCTCCTGACAAGTAAGAAAGCTTTCCACTTTGCCCAAGATGTAGAGGTTATACAGACTGAGGAGGACACTCAGGAAGAAGATGTGAATTTCATAGGAGGTTCTGGTTTCCAAGGTAATAGATTTAGTAATCAACAGGGGAACAGATTCTCCAATGGAGGACAGACTGGTGGTTTTCAGAAGACCTATGGACAAGGTACTCAGAGAACCTATGGATCTACATCCTATCAGACTCCTCCTGCACCTACAGCCCATGAGAGCAAAATGGAGGCTATGATGGAACAACTGATTGAGAGTCAGACCAAGATTTCTGTGGACTGCAACAAGAAGTTGGACGCTGTCTATGAAGACCTCAATGGGAAGTTTGAGTCTCTGAGCACTCATATGAAGCAGTTGGACACTCAGGTGAACCAGATGTCCAACTCACTGAAGGGAAAAGGAGTGGCAGACACTCATGTTAAGGCCTGGTCTGTGTACATTAATGATGGATCTCACCTAGGTGAAAGATTTGAGCTAAGTACAGCTGAGTTGGTGACAGAACAAGAATTTTCGGATATTTGTGAAAAACTCTCGGGTGAAATCTGCTGCAATGCGTCGATCGATGCAACTCCTGCGACGATCGATACACCAGTCGGGATGGCAACGATCGACACACCCTTAGTGTCGGTCGTTGCAGGGCGTGAACAGACAGAACTGTCGGATGATAATGGCATAGATGCTGACTTGGAGCTTGATCGCCTATTCAATGGAGCCTCTGAGATTACTCAACAGGAGATCTACGAACAGATTGTTAGACAACACTCATCAGTCTCTGAGGTGATTAGGCAAGAAATTGAAGAGCTTAAGAAGCTAGAGCAGATTGGTGAAGAATTGGAAGAAATTCCAACTTCTGATGATCCAACTTATCATCCATGTGCGCAGAGGTACCTGAACAAGATGTTGCCCCTGGATGATGATCTGAAAGACTGGGTGATAGTAGTTCCTCAGCATATTAGTGATGTTCTGCTAACTAAGATCCCGAAGAAGCTGCCTGATCCTGGAGTCTTTGTGCTGGATTGTTCTATCTTTGAGGATAGCTTTAGGCGTTCTCTGTGTGATTTAGGAGCTGCTGGAAGTTTGATGCCTTACTCTGTGGCAGAGAAGCTGGGTATGTTGGATTTTACTCCTACTAGGACTTCTCTTGTCCTAGCTGATCAGTCCATACGAGTTCCTGAAGGACTCCTTATAGACATCCCGGTGAGAGTTGGAAACTACTTAGTTCCAACGGACTTCCTTGTGCTGAGATATGACTGTGATCCGGATGAAGCGTTGCTACTTGGAAGACCATTTTTGGCTACAGCAGGAGCGTTGATTGATGTTAGGAACAGCTTGATAGACCTCCATCTGGGAGATGAACCACTGCACTATGAGATGGATGAGCTGCGAAAGCCACTGATAGATGGGCAGACATTCACCATAAGGGACGCAGATTTTGAGCAGCCGGATAATACTATGGTTATAGATCCTGGAGCACATTTCACTCCATCTTTTCTTGGACATGAGCATTCCGCAACAGCCTACTCACCACCTTGGATGAGGAGACTTGAACAGAGACAGAAAAAGTCTCTGTCAGGACCTCCTGGTACCTGAAAATTCCCATCCGTCCGGTCAAGCTATTGACCTTAAACAAGCGCTGGGTGGGAGTGATGTAGCCCCAAAAGTGAGACTAGAATGATATGTTGATGGAGAACAGAACATTGGCTTCAAAGCTCTCTTGATCTGCTCGAAGTGGATGGAATGGAAGGTTGGTGAACAACTCACTTGCTCAATGGGTTGACTGACTCTCTCAATCGATGGCAGAAGTAGTTTCTTTGAATCACACAAAGAAAACTATCCTGGAAACTCAAAAGAATCCAATGAATCACTCAAATGGATGCTAATGAATAAGAACAACTCAAGACACTCTTGAAAAACGAATTTCTGTATTTTTATTAGATTGAAAGGTATCTGATACAAATGGTCTAAATGAGATTATATATGCTTTTACACACGTCCTAGAATGTTAAGAGAATAAAAGAAATAGCAAAGATTAAGGAATATGGCTGTTGGAGCCATTAAAAAGAAATCTGTCCAAATAAGGTAAGTTGAAGGCTCCTTGTATCTGGACAGCTTCTGTATGATTCCATGGCTTGATAATCTTCTAAGAACTCTCTGGATATGGACCAAATCATAATAGAGCCGTTGGTAATTGATTGCTTCATGTGTGAATACTTCCGGTGCCGGATATGGAAAGTGTTGAAGTGTGAATGGCCAAAGTTGAATCCGCCTGATCCCATGGCTGGAAATGAAGCTTGAAATGGTCTTATGATACTCTAGCTGTAGTAGATATCCTCCTGGTCGCCAAATATAAGATTGAAGGCTCTCAAATCCAGTAGGTTCCAAATAAGGAAAGCTGGGAATCCATTGGTTTAAAAGTTGAATAACTTTTAAACCATAAATTATTTTGAACCGAATCCAATTCTCCATGAACCCCTGTTGAGTAAGGTTTCTAAAACAAGTTGGTTTATAACTTGATTCATCTTGTTCCGATCTGAACTCTCCAATAAGTGGCAGTTGGTCTCCAGCGGGTTCCTTGGAAATCTTCTGAGTTGTAACTTGCATATCTTCTTCATCTTGAAAGATTTTGAGACACTTCTACTTCGTGATGATTTCTTGATGAGTTAAGTTTCTGGAACAGGTTGATTTGTTGCTTAAGTCTTCCTGGTTGAGTAGATATGCTCCAAGACATGAACATATGTCTCTGGTGGACTCAAACTGCTTCTCTCCAAGGGTCTTAGTTGGTTGATCTATGCCCTCTCCATGCTCCTTGGTTGATGATGACTAGATGTCCTCATCAGGGAGGCAACCCACCATTAGGTACTGGTGTTTTTCTACTTAATTTTTGGTGTTTTTGTTAGGATTTTACGTTTGTTTTTGTTTCTGGTGAGTTTATGTTTGCAGGTCTCGGACAAAATCGCAGTGCAACGATCGACTCACTTCTGTGTCGATCGTCACAACACGAAAGGAATCGCATTGCAGCGATCGTTGCGGTCCTTAGCAACGATCGACCATACACGAAAATCGCCAAGTAACGGTCGATGCACTTAGTGCAACGATCGATGCCTGAGCGACAGAGGTAACCCGACAGACATAATTTCATCTTTTCAATTTTTTATTTTCTTTTTACCGATCCTTCGCTGGACACTACTGGGGACAGTGTGTCTTAAGTGTGGGGGAGGTGCTACTGACTTTTGTTTTCTGTTTTCTTAAGAGTCAGTCCGTTTTTCAAAAAAAAATTTGTTTTATTGAGTCAAAATTGTTTAAGTAAGAAACTATGATTTTCTGAGAAGATTTACAAGACTTGCAGGAACTTAAGTAACCATTGGGATGAAGTTGCAGGATCTATCTATGACTATTAGAAAACCCCATCACAGATCAACCAACTGGGAACACCCACATCACTTCAGGTATCAGAGGATCCTTTTACTGACTTCAATTTAATACTGACTTAGATTTCTCACCTAAGGGCTTGGTATACTTTGTGTCGGATTCCCTTGTTAGTTCTGACACAGCCTGTCAACCTATCCTATTTAGTTCCCTTCTCCCCTTCTATAAAGTAAAAAAAAAAAAAAAAAAAAGATAATAAACTGAGGATGAGTTAGTAACTCCGAAGTGGTCACAGGAGTGGTAGAGA
The DNA here is from genome assembly GCA_030180135.1 of Orychophragmus violaceus. Taxonomy (NCBI): domain Eukaryota; kingdom Viridiplantae; phylum Streptophyta; class Magnoliopsida; order Brassicales; family Brassicaceae; genus Orychophragmus; species Orychophragmus violaceus. The sequence goes on from CM058232.1 coordinate 47,075,309, forward strand.
CCCCTATTATCTCCTGTGCTATCCATGGAATGTGTCCAAAGTACACCCCATAACGGGAAGAACACTGATAAAAAAAATAAAATGATACCCAATGGGGAAAAATCAGTTGTTAAAGAAGGGAAAGAGAAGAAAGGGACTAGAAAAAGATAGTATGGTGGTCTAGAGCTGATAAGGTAAGAATCCATGTGCCCTTTGATCGATACTCCTTAAGTGAGACCGCACTTAAATACTTGCAGAAGTCAGTAGGGAGAATTTGAATGCTTGAATGTGATTGTGGAGTTTACCTAGGACAGTTGCTAAGTGTGGGGGAAGTACATGTTGGTCTTGATATCCTGTGATTGATTCTTGCAGTGGTTTACTAAGGGGAATCTGAGTATTGTAGCTTCTAGGATGAAATGAGTTTCTGAAGAGTTTTCAAACCTCTTCACCATGTTTTAGTTCTATGTTTTGCTTGAGGGCAAGCAAAGGCTAAGTGTGGGGGAGTTGATATATCATGGTTTTTACCGGTTTTATGCCATGATATAGTTGTGTTTTTAGTGTCTTTTGTGTTCTTTTAGAGTCTTTTACAGGTATAATCAGGTTTGGAGCTAAATTGGAGATAATGGAGCATTTTGGAGATTTTTGGAGTGTTTGGCCGAGAGATAGAGTTCACTGTCCGAAACAGAGAAAGGTGTCGATCGTTGCACCCTAGCATCGATCGATGCACCAGCGAGATGGGCCAAAACTCGGCGGTTTATGAAGAGTCAAGAATTTGCACTTTGATCCAGAAGTTCCTGATATTTACAAAGAAGCCCCTGGCCGAGATTAGACCTATATAATAGAGTTTTTAGTGTTTTAATTAGATACGCTTTACATTACGCTTTCATAATTAAGAGCAGAGGATTTTTAGAGCTTTTGGGGCTGATCTGAACCTGTTACATCATCTGTATTTGGAGAAGATTTCGAACCCCTTTTACTCTTATTCTTTTATGCAATTTATTCATCATATGATTATGTTTTCATTATCTATGTCTGAGTAGATTCCTTGTTAGGTTTAGGGTTTCTCACATAGGATTTCATGACTTGCTAGACTTGTTAAATTTCAGTTAAGGATTCAAACTATATATGTTCTTCAATTTAATTGTGCTTAAAGCTAGTTCTAACCTGATCAATTAGAATCTAGATCTTAGGTTGCTAAATACGTCACGAAAGTGGGGTTTAGGGATCTGAACTAATTAAATTGGGCAATTAAACTATTCGCAAATGGAAGTTTGGTTTAGGATAATTGTGAACATATCAAACTTGGGATTAATGCTAGTTTAATCTGTTAGTTCTCGTAAACGAAAGTTTGGTTTGCTGCACTTAGACTTAGAGAATTATCGCAAAGGAATTTGGTTAATTCTATATCTGTGTTTTGAGTTCTAGAACTGTGCTTAATTAGATCCTTGCTGAATGAACTGTCTGCTTGTCTGATTTCCTGAGAACGCCCTAGACCTAGCGCTCTTAATAACTTGCTTTCACAACCAACAATCTTTGCTACTGATTTACTTTCTCGCATTACTTTTGATTCAATTACATTGCTTTCTTCCTAGTTAAATTCCTGTTCTTGAGCTATTGAACACCGGAGTCTCTGTGGATTTCGATACCCTATATACTACATTGATATTGCTGTGCACTTGCAGTTTAGTATAGGGATTAATTCTTGACCTATCAAGGTGGCTAGGTCTATGATGTTCCACACCAATGTTCCTAAGAGGTTTTGGGGAGATGCAGTGTTGGCAGCATGCTATCTTATCAATAGGATCCCAACGAGAGTCCTTCAAGACATTTCACCATATGAGGTATTGAACAAAGCCAAACCATTTATTGAACACTTACGTGTGTTTGGGTGTGTTTGTTTTGTATATATCTCAGGAGATCAAAGGAATAAGCTAGATGCTAAGAGCACATGGTGTATGTTTCTTGGATACTCCACAACTCAGAAGGGCTACAAGTGTTTTGATCCAAGCAACAACAGGACCTATGTTTCAAGGGATGCTAAGTTCATTGAGGGGCAGAGATATTATGAGAAGAAGGATTGGGAAGATTTGAAGGATCTCTCAAGATCACCTTCTGATTTGGCTACAAGTTTGAAGTACTTGATGGATCACTTGGGAAATGATACCCCACGGCCAGAAAAGTCTGAAACAAACACCCAGGAAGCTCAACAAGAGGATACTGAACCAGCAACACACACACATGAACCGGCTCAAGCTCAAGAAGACACTCTACCTCAAGATCAGAACCAAGTGGACTTGGATATGAATGAGGATGAGATGGTTTATCAAGAGCCAGTGGGTAATGAGGAGGTGGTTGATCAACAGGTTCAGCAACTCAGGAGAAGCTCAAGGGAAAAGAAAGATCCATCAGAATGGATGAAGACAAGAGTCTTCTACAACAACCAAGCAGTAGCTCATCCTAGTCAGTCTACTTGTTATATTGACGTGCTACCATCTAGTCACAAGGCCTTTCTTGGAAAGATTGAGCTAAACCAGGTTCCTAAGACTTATGAAGAGGCTGAGGGTATCGAGGTTTGGATGGATGCAGTAAAGGATGAGAAAGAAGCTATGGAGAGGAACCACACTTGGATTGTGGAGAAGCTGCCAAAAAGGAAGAAGACTGTTACCTCTAAATGGGTCTTCACAATCAAGTATAAAAGCAATGGAGACATAGAGAGGTACAAGGCAAAGCTAGTGGCAAGGGGATTTACTCAAACATATGGAGAAGACTATACAGACACCTTTGCTCCAGTGGCTAAACTTCATACAGTGAGAGTCACATTGAGCTTAGCCACAAACCTCTCATGGAATCTATGGCAAATGGATGTGAAGAATGCTTTTCTACAAGGTGAACTTGAAGAGGAAGTGTATATGACTCCACCACCAGGATTGAAGCACTTGTGTAAAGATGATGAAGTATTGAGGCTGAGAAGGGCGATTTATGGCTTAAAGCAATCACCAAGGGCATGGTACCATAAGCTCAGTCACACTCTCATGGACCATGGTTTCAAGAAGTCTCAATCTGATCACACACTGTTCACGCTTCAAAGTGCTCAAGGAGTGGTGGTAGTTCTGATATATGTGGATGATTTGATTATCACAGGTAGTGATAATGATGGGATTCAATCCACAAAGGCCTTTCTCAAGAGTTCCTTTGATATCAAAGACCATGGTGAGTTGAAGTACTTCTTGGGCATTGAAGTTTGCAGATTCAATGATGGATTTTTTCTGTCCCAAAGGAAGTATGTTAAGGACTTGTTGGCAGAAACAAGTATGCAAGATTACAAGATTGCAAAGACTCCTCTTGAAGATGGCTACCAAGTCAATAGAAAGGGGGAGAAATCAGATGAAGTCAAGTTCAGGGATGTCTCTTTGTATAGGAGGCTGGTTGGGAAGCTTATCTACCTCACTCTCACAAGACCAGACTTATGCTTCGCTATGAATCAAGTTAGTCAACATATGCAATCACCCACAGTGTATCATTGGAGTTTGATTGAGAGGATACTCAGATATCTCAAAGGATCAACTGAACAAGGCATTTGGATGGGTAAGAATGATAGCACAGAAATTGTTGGCTATTGTGATGCAGATTGGGCAGGTGATAAGAGTGATAGGAGATCAACAACCGGCTATTGCACCTGTTAGAATATTGAGATTAGGAAGAGAGAATTCAGAGTTCGCTAGGTATAGAATCAAGAACAAGAATAGAGAATAAGAGTTTATGAGTATAGAGAGAATAAGAGAATGAAGAACATGATTGAAGAATGAAGTATGAAGAATTGTTTCGGAAGTATATGGGGAGAATGGGAGAGAAGAGATTAACTCTCTCCCTTACAACGACATTGTCATGTTACAAGTCCATTTATGGACAGTCATAAACAATACACAATTGTGCACAGAAAATGAGGTGAAAGTGACCTCTCATAAACGTCTCTTTTCCTTGTTTTAACATGTGAACTTTGCTTGTCTTTTAGTTGCAGGTTGACCAGATGCTCCAACGGTTATGAAGGCAACTTCTTGGCATCTTGGTAAGTATATTCCTTCATTATTTCAAACATACTCAGCTTCTGGTCCAAGGCACACTTGCTTGTAGTCCAAGGTTGATCACTTCTTCATATGTACGGATGAAAGGGTTATTCATCTCAATAGAAGTCTGGTTGTGCTTAAAGGTGAATGATCCTCAATCTTGCACAATGCTTCATCCGGATCCTATCTTGAGCATTATCAAGAATTACACAACCCTTGCACATTGTAAGCTTGTGCCTCTTGTGATCTCCAATTCAATACATAATGCATTTATCTTTAGCTTCACTTCCTCTTGATTTCTGCCTCTCTAATACTCCCCCGCAAGCTTGGTCGTCGGGACTCCAAAAGACCAAAGGGAGAAGAGGACCAAAGGCCAAGCTTGGAGCTGTGGAACTACCTCATTAAAAACCTCCTTAAGTAAAACCTCTTTGGGATAAAACCTTAAGGAGGACAAAAAGAGTATAGTCCACATACTCAAGATGTAACTTGACCTTGGTATGAACATTTTGAACCATGGCTACTCCTTTCCACAATTCTTTCATTCCTTAGCATTCCTTAACCTGGCTTCTCTTGATATGAACTTCCTTCTCTTGTTGTGTCTTTTGAAACTTGGAATCCATAGGGCTCCGGCCTTTAACCCCAACTTCCATCATCCTTCTCATCTTGGAAGAATTTCAAGTCGGTCTCATCTTCCTTTTGGATAGACTTCAAGGCTTATAGATACTCCTTATGGCTCCTTCACTTCCTTATGTCATCCATGCCTTTCTCCTCTCCTTATAAACCTTCAACACAAAGGTTTAAAGGAAAATGTTAAAGCATTAAGCAATGGCATCTAAGACATTAGCTATGAATAAAACTTTTATGTTTGAAACGTTTTAGAGAATAGATTATAAAACGTTTTATCTTTGAAACACATGATCACAACAAGATTCAAATGAAAGACTCAAGTCTGAAAACGTTTTGAGAATAAGGTTTAAAACGTTTTTGACTTTGAAAGGATGAAAACATGATCATAATCAAGAGAACCACAAGAGTTTGAATTTTCATAGGTTCCAAAACCTTTTGAGAATAGACTGAAAAACGTTTTGAGAATTGTAAAAACGTTTTCAACACTTCAAACTCTATCAAACACTATCAAGTCTTTAGGCAATCTAAGGAAATGTTCAATGACATGAAAAGAATGACAAGAGAGAGTTTAGAAGTAGCCTGATCATAGTAATGTGAGTTGCGGTTTGGATTTGAGCTTAAACTCCCCCGCACTCTTGAATTGTCCATGGCTCTTCACCTTGACTCTACCACTTGTGCAATCTGACTTTTGCACCACAAATCTATCACCAGCTTGCATACTCTTCTTGGCCTGCTCCACTTGGTGATTCCCGGATCTATCACTCTTGAGTTCTCCATTATTATGGAGGGAGTATTCAAGGAGAAGATCATAACAACTCTTGAGTTCTCCATTTTATGGAGGGAGTATTCAAGAAACATATAACAGCAACTCTTGAGTTCTCCATTGGTATGGAGAGAGTATTCAAGAGACAAGTTGGGCTGATTCATCGTGTCACCAGCTTGCATATCCACTTGGTTGAACCACGGTTCTAACACCAACAAACAACAAACGAGGCCTCTCACTTCGTTAATGGACAGAGTATAAACCGCCATTCTCCCTTGGGAAGATCTTTCAACAATAAGCACATCCACCATTTTGATGAATGCTCCATGAGGATTTCAGCTAACCCACAACTATCCATGAGGATTTTTGGCTTATCCACAACCCAACAATGCTCACGGTCTTACTCTTCCTTTAATTCTTCTTTGAACCTTCAAACAAGATTCAAAACAAGATGTTAAAGACATCTGCCATGAGAGAATAAGTGACTGATGTATAATTTAAGTATAATAGAAAGGGAGTTTAAGAGGTTATCCTTTTGCTTGAACTTCAAGTCACCAATATTGATAAAGAATAAGAAGTGGCGCAGGGCATCCTTATTCATAATGGCTTGTCTACACGCATCTTGGATAGCTTCTAAATAATCTGAACAGCCTGGGACCACACACTTTATTTTGCACGTCCACCATACTCTCTTAATGTCGCATCCACGAGCGTGTGTCCTCCTCATTCCATGAGCGTGACCTTCACATATATATATACATATATATATATATATTCGTGTGTCTCATAAATATATATATACTCAGCTTATTGTCTTGTAGTTGGAAGTGGATGTGTTATGACCAAACTCATCAACGGTCATGAAGTCTACAACGGTCCGTTTGAAGTCTCCATTATATGTCCACCACAGGTTGCTTGTATATCGGTCATGATCATGTTCCAAATACCAGAAGCAACCGCATGTAGTAAAGTTGTCTTCAATTCACTGGTCATCATCTTCAAGACCCACATATACACGAGGCTGTGCAGCTTCCTTCTCGTGCCGTTATCTCTAACAGCAGACACAACTACGGCTTGATATCCAAACGCAAGGAAGAAGCATCCAGCAATTCAAAAGTAGCAAGCATATCCAATCTCCACCCAACAGCTAAGACATGATTCTCTTAGTGAGATTCACAGATACTAATTTTCATTAAGCTGTCTTCATGACGTCGCAAGCAAACAGTCGTTTCCCTGCTCCATCCTTAACACTCAACTCCGGTACCCTTAACACTCAACTTCTGCGCACATCTTTCAGACCATTTCCATTAGCATATGGCACCTCCTCCCTTCCTCTGTACGGTGGTGGTGACCTACTGTAGTTGCGACCACGAGGAAACGGACTGCGACGCCTTGGAGGAGGAGGAGTGCACGAGGGCTGTAACTCCTGCGCCCTCCATAGGTTGGGCTCTTTCTGTATCTTGGGGAACTGCGACTACGGCTACGACCTCGAGGAGAACAACTACGACGCCTGTTAGAGCCACCACGAGACCGGCATTCACGTGCAAAGAGACCAGACTCGCCCCATTCATAGCACTTCAATTCGGAACCACCACGGCCATGAAACTCATCCTCGAGTTCACGCTCAGTAACTCGCGGATCCAACTTACCAACGTACACACGCGACATCTGTTCAATCACCAGTATTGAGAAGGGCGAGACGGCTTATCCTCGGTCGTGTGAAATTTGGGGTTATCAAATCCAAGAACACTGCTGCCTTATCCCAGAGTTTTCAATGACGGTTTGTTAGCTCTCAACTAGAGTAACCAGACTTTTAGAACTGGAACCAAGAGATTGTGAGAGAGAATAATACGAACATATTTTGCTCTGTCTTCATACTTCAAATACTCAATCACGCTCTTGCTCAAGAACACTTCAGACTTGAGAAACACTCTAGTTGAACTTGAATCACGTCACCATTCCAAGTTGAACTTGAATCACGTAAGTGAGAAACACTCTTCAAATTAGGGAATCCGTGAGTCACATAGGGCTCAACACGACGAAGCATGTTCATTGTAGCCTTGTTGACTTTGAGAAAGACACCGTTGAAAAACTGTCTCAGACGCAGGAGCTGAAGAATCTTCTTTGTCTTAGGGTCAACGGCACTAATACCATGAATACGGATGATGAACAACAGCTTGGCTTCACGTTTCAAAGAGATCAACTCCTTCTCCTTCTCGGCATTGGTCATCTTGGCAGCTTCAGCGTCTTGCTTCTTCAGCTCCGACTCCGAGTTACAACCTTCGACTTCTGCCATTTCTGATTCCTCTGTCGAGCTTGAATCAAACGGGAATTCCAAAGAGGCGTGAGGCGCTGCAGACTTGCATATTGACTCATCAACATGAACGCATTTGTCCTCAAACATGAGGCGCCTTTATTTCTGAAAATATATTTTTCTTTTTTCTTTTGAAACAGAGTAGATACAGGAGAATTAAAGGAAGAATATAGACAGATTTTTGGCTCTGTTTTATTTGATTTTGCAGAAGCTTTGAGCTTGGTTCAATCCTAGAACCTTAAGCTCTGATACCATGTTAGAATATTGAGATTAGGAAGAGAGAATTCAGAGTTCGCTAGGTATAGAATCAAGAACAAGAATAGAGAATAAGAGTTTATGAGTATAGAGAGAATAAGAGAATGAAGAACATGATTGAAAATGAAGTATGAAGAATTGTTTCGGAAGTATATGGGGAGAATGGGAGAGAAGAGATTAACTCTCTCCCTTACAACGACATTGTCATGTTACAAGTCCATTTATGGACAGTCATAAACAATAAACATTTGTGCACAGAAAATGAGGTGAAAGTGACCTCTCATAAACGTCTCTTTTCCTTGTTTTAACATGTGAACTTTGCTTGTCTTTTAGTTGCAGGTTGACCAGATGCTCCAACGGTTATGAAGGCAACTTCTTGGCATCTTGGTAAGTATATTCCTTCATTATTTCAAACATACTCAGCTTCTGGTCCAAGGCACACTTGCTTGTAGTCCAAGGTTGATCACTTCTTCATATGTACGGATGAAAGGGTTATTCATCTCAATAGAAGTCTGGTTGTGCTTAAAGGTGAATGATCCTCAATCTTGCACAATGCTTCATCCGGATCTTATCTTGAGCATTATCAAGAATTACACAACCCTTGCACATTGTAAGCTTGTGCCTCTTGTGATCTCCAATTCAATACATAATGCATTTATCTTTAGCTTCACTTCCTCTTGATTTCTGCCTCTCTAATAGCACCTTCATTGGAGGCAATTTGGTGACTTGGAAGACAAAGAAGCAGAAGGTGGTATCTTGTTCTAGTGCTGAAGCTGAGTATAGGGCCATGAGGAAGCTTGCAACCGAGTTAACATGGCTGAAGGCTTTGCTTAAGGACTTTGGCATAGAGCAATCAAGTCCAATCACCTTCCATTGTGACAACCAGGCTGCCATTCACATTGCAACCAACTCAGTGTTTCATGAGAGGACAAAACACATTGAGATTGATTGTCACAAGGTGAGGGAGAAGATTGAAGATGGAACCATTCTGCCCTGTTACACAAAGAGTGAAGATCAGCTTGCAGACATCTTCACAAAGGCTGCTAGTCTTAAGGTTTGCACTCATGTTTTTGGCAAACTAGGGCTGGTGGCTATCCATGATTAGAACTCTCCTGATTCATGTGCAGCATACTCTTTTTCCCTTGATGTGGTTTTGTCCCAAGTGGTTTTCCACATCAAGGTTTTTAATGAGGTGTTGCCATGATCATTCCAAGTTCAGTCTTTAGGGTGATTCCAAAGTCTGAACTTGAGGGGGAGTATTGATCATGATGATTGAGGTGTATTGATCTCGAGACCACATAGTGGACTATATTAATCTCGAGACCACATAGTGCACTATATTGAATTGAAGATCACATAGTGCACTATGTGCATAAGGTGTACAAAACAAGACAAAGACCCTTTTTCCCTTCTTCTTATGTTTTGTCTTTAAAGCTTCTTTAGGTTAAGCATTGTGGTCTGATGTATCCTATATAAAAGCTTGTAACCGAGACATAAGAAATACAAGGGTTTTGAGACACTTCTTCTCTCTATACTTCCGCCACCACTCTCTCTCAACTCTAATGTTTACACTCATAAACTCTCATGAGTGTTCTGAATCATTTCTCCCTTATTGTCTAAGTTTGTCTTTCGTTACTCATTGAATCGATTCATTGGTGAGTATCTTTTTGTCAATCACACGAGCTGACTTGTTTTGATATTGATTAATTTGACTTCGTTATATAACCGTGAGTTCCTCAGACTTGTTTTTTATAATACTTGATAATTAAATATGATTTTTAGGATTTTCTGATTAGTGGTGAACATGTCTAGATTTGCAATCGAGTGAGTAGTGCCTTATCTGTTTGTTTCTATCTTTGTAGGTTTGGTCGTGACAACTCTTCATTGACCAAGAAGATTACTAGAGTTTTAACAAACAAGTTTGATGGACCATATTATTGCTGGACTTGGATGCCATAGGAACATTACTTTGTCGAATTCGCGGTTAGCTTCTTTCTTGTTATACCTTTTGTTTCTTGTTATACCTTCTTTTTAGCATTTTGACTGATTTTGATCACTAACTGTTATCTTATCAATTTTTTCTTTTATAAAACCCACCATTGGGATCCTATAATAACCGGTGTGGTTCAACAGAAATTTGGAGTGTTTCTCAAAAGCATATGAAGGATATGGTCATCACCGCAAGAACCTCGGGAGTGAAACCAAAGTGGATTACAAATACCATCTGAAGAAGCTAAAGAGAAGAGCCAAACCACTTCTGAAGCTCGAATGTCTGACCGTGGAGGTCCTGGACCTCACGTCCACTTATCCGAGCAGAAATCTTACCTCCAAATCCAACAAGAAATTGTAAGTTACTGAGTATTCAATCTCTTCAGTCAATATTTTGTTTTAATCTATCATTAACCCTTTTTGTGTATCATGACAGGAAATAGAGTTGGGAAGACCGGTGTGTCCTGGTGAAGTTTTCAACAAGACTCATACAAAAACGGATGGAACTTTTGTTGATCAAAAGGCGCAGACAGTGGCAAAGCGTTATGAGGAGAACTTGGAAGCCAAGTTGGCTAACCTCGAGGCTGAAAACTCAAAGACTTCAGATGGTACTTCACGGCACCGAGGTCTAACCATAGATAAGCAGAACGAGATATTTTTGCAGATAAACTTCATTTCTTGTTTGCTATTTGTGTTTCACTAAGTTTTAGTCATTACATTAACCATTATTGTGTTTGAGATTTGTTGATATTAACTATGTGAGCTGTATGGGATTATACGATGATTTTTTTTTTGGCAGTCCACTTTCAAAAATGAAAAAAACTCTTTATTGAGTTAGAAGCCTCGCTCAGACACATGTCAATGGGAAAAGGAAGTACTTGGGAAGCTCTGCCTCATTCAGCAGTCTGAAACAACAACCGGAGGAAGCTAAAAGGCATATAGAAGAACATGAGGCTGTAAATGCTGCGAATGCTACTTGTTAGGAAGAGCTTAGACGAGTTTCAACTACCCAACAAGCCAAGATCGACCAATTGACATTGGTCTAAAGGTACTTGTCTGAAACTGATCTAAGATTCTTGTACTATCTGGCTGCGAACAGAGCTCCGAGCCACACTGATGCTGATCCGCAAAATCCTATTGCCGCACCTGACGATCCTGCTACCACCACTAACCCATAGGTTTTTCTAGATCTCAACTTGTTTTCAGTTTTGTGAATTATCTCAAATGGTTTGTTAATGTCAACAAAGTAGTGAACAAAGTTGTTAATGTGTGGATGTTTCTTGAACTTTTCTCCAATCGTTGTAAATGTATAAATGATTATTAGGTTCTTAGTTTCAATTATATTAGTCTTCCTTAAGTTTTGAGTTAAATGTAAACCAGAATCCAAATCACCAAAATGATAAAATGCAATACCAATTGTTGAATCCGTTGAACAAAGTAGTCGTAAGGGAGTCACAATTCAGTCGTATATGAGTAGCAATATAGTCGGAAACAGTCGTAAAATGGTAAAACTCATCATTTTGAAGATCGAGTTGGTCGCTATTCAGTCGTAGACTAAGTCATACAATAGTCATATAATAGTCGTAACCGTTTACGACTCAATAGCGAATACATGTACACGACTACGCTATGACTATGGTTGGGTCGCAATATAGTCGTAAATGTAGTCGCAATACAATCGTAAAATGTAACGACTATTGTACGACGGACACTTAAGTCGCAAAGAAGTCGTACAGTCAGTCGTAACATTTTTACGACTGTTTGGCGACTGATCTGAGTCACCTGGTATTTGTCCCATTTCATTCACAATTCATTCGTAAAATTGTGACTGATATATGACTGTTTTATTTTGCGATCAAGAATTACTGATTGACCGTTGTAGTCGTAAATCTGTCGTAGGTTCTGTTTTACCGACTGATTAGCGACTGTTGTGGGTGTCACTAAAACGTTTTTTTCTTGTAGTGGTTAAATTGGAGCTTGTGCCACACTCCAACTTCTTGCCTCTACGGTTTCAATAAGGATGACTTCTCTAGTAGAGAAATCACTTCCATCAAATATAAGTTGACTTCTCGAAGTCCATATATGCCAGAAAATCCAAGGGAATGACAATATATAGATTCCCAATGGAGTGAGGTTAACTAGTTTCTTTGCATTGAAAAGAAATTTTACGATCGCCGAGTCAATCAAGTGATGAATGCCCGTGATTGGCAAAGTTGACAAAATCTCGGATGTGTAAGGGCTGTCACTGATAACATGAATAATCTTTTCTGGTGCTCCAAATCTTTAGCAAGCTTGATCATCTACAATTCCACACTATGTAAGCAATTAGTTAACCGGAAGTGCTTATTCAGTCAATTTCCATAAAAAACCTTATAATATCGGGTAGTGTCTTGCCTCTCAAAATCTTCCATTGCCATGGAAAGTTCCCTTGTAGGTGGAATTATAACTAAGGATCTTATTCCATAACCTGATCGAGTGGAATACCTTCCATTCTTGCATGCTAACCAAACTAAGCCATCCTTACATTTTGTTGAACTCATACATCTGAGTCATAAAATCTCTTCATATCGTGATAGAGGTCTTCTAACCATATCCTAGTTCTACTCGTTTGTGCTTGAATCTCTCAACTCTGATTTCCTGAGGTTTTGCTATGCCAACGAAGGAGGTATAGTCGGTGAGAATGGGGAGGTAAAAGAGCGCCACGGTTCTTGCCAAAGGGGATACATATTGTAATACCCTGTTTCACAAAAATGGGTCAACGGGCAGCAGAAAAAGTCAATAGGGGTATTTTTGTAATTTTCAAGACTTGAGGGATATTTTTGTAATTTTACCAAAATGGGAGACGAAATCAAAGACGGGCCAAATGTTTCTCTTTTTAAATAAAGAAATATTTAAAAGACTAGACGTAGTGGAAGAGAACTTTAAATGAGTTTTACGGACTATCGGGAAAAGAAACCGATAGAATCGATAAAATTTGTAAATTCTGTTACAAGAGCTACGGGAGTCCGAATGAGGTGAAACAAGTTTCTAAATGCTTCTAAAATAATCTAGTATTAAAAAAAGAATCTTGGAGAATTTATTTCAGAAGCTACAGGATTATGGAGATTTAAACGCAGAATTGACTAAAACGAACTGTGTGGAATGGATCGGAGTTTGGATCGATTTAAGGCTTGGTGGATAGAATGTTTGGGAGAAGAAATGACCCTGAGATGCCAAGTGTCACTCCTCTCTTCTCCTCTGGCGCCACCTCTCATGGTTTGGTGTTCAATCAATTTATTTGATTCATTGCATGCTTTTGCATGAATCAATCTAATCACTCTCTCATTCACTCATTTCACCAAAAACACTCAAAAAACACTCTCTGATCTCTCTCCTCTCACCACCCACGAGCTCCATCTCTTTCTCTGACCATATTCATCATAAACTCATGCATCTTTATCCATTTCTTTGAAGATCTTCATGAAACTCATGGTGTTCCTCAAGACTTGAGGTGCAAATTACCAAAATAACTCCCAAACCAAGTTCAATCTCCATAAACCAGTTGCAGATCTGAGATCAACTCTTCCTCCTCATCATTCGCCGCCGATCAGCTTCACCGGAGCCACCGCCGGCGATCTCCACCGCCTTCTCATCTCTCTTCAGCTACGGGTAGCCGACTTCTCAGCTCTCTCCTCTCCCCTGATCTCTCCTCTCACCGTAGATCAGCTCCTTTAGCCGGACAGCTCACCGGAGAAGCTCCTCCATCGCGGTCAATGCCGGAGTCTCGTCGGTCAACGCTGGAGAAAACTCACTGTGAGCTTTCTCTCTAAGCCGTGTCTCTCTCTCTCCATCAGATCCATCACCGGTGGTCGCCTCTTCACCGGTCAGGATGCCGGAGAGCCTTCTCTTTCTCCGGTCAACCATCCTCCGCCGTCGGTCAATGCCGGAGTAGCCGGTCAACCGCCAGTTACTGATGTCTCTTCTCGCCATGTTCAGCCGGTTTGGCTTGGAGTTGGTTCATGTCGATTTAGTCTTGGTTTGGTTCCTGTTCAACCTTGGTCAACTTGTGGTCAACGGTCAACACAAAGTCAACAGTCAACGCAAAGTCAACAGTCAACGCTCGCTCAACCTTGGTTAAGCCGGTCAACGCTTGGTCAATGATCCGGCTTAGTAGGTTATAGCTCGGAGATTGCACTTGGGTCGCTTTAGTGGTTCGGGTTTAGAAGAAGCTCAGTCCCGGGAGTTCATAGTCTGTCACATCGTCATCCGTCAGTTTATCACACTGTGTGTCGGTTATTGCATTTAGATAGCGCATGTAGACCCGAAAACCCTAAACCGTAGATTCGAGGATTGAGTGCCGGTTTGATTAACTTGATTAGAACGGTTAGGTTATTTGATAATTGGTTCACTTTATTACTTGGTTAAGTTAAGAATGCAGGTTAGTTAGCGTATCTCGGTATTGTTTGTTTGTATCGCTGATTGATCATCGATTGTTGCATTCATATAGATTGGCATGAATAGGAACTATATGCATATATACGATAGTAAGAACATTATTAAATGAATCTATATATGGAAATTATAACTTAATTAAAATACGGTTAAAAGACATAACAAACTATATAGTATAATAACAGGGTGGGTTGTTAGATGATAGATGGGTTATTGGGTTAAATGGATTAAATTAAATAAAAATGAAATGTCGGGAGATTAGTAAGTTTACTAATCTTAAACAGCAAGATCGAAGAGTTTATAAAATATGTTAGGAAAGAAAATTTAAAAAGTGTTATTTTGTAATGAGCCGTCTACGGGGTTATCAATCCGTTAATCCCAAGGTAACAGACTAAATGAATTAAAAATGAGAATGATTAAAAGGCCTGTTTAATTATCAATTGCTTGTGTGTTGTTCGTTTGATGTTGTGTGATTGGGCGCAGGCTTGTTTGTTCGACAACCCCAGTGTTGGGACGGATAGTCCGTTGTTTTGTTGTTTGGTCTATTCCGGTGTTGGAACGGAAATACATCTTTTGTGATACTTACCTCGGTCATGGGACCGGGTAAGTTTGTTAGTTACCTAATCCAGTATAGAATAGGACTTGTGGGATAGATCGGGCTTGTGTTTATTTATGTTTGACCTTGTCGGTCTTGCTTTCAGTGTAGAGTCCCTGAGAGTCTGCATGTTTATTTATTTTTCATAGGACTCTAGGGTGCCTTAGATCTCGCAAATCAAATGAAAGCGTTCCGATACTTCTGACCCGATTGGATCCTCGTGTAGTTGCATGATCGGTTCACATGCCTTCGGGTGGTGATTCTCGTAATGGTATTAACCTACTAAGTGACGCCGGTAGGTGTGTAGTCCGGAGAATACGGGGTCATGTTCTAAGGCCGGACTGCATGGAAGCTTAGGTTATCAAGGGGTAGCCCGAGTCACTGTTTATCGATGGACATAGAACAGTGTCCTAGGTCGTAGGACTTCGTGTTTACGTCTAGGAGTCGTGGGTAGTTTTAGTTACCATGTCAGTAGCTAAGTGTTCCTTTAAAAGTTACCCGAGTTTGCATAGTGGGCCCAGTGGTGTTAGGATTGTTCCGCGTTAGATAAATCGAGTCTGATCGAGATCATGTGCCGCAGTGGTCTCGATCTCCGTGCTTTCTTTCTTTGTTAGAGAATGCTTGTGTGTTGTGGAGATCATCACGTCATGGTGGCACGTGATCAGCTATTTACTTTCCTTTTGATTGTGATTTTGGGTTTTGGGGCGGGATTATCTTTAGTAGATTCTAGAAGCTTTTTAGTGGGGACCGAATCGGTGGGTGATCTTAGATCACTCATTAGATTCTTTTTGTTGTTTTCAGGTTTGGCTTAGCTCGACAGACGTGGGAGGTCCTCGTTGTAGTCTCGGGATAGCGTTTGGGCCGCGGTTTGATTCGATTGTTTTGTGTGGGTTTATTTCGGTTCGGGTTTCATGGCGCGTGTTATTTTATGATTGTTTTGGAATTAGATTAAATAGGCTAAATTATTGTAAAAGACTTAAAACACTTAGAAATGAAATCACTTCCCTGATATGTGGTTTAGTACGAACCGATACAATTCGTGGAAGCAATACTGGTTGAAAAGACTTGTATTGTGGAAGCAAGGTAAACATAGTCAAGGACAGTTTGGTGCGAGCCTTTGTCTCAAACCGGACGGTCTCTGGCTTCGTATTGTGACGAACTTTTCTCGTTTGGCCTTCTCGGGTTCGATCGGTCATGTTCTTGTTTGATTGTTGGCCAATTCAGCTCGACGATCAGAGGATAACGGGAAAAGAGCGTTACACACATCGCCATCACCCACTCGCCAACCTAATCCCAAATTAAGTACTTTTCGACGAGTGAGTGAGTATTATTCTCCAGCCTCGTGATGCATTAGAAGGAACTTGAGGCTCCATAAAGGAGGATTTATGACAATACTTAACTATGTTACTTTCACGAAAAGGGATTCTGGAGCTTGTACAATACATCATTTTAGCTTTGCCAATAAGGAATCATTAAATTCTTCAAAGTCCTAAATTCGATCCTCCTGCCTTTTTGGAGTAGATAACTTTGCCCATGAGACCCAGCTCGTTTTCCTTTCATCCGATTTATTATCCCACCAAAATCTAATAAAGAGAGATTGTAACTTGTTTCATACCGAGATGAGAAGTTCGAAGCAGGTCATCGAATAAGAAGGCATCGAAGAAAGATCTGAGTTTATAATGGATTCCTTTCCTGCTGGAGAAAGGAGATGTGTGGAATAGCTTTGAGCTCTTTGTCTTACTTTGTTAATAACCGAGGCGAAGACATCCTATTTTTCCTTCCAAAGTTTTTATAAATACCAAAATATTGCCACACACCTCCTTCATTTTTTATCCTTAAGCTTCTCTTAACTCTATTTCATTGACTACACAATAATTTTGAAGAAAAAGTAATGGAGAATTTTGAAAAGTTGATACATTGCCCATAAACTCCTTCATATTGGCGCATGATAGTAGAATGGGCATTACAACTTTTGACATCCAGATTGAAAAAAAACATGGTGCCGTTAGCTGATGTGGTGTTTGTTTACACCCTAATAACTGCAAGCACACAATATTGTGATGTAGTATTAGGGATATCGAATCCCTAGAGACTAAGCTGGATTTCAAATCTAAACTTAGGATATCTAAACGATGATAACTTGAAATGCAAACTACTGTAAAACATAATTGCATACTAAAATAAATGAGGTGAATTAAAATATGTTTGTAGGAAGCATAGGTCACAACTTTCAAATCAGTTCAACATATGGGCAATAGAGCTCAGTGAATATGATACCGGATACAACCCTCGAACCTGCGCAAAGCCTTATTCCCTTGCAGTTTCATAATCGAGTAAACACTCAAGCAAAGTGATGCTGACTCAGCATGTCCTAAATGGACGCTCCATGTAGACGGAACTCACTCTAAACAAGGAGTTGGAGTAAGAATAAAACTTGCTTCATCAGCAGGAGAGACGACCGAGCAGTCCTATAAATTGGGCTTCAATAATGAGGTGGATTGTGAGACCATGATTATCGGTTTGGTACTGGCTCTCAGTATTGGATCCACAAGCTTAATTCCTTTAGCGCTTCCCAACTCGTGGCTTATTAGTTCCACAAAATATACGACATGAAAAATGAGCGTAGGGAAGCAAATCTCAAGGTGGTTCATGATCTAACTAAGAAATTTGAGAAGTAAGAACTTGCAAGAATTCTCGAGGTGAAAACTCCTCATCTGACGCACTAGCAGCACCAGTTTCCACCTCGGACCTCCTCATTAAAGGATAATACCTGTGGGAGGTACTTATAAGCTAACTATTGATATTGCTGTGAAATATGCTTTGAATGGTACCGAAGTACCTGCCGCCAAAAATGCAAGGTCCTGCCTTTTTTCGAGAATGACCACCTTTGGTAGCTGAATTTGAAATGACAGAGGTCACCATATTATATATGAAGTTCTGGTACCACATAAATAAAGTGGATGCATGCGCCCTACTAGCCTTATCTTCATAGAAACTAAGCCTAACGGCACTCCCGAGATTGCATAAGTCTTTGAACTTGCATCTACAAATTCTCTCCTCTTGGTATATAACATCAAGGATTTCTTGGATTAAGATACTGATATTGGAGGAGTAGCCAACGAACCTAATACCGAGGAACATATGACCGAGGAATCAGCCAAGGTTAGCACCCCAGTTGACACATCTCCGTCATTCAAAGATCAGGTCCTCGAAAGTCTGTATCGAAGAATAGCCGTTATGCAATACATTTCGGGGGGGGGGGGAGTAGCACCTCCCACCCAATAAATGGGATACTCGAAAACTTAAAGCACTTAGCCTCTAAGGTATTGCATAAACGACTCAAAGCTGTACAAGTGTAGCATTTCAAGGAAGTACCCACTATTGCGTCCACATATTTGAACCTCTTAATCTCATGGCCAAATTTCGCGGAAGATCTTGTGGTAGCGATTCCGGCGTAAAATTCCTTGCAATCCAAGAGAAAAGTTAAGGAGCTCGACGAACTTTGACCTCGAGGCGGTCTCGAAAATTAAGGTTCTTGGGCGACCTAGACTTCAAAGTGATCTTGAACGGACCTAGGTCCAGGTCTTTGATTGACCTGGACCTAAGTCTATGAAAGGTCTAGACCTTAAAGCAGTCTCAAATATGTATTTCCCTAAGTGATCAGAACCTCATAACAACTTCAACCCAAAGTTATTAAAACTTCAGCGTTTGATTAGGCCTTAAAGTCCTCAAAACACCAAGTCAACAAGTTCCGCCAAAAGGTATACATTTTCAACTTTCATCATACGGTCATACATTTCTCGATTGCTTTTTGGTCAATAAAGCGCGTATTTCACATTGAATCTAGGTCCCCAACAACAAGGACCTTAAAGTTGTCCCCAATGTTGTCAAAGGTCTTGAAATCCTATGAGGTTCTAAAACCCTCATGCTCTACAACAAGTATTAAAATCATCGGTGTGCCTTGAAGGTCATAAAATCCTTTGATGCATCAAATGTCTTAAAATCCTAAGAGGTCATAAAACCCTCACGTTCTGCCTCATGTCTTAAAATTCTTGGTTTACCTTCAAAGGTCTTAAAATACTTCAATGCGATTGAGTGGTGGCCTTTCTGTGTTATGGAATGAATATGTCCAAGTTCGTATACTGGAATCAAATTCGAGATTGGTGGATACAAGAATTGTGTGGTAGGATAAGTCTTGTTGCGTTACTTTTGTCTACGGAGATCTTGTGAGAGAGAATAGAGACTATGTACGGGAGAAACTAAGCAGAATTGGAGTAAGTAGACATGAGACGTGGTTAATGGTAGGATATTGCAACAAATTAGTGAGTAATGAGGAGAAGAAGGGAGGGCTTAATCGATCTGAGATGTTCTTTGCTCCCTTCAAGAACAATTTGAATGCTTGTGGTATGATGGATTTTCCCTTCGAAGGGAATCCTTTCTCGTTGTATGGGTGCCGGTACAACGACATCGTGCACTGCAGGCTCGATCGAGCTGTATGCAATGCGGATTGGCGGGGTATAATTCCACAATACCATTATCTATCCCTGCAGTGTGCCGAGGCTGGCCATAGCACAATTGTTATAAACGCGGGTTGAGAAGAGCAGAAAAGTAGGGCATGTGTTCATTTGGATAATAGATGGATATCTGCTGAGGGCTTCAAAGAGGTTGTGCAGAACTCCTGGAAGCAGACTGATAATCGCAACTCCAGGTCGATTTTTTAAAGGATCGTAAGCTGCAGAAGAAGCCTCGCGGCTTGGATAAGGGAAAATGTGTCAAATGCTGGAAAACGGATTCAGGAACTACAGGAGGAGATTGATGGCTTAACCCATCAAGATGTCTTTGATCCGGGAAGGCTTACGGGGCTGAGAAAGGAGCTGAAAAGGAAGTCCAAAGCAGAAGAGTCTTTTTGGTAGAAAAAGCAGAATTCATTGGTTGAAGGCAGGAGAGAGACACACAAAGTTCTTTTTTGCTTCGACTAAGGACATAAGAGCTCGGAACCAACTCAAGAGCTTGAAGGATGAAAGTTGGAAAGACTGTTTTACAAATGCTGATATGGGGGCAGTTGCGGAGTCTTATTTTGCGAACCTGTATAAACCCCGTGGAAGATGATATATGTTGAGTGGTATCCAAGCACGTATAACCGAAGCTCATAATGCTATTATGAGGAAACCAGTTGCGGCGGAGGAGATTAAGGATGCAGTTTTTGATATGAATCCGGTTAAAAGCCCTTGTCCCGATGGCATGACAGACTACTTTTTCCAGGCATGTTGGGATGAGGTGGGGGAGCAAGTGATTGAAATGGTCCAAACTTTCTTATCGTTGGGGGAGCTGGATCCGTGCATCAAGGAAACAAACATCTACTTTATCACTAAAACGCCAACCAGAAGGCTGATATATCATGGTTTTTACCCAGTTTAGACCATGATATAGATGTGTTTTTAGTGTCTTTTGTATTCGTTTAGAGTCTTTTACAGGTTTAATCAAGTTTGGAGCTAATTGGAGATATTTGGAGCATTTTGGGACTTTTGGGACGTTTTGGCCGAGAGCTGAAGTCACTGCCTGATTTATTGATCATGCATCGACCGACACACCTTGTGCATCGGTCGACACACTACCGAGATGGGCCGTACACGTCGGTTTAATGAAGTTATGAAGATTTGCAAAGAAGCCCAAGATAGTTCCAGTATTTACACAGAAGCCCCATCCGAGATTATGCCTATATATACTAGTTTTTGGTGTTTTATTTAGTTACGCTTTCATACTTAGAGCTAAGAGATTTCTAGAGCTTTTGGGGCTGATCTATTTCCTGTATTCACTTATTTTGGAGAAGATTTCGAACCCCTTTATCTATTTAATTTCTTATATGCAATCTATTATTTCTTTGATTATGTTTTCATTAATCATGTCTGAGTAGATCCATAGTTGAGTTTAGGGTTTCTCATTAGGGTTTGATGACTTGCTAGACTTGTTTAATTCAGTTAGGATTCACATGATTAGAATGTTCTTCAAACTAAATTGTGCTTAAAGCTAGTTCTAACCTGATCAATTAGAATCTAGATCTGAGGTTGCTAAATACGTCACGAGAGTGGGGTTTAGGAATCTGAACTATTTAGGTTGAGCAATTAAATTATTCGCAAAGAGATTTGGCTTAGTTTAATTGTGAACATATCGAACTTGAACTTAATGCTAGTTTGATCTGTTAGTAATTGCAAAGAGATTTGGGTTACTGCACTTAGGCTTAGAGAGTTTTCGCAAAGAGATTTGGTTAACTCTATTTCCGTGATTTGAGTTCTAGAACTGAGTTTAATTTGATCATGACTGATTAGCTTGTCTGCTTGTCTGATTTCCTGAGAATACCCTAGGCTTGACGCTTTTAGTTTATTGCTTTCAAAACCGATTTTTGCTACTGTTTACTTTCTTGCAACGCAATTTATTTTATTCACTACCTGCTTATTTCTAGTATTTATTCCTATAGTTTGATTCTCTTGAGACCAAGTGTCCCTGTGGATTCGATAACCCTATATACTACTTTGACATCGCTGTGCACTTGCAGTTTAGAATAGGGTAAAACTTAGAACCTATCAAGTTTTTGGCGCCGTTGCCGGGGACTCTTAGAGTCTTCGATAGGACCGAACTTAGGGTTTTTACTAGAAAATTTTCTTTTTGTTTTTGCTTTTTCGTTTTGTTTTTATATTTTGCTAACTTTTTCTCTGTTTCTTTCTGTCGCAGGTACGACTTTCGCCTTGCGTCGATCGTTGCATCCCTTGCGTCGATCGTCACTAGACGATTCTGAGATTGAAACGATCGTTGCACTGATAGCATCGATCGTTGCTGGACGATTACAGACAGTTTATGCCAACGCAGAAAACTCGAAGTAATCCGAACTCGAGCTTGGTTAATCTCAATCTAGAGGAACTTGGACGTTTAGAAAGAGCTAACAGAAGAGAAAGAAGAGAGAGAATGGTACGAGAACGTTTGATCTTGATACCAGATGCTGAGGGTACCCTGAGGGATCCGGAGAACAATCCTTACAATGCTGCTGGGCAAAGGGTTGATGCTGAAGGGAATGTCATCCCTGACCCTCCTGAGCAACTGCAACAGGAACAAAACCAGGGTCAAAGACAAGCTCAAGATAGATGGATGGTGGTTCATGAGAGGACACTAGCTGACTACAACAGACCTGATGAGTTTCATGCAAACCGAGCAGCTTTAGTGCTTCCTGCCTTTGAGAGGAATGACTTTGAGGTCAAGACCATCTACTACCAGCTGATGAGACAGATTGCTTTTCATGGTCACCAAGCGGAGCAGCCTATGGATCACATTGATCGGTTTGAGGACATAGTTACTGGCATGAAGTATGAGGGAGTGTGCCCGGACTATCTGTTCCTTAAGTTATTTCCACACAGTCTTGCTGGAGACGCTAGTGTGTGGCTGAGGCAGCTGGCACCTGGCCAATATACCACTTGGGCAGCTTTAAAGAGTGAGTTCCTGCGTCACTTCTATGATGATGCGCGTTCAGACCAGTCCAGACAGGACATACTCACTTTCTCCCAAGGAGCTGTGGAACCTTTAAAGACTGCCTGGATAAGATTTAAGCAGTATCAGCGTGACTGCCCACACCATGGATTCACTGAAGTTCAGCTGATTGGTATCTTCTTCAGGGGAATAGATCTTCCATATCAGTCTGCGCTGGACAATTCCAGTAATGCCAACTTCAACACCAGGACTCCTACACAGGCAAAGCAGTTGATTGAGAATCTAATTGGCAGCAACAGCTGCAAGACTATGGATGAAAGGAGGAAGAAACCTAGTGGAAGTGTTGATAACTCAGAGATGGCCGAACTGAGATCCAGGATGGAAAAAATCTGCACTCTTCTAGGTGAAAAGAAGGCTGTCCACTTTGCTCAAGAGGTAGAGGTAATTCAGACTGAGGAGGACACTCAGGAAGAGGATGTGAATTACATCGGAGGATCTGGTTTCCAAGGAAACAGATTTGGATATCAATCTGGAAACAGATTTTCCGGTGGAGGACAGACCAGTAACTCCCAGAGAGCTTACGGATCTGCTTTTGAGATTAAAATGGAGACCATGATGAACAAGCTGCTAGAGGGACATATTAAAAGCGACGCAGACATACACAAGAGAATAGATACAGTCCATAAGGAGCTAGATGGGAAGATTGAATACCTGAGCACACATATGAAGGAGCTTGATGCTAAGGTTGCGAGAACTGCTGGACATGCTCAGAGGGAAAATGGATATCTTCCAGGAAGAACAGACGATAATCCCAAGTACCAATGCAATGCAGTAACCTTGAGAAGTGGTAAGGAATTGTTACCCAACCAGAACAAGCAGCTGAGCGTTGAGGAACTCACAGAGATTGAAGAATTGGAAGATGAAATCCGTGACATTCGCGATGCATCGATCGATGCCACCAAGCAACGGTCGACGCAAAGCGATAACGAAGAAACTGTCGTTACAAAGTCGCCCAGCAACGATCGACACAAATACAGTGACGGTCGATGCAAGGCGACTGCTGAGGATTCAAAACCTGAGAAATCAAACCAGTCAACCAAAAGAGTTTACAAACCTAAAATTCCCTACCCCAAGAATCCCAGAAAGGCTAAAAGCGAGAGGCAGTATGCCAAATGCAAAGAGCTCATAAAAAAGGTGAAGGTTGAAGTGCCTTTGCTTGACTCCATGGATACCTCGCCAATGATGAGGAGATGCCTTAAAGATATGATTGCTGGAAAATGGACTGATGAAGAGAGTGTGATGATGATCAATGAGGTATGCAGTGCAGTGATTCAAGGCAGAACTCCTGAGAAATTAAAAGATCCTGGGAGCTTTGTATTGGATTGTACTATCTACAGGGAGAGATTCGAAAGATCCTTATGTGACCTTGGTTCCAGTGTGAACCTCATGCCTCTCTCAGTTGCTAAAAGGCTCGGTATGACTGATTTCAGACCCACTAGGATATCACTGGTTCTAGAAGACAGAACGATCAGGATTCCCGAAGGAGTATTGTAGGATGTGCCTATAATGATTGGCCAATGTGCGATACCTACTGACTTTGTGGTTCTCCAGTATGGACAGGAACCAAAGGATCCACTAATTTTGGGCAGATCTTTCTTAGCTACCACTGGTGCAATGATTGACTGTCAGAGAGGTAAAATAGTTCTGAATGTGGGGGATCTGAAGATGAGTTTTGATATGAACAAGCTGGTAAAGAGACCAACCATCGACGGACAGACTTTCTATGTGGACACACTTAGTGAATTAGCTGCCGAGTACTTTCACCAGTCGCATGCTGAAGATCCACTGGAAAGAGCTTTACTGAGCTCTATAATGGAGCTGGAGTACTTGCAGGACGAGCCAGCAATGTGCTATACAAGACTGATGGATTCTGTTGAAGCTGCAATGCAGGTTGAAGTATCTGACGCGACGATGCAACGATCGACACTTGCCAAGCATCGGTCGTTGCAAAGCGACGCAGACTGGGCAGAAGAAAAAGCTCCGAAAATAGATTTGAAACAACTTCCTTCCGGGCTAAGGTACGCGTTTCTTGGACCTTATTCAACTTATCCAGTGATAGTTAACGCTAGTTTAAACAACGCAGAGCTCACTTTACTACTAAGCAAGCTGCGCAAGCATCGCAAAGCTCTTGGTTATTCTCTTGATGACATTTCAGGTATCTCACCAAAGCTGTGCATGCATCGGATACATCTTGAGGATGAGTCTAAGACATCTATTGAGCATCAGAGAAGGCTTAATCCTAATCTCCAGGAAGTGGTTAAGAAAGAGATTATGAAACTACTGGATGCTGGTGTAGGAACTGTTTAGATGATCCTGATTCAATTTACAGATTCATATCAACCTAAACATACAGATCTAGGTTCTCTTGATTAGAAACATTAGATGATCTCACCTTTTACCTGTTTGTTGCAGCGGAAGGAATAGAACAGGTCAGAGATCAGAGAGATACACCGAGGGATGAATCCTCCAAAGGTTCACACACGCGATCACAGAAAACGGCTGCTAGACCGAGCTGATTGGAGGCGCAGGGAGAGAGGATTTTCGGCGCTGGGGCTAGGGTTAGGAGAAAGAGATTTGGCTTTTAGTTTATTAAAAGCCTTCTCTTTCCCTTTTGGGCTTATGGGCCCAAAACACCAATCTGATTAAATCCCATTTAATCAGACCCATTAATCTTTCTCTCTTAGTACGACAAATGCCTGGCACTTTTGTCGTACTTCTGCTAAGCCGTTCCAACACATTTTCCTGTTAGCTTAGGCGTGTGACCCATATGGGATCATATAATAAAGGCAATAAGTCCAAGACTTATAGATCATGAGCGGACTCTAGCAAGCCATCATGACCCCCAGTATTATATGACTTATGTCTGATCATTGACATACTCTTACTTTCTAGAGACAGTACCGAGATTACTGGACACAATTCCAACAATCTCCCACTTGTACTGGAATCTCTCTGTATTCATAATCCTTTTGTCTCAATATCTCGATTAGTCATAAGGCAAGATTAGTGTCATCCTTATAAAGCCTAATCTTGTTTATCGGACTCTGATTTGATACTGACAATCCAAACGACTCGGGAAAGTCCGTTTGAGCATGGCCATGCGTTTTCCAGTATTCAAATCTCCGATTGGCCTAGAGATATTCACTCCATTTATATTGGAGGGACAAATCCCATCTTGTTCCATCACTGTAAACTACTCATTTCATAATGTACCCAAACAAGGTCCTTATAACCATCGCAGAACGATAGCGTTAGACAATGATCAAAGTGCATCAGTCCATGTGCAGTCACATGCATGCGAACTCAGGTCTAAGGACTATACTCTATAGTCGTAGTAAGAATCTCTTATGACACAGATATAAATATCCTGAAGAGTTCTTATAAGCGGGTCTTGTCCGGTCGTATGTTCCCCAACATACACCTATGTACTGACTTTGATGCCGCGCATATATGACACACTGAGACTTTGTCATAAGTCACGTACCAATCCAGTCTCACACGGTTGTTGGTGTTCCAATTTCAACAACCTTCGACTAGGGACAGGATGATATAAAACATTTATCAAATATAGGGTCTCATGATCAAGCTAAATGACTTCGATGACTCAAGATCAAGTCATTTACTTCGATGACCTATAAAATGGTTTATATCACTTTGGAACGATTATTTCATCACAGTTAAAATAATCTTGAAATAATAATTTCATTAAACATCTTAAATGTTATTTCAAGAACATATCCAATAACTAAATAAAGCCCTTTAATAACTCCCACTGAAATTAAGACTACATCTTAATTTCACTTATCCTACAGCAACAGTCCGCGACTCGTGCTTAGGCCTAAGGAGTGGCTTCGTTAATAGATTAGCAACGTTCTCATTCGTTGAAACTTGCTGATCTACTTAACATCTCTGTCATTTATCTTACGGAATAGGTTATACCTATCCTCAAGGTGTTTGGACCTCTGATGTGCAGCTAGTCTCATCTATGCTGGGAATCACATCAAGTTCAGTGACGAACTCTTCTTTCCAAACAACCTCTTTCGCCACTTCCCAAGCTGCGAAATGTTCAGCTTAAGTCATTGAGTCAGCAACAGTGCCTTGCACCGCCAGATAGACACAAGATATAACCGGACTGTGATCGGAAATCATCTTTGTCTATTGGAAACTTGCCTTTCAAACTCTACCGACTCGTAGCACCTCACTTTCTCCGTAACTCTAGAATTTATCCTTAGTATTCCTAAAATACTTAAGGATATTCTTTACGGCAATCCAGTGATTCTTTGCTGGATTTGACTGGTCTTTACTTGTCTTGCTTAACATTAAAGCAACATCAAACAAGTACGTTTCATGGCATACATGATAGATCCAATTGCCGACGCATATGGAATCTCATCCATGCATTTAAGCTCAGCAGTTATCGTAGGATACTGTATCTTGCTTAACTTAATGCCATGTGACATTGGCATAAAACCCTTCTTGGATTGCTCAAAACGTGTAGGACTTTGTCAATTTAAGAATCCTGACTTTATCCTACCAGCTCTTTTGGATCTCTATCTCTGGATCCAAAATCCAAGAACTACGTGGCTTTACCCATGTCATTCATTAAACCAACTCCCAAGCTAGTCCTTTACCGACTACAGCGTTGGGACGTTATATCCGAGAATCAGTATGTCATCGACATACACTATGAGAAATGCAATATCGCTCCCACTAATCTATTAGTAAACACACAGTTCCGCTTCGTTCCTGTTCAAGTCAAAACCTTGACTACTTCAACAGAACGAAGATTCCAACTCCGATATGTTTGCTTCCATCCATGAATGGATCGATGAAGCCAACTTACACAAAATGTAATTCTTCGGAGTCTGGGCTCACTTTCGCTTCCTAGGATTTCGCAGATTTGTCGAATTCAATGATCATCAGATCATGCGAACATTCAATGATCATCAGGCTGAACTAATGACGAGAATTCACTCTCGGATTAGTGACTGATTCTTTCATATCTGCGAACTTCAGGCTCCACAGGTGTAGATTCTACAGAAGTCTGTAAATCCTTCCGCTGCTCTCCCTCAATAGGTTAAGCAGCCTCCTGTATTTCTCGAATTTCTTCGAGTTGTACTTTTACTCCCACTGTTCTTCTTGGAAAATAACTTCCCTTCTTAAAAAACAGATTGGACGTAAAAGTAACAAGCCTTAGTTTCTCTAGGACAACCAGCGAAGTAGCACAACTACAAATACTCAGTAAAGACAAATTTGGATCGATTCCAATCCACATTAACGTGGTGTCTTTCAACTGATATTTGTGGAACTATTTCAGCGTAAACTTAGATATTTTAGAGCGTTATTCTTAAATAATATCATGGAAGATTCGTGTGACTCATCTTTAATCATTTCTAATAAGATCTGATTCTTTCTCACAGAAACACCTTCAGGTTTTCAGGAGAAATGAGCTGTGAAACGATTTCACACTCATTAAGATGATCACACAATCAATGACTTAAGTATTCTCACTCGTGATTTAATCCAGAGTCTTAATACTTTTGTCATTCAGATCCTATACTTCATTCTGGAACTCTTTCGACCATGTCAAAGAATTCCGACTTGTGTCTCATCAAATGAACACAGTCACACTCACTGAAGTAATCAGTAGAGACAATGAAGTACAGGAAATTTTCTCTGGCATTACTGCTCATTGGGCCACATACATCAGTATGTTCTAGGTCCAATAAGCCTTTGGGCCTTTCTCTAGCTCGGCTAAGATAGGCCCTTTTTCCTTTTGGTCCACTAAACAGAATTCAAGTCTCATAAGATATTTTATCAAATGAGCCCAACAGTCCATGACTATGGGATTTCTGAATCCGACTTACTCTATGTGACCAAGACTTTATGCCAAGAAAAATCAGGTTTAATTCATCAGATTTAAACCAATTCGGTATTTATGTTACATTTAGGCACTCTTTGGTTTAAGATATAAAACCCATTCCATGAATAGGGTGCTACAATTAATATTTCATTAAGATCAAAAGAACAAAACTTGTCTTTTATCAAAATGAAAAAACATTCAAATTCTTACAAGAAAATGAAAGACAATTCTGCTTAAAGCAGGTACATTGTAGCAATTACTTAATACAAAACCAAGCCTAAAAGGGATCTATAAGTGAAAACCCTACGGCTGAGGCAGCATCCCAAGCTCCTTCCAGACATGTAGTTTCACTTGCCCTTCCTTCAACGTTCTACTGTTGCTTAGGCTCTGCATATTATCACAAATATCAGTGCCACAACCAGTATCCAATACCTTTTAAGGACGTTCTACTGTTGCTTAGGCTCTGCATATTATCACAAATATCAGTGCCACAACCAGTATCCAATACCTTTAAGGTAGAACTTGAAGTAATAACATAAATACCTGAGGAAGTAGTCTCATACATCGACTTTAACTCCTCATCATCTTCCATGAATTTAATGCAATTTCTCTTCCAATGCCCTGTCTCCTTACAGTAGCAGCACTTACCAACGCAAGAGGTATCTGACTCGGGCTCAGAAGACACACGCTTGCCATGATTCAAAATCTGGACAACTTTGTCTTCACCCTTGTCAGCAGTAAACCTACCCTTCTCATTCATGAGATTGTACAGGGTACTCTTCACGTTTGGCTCAACTGTCTTGAGCATATCATGCAGTTCAGTCAGCGTCTTCGTTAAGCCTTTCTTGATATAGTTCCTTCTGAACTTATCATAGCTTGACGGCAGTGACTGCAGAATGATCTCAGTTGCCAACTCTTGGCTAACTGGATAATCCAGTTTCCTCAGGTTATCAATGTAACCCATCATTTTACTGACATGAGGACTCACTGGATTATCATTTGGTAGCTTGCAGCCAGTGAGAGACTTAACCAACCTGTATCTCTCCACTCTTATCTGCTCCTGAAATTTCAATTTCAGGCTGCTGATCATCTCTATTGGCGACTCCATGTTCTCATATTGCTTCCGCAAGTCTGAGTCCATGGTAGCCAATATCAGACCACGCACATCTACCGCATCATTATAATGCTTATTCCAAACACATATACTGCATGTGAAGCATTGGACCCGATCCTCACGGGGAGAGCTCTCTCAAGGACATAGTCCTTTCTCTCCTGTCTGAGGACTAGCCTCAGGTTCCGCGACCAAGTCAAGAAATTTGATCCGTTCAGCTTGTCCATCTTAAGGACATACCGGATCGAGAAAGTGTTTTGATTGTTTGTGCTAGTCATAACTGAAATATAAGATAAAAGGATTTTAGTTAATATGTTCAATATGATTAATCTCGTATTAAATTTAATATGATTAATCACGCATTATATTCAATAACATAAGTTACCCTCAATAGAATACAATGATTCCAAGATCCACATATAACTAAGATCAAAGTGGGCCACTGGCCGTCACCCAACCTTAGCTTATATCGGTAAGCCCTATATCGGCTAATTATATCCGTGATATAACTCTTGGTTGTGAATCTGGGCCCGAGGCCCAATCCACTCTGATGTCTCAAGGCCCGGGACTCCCGATGGCCTAGTCAAGAAAACCAGACTATACAGTCATGTAATCATTAATGTCTGGGACTCCCAATGACATTTATGAATCACAAACCGTCTTATCCACGCAAAAGTAGACACCCTCACACTGTAAGGCCATGAATAGAATTGAATGGGCTTCGACAGCTGACATAGCCTGGACAAGACATCCAACGCTTGATATTATTTGAGGTTCATAGGTTTA
Source organism: Orychophragmus violaceus (assembly GCA_030180135.1). Taxonomy (NCBI): domain Eukaryota; kingdom Viridiplantae; phylum Streptophyta; class Magnoliopsida; order Brassicales; family Brassicaceae; genus Orychophragmus; species Orychophragmus violaceus. The sequence goes on from CM058232.1 coordinate 47,105,622, forward strand.
TTAAAATTCATTCCCAAAATAGAAGATTACTATTTCGGGAAACTTTCCATTTTTGGAAACCTACTATTTTTGGAAACTTTCTAAAATTGGAAACTTTCTAACTTTAGAAATTTCTTAAAATCTAAAACCCGCAAATCCAGAAACTTCTATTTTAAGAAACTTTCTAATTTCAAAATTTCGGAAACTTTAATTTAAAATCGATTTTATAAATTTATAAAATAAATTTTAAATTGATCTGAAGAAAGACTCAAATAATTGGCCCAATTGTTTTAACTTCTTGGCCCGAGGCCCAAGAATTGGTCTATGTCCAAGACATGACCCAATTGTCCAATTATTTGACATAACCGGTCTGGTTCATTAAAATTGGTCAAACCAAATTTTAATTACTACGATGACCACAATTGTCAACCGGTTATTTACTAAACCGGATTTTCTCAATTTATTTGGTCCAACCAAATCAAATTAGAAAATCCTGGTTTAGGCACTAAATCCAATAA